>JAVIAB010000051.1:77120243-78320243 GCA_032433765.1 Megaustenia siamemsis | reverse complement strand
CACACACATGGAGAGTGGTTTGTGGTCACAGTAATCCCATTAAAGGCAATTCTAGGGTAGCATGGCATAGCTGTTTCAGAACAGCACAATCCTGTGATGTTTTCTGTGTTCGCTATAAAGCTGCTGCTGCTACACAATCCTAACCAATTATAGGTGTGGACATTATTCACTTGCAATGACAAAACTGCTTTGTTTACATCATCAACCTCTGGACGCGAATCATTTATGGGACTAATAGTACAATTTATTCTTCCATCGGGGATATCTGCATTGAGTCCCCAAAAAAAGGTCTTTGGTTAAAAAGCACATATGCGTTTGAGTTAAACACACAATGAGCCCACTTCGTAGATTCACAATGATCCTTGCCAATGCCATCGGTTTGCACAAGTTAGGTCCTTAGCTACCAACGTCAAAAATGTCTGAAACGAAGCCATCCAATTAACGACTTTATCTACAGCGAAGGTTAACGAACTGTGAACAAACATTTATGTTCAAACCCTTGAAAACATTTTCAAAAATCTGCCAACACGCAGCAATGACATTTATCGTGTTGTTCAATGTAAACATTGCTTGGTCCATAGCTCGAATATAAATAAGCTGCCATTTTGGTGCGTCCCATGACGTCATCATCATTCTGTATGACTTGTAACCTGTCATACAGAAACACCTACATTTATGAAGATTAATTATTGTTAATCGTTACAGAAAAACTGATAGATTAATGAAGATTTCATTGTTTTGGTCAATCATCACAGAAAAACGTTGTTCTACTAATGCCAGTCCTGGAACCTAGTTGCAAGAACAACAAGAAAATAACCTCTGCTAAGATGAAGTGTGTTAGACGAATGACAGGAAACAACCAGAGACCAGATCAGAAATGAAGAACTGAGAAAAATACAAGGAATAACGCCCCCCCCCCCCAATAGAATATATAATGAAATAACAGAGATAAGATGGTTTGGCCACGTGACAAGAGAGAAAAATTAAAATATAACACAACGAGCCTTCAATAAACGTTGCGAGATCACCAGGCCAAGGGCCGACCGCGAAAAAGATGGATTAACGGAATATTAGAAGCACTGGGAAACATAACATCAGCAGAGGCGAACAGAATAGCAAAAGACCACAAATTAATTATATATCCCCTCGACGCTGAAAAGCAAATGAGGAAGGAAAGAAGAAAAGAAGTAGAAGAAGATCACACAAAAACCAATACATCTTTGGACAGTTGACAGTTTGGCACAAGGTAACTTTCTTTAAAGTTTACAATAGTAAACACTCGCCATAGATAAACTGATGAGTGTTAGCAGTTTTCCTGGCAGAAAAGTTAACAGTCTATGTGAAGAGATAGAACTTTTCCTGACAGATGCACTTACAAACTTTATAAAGAGACAGGAACTTCAGTCAATTTATCTATAGTAAATTATGCATTTGAGCATTTTGACAGCGTTATTCTATATTTTACAGTATCCTACACTGCCAACGTTATTTTATAACTTATAGTATCCTACACTGCCAACGTTATTTTATAACTTATAGTATCCTACACTGCCAACGTTATTTTATAACTTATAGTATCCTACACTGCCAACGTTATTTTATAACTTATAGTATCCTACACTGCCAACGTTATTTTATAACTTATAGTATCCTACACTGCCAACGTTATTTTATAACTTATAGTATCCTACACTGCCAACGTTATTTTATAACTTATAGTATCCTCACTGGTAGCGTTTATTCTATATTCTATAGTACCTTACACTGGCAGCGTTATTCTATATTCTATAGTATCCTACACTGGCAGCGTTATTCTATATTCTATAGTATCCTACACTGGCAGCGTTATTCTATATTCTATAGTATCCTACACTGGCAGCGTTATTCTATATTCTATAGTATCCTACACTGGCAGCGTTATTCTATATTCTATAGTATCCTACACTGGCAGCGTTATTCTATATTCTATAGTATCCTACACTGGCAGCGTTATTCTATATTCTATAGTACCTTACACTGGCAGCGTTATTCTATATTCTATAGTATCCTACACTGGCAGCGTTATTCTATATTCTATAGTATCCTACACTGGCAGCGTTATTCTATATTCTATAGTATCCTACACTGGCAGCGTTATTCTATATTCTGTAGTATCCTACACTGGCAGCGTTATTCTATATTCTATAGTATCCTACACTGGCAGCGTTATTCTATATCCTACAGCATTCTGAATAGTAAGAAAACAGAAGTAATGGTTATATCGAAGAAACAATCATCACCATCATGCAGCATAAAAATAAACAAGACAAATCTGAAACAAGTGCAACGTTTGAAATACTTGGGCACAGTGATAACATCAGATGGAAGATGCAACACAGAAATAAAAAGCAGAATAGCTCAGGCCAAAATAGCATTCCAGAAAATGAAAAATATCTTATGCAACAAATCTACGTCAATAGAAATGAGAAAGAGAGTTCATCGATGCTATATAGAACCAATTCTGGCCAATGGAAGCTAATCATGGGCAATAGACAAACAAATGAAAAGACGATTAAAGTCCACAGAGATGGGATTTCTCAGAAGAATGTTGAAAGTTCCCTGGACAGCTAAAAAGACCAATGAGAAAGTTCTCAAAGAGGCCAACACAAAAAGGGAGCTCTTAAAAACATCAGAAAGAAGCAATCAACATTTTTAGGGCACTTCATGAGAAGAGGAAAGTTGGAATACTTGGTTACAACTGGCAAAATAAAAGGAAAGATAGATCGCGGACGACAAAGAGAGAAAATACTGGATAGCTTGGTGTCATGGCATGGAAAACAGTCAACAACAGAACTCATACGATGCACTGTGGATAGAAGATTGTGGAAGGACATGATCGCCAACGCCAACCGGTACGGCACATGATGATGATGATGACAGCATTCTTCACTGGCAGCGGTAATCTATATCCAGCAGTATCCTGCACTGGCCACGTTAATCTATATCCAGCAGTATCCTGCACTGGCCACGTTAATCTATATCCTGCAGTATCATACACTGGCAGCGTTATTTTATATCCTATAGTACCCTACACTGGCAGCGTTATTCTATATCCTATAGTACCCTACACTGGCAGCGTTATTTTATATCCTATAGTACCCTACACTGGCAGCGTTATTCTATATCCTATAGTACCCTACACTGGCAGCGTTATTTTATATCCTTTAGTACCCTACACTGAGAATTTCTATTATATATCCTATAGTACCCTACACTGGGAACGTTATTATATATCCTACAATATCCTAGACGGGCAACCTTTTTCTATATCCTGCAGTTTCCTACACTGACAGCGTTATTCCTTATCCTACAATATCCTACACAGGCAACATTATTCTATATCCTGCAGTATCCTACACAGGCAACATAATTCTACATTCTACAATATCCTACACAGGCAACATTCTACAATATCCTACACAGGCAACATTATTCTATATCCTGCAGTATCCTACGAAAATTCAAAATCAATATTGGAATCCCTGATTAATCAAACTAGTGCAAAGACGCCTGTAGTAAAACATTGCGCAATTTACATAAAACATGTCCTTAATGTAAAAATTGATATTCTGCACGGTCAAGCTCGGAGATTTACTATCAGTGTTTCGTAATATAGACAACTATATCTTCTTAGGAAAATAAAAAGAGTTGCTGAAGTATAGATTTTCTAGTAATGGCTGTATTGTAAATACCGGCTTATTTATTCTGTTGGCGAAAAAAAAAATTTTTTTAATAAGAAAAATTGTGATACTTTTTTAAAAATCAAAAAGTAGAAATACACAATCAAGTATCGCATGATATCTTCATCATCTCTTTTTACAATAATCAAGACCGATATCTGAGTTATTGAACGAGATATATGAAGTGAAGTTACATATATCTTTAGCATGATAAGACAGACGTGGTCCAATACGACGAAATTCTTCTTTAGCGTTCATCCGTTAAATGAGCGCGGAGTCGTTGTGTCCGCTAGTCGTAAAATCAGCGCCTTTAAGCCCGATATCTCCGTCTTCGGCGTGGATAAATTTGCTTAACAACTCTTTCCTTGGCAGCGGCCATTTTTGGTCCACTCCTTTCGCCGTTTAACTGCCAATGATTCTTTAACGTGTGCGAGTGCACACGGAACATCCTTTTTTTCCGTTATCAGAGAGGGCTAGATGTCGGAACTCCTTACCAGTAGACTAGGGGAGGGTAAAGCCACAAATTAACCACGAAGTGAATTTCGATTTGAAGTGAAAAATTCCTACAACTTGTAACGGGTTTCGAACCCTGAACCTACCTTTCCAAAGGGCCACGTATTATCTCTAGACTCCCCATTCTCGCCTACGATACACGAGATAAATGCAGTGAAGTTATATGTACACGTGTCTTGAAGATGAGAAGAAAGACATGTGTACAACTACATAAGACCAAGACAATAGATATCATATTTCGTCCACATCCTGTAATTATCTACAGTTGGAGCAGCATGACGATGGACGCTATAACCACACACGGATTTCAACACTGGCAAACAAATTATAACATGTAGCTACCAAATAGATTTATTGTACTAGAGAACAAGTGTTAAAACTGACCAATCTTTGCTCAAGCATCAAGAAGAGCCAGACTACATGAGCCAGACTACATGGGCCAGACTACAAATGAGCCAGACTACATGAGCCAGACTATATGAGCCAGACTACATGGGCCAGACTACATGGGTCAGACTACAAATGAGCCAGACTACATGAGCCAGACTACATGGGCCAGACTACATGGGCCAGACTACATGAGCCAGACTACATGGGCCAGACTACATGAGCCAGACTACATGAGCCAGACTACATGGACCAGACTACATGAGCCAGACTACATGGGCCAGACTACATGAGCCAGACTACATGGGCCAGACTACATGGGCCAGACTACATGAGCCAGACTACATGGGCCAGACTACATGAGCCAGACTACATGAGCCAGACTACATGAGCCAGACTACATGAGCCAGACTACATGGGCCAGACTACATGGGCCAGACTACATGGGCCAGACTACATGAGCCAGACTACATGGGCCAGACTACATGGGCCAGACTACATGAGCCAGACTACATGAGCCAGACTACATGGGCCAGACTACATGAGCCAGACTACATGGGCCAGACTACATGAGCCAGACTACATGGGCCAGACTACATGGGCCAGACTACATGGGCCAGACTACATGAGCCAGACTACATGGGTCAGACTACAAATGAGCCAGACTACATGAGCCAGACTATATGAGCCAGACTACATGGGCCAGACTACATGGGTCAGACTACAAATGAGCCAGACTACATGAGCCAGACTACATGGGCCAGACTACATGGGCCAGACTACATGAGCCAGACTACATGGGCCAGACTACATGAGCCAGACTACATGAGCCAGACTACATGGACCAGACTACATGAGCCAGACTACATGGGCCAGACTACATGAGCCAGACTACATGGGCCAGACTACATGGGCCAGACTACATGAGCCAGACTACATGGGCCAGACTACATGAGCCAGACTACATGAGCCAGACTACATGAGCCAGACTACATGAGCCAGACTACATGGGCCAGACTACATGGGCCAGACTACATGGGCCAGACTACATGAGCCAGACTACATGGGCCAGACTACATGGGCCAGACTACATGAGCCAGACTACATGAGCCAGACTACATGAGCCAGACTACATGGGCCAGACTACATGGGCCAGACTACATGAGCCAGACTACATGAGCCAGACTACATGGGCCAGACTACATGGGCCAGACTACATGGGCCAGACTACATGAGCCAGACTACATGAGCCAGACTACATTTGCCAGACTACATCAGCCAATCAATGTGGTGATGATTGGCATCTCAAAGTCGAAGTTTCAGAAGGATTAAATGATGAAAAGAAGAAAGATTAAACATGATACCATTTACGTAGCTACCATGAATCGCATACATGATATAATTTACTATATCATTTACGATATCATTTATGATATCATTTAGAATCATCTGAAAGGTTTTATTGCGACATTGTTGGTGGAAGCAAGCAATACATCATTCATGTTATTTATTCAGTACTTTTTGTCGTCTTTTTAAATACATTGATATCGTAAAAACATCTTGTTTACATATTAAAATTAGTTTCAGAAATTCACATTGCAGGGGAGATCTTACGGACTGTTGTTCGATGTGCGATGAGGATAATCCGACGAATAACTTTGTTTCATATGTTCAGATTTGGAGACAAAAACGATATCCTAACATCATCAAGTGCTATACATTTTTTTTTTAAAATATGACGATCATCATTTTCAAGAGGACGTGAACCTCTGATCAATATGACAGATAGGCGGCAGGAACCGTTAAAGGCTGTGTCTGAAAAGTGTTCCTTGTTGCAGTTTCATCATTTTCCAAGTCCGGCTAGCTGAAGGAGCTACTGAGTTAAGTGCTCTATGCATCCCATGAGCTATGTGTGTTTCATCCGTTTTGGTCGTGTTTCGATATTCCCATTGCTTACGATGAATGACGATATTCTTATGACGTGGAACAGATGGCTGTGTTCACTTTCTGTGCGGTTTCGCCTTATGTGTTTTGGCGTGTTTTGAGACTGTTATGTTGGGGACTGTAGCTACCTTTCTTTGTTTGGGAGATAAGATATTAATTCGGATGATTCCACTGGCACGAGCGGTTGAGCAGTTATGGATTTTAATTCGTTTGCAGTGGTACTGAGGCCTTCTAGAACCATAACCAAGATACCATTTAACTAGATGATAGTTCTACTTGAGTGATAATATCTATTGCTAACCACACAGCTCATTCAGCTTATTTTTTTTTTTTACGAACGAAAGATCGACCACAGAGCATTAATACCCTTTCCTTTTTAATTATAAAAAAAACACTTATAAAAACCCCTTAATTAATTTGTAATGGCTTTTGAAAAGTGACATATTTTTAGCAATAATGTGAATTCATTTATCCATTTAGAAAAATAAACCTGATAGTTTATTTAACTTATCGATCAAGTATTTTCCAAACAGAAGTAAGTGGGTTTTTATTTTTATTTTCCTAAATTTGATGTTTATCGAATAAAATAACATTTTATGTTTTATTTTTCATTCGCATTAGGTGATGTAATTAGATAGATGTTTATAAGTTTGAAGTTGGCTTGAAGTTGAAAATCTGTTTTATTGTTCGGTAAATGTCACGTGCTCAGTAACGCAAGAAAAAATATTTTATTTTTAGGGTGCGCGCCGCTAATGGCATGCCTGGGGCTTTAGACACAGAAACCATGTTTGTTTGCGTGTTTGTTGTTGTTATTATTATTTACTAGGCCTTGCTATAGATATTGCATTTTTATTAGTTGTTATTATAAAGTTGAAGCACCGGTGATGTGAATACAGAAATGACGATGCGGATACTTAAATGTTGAAGTAGATGCTGAAATGATGTTATTACTGGTATTTTTATGTAGGTGCTGGAATGATAATGTTGTTACTGGAATCTTGATGAAGATGCTGGAATGTTTATGTTGTTCCAGGAATGATGATGTTGTTACTGGAATGTTGATGTAGATGCAGGAATGTTTATGTTGCTTCAGGAATGTTGATGTTGTTCTAGGAATGTTGATGTTGTTCCAGGAATGTTGATGTTGCTCCAGGAATGTTGATGTTGTTCCAGGAATGTTGATGTTGTTCCAGGAATGTTTATGTTGTTCCAGGAATGATAATGTTGTTACTGGAATGTTGATGTAGATGCTGGAATGTTTATGTTGTTCCAGGAATGATGATGTTGTTACTGGAATGTTGATGTAGATGCTGGAATGTTTATGTTGTTCCAGGAATAGCAAAATGTTACATCATCTCAATATTCCTACATGGCGCAGAAACATGGACATTAGACAAGAAAAGAGAACAGAAAATTAAAGCCTTTGAAATGTGGATATATATAAGAATAGGTAGAATTGGATGGAAAGAAAAGAAAACAAAAGTTGAAGTCTTAAAACAACTAAAAATGAATAGAGAACTAATGAACACAATTCAAACAAGACAAATGCGATTTATGGGCCATGTTAAAAGACACAACAGTCTACTAAAAGTAATCTTAGAGGGGAAAATACAAGGTAAAAGAGGCAGAGGCAGATCAAGACAACATGGACGAGTAACATTAAAAGATGGACAAATCAGCCTATGACAATAACATGCACCACAAAGCAAGAGACAGAGTGGAATGCCGCTCCGTGGTAGCCAACCTTCGTTGTGGAGATGGCACCCGATGATGATGAGGGGTGACATAACACAAATCTTTGCTCGAATACCCAAAGTGAAAATCAGACAATATATCTTAATTAAATCGTGATTGGAACATAAGTAAATACAACAAATGAAATGGTTCGAACACTTGATAAGAATGAAAGCAGAACAAACATCAACAGCTTTATATCTTAAAATATCAGGACAGAAAGCAAGAAGAGGACCAAGGCAAAACTGGATAGACGGAATAAAAGACATGCAAGAATAAAAACATTTGTATATTAACAACGGCCAGATACGCCAGATAGCGACATATATCTAAAAGTGACGCTAAAAAAGAGAAAGCAATGCACCAGATTGTATTATATATCCCTCCTTTCTTTGGGGATCCTTCTAGGCAACAGCAACTAATACAAGGAAGAACGGAGAAGATTGTTAACATCAGAACAATTAATCGAAACGGTTTAGCTGTGAACTTACCAACTAAACAAAATTTACGAGACCTAACAATGAATCGCTAGACTTGGGGAGTTACGATTTGTGCGCCGTGTGTCGTCCTCGCTCCGCAAAGAACTAATTGACTAATTATTTATGTACTGGTCTGTGTGGTTTTTTTTTCTTTTTTTTTCTTTTTGTTGTTTTATTATTATGGAAGCAATCAACATTTTTCGGGCACATCATGAGAAGAGGAAAGTTGGAATACTTGGTTGCAACAGGCAAAATGAAAGGAAAGAGAGATCGCGGGCGACAAAGAGAGAAAATACTGGATAGCTTGGTGTCATGGCATGGAAAACAGTCAACAACAGAACTGATACGATGCACTGTAGATAGAAGATTGCGGAAGGACATGATCACCTACGCCAACCGGTATGGCACATGATGATGATTATTACTATGGAATGTTATTTGGTTATTTGGTAATGGAAGGCCCCGGTATCACTGCAAACGAATTCAAATCCATAATTGCTCAACCGCCCGTGCCAGTGGAATCATCCGAATTACTAACTCATCTGCCAAACAAAAAAATGTAATTGTAGTCCCCATCATAGCAGTCTTAGCACACGCCAAAAGACATAAGGCGAAACCGCACAGACAGTGAACACAGCTAACTGTTCCCTGTCTTACGATATCATCATTCATCGTAAATAATTGGAATATCGAAACATGATCAAAACGGATGAAACACACAGCTCACGGTGTGCACAAAGCACCTAACTCGGTAGCTCCTGCAACAAGCCGGACTTGGAATATGAGGAAACTGCAACAAGGAACACTTTCATACATAGCATTCAATGGTTCCTGCCGCCTATCCACCATATTGACCGGAAAATATGGAATGTACTACTAATTAATTGTGATAAACTCTGAGTCTATGCTTTAAGAGTAAAGAACCGATGTCTCAGGTATGAGAGGATAACCTCCATAGGCCTCAAATGATTAAAGCAAAACTGGTATGGATATATTGTCCGTGTCAATACGGATTCGTATCTGCCTTCGTGTACGCCATAGTGGAGGTTAATTTCATGCTCAAGGACGGAGTCTTGAATGTCATGGATATTTGACTGTGAGTTAGAAGTCATCATTAAGGACTTATAAAATCTTGAGACTGTAACAGTTTGGAGTACAGCGTCGAACGAATAAATATGACAACCTACAAATATGTTGTCAGTGAGGACACATGTTGTAATCTTGAGATTACGACATTTAATGTACCACGCCGATCGAATAAATATGGTGACCTGCAAGGTTGATTTCGCTCTAACTAAGAAGTTGTATCTTAAAATAATAAGAAAACTTGTGTCGTTAAAAATGTAATATTGCATTCTGAAAACGCTCAGATTTGTCAATCTGTGATCTTTCTGTTTCGAGCATTAACTTCTAAAATATATTATTCACACATAAATATTGAGTTAAGCTAACAATTTACCGTTTCCTGTGTAGCGTCACATATTGTAAACACTTCCATGAAATGTAAATTTTACAAAAGAAAGTGTTGTATTTTGCACATGACATCTTCATCCATTGTAGTAGCAATATTTCCCATGTTAGAATTAAAATGCCACTTTGAGATGAACATAAACTTTGTCATTTGCTGAAAGTGAGTAAGCACTTTGGGGTTTGCCTGGAGTTTTGTTATATCAGCGGTAATAATTTGTCCTGTCGGTGTAACTATTACTGTACATTAATATATGGTGTTCGACTATCTTTACTTTACCGTTTGCTCTACATTATGATTACGCACTAGTTGTAACGAATACTGTATCACCGGTTTGTGAAGTTACTTCACTTGAAGTAATAATTGATTACTTATCGTTTTGTACTGATTACTATATGAAATGATAGCGTGAGAATTATCAGTGTCACTGGTGAGGTGTACACCTAATAAGGTGTTAGAGCCCATACTTTTTCCCATCGATACATTTTTCTGAACAATGTGGTAAGATCTACGTCATTACTCTCTACCTTTCCAGGAATGAAATATCACTAGTACTCAGTTAAGACTGGGTGAACCATAGAAGCCATCAATCGAGATCGATTGCGATCTTTTGGCCTCAGATCAAGTCATTAACTAATGCTCTAAATCGGCTCCCTAAATTAATACTAAAAGTGAATTATTTTTGTGTCGTTGTGACTGTTACGTGTGACAATCTGAAATGTGGTGTTATTCATGGTAAATAGTTCATCATATTTTAAAAAAAGTAAGGTATCCCTGTCACGCCAAGTGGCGTAAAGGGAATATGGTGTTAATGTTAGTGACCATAAATTTTACAGACCTTCGGCACATGATTTTTGGGGCAATGTGGTCGGTATTACGTCCGTGTCGCTTTACTTTCCCAGAAAAAAATCCGGTACCCATTAAAGGTTGGGTGAACAGGAAGCCGTGGGTTGGGATCGAACCCTATCTCTTGTCCTTTGTAGTCCAGTTCACTAACCACTGAGCTATCGCGGCTCACAGTTCATCATATACTTCCGCATAAATACATATATTGCCGTGCACACAACAACAAATACATTTTGCATTTCCTGCCATGTTTTGGGAGTGGGTTTAAAGGGGGTGTAACAGCCAATGAATTTTGCTCTTTTTGTGGCTTTCGGTAGTCGAGCTGTGAGCAATGACTGCTAGAAATTATTGATGTGGACGAATATAATTCCAGATGACTTCAACGATTACAATGTAGGATGATATAACCGATGACATCGCGTGTCGCGTTGATGGGATATTGTTGTGATAAATTATAGAATCGTGTCAGATAGTTGTAATTATGTAGTTGATGCATTATCCCTCAACTATTTATTTGCAACTCAGCTTTCAACAATTGCTTGTTGCTTATTAAATGCAAACAAAAAAAAATGGTGCATGATGTTCTTTCAGTAACTGAAAGTCGTGAAACTTTTATATAAAGGTTGTAATAATGAATATCAGAAACAGGTCTTTTTTTGGGATATATACGAAAGCTCTTCAAGACGTGTTGATCCTTTGGGTAGGTAATATACAATTTCTCACTTCTTCTTTCCTTCCTTGTTTGCCTTTCAGCGTCGAGAGGAGATATAATTTGATGTCTTTTGCTCTTCTGTTCGCTCTGCTGCTGTTGTTTCCTAGTGCTTCTAATATTCCATCGATCCATCTTTTTCGTGGTCGACCCTTTGGTCTGGTATTCTCGCAATGTTTATTGAAGACTTGTTGTGTTGTGTTTTGATCACTCTGGATTGTCACGTGGCCAAACCATTTTATCTATTGTTTCTTTATATATTCTAAGGCGGGCGCAATTCCTAGCTTTTTTCTCAGTTTTTTTTCATTTCTGATCTCTTCATTTCTCACTTGGATGTCTGAAACCATTGTATCCTTCAAAGCACTCTCCTTGGGACTGCACACACTTCTCTCCAGTCCTCCCGTTGTTGGAAAGATTTATAGAAGGCCTGCCATATATTTATATGTGAGAAGTCGATAACGAAAAGGTTATTTATATACAGATATAACACATATGTGATGGCATTAAATGAGATGAAGATAAGAGATGTTTGATAATTGTTGATTTATGAGTGAGAGTGAAATAGAGAGAGAGAGAGAGAGAGTGAGTGAGAAAGAGATTGTTTGAATTAGTGAGTGTGTGAGTGAGTGAGAGAGAGTGTGTGAATTTGAAAGAGAAAGAGTGAATTATAGTGAGTGTGAGCTAGAATGAGAGTGAAATAGAGAAATAGAGAAATAGAGAGTAAGAAAGTGAGTGAGTGAGTGAGTGAGTGAGTGAGTGAGTGAGTGAGTGAGTGAGTGAGTGAGTGAGTGAGTGAATGAGTGGGTGAATGAGTGGGTGGGTGGGTGGGTGGGTGGGTGGGTTTCGGTCGGTCGGTCGGTCGGTCGGTTAGTCAGTCAGTCAGTGAAAGAGAGAGAAAGAATGAGTAGATAGTGTAGTGTTTGCTCGATGATCTTGTCACAAAATCATTGGGATTCAGTTCAGGCCTGCCACGTTACAATCGACTTCATTTTTAAA
Organism: Megaustenia siamemsis; assembly: GCA_032433765.1. Lineage (NCBI taxonomy): Eukaryota > Metazoa > Mollusca > Gastropoda > Stylommatophora > Ariophantidae > Megaustenia > Megaustenia siamemsis. The sequence continues at coordinate 78,307,448 of JAVIAB010000051.1, read as the reverse complement.
ATGGTTGTCTGTCATAGAGAGGTGGGTAAAACAAGTAAAACAGGAAAAAGAAACCTATTTCCCAGCCACCGACTCTTTCAAGTACAGCGGCCTAGTACACAAAGTAACGGAAATTACATTGTTCAACTGTTGGGCTCTGGTATCGGATATAAATATATATATATTACGAGGTCTGAGTGTAGATAGATAGATACTCTGTGAGTAGAGAAATAGAAGAGCCGGGGTCATGATATCTTGGAGTAAATAAATAGAAGAGCCGGGGTCATGAGATCTGTGAGTAGAGAAATAGAAGAGCCGGGGTCATGATATCTTGGAGTAGATAAATAGAAGAGCCGGGGTCATGATATCTTGGAGTAGATAAATAGAAGAGCCGGGGTCATGATATCTTGGAGTAGAGAAATAGATAGAAGGACTGAAGTCATGAGATTTTAGAGGAGAATAATAAATGAAAGAGCCGTGGCCATGAGATCTGTGAGTAGAGAAATAGAAGAGCCGGGGTCATGATATCTTGGAGTAGATAAATAGAAGAGCCGGGGTCATGAGATCTTGGAGTAGAGAAATAGAAAGATGGACTGGAGTCATGAGATTTTAGAGGAGAATAATAAATGAAAGAGCCGTGGTCATTAGATCTGGGAGTAGAGAAATAGAAGAGCTGGAGTCATGTGATCTGGGGGTAGAAAAATAAAAGAGCTGGAGTCATGAGATCTTGGAGTAGAGAAATAGATAGTAGAGCTGGAGTCATGAGATTTGGGAGTAGAGAAACAGATAGAAGAGCTGGATGTTGAGATCTGGAAGTAGAACAAAAGAGAGAAGAGCTGAACTCGTGAGGTACGGGATTAGATAGAAGAGCTGAAGTCATGATATTTGGGAGTAGAGAAATAAATAGATGAACTGGAGTCACGAGGTCTGGGAGTAGAGAAATAGATAGAAGAGCTGGAGTTATTAGATCTGGGAGTAGAGAAATAGATAGAAGAGCTGGAGTTATTAGATCTGGGAGTAGAGAAATAGATAGAAGAGCTGGAGTTATTAGATCTGGGAGTAGAGAAATAGATAGAAGAGCTGGAGTTATTAGATCTGGGAGTAGAGAAATAGGTAGATAAGCTGGGGGTTGATATCTGGGAGTAGAAAAATAGAAAGAAGAGCTGGAGTCATGAGATCTGGGAGTAGAAAAATAGAATGAAGAGCTGGAGTCATGAGATCTGGGAGTAGAGAAATAGGTAGATGAGCCGGAGGTTCAGATCTGGGAGTAGAAAAAGAGAGAAGAGCTGAAGTCATGAGATATGTGAGTAGATAGAAGAACTGGGGTCATGAGATCTGGGAGTAGAGAAATAGAGAGATGAGCTGAAGTCATGAGATCTGGAAGTAAATTAATAAATAGATGACCTAGAGTTACGAGATCTGGGAGTAGAGAAATAATTAGAAGAGCTGGAGTCATGAGATCTGGGAGTAGAGAAATAGAGGAGCCGAGTTGATGAGATCTGGTAGTAGAAAAATATATAGAATAGCTGGGGTCATTATATCTGGGAGTAGAGAAATAGATAGATAAACTGGCGTCATTAGATCTTTGAGTAGAGAAATAGATATATGAGCTGGAGTCATTATTTCTAGGAGTAGAGAAATAGATAGATAAACTGGTGTCATGAGATCTGTGAGTAGAGAAATAGATAGAAAAGCTGAAGTCATTAGATCTGGGAGTAGAAAAATAGGTAGAAGAGCTGGAGTCATGAAATTTTGTGAGTGAAAAAAAAACGAAGAAATTATGTTATTGAATTTGTGAATTGAAGTTTTATAATTTACAGAGTTGAAAAAAATGTTAAATTTAGTACCAGAAACCATAGATTCGAATAATAGAAATGGTGGCTTATTTGACTGGGAAAATAAAATAATAGATAATGGAGTCAAGGGAAAGTCTGGGAAATGAAAATGGAATTTTTGTAGATGAATTAAGAATCGGTTATTTTTCTTGGAAACTGTGCCGAAAACGTGTTTGGAGTTTTTAAATTGTAAAATAAGAGTTTAAAGATTCAAATGACATCTCCATAACGTAAGAAGAAATGGCTACACCGCTCTAAATCCACAATAGTGCATGATTTCCGCAATACAATTTTTAAAAAAAGACTTCATAATGTACTTGTACATTATTCATTTGATTTTTGTTTTCGTTGATTTGCTTAAAAAATTATAGGGACAAAATTATTTCCATTCGGCCCAGAGGCATCGTTTCCTAGTCCTGGACTTAAAATGTCGGGTATGCCACTGATCAGAACTTGGGTCAATTGCAATCATTGAAGGGCTGTAACTCCCAATCTTCCGGGTATACTTACGCGAGAACCAAGTTCCGAATCATAAAGAGGTATTTGCCCAGAAAATGGCGCTGCGCAGAAGCATTGATCAGGGGTAGGGAAGGGGGGGTTCAGTGAAAACCAATTAATGTTTTGATAGTTTTATCTTGACTGTCTATGATTGCAGTGTCAGAACTGGCATACAGACTTGGCGGGATTGGCGCCCAAACGCTGATACCGATTTTGCACGTGACCCCAGATTTATCACCTTTCAAGTCTGGGTATAATTGAGTCCCAGACCGCAACTTTTGATGAAATTGCCTCATGCCCCCAGCCTTTATTTTCTTCTTGTATACCTTACTCACTCTCTTCTTATTTTCTTATCCCATTTTTAATTAATTTTTGCTATCAAACTTTTATTTACCGCTATAAAGATATATTTTTTAGTATATTTCTTACTTAATTCTTTACAAAAATGGGTGTATGTCATTGGAAAATACGGGGACTAACACTATATAACCCATACATACATACATACACACACACACAAATATATATATATATGTTTCTGTTTTTGTATATATATATATATATATATATATATATATATATATATATATATATATATATACGCTAAATAAAGCCTTTTTTATATAAAGCCTTTTTTGTATCTAGAGTGTCTCACTCGCTAAGGAATCAAGCGTTTCTAAAATGGTTTTACCATTACATACTCGCTTCACCAGAGTATATCAAGACATTTTCCTGTGTGAACTCTGACATAATGTACACTAACAGTCACTAACAACAACCGTATTTCGTAGGCACCCACACTCAGATAACAGTGATCAACGGCGAGGCGCGTCAAGTAGGCTACGCTACTCAGTGTCGTAACAAATAAGCGCAATGCGCAAACACACACGCTAAAGACACATTTCTTTTCATTTCTCACACAATGAACGCACTCCTATTCTGACTTTGATTCAATATCTTCATTTGTGTTTGAATTATCGAGGAAATGCGGATTGTGCAGCGAGTAAAACACCGTTTACTTCTTACTTTAAAAATGGTAATTCCCAAAAGCTTAATTTAGTTATTTATTACTTTAATGATATCCATAATAGCCAGTAGCCACGATAGCTTAGTGGTTAGTGAACTGGGCTACAAAGGACAAGAGGTAGGGTTCGACCCCAACCGACGGCTTCCGGTTCACCCAGCCTTTAACGGATTTTTTTCTGGGAAATTAAAGCGGCACGGGTGTAATACTGACCACATTACCCCAAAAATCATGTGCCGAAGGTCTGTAACACCACATTCCCTATACGTCACTTGGCGTGACGGGGGTACTTTACTCTAATTTTTTTAATAATAAAAAGTGCATTTAAAAAAAAATAAAACTGTTTACTTAAGCTTCATCATTCTATCCCACAATATGACAAGTCGTAACCCACCTGTTCACAGAAGCTCTGGTGTGCTTACATATTTTGTTATTGTTTTCGTGGCCAAAATATGAGAAGTTGGTACTGACGGCAGTTCTAGTTTTCAATAACTTATTTTTAAAATGTAGAGAGTTCCCTGGAAATTATCAACAAGGCCAACACAAAAAAGAAAGCTCCTAACAAATTTCAAAAAGAAACAATCGATATTTTTCGGACACGTCATGAGAAGAGAAAAGTTGGAATATTTGGTTATTGACAAAATACAGAGAACGTGACATTGCGGACGACAAATAGAGAAAATACTAGATAACTTGCTGTCGTGGCACAGTAAACAATCAACTTTCAGAATTGATACACAGTGGACAGAGAATTGTTAAAGGACAAGATCGCCTACGCCAACCATTGTGGCAAATGTTGATGATGATGATATATATATATAAATGCATATGTCATTTGGCGTCTTGATAGACGGTTTGTAGGAAGCAATTTGTCAGATTTGTCAGTAGTTTGGTCCTATGTAACTGTATTATGCTGGATGCTGTTTTACTGGGCAGCTTCTCGTGTGACTGAATCTGCCAATATTGGAAAGACAGATCTGTTCGAAGAATGAACTAGATGTATTCGGTGCCTGGCCTCCTCTCCTTTCTTGCAATGAAATAAACAATCAGGAATTAGAAATAGGTTCCGTTAACTAATCACTATTTTAATAATGTTCATAATAACACTAACATCCAGGGTAAAATAATTCAACTCAAAAATAATATAATAATAATAGTAATATGGCCTTTGTCGTTTTGACAGACTGTTGGCAACAAGCAATCATTATTTGTTAGTAGTTTTGTAATATAGTAGTGTCTTTTGCTATCATCATCATTATTGAGTGTCATCTCCGCATGGAAGGTTGACTACCATGAAGCGCCATTCTGCTGTCTCTTGCTTTGATGGTGCAGGTTGTCATAGGCTGGTTTGTCCATCTTTTGATGTTACTCGTGCATATTAGTCTTGGTCTACCTCTGCTCTTTTACCTTGTATTTTCCCCTCCAGGATTACTTTTAGTAGGTTGTTGTGTCTTTTAACATGGCCCAAAAATCGCATGTGTCTTGTTTGAATTGTGCTTAGTAGTTCTCTTTTCAATTTTAGTTGTTTTAAGACTTCGTCGTTTGTTTTCTTTTCCTTCCAACCAATTCTACCTATTCTTCTATATATCCACACTTCAAATGTTGTAATTCTCTGTTCTGTTTTCTTGTCTAATTTCCATGTTTCAGCACCATATAGGAATGTTGAGAAGACATAATATTTTGCTATTCGTAGTTTTAACCCTGGTGTTATTTGTTTTGATGTTAGTGTGTTCTTTATGACATTAAAATTACTTTTTGCCATTCCTATTCTTTTGCTATATGCTGTTAAATTAGCAGCTTCTCTCCTAAACAGTTCTAATGATAGGTATTCTCTATGCAACTACTTAATGTCCTTTTTTTCGTTCGCCAGCTTTTTACCTCTGACGAACTCCCTAGAGACTGCCAACTGAATTCTAAAGTCGTTTTTCCCTGGCAGCCGTGTGCACAGGGGTCCCTCGCTGCATAGGCAGATAACTCCGTCTTCGGAGGTACTCATATTTTTTTCCATCCACGAGTAATTGACGTTTCAAGCCGGGCCTCGCTGCTGAGACCAGGGATGGTTGCCGCAGAGAGAAATTATAAATAAAAATTCCAACTGGTGCAACCAGGATTTGAACGCACAACCTCCCCGTCTCAATACCAACCAGTCCCACGACTGTCCTTTTGAGAGTGGAGAGTCTGCTTGTTTCTCCAACACGTGATCTTGGGGTGGGTACCGCCCTCTGTCTCTCTTCCCGGATACTTTTCCCTTCTTGACTAAAGACCAGGTACTCACTTGCTCTCATCTCGGATCGGGGGGAGGGGGGGGGGGACTAGTTGGTCTCGAGGCAAGACGTCGGCCTCGAGTCAGAGAGGTTGTGGGTTCAAATCCCAGCTAGTTGGGATTTTTGTTTATGATTTCTCTCTGAGGCAATCACCCCTGGTCTCTGCAGCGAGGCCCGGCAACCACTCCTGGTCTCAGCAGCGAGGCCCGGCTTGAAACGTCAATTACTCATTGACGGTAAAAATATGAGCACCTCCGAAGTCGGAGTTATCTGCCTGTGCGACGAGGGACCCCTGTGCACACGGCTGTCGGGGAAAAATGGATTAATACGCAAAATTCAGTTCCTAGTCTCTAGGGATTTCGTCAGAGCTGGCGAATGGAAAAAAAATAAATCTCGGATCAACCGAAGCACGTACCCAGCTGTAGTGTTTGCAAGTGAGCCAGAGGTAGGTAACAATACTGAAGTATTAACAATTTTTTTTTAAAACGCCAAATAAAGAAAATAAACCACAGAACAAATTCAGAAGTTTGATTGTATGTGGTGTATTACTAAAACATAAAGGTTGTTACGAAATATGAATAATAGAAAGACACTAACGCTGGGTAGTGATTATGTCCTCAGACTTGATCCAGAAATTATCGTATTTTTTAACGGGAATGTAGGGCGGTCTTGCGTGATTCCGACCGCATGACCCATAAAATATGTTGTTGGTCATTAAAAAGTGTTTGTACTAACGCCATATTCATTATGGCCTTAAGAAGGGGAACCCCCACCCCCTCCCTTCTTTTCTTATTTCATTTCTCAACAATAGACATCTGACCTCAAATACTGACCAATATTTTTGTTGAGTTTAGCGGGAAAACAATCAAATGTCCCCTCATCCCTCAATCTTTACAAGATGTCCTCAATATTCCTTTCCTCGCATTATGAATTCCACCGCTGCTGCTCTGTCATGTCGTTAATAGTTTCAGTAAATAACGATGAGGCAGATACGCCGACATGGGATTGTGTTCAAATACACCAGCCAGATGTAAAAACAACCTATGAGGAATCAACGAGTTTTGTTGGAAAAAAATTCATGAACAAATGGAATACAAAACATTAGGGATACTAGAAAAATTATGCCTACTACCAGCCCTTTAAAGGTAAAGGTAACGTACGAAACTTGAATCGGTGTCTTAGCACGCGAGTTTTCACCTATATGTGCTCGGCCGCCTATCCAGAAGTGTTCGGAGACTTCAGGATAGTGTCGCTTCAAGCATCGAAACTCACGATGCCAGGCGACATTCCTCACCTTCCCAAAGTACTACCCTGGTACCCATTTCTGCTACCGGCTGGGTCGACTGCGGGGGTATTTTTTTTTTCCAACCACGAGTACAATTCACAATTTTTTTCCAGCGGGAATCGAACACGGGTTGTCCGAACATCGGTAACCGAATCGAGTGGTTTTCCCAACTAGACTACCGACACTGGTTGTCCGAACATCGGTAACCGAATCGAGTGGTTTTCCCAACTAGACTACCGACACTGGTTGTCCGAACATCGGTAACCGAATCGAGTGGTTTTCCCAACTAGACTACCGAGGCTCCCAAACAAGCACTTTGTTGATGTCCAACCAGTAATAATTGTTCTAATCGGAGCAGGCCACAACAGCTTTGGGTACCATAGTTGAAGATCCCACGGATAAGAAGGAACCTGTGGTGAATGTGTCTGTAACACGATAAAATGACTGCTACAGTCGTGTCCAATATATGATGAACAGAGCAGCCTTTTATTGTCATCGCTGATTCATGCCAGGACAAACTGCATGGAGATGTCACCAACCCTAAGCTGACCAACACTTTCCTATAACTTATTAATATTGATGTCTGGAGGTATACGCAAAAGAAGAAAAATAGAAAAGAAATAATAATTTTAAAAACAAGAGGAAAAAAGGAAAAAAGAAGAGGAGGAAGAACAAGAAAAGAAAGAAGACGAGGAAGATATTGTCTAAAGTGTTCTGCTTTTTCCCCCCTTAAATGCGGCATAGAATGGTGTGAAAAATCACCTCTTGTCTTGAACATATCTGCTGCAGGAAAGGCGAGAATGGGACATCTCGGGTGCCTTTGTTGCAAAGTTACGTAGTGAACATCACATTATGTAAGAGTGGGATGTCTTTTTTTTAAATAGCATAATCATCAGATGCATCGATTAAAGCAACAAGTGAAAGGACGTTCGGCTGATAATTAAGCAACTGCTAAATTAACGTTTGGCTGATGATTAGCAGCAACTTCGGCTGATGATTAAGCAACTGCTAAATTAACGTTTGGCTGATGATTAAGCAACTGCTAAATTAACGTTCGGCTGATGATTTAGCAACAACTGAAACAACATTCGGCTGATGATTAAGCAACTGCTAAATTAACGTTCGGCTGATGATTAAGCAACTGCTAAATTAACGTTCAGTTGATGATTAAGCAACTACTAAATTAACGTTCGGCTGATGATTAAGCAACAGCTAAATTAACGTTCGGCTGATGATTAAGCAACTGCTAAATTAACGTTCGGCTGATGATTAAGCCGATGATTAACACAAAACTTAGGCTATTCAAATCAAATGTACTATCAACCCTTACGTATGCGTGTGAAAGCTGGAAAACAAAAGAGATATAGAAACAAAGTTGAACGCATTTGAAAATAAATGTCTAAGGATAATACTGGGTATAGTGCTGAAAGAAATTCAAAACAAACGAGGAAATTAGAGAAATCGCCAATCAAACACTAATATCTTCAGTAATAAAGAAAAGACGATGGTCATATGTTGGACATGTGATGAGAAGAGATAACAGAATTGCAAAGCAAGCCCTCATATGGGAAACAACAGGTAAGAGGAAAAGAGGAAGACCAAGAGAGACACTGAGAAGAACATTGATGAGAGAGGCAAGAGAAGCAGGATTCGGCTCCCTCAATGAGATAGAGCTGCTTGCGCAGAACAGAGACAAATGGCGAGATTTGATAAAATATTTTTAAAAGAATTGAAAACTGCTATAGCTCGTTTCAAATCACGTGCCCAACTTCAAAACGCTATTACTCAGTAACCGTTTGTTAAAAACTGTTGAAATTTTCCAAATGTTATTAGAATGCAAAAGACCCTTTAAATGTATATTTAACAAATATCTTGCAGCTGCAGTTTTCTTAAAGCGGCGAATTTCTTTGATGTTTGTCAAAATTGTAAATTGTGAACCCCTAAATAATAGAAATTACCGTAGTTGCTGGTCTATGATTAATTATCACTAGGTAAAGGCGTGGCCGTAATGGGGAAATAACTGAATAAAACAAAACACCAGGAGAATTATTGTCTTCTCAGTTCGAGGACGGACGATAATATCAAGGTATACCTGTATGTCCAATTTTCATAGTTGTGTGGTCCTGAAAAGGACCGTTTGTTGAACTAATTTAAGGTAATATAGGGGCCAACATTGTGGGGGCTATATACTTTCATTCTGAATCAGACGAGTCTGAAAGATTAATAACTGTTTGGGGTTGTACATTCCACAAACCATCATTTTTCCAATATTCCTCTTCCTGTTTTAAGACGTGGTCTTCACATTTAGCCTAATAATCTTTGTCTATATTTAATAAAGCGAGATTAACAAGAGTCTTTACATCGTATATTTTGAATGTTGTATTTTCATCTGCCACTTGTCCTTTTAATTTTGCCCAGATTAGTTCTATTGGATTTAAATGAGCATGGTAAGGTGGCAGCCTCAAACTTATATGACCGTGCTCTTGGATAATCTTATCTATTTGAAAAATCTTTGTCCTTTGTTTTTGCTTTACTAGAGATAGTAATTCAGGTTTTAAATGTACATGTTATTAAATTGTATGTGCTCCTTTGTGAGCCATATCTTAATAGCATCTTTTGTACTGGATGACGTCGGGACTTTATCTTCAAGTGCAACAATGTTGTGGTACGCTGCATTGTCCATTATTAGGCAAGATGGTCGATCTAGTGATGGGAGAACAGAATTTTCAATCCAATGTCTAAATATGTGACCATTCATCTCAGAGTGATAATCCCGATTGTCTATGGATTTTGAAAGAAAAATGAGCTCTGCATTCTGTATTAGTCCATGTTGTCGACTACCTGCATGAGCAATTATCAAGCGCTGTCCTTTGCTGCTAGGTATTAATCTCTTAATCTTTCCATCTGATGACTGCCATTCCCTTTGGTTAGTGTGGTGAGCATTGATCCATGTTTCATCCAAGTACACAATATCATAACCTTGCTTGCGCACCTCTTTTACTTCACGTAAGTACTTGCTTCTCATGACTACTATATGTGGCTTCTCACAGATGATGTTTCGTCCATTGGAATACTTTCTGAATGTAAAGTCTGCAGCTCTCACATTCCTCCATAATGTAGACTTTGATATTTCAATACTGTTGTTCTTTTTCAATGAAATTTTTAATTTTCTTATTGTAACAGTTTCATTCATACCCAACATTTTGCGAATTTCACTTCTAATAAGTTCACTGTCGAAAATATCCAACATTTTTGCTCTTCCTTGTGATTTTGTATATTTTGAACATTGACGGTCACGTGCTTGAATCCAGCGATTAAATGACCGTTTAGATAAATCCAAAATGTGTCTTGTCCTATTCTCAGGGTTTTCTAAAGAATGAAATAATCTTCCTCGTTTAGCCTCTTTGCAAAAATAGTCATACATTTTTATTGCGATGTTTTGTAAACTGCAGAATTTCATTTTAAGACTCATGATAAATGTTATCGTTCCACGTCTACACCTATGAATGAACGGAAATGGAACACAATTTCTCGTGTTTTTACAAGTGTCTAATTGTGTCAAAAAACCACGGCGAAAGCGTGCAACACGTCAATTTTACCGTGTATGGATTTTTACTCGCTATTTTTAACTTAAAATACTGTAAACATTAAGTTTTGACTACATCAATGGGTCGTTATAAATTTATATAAATCAAATAAGCAACAATAATAACCAAATGTTTTTTTTATGAAATTAATTCCCTGTTGGGTTCTAATCATTATAACTTTACATGCACATTTTGAACAACTTACAACAAGCGGTTAAAAAGCTATCGATTTTAAAAGTCGGGCACGAGTTATGAAACAAGCTATAGAATAAAAATTCAGATAAGAGAAGAAGTATCTTGGTCTACGCCCTATGGACCGGCTACGGCTCGAAAAGTCAATAGATAGATAGATAGATAGATAGATGATTCTCAACTGCTAAATTAACGTTCGGCTGATGATTAAGCAACTGCTAAATTAACGTTCGGTTGATGATTTAGCAACTACTGAAACGACGTTCGCTGACGTTTTAGCAGCTACTGAAACGACGTTCGCCTGATGATTTAGCTACTACTGAAACGACGTTCGACCGATGATTTAGCAACTACTGAAACGACGTTCGACCGATGATTTAGCAACTACTGAAACGACGTTCGGCTGATGATTTAGCAACTACTGAAACGACGTTCGGCTGATGATTAAGCAACTACTGAAACGACGTTCGGCTGATGATTAACAACTACTGAAACGACGTTCGGCTGATGATTTAGCAATTACTGAAACGACGTTCGGCTGATGATTTAGCAACTACTGAAACGACGTTCGGCTGATGATTTAGCAATTACTAAAACGACGTTCGGCTGATGATTTAGCAACTACTGAAACGATGTTCGGCTAATGATTTAGCAACTACTGAAACGACGTTCGGCTGATGATTTAGCAACTACTGAAACGACGTTCGGCTGATGATTTAGCAATACTGAAACGACGTTCGGCTGATGCTTTAGCAACTAATGAAACGACGTTCGGCTGATGATTTAGCAATTACTGAAACGATGTTCGGCTGATGATTTAGCAATTACTGAAACGACGTTCGGCTGATGATTTAGCAGTTACTGAAACGACGTTCGGCTGATGACTTTGCAACTACTGAAACGACGTTTGGCTGATGATTTAGCTACTTCTGAAACGACGTTCGACTGATGATTACTGCTCATGAAAAGGGCCTTAAAAAGGAACTGCGTTGTGTCGTGGCTCAGGTCAAGTTAGGAAAATCTGCTCCTTTAGTCCCAATGCAGCCTACTTCAGCTCAACATTTTTGAGTATCGCGATTGCTTTTTATATATATATATATTTTATCACTACTCGCTGGCCAAACTTATTTAATATTATTTAAAATTTAATACCAGAGCCAGCAATTGGAAATACCGTTCTGTCTTGACCAATTCTGGTTCACTGTTCCTGATGCAAATAGAAGTCACTCGCTGAAAGATTTCAGTGATTGCCACTTGTAAGTCACTGACTGATTTCAGCAGTAATTTATGAGTCGCCAACTGATATCAGCAGTCTTTTGTGAGTCGCTGACTGATTTCAGCAGTCTTTTGTGAGTCGCTGACTGATTTCAGCAGTCTTTTGTGAGTCGCTGACTGATTTCAGCAGTCTTTTGTGAGTCGCTGACTGATATCAGCAGTCTTTTGTGAGTCGCTGACTGATTTCAGCAGTCTTTTGTGAGTCGCTGACTGATACCAGCAGTCTTTTGTGAGTCGCTGACTGATTTCAGCTGTCGATAGTGAGTCGCTGACTGATATCAGCAGTCTTGTGTGAGTCGCTGACTGATATCAGCAGTCTTTTGTGAGTCGCTGACTGATTTCAGCAGTCTTTTGTGAGTCGCTGACTGATATCAGCAGTCTTTTGTGAGCCGCTGACTGATTTCAGCAGTCTTTTGTGAGTCGCTGACTGATATCAGCAGTCTTTTGTGAGTCGCTGACTGATATCAGCAGTCTTTTGTGAGTCGCTGACTGATATCAGCAGTCTTTTGTGAGTCGCTGACTGATTTCAGCTGTCGATAGTTAGTCTCTGACTGATTTCAGCCATCTTTTGTGTGTCGCTGACTGATTTCAGCTGTCGATAGTGAGTCGCTGACTGATCTCAGCCATCTTTTGTGAGTCGCTGACTAATCTCATCAGTCTTTTGTGCGTTGCTGACTGGTTTCAACAATCATTTGTGAGACGCTCGCTGATTTCATCAGTTAATTGTGACTTAGTGACTGAACTTAGCAATTAATTATGTGTAACTGGTTGATTTCTACAGTAATTTGTAAGTCGCTGACTGATTTCAGCATAGCACAAAGGGGAGGCCAAAAGATACGTGGAGACGATAGCTGGAAGCAGCAATAATGAGGTTGTGGAAGATTAGGAACGATCTTTTAAGACAATGGCACCAAACAGGATATCTTGGAAAGTGTTTATTGAACACACATGCTCCACAGGGAGCTGAAAGGAAGAAGAAAAAGAAGGAAGGAAGAACTCTGTAACCTGCTATCGTTACATCCGGTTAGCGCCCATAGTTGATCATGACACTTTGCGTCACATCACAGTTGAAGTAAAAAAAACACCAGAAGCAAAATGGGCATTCTACAACGTTGTGTTACCATTGCCAGACGTGGACTCTAGATTCAAGAACAATAATTACTACCGGCATGATATGTGGTGGACAAATGACAGGAAAAAGATCTAAGTGATAAGATCAGAAATAAACTGAGAAAAGTCTAGGAAATAACTAGAAAAAAAGTAAAGAGCCCCGTCACGCCAAATGGCGTATAAGGAATATGGTGTTAGTGACCATAAATTTTATAGACCTTAAGCACTTGATTTTTGGGGTAATGTGGTCGGTATTACGCCCGTGCCGCCTTACTTTCCCAGAAAAAATCCGGTACCCATTTGAGGCTGGGTGAACCCGGACCCCGTAGGTTGGGATCGAAACATACCCCTTGTCCTTTGTAGTCCAGTTCACTAACCACTGAGCTATCGCGGCTCTATAACAATGCCAGAGACCACTGGAAAAGCAAAGACCGCATATTATAACCCCACTCAACACTGAAGGAAAAAAAAAAAAAAAAAAAAATATATATATATATATATATATATATATATATATATATATATATATATATATATATATATATATATATATATATGTGTGTGTCTATATAACTATATAACATCATCATTATCATCATCATGTGGCATAATGGTTGAAGTAGGTGATCATGTTTTTCCACTATCTTCTATCCACAGTGCATCGTATCAGTTCTGTTGTTGACTGTTTTCCATGCCATAACACCAAGCTATCTAGTATTTTCTCTCTTTGCCGTTCGCGATCTCTCTTTCCTTGTATTTTGCCTGTTGTAACCAAGTATTCCAACTTTCCTCTTCTCATGATGTGCCAGAAAAATGTTGATTGTTTCTTTCTGATATTTCTTGGGAGCTACCTTCTTGTGTTTTCCTCTTTGAGAATTTCCTCGTTGGTCTTTTTAGCTGTCCAGAGAAGTTTCAACATTTTTTTCTGAGAAATCCCATCTCTGTGGCCTCTAATCGTGTTTACATTTGTTTGTTTACGGTCTCTGATTCGCTTTCATAGGTCAGAATTGGTTCTATATAGCACCGATGAACTCTCTTTCTCACTTCTATTGACATAGAGTTGTTGCATAAGGTGTTTTTCATTTTCTGAAATGCTATTTTGGGCTGAACTATTCTGCTTTTTTTTTATTTCTATTGTGCATCTTTCATGTGATGTTATTATTGTGCCCAAATATTTGACACGTTGCACTTGTTTCAGATTTGTCCTATTTATTTTTATGCTGACTGCATTAGATGATGATTGTTTCTTCGATATGACCATTACTTCTATTTTCTTACTATTCAGACTTAGACCTTGTTTGTTGTTCTTTATATATATATATATATATATATATATATACAGATGTTTACTGAAAATGTTATTTTAAGAAAAAACAATATCCATTAACCTAATACTCTTCTGTTCCGTTCAGCAACAGGCTCTTTGGTTCCCCTTTGATACTATTGTTAGGAGGCGCATAATATGAACGCCCAAGACACGGCAGTGAAACTAACTAAAACTTGTTCCTGGGTAAATTATCAAAACCTTTGAATGCTGCTAAATTTGTGATCATTTTCCCGGACGTCTTGGCTGCGTGAGTCATGTTGGGAGATTCAATCTATCGCGCTCGTATCAGGCCAGTTCAATAAAGTTAATGATAATGTCTGCGGGATATAAGTTATTGAGATTTGGAAATTGAATGTTTGTTTCGCTAAAAACATGAACTAGGCAAAGGCGTGTTTTTGGATTGACCGAGAGTGGGTGATAATTTAAAAAAAAAATAAAAGTATAATTTTTTTTTTTTTTTTGGGGGGGGGGGGGGCGTAGCAACGGAGAGGGACTGGGAAGGTTTAAAGTACTATTCAAGAAACAGTATTTTAAAGTATAAAGAGGTGTTGTGTAGACATAATACAAACTAAAACATGACTGTGAAAATTGCAACCATGATACACGTTATAAGTGGCTCTCAAGACAGTGAAGATAATCCTGAACCTAAACATATCAAATGCCATTTACCACAAGTGAGACTACATTTTCCTCGCTGCTCCTAAATGGTGCTCCTCGTACATCACATAAATGTATGTGTGAATGGTGGCCGGGGAACGCGTGTGCATAGACAACTTCACTAGACCAGCAAGGCCTAATTCTCTAATACTCCAGATTAGTGTGTATAAATAACTTCACTAGACCAGCAAGGCCTAATTCTCTAATACTCCAGATTAGTGTGTATAAATAACTTCACTAGACCAGCAAAGGCCTAATTCTCTAATACTCCAATTAGTGTGCATAAATTATAAATAAATTCACTAGACCAGCAAAGGCCTAATTCTCTAATACTCCAATTAGTGTGCATAAATTATAAATAACTTCACTAGACCAGCAAAGGCCTAATTCTCTAATACTCCAATTAGTGTGCATAAATTATAAATAACTTCACTAGACCAGCAAGGCCTAATTCTCTAATACTCCAGATTAGTGTGTATAAACGACTTCACTAGACCAGCAAGGTCTAATTCTCTAATACTCCAGATTAGTGTGTATAAATAACTTCACTAGACCAGCAAGGCCTAATTCTCTAATACTCCAGATTAGTGTGTATAAACGACTTCACTAGACCAGCAAGGTCTAATTCTCTAATACTCCAGATTAGTGTGTATAAATAACTTCACTAGACCAGCAAGGGTTAATTCTCTAATACTCCAGATTAGTGTGTATTAACGACTTCACTAGACCAGCAAGGCCTAATTCTCTAATACTCTAGATTAGTGTGCATAAATTATAAATAACTTCACTAGACCAGCAAGGCCTAATTCTCTAATACTCCAGATTAGTGTGCATAAATTATAAATAACTTCACTAGACCAGCAAAGGCATAATTCTCTAATACTCCAGATTAGTGTGTATAAACGACTTCACTAGACCAGCAAGGCCTAATTCTCTAATACTCCAGATTAGTGTGCATAAATTATAAATAACTTCACTAGACCAGCAAGGCCTAATTCTCTAATACTCCAGATTAGTGTGTATAAATAACTTCACTAGACCAGCAAGGCCTAATTCTCTAATACTCCAGATTAGTGTGCATAAATTATAAATAACTTAACTAGACCAGCAAGGCCTAATTCTCTAATACTCCAGATTAGTGTGTATAAATATCTTCACTAGACCAGCAAGGCCTAATTATCTAATACTCCAAATAGTGTGCATAAATTATAAATAACTTCACTAGACCAGCAAGGCGTAATTCTCTAATACTCCAGATTAGTGTGTATAAATAACTTCACTAGACCAGCAAGGCCTAATTCTCTAATACTCCAATTAGTGTGTATAAATAACTTCACTAGACCAGCAAGGCCTAATTCTCTAATACTCCAGATTAGTGTGTATAAATAACTTCACTAGACCAGCAAAGGCTTAATTCTCTAATACTCCAATTGGTGTGCATAAATTATAAATAACTTCACTAGACCAGCAAGGCCTAATTCTCTAATACTCCAGATTAGTGTGTATAAATAACTTCACTAGACCAGCAAAGGCTTAATTCTCTAATACTCCAATTAGTGTGCATAAATTATAAATAACTTCACTAGACCAGCAAGGCCTAATTCTCTAATACTCCAGATTAGTGTGTATAAACGACTTAACTAGACCAGCAAGGCCTAATTCTCTAATACTCCAGATTAGTGTGTATAAATAACTTCACTAGACCAGCAAGGCCTAATTCTCTAATACTCCAGACTAGTGTGTATAAACGACTTCACGAGACCAACAAGGCCTAATTCTCTAATACCCCAGATTATTGTGTATGAACGACTTCATGAGACCAACAAGGCCTAATTCTCTAATAGTAAAGTACCCCCGTCACGCCATGTGGCGTATAGGGAAATATGGTGTTAGTGACCCTATATTTTACAGACCTTCATAACATGATTTTTGGCGTAATGTGGTCAGTATTACGCCCGTGCTGCTTTACTTTCCCAGAAAAAAATCCGGTACCCATTTAAGGCTGGGTGAACCCGGAAGCCGTCGGTTGGGATCGAACCCTACCCCTTGTCCGTGGTAGTCCAGTTCACTAACCACTGAGCTATCGCGGCTCCCTTAATTCTCTAATACCCCAGATTATTGTGTATGAACGACTTCACGAGACCAACAAGGCCTAATTCTCTAATACCCCAGAATATTGTGTATGAACGACTTCACGAGACCAACAAGTCCTAATTCTCTAATACCACAGATTATTGTGTATAAACAACTTCACGAGACCAACAAGGCCTAATTCTCTAATACCCCAGACTATTGTGTATGAACGACTTCACGAGACCAACAAGGCCTAATTCTCTAATAATAAAGTACCCCCGTCACGCCAAGTGGCGTATAGGGAAATATGGTGTTAGTGACTCTATATTTTACAGACCTTCATGACATGATTTTTGGCGTAATGTGGTCAGTATTACGCCCGTGCTGCTTTACTTTCCCAGAAAAAAATCCGGTACCCATTTAAGGCTGGGTGAACCCGGAAGCCGTCGGTTGGGATCGAACCCTACCCCTTGTCCGTGGTAGTCCAGTTCACTAACCACTGAACTATCGCGGCTCCCCTAATTCTCTAATACCCCAAATTATTGTGTATGAACGACTTCAAGAGACCAACAAGGCCTAATTCTCTAATACCCCAGAATATTGTGTATGAACGCCTTCACGAGACCAACAAGTACTAATTCTCTAATACCCCAGACTATTGTGTATGAACGACTTCACGAGACCAACAAGGCCTAATTCTCTAATAGTAAAGTACCCCCGTCACGCCAAGTGGCGTATAGGGAAATATGGTGTTAGTGACCCTATATTTCACAGACCTTCAGAACATGATTTTTGGGTAATGTGGTCAGTATTACGCCCGTGCTGCTTTACTTTCCCAGAAAAAATCCGGTACCCATTTAAGGCTGGGTGAACCCGGAAGCCGTCGGTTGGGATCGAACCCTACCCCTTGTCCGTGGTAGTCCAGTTAACTAACCGCTGAGCTATCGCGGCTCCCTTAATTCTCTAATACCCCAGATTATTGTGTATGAACGACTTCACGAGACCAACAAGGCCTAATTCTCTAATACCACAGATTATTGTGTATAAACGACTTCACGAGACCAACAAGGCCTAATTCTCTAATACCCCAGACTATTGTGTATGAACGACTTCACGAGACCAACAAGGCCTAATTCTCTAATAGTAAAGTACCCCCGTCACGCCAAGTGGCGTATAGGGAAATATGGTGTTAGTGACTCTATATTTTACAGACCTTCATGACATGATTTTTGGCGTAATGTGGTCAGTATTACGCCCGTGCTGCTTTACTTTCCCAGAAAAAATCCGGTACCCATTTAAGGCTGGGTGAACCTGGAAGCCGTCGGTTGGGATCGAACCTACCCCTTGTCCGTGGTAGTCCAGTTCACTAACCACTGAGCTATCGCGGCTCCCTTAATTCTCTAATACCCCAGATTATTGTGTATGAACGACTTCACGAGACCAACAAGGCCTAATTCTCTAACACCCCAGATTATTGTGTATAAACGACTTCACGAGACCAGCAAAGCCTAATTCTCTAATACCCCAGACTATTGTGTATGAACGACTTCACGAGACCAACAAGGCCTAATTCTCTAATGCCCCAGATTATTGTGTATAAACGACTTCACGAGACCAACAAGGCCTAATTCTCTAATGCCCCAGATTATTGTGTATAAACGACTTCACGGGACCAACAAGGCTAATTCTCTAATACCCCAGACTATTGTGTATGAACGACTTCACGAGACCAACAAGGCCTAATTCTCTAATAATAAAGTACCCCCGTCACGCCAAGTGGCGTATAGGGAAAAATGGTGTTAGTGACTCTATATTTTACAGACCTTCATGACATGATTTTTGGCGTAATGTGGTCAGTATTACGCCCGTGCTGCTTTACTTTCCCAGAAAAAAATCCGGTACCCATTTAAGGCTGGGTGAACCCGGAAGCCGTCGGTTGGGATCGAACCCTACCCCTTGTCCGTGGTAGTCCAGTTCACTAACCACTGAGCTATCGCGGCTCCCCTAATTCTCTAATACCCCAAATTATTGTGTATGAGCGACTTCAAGAGACCAACAAGGCCTAATTCTCTAATACCCCAGAATATTGTGTATGAACGACTTCACGAGACCAACAAGTACTAATTCTCTAATACCCAGACTATTGTGTATGAACGACTTCACGAGACCAACAAGGCCTAATTCTCTAATAGTAAAGTACCCCAGTCACGCCAAGTGGCGTATAGGGAAATATGGTGTTAGTGACCCTATAATTCACAGACCTTCAGCACATGATTTTTGGGTAATGTGGTCAGTATTACGCCCGTGCTGCTTTACTTTCCCAGAAAAAATCCGGTACCCATTTAAGGCTGGGTGAACCCGGAAGCCGTCGGTTGGGATCGAACCCTACCCCTTGTCCGTGGTAGTCCAGTTCACTAACCACTGAGCTATCGCGGCTCCCTTAATTCTCTAATACCCCAGATTATTGTGTATGAACGACTTCACGAGACCAACAAGGCCTAATTCTCTAATACCCCAGAATATTGTGTATGAACGACTTCACGATACCAACAAGTCCTAATTCTCTAATACCACAGATTATTGTGTATAAACGACTTCACGAGACCAACAAGGCCTAATTCTCTAATACCCCAGACTATTGTGTATGAACGACTTCACGAGACCAACAAGGCCTAATTCTCTAATAGTAAAGTACCCCCGTCACGCCAAGTGGCGTAAAGGGAAATATGGTGTTAGTGACTCTATATTTTACAGACCTTCATGACATGATTTTTGGCGTAATGTGGTCAGTATTACGCCCGTGCTGCTTTACTTTCCCAGAAAAAAATCCGGTACCCATTTAAGGCTGGGTGAACCCGGAAGCCGTCGGTTGGGATCGAACCCTACCCCTTGTCCGTGGTAGTCCAGTTCACTAACCACTGAGCTATCGCGGCTCCCTTAATTCTCTAATACCCCAGATTATTGTGTATGAACGACTTCACGAGACCAACAAGGCCTAATTCTCTAATACCCCAGAATATTGTGTATGAACGACTTCACGAGACCAACAAGTCCTAATTCTCTAATACCACAGATTATTGTGTATAAACGACTTCACGAGACCAGCAAAGCCTAATTCTCTAATACCCCGACTATTGTGTATGAATGACTTCACGAGACCAACTAGGCCTAATTCTCTAATAGTAAAGTACCCCCGTCACGCCAAGTGGCGTATAGGGAAATATGGTGTTAGTGACTCTATATTTTACAGACCTTCATGACATGATTTTTGGCGTAATGTGGTCAGTATTACGCCCGTGCTGCTTTACTTTCCCAGAAAAAAATCCGGTACCCATTTAAGGCTTCGTGAACCCGGAAGCCGTCGGTTGGGATCGAACCCTACCCCTTGTCCGTGGTAGTCCAGTTCACTAACCACTGAGCTATCGCGGCTCCCCTAATTCTCTAAAACCCCAGATTATTGTGTATGAACGACTTCACGAGACCAACAAGGCCTAATTCTCTAATACCCCAGAATATTGTGTATGAACGACTTCACGAGACCAACAAGTCCTAATTCTCTAATACCCCAGATTATTGTGTATAAACGACTTCACGAGACCAACAAGGCCTAATTCTCTAATGCCCCAGATTATTGTGTATAAACGACTTCACGGGACCAACAAGGCCTAATTCTCTAATACCCCAGACTATTGTGTATGAACGACTTCACGAGACCAACAAGGCCTAATTCTCTAATAATAAAGTACCCCCGTCACGCCAAGTGGCGTATAGGGAAATATTGTGTTAGTGACTCTATATTTTACAGACCTTCATGACATGATTTTTGGCGTAATGTGGTCAGTATTACGCCCGTGCTGCTTTACTTTCCCAGAAAAAAATCCGGTACCCATTTAAGGCTGGGTGAACCCGGAAGCCGTCGGTTGGGATCGAACCCTACCCCTTGTCCGTGGTAGTCCCGTTCACTAACCACTGAACTATCGCGGCTCCCCTAATTCTCTAATACCCCAAATTATTGTGTATGAACGACTTCAAGAGACCAACAAGGCCTAATTCTCTAATACCCAGAATATTGTGTATGAACGACTTCACGAGACCAACAAGTACTAATTCTCTAATACCCCAGACTATTGTGTATGAACGACTTCACGAGACCAACAAGGCCTAATTCTCTAATAGTAAAGTACCCCCGTCACGCCAAGTGGCGTATAGGGAAATATGGTGTTAGTGACCCTATATTTCACAGACCTTCAGCACATGATTTTTGGGGTAATGTGGTCAGTATTACGCCCGTGCTGCTTTACTTTCCCAGAAAAAAATCCGGTACCCATTTAAGGCTGGGTGAACCCGGAAGCCGTCGGTTGGGATCGAACCTACCCCTTGTCCGTGGTAGTCCAGTTCACTAACCACTGAGCTATCGCGGCTCCCTTAATTCTCTAATACCCCAGATTATTGTGTATGAACGACTTCACGAGACCAACAAGGCCTAATTCTCTAATACCCCAGAATATTGTGTATGAACGACTTCACGAGACCAACAAGTCCTAATTCTCTAATACCACAGATTATTGTGTATAAACGACTTCACGAGACCAGCAAAGCCTAATTCTCTAATACCCCAGACTATTGTGTATGAACGACTTCACGAGACCAACAAGGCCTAATTCTCTAATAGTAAAGTACCCCGTCACGCCAAGTGGCGTATAGGGAAATATGGTGTTAGTGACTCTATATTTTACAGACCTTCATGACATGATTTTTGGCGTAATGTGGTCAGTATTACGCCCGTGCTGCTTTACTTTCCCAGAAAAAAATCCGGTACCCATTTAAGGCTTGGTGAACCCGGAAGCCGTCGGTTGGGATCGAACCCTACCCCTTGTCCGTGGTAGTCCAGTTCACTAACCACTGAGCTATCGCGGCTCCCCTAATTCTCTAAAACCCCAGATTATTGTGTATGAACGACTTCACGAGACCAACAAGGCCTAATTCTCTAATACCCCAGAATATTGTGTATGAACGACTTCACGAGACCAACAAGTCCTAATTCTCTAATACCCCAGACTATTGTGTATGAACGACTTCACGAGACCAACAAGTCCTAATTCTCTAATACCCCAGACTATTGTGTATGAACGACTTCACGAGACCAACAAGGCCTAATTCTCTAATAGTAAAGTACCCCCGTCACGCCAAGTGGCGTATAGGGAAATATGGTGTTAGTGACCCTATATTTCACAGACCTTCAGCACATGATTTTTGGGGTAATGTGGTCAGTATTACGCTCGTGCTGCTTTACTTTCCCAGAAAAAATCCGGTACCCATTTAAGGCTGGGTGAACCCGGAAGCCGTTGGTTGGGATCGAACCCTACCCCTTGTCCGTGGTAGTCGAGTTCACTAACCACTGAGCTATCGCGGCTCCCCTAATTCTCTAAAACCCCAGATTATTGTGTGTAAATAAATTTACTAGACCAGTAAGGCCTAATTCTCTAATACTCCAGACTAGTGTGTATAAACGACTTCACGAGACCAACAAGGCCTAATTCTCTAATACCCCAGATTATTGTGTATGAACGACTTCACGAGACCAACAAGGCCTAATTCTCTAATACCCCAGATTATTGTGTATGAACGACTTCACGGGCAAGCATAATTCTCTATAAAACAAGAACGACTTCCCAGCAATGTTACCAAATGTGAAGAATTCTAGTTGGTATTGTTGTCATGTCAAGGGGGTGAACTCGAGCCGTTTGCTGACACATCCGACTGTTGACTTTAGAGTTTGAATAAGAAATGATAGAAGTTGTAGCAAGAAAAAGAGAAGCCCAAACCTTCGTAGAAAAGAAATAATTAAAGCGAGCGACAGGTATGAAATATGTAGAACATTCATCATCACTATTCATCACCATTATTGTCAAATGGAAATATCACAGTAGAGGTTAACAAAATATTGCAACGCTCTAACATTAAATAACAAACATATAACATGAAATGCAGTTAGAATACCATACAATATGGTATTATGATATAGAGCAGGAGGTAGACCAACATAAAGATGGATATACGGAATAAAAGATGTATAAAAGAACCAAAGCATTTCTATCCTAACAGCGTCCAGATGCGCATAGGAACGACATTACATCTAAATGGAAGCGACCTAAAGAACACGCTACACTACCTACGTATATATGGCCTTTGGCGTCTTGACAGACGGTTGGTAGCAAAAAGTAAAGAGCCCCCGTCACGCCAAGTGGCATATTGGGAATATGGTGTTAGTGACCATAAATTTTACAGACCTTCAGCACATTATTTTGTGGTAATGTGGTCGATATTACGCCCGTGCTGCTTTACTTTCCCAGAAAAAATCCGGTCCCCATTTAAGGCTGCGTGACCCCGGAAGCCGTCGGTTGGGATCGAATCCTAACACTTGTCCTTTATAGTCCAGTTCACTAACCACTGAGCTATCGCGGCTCCCTGGTTGGTAGCAAGCAATCATGATAAGTCAGTAGTTTGGAAAAGTATTAGTGTCTCATACTGGATGCTGCTTTACTGTTTTACAACACCTACAGATACTAGATTATATTATGCCTCCTTTCTCCTGCGACGCTTCAAAGTTATAGCAGATGGGCTAAAGAAAGAAGATAATATAATATTTCTCTCAACACACTGCTACCAGTTCAACCAAACTTGGAAATTAACAGCCAAAGAAGCAGAGATAATTCGTCACAGCGAAAATACCGAAAGTGCCAGAGAAGAACATTGAGTGTGACAAGGAGAGGGGGAATAAAACACGTCGATATCAAAGGAAAATGGTTGAGTGTTACATCATTACATGGTCATAACAAAGAAACAACAATTCAAAAGAGTTTTTTACTATCAGACAGCACACACCCAACCCCAACATTTCTCTCTCCTCAGATCATTAACTCTCTGATATGGTATGCACCAAGCATACAACATACTACAAATAATGACACAAACATTACATTTTCCATCGGAAATGAAAACTAAAAACTGGAGAAGAAAATGTTTTCTAACAGAGAAAAAGAACAAGACAAGTGACATGAGCAAATTGGACGTTGTGTCATGAACGTGACTTCTACTGTCAAAAAACGCGTATGAGCAAACAAATCATAATGAATAGAGTCTAATAATAATGAGAATAAAAGCCTATATGACTGCTGTAAACAGAATATCTAGATTGGTGGTACGCTTTTCCTAGAAGTACGTACAGAGATATTTCGCGAGAACTTAAAAATACAAAACAAACCAAAAAAAATTATTATTGGCGGGAAAAAAACAAAAGTTAAAAATGGTAGAATACATGTCAAGGTTTGTTAATAAAACTGATTGGTCATTTTCATTATTTAACATAAAGAAAAGCCGGTTAATTCTCGTGTTCTATCGCTTTTCTGTCGTGGATTAATTTTAACTCTTTGCCATTTATTAGTAGCAACAAACTCCAGGTTAAGAAAAAATCAACTTTATTTTGTCACTTCTGAAAACGGACTGGAAAGCTCATTTATAATTCCAAAACTGGTTATGTATGCTCGGTGTGTGTGAAATTTAGAAAGTAGCATGCATTCGGTGCTTTATTTATTTCTTTTCTATTGTTTGTTGTTTATTTGGTCAACTACGTTGTGTTTACTTGTACTGTCAGACACCTGATATATGGTAGGAGATAAAGACATTTGCTGGTGATGGTTTGACTTTTTGTCATGCTGGTTGCTATTGGTTACACGCCATGTTTCCCGAGCCTTCTAGCCCGAGTCGATTTTGTGTTTGTGGTCGACGCTCTAACCTTATCTCGTAAAGAAAAATCTGCCTCGTTTTTATAGACGAATTTAGAGGAGAAAATTTCTAGTCATAGTGGCATGTGTAACTCTCCACATTCGGATAAAGTGAGCCGCGATAGCTAAGTGGCTAGTGAACTCAGAACTGGACTACAAAGGACAGCTCGATCTCAATCGACGGCTTTGGGTTCACACAGCCTTAAATGGGTACCGGATTTTTTTCTGGGAAAGTAAAGCGGCACGGACGTAATACCGACCACATTCCCCCAAAAAAAATCATGTGCTGAAGGTCTGTAAATTTATGGTCACTAACACCATATTACCTATATGCCACTTGGCGTGACGGGGTACTTTACTTTACTTTATTTTACATAGTAAAACGATATCGACGGTTTACAAATGGTAATGGTCGAGTTTAGTGTCTCAAATTATTTCTGCTAAACGAGTGAAATCCCATCAATGACCGGACATACTTGAATTATCACTGTTTCTAGTTTGTGTGCATTTAATGATATTTTTTCCAGCAATGTTTACATTTTTTCATACCCTAAACCTAACTCATGGGTCTTCTAATGACAGATAAGAGAGCGACCGAGTAAAGTGGTTTGGGGACGTCACTCCGAGCAGAAATAATTCGGGACACAAAACTCGAGTTTACCTATCAAATTATACTTTCACTGTTTTGAAATGAGGTACTCATCTCATCCAACGCAATACGATAATTATTCCACGCACATAATACATAACCATGCAAATATGACACATTGGGATCACAGATCTATATCACTGACTGTATACTTTCATAAATAGATAGCTGTTGAATAAGCTCTAGATTAGAATAAAAGTGAAGTCGATATGTTACAATATCAAGAGTCCTATTTGGTTCAGTTCGTAGCGCGATTATAATAATACTAGTAGCTCATTAGAAGAGGTTCATTTTGTGATCAATTTGGATGTTACTTCATCTACTTCTTCCTTTCTCTCTTTCAATAATTTTTTGTTTAAGTTTGTTTCACAAAAGCTTATTAAATATAACTATTTTTAATACGCGTTATTTCATAAGTAAGGCAACTAATATGAAACTGGAGCTATCGTTTTAACTCTTCGCATTAGTATAGAAGGAAGTCGACCTTGATACCTGTCATGATCGAAGAGAGTTGACTGCTTGCATCGAATGGTAGGAGCGAGTTGACTGCTTGCATCGAATGGTAGGAGAGAGTTCACTGCTTGCATCGAATGGTAGGGGAGAGTTGCCTGCTTGCATCGAATGGTAGGGGAGAATTTACTGATTGCATCAATGGTATGGGAGACTTGACTGCTTGCATCGAATGGTAGGAGAGAGTTGACTGCTTGCATCAAATGGTAGGAGAGAGTTGACTGCTTGCATCGAATTGTAGGAGAGACTTGACTGCTTGCATCAAATGGTAGGGAAGAGTTGACTGCTTGCATCAAATGGTAGGAGAGACTTGACTGCTTGCATCAAATGGTAGGAGAGAGTTGACTGCTTGCATCGAATGGCAGGGGAGAGTTGGCTGCTTGCATCGAATTGTAACATAGACTTGACTGCTTGCACAGAATGGTAGGGGAGCGTTGACTGCTTGCATCAAATGGTAGGAGAGAGTTGACTGCTTGCATCGAATGGTAGGAGAGAGTTGACTGCTTGCATCGAATTGTAGGAGAGAGTTGACTGCTTGCATCGAATGGTAGGAGAGAGTTGACTACTTGCATCGAACTGTAGGAGAGAGTTGACTGCTTGCATCGAATTGTAGGAGAGAGTTGACTGCTTGCATTGAATGGTAGGAGAGAGTTGATTGCTTGCATCAAATGGTAGGAGAGAGTTGACTGCTTGCATCGAATTGTAGGAGAGAGTTGACTGCTTGCATCGAATGGTAGGAGAGAGTTGACTGCTTGCATCAAATGGTAGGAGAGAGTTGACTGCTTGCATCGAATTGTAGGAGAGAGTTGACTGCTTGCATCGAATGGTAGGAGAGAGTTGACTGCTTGCATCGAATGGTAGGATATCAACTTTCTTCATATCAGGCTAGAAATAAATACATTATCTATATAACGAAGTAGAAGGGAATTGACTATCCACATACTATTTTAGATAGATGTGTGTGTAACAGACGTATGCAAATCAATTAAAAATGGAATTTACTAGCTACATTTTAAATGATCAAAGGAATATTTTACTATACCAGTATTACTGTTAGATGAGATTCGTATATATGAAAATTAGCACAAACCGAATTTAATATCTACGTTGAAGGATACAATGTAATGTTTTATCAACTAACGTGGAAATGGAATGTTTCATCAACTAACGTGGAAATGGGATGTTTTATCAACTAACGTGGAAATGGAATGTTTTATCAACTAACCTGGAAATGGAATGTTTTATCAACTAACGTGGAAATCGAATGTTTTATCAATTAACGTGAAAATGGAATGTTTTATCAACTAACGTGGAAATGGAATGTTTTATCAATTAACGTAAAAATGGAATGTTTTATCAACTAACGTGGAAATGGGTTGTTTTATCAAACGTGGGAATGGAATGTTTTATCAACTAACGTGGAAATGGAATGTTTTATCAAACGTGGAATGGAATGTTTTATCAACTAACGTGGGAATGGAATGTTTTATCAACTAACGTGGAAATGGAATGTTTTATCAACTAACGTAGGAATGGTTTAAATATCAAGGTAAAAAAAAGGTGGCAGACAAATGCGTCTTCTTCATTCCATCGCTTGATCTGTTTTTCAAATGTTGAGAAAATAAACATAAGAGAAGTTTCACGCTAAAACAACATCTGACAGTTACTATTAAAGACCGACATTAGCATGCTTTTAATTGTCCGTAAAACCTGTTAAAAATACCATATACGAGCATATGTTATCCAACATGAGCACAGAGAATGACAATCTGCGTTTCTATTTCAGACTGAAATGGGTTTTACGCTGGGTGTAAATAATAAAGACCACTTTTACCTTCTGAGTTCAACTGATTACGTCTCTTCATTGTCCGCCCTTAAATGGGTGTTAAGTGGTTGTAAATGCGTTTATGTTTAACTCTTTCCTTACGTTTCTACGCACTGTGCGCTATGTCGATCTCGACCGCGTACGTTTCGCCACATAGTGCGTCACTCTCAATTTAATTAGTGTGAACCGTCATCAAACCATATTCTTTTTACATGTCTTGTATCATCTTGGTATTGGTGAAATCTAATACTTTGTTCAATTGTCTAAAAATGCATATATAGGGTGTCTCTTTAATGACTGTGCATTTTTTGTTGTTGAAATAATTACGCATCTAAATTTTATCTATGTATGACGTAATAGTTCAAGCACCATTTACGTGTTCATTTAAACATCACTGCTACATGATAGATCTGGCTTACAATGGTGTTAACGATTGAAGAAAGAGTATTTATAGTGGAGCATGTGTTCCGTAACGGCGGCAAGTATTCGAATGGGGTTGTTGAACAATTTGTGAATAGATTTCCTGATACACCAGTGCCTCATCGAAATACTGTGAGTAATTTAATAATCAAATTTCAAAACACCGGTAGTGTACATGATGTTAGCCGTCCTGGTAGACCATCTGTTCTTGAACTAACATCTCTCAACATCCAGGACAGCATTCTAATGAGTCCTGGCAAATCAATAAGCAAGCTGGCTCAACAAGTACACAAATCAAGCAGTACTGTTCATAGAGTTCTGAAAAAAAAATTAAAGTTACATCCGTACAAATTTTCCGTCGTTCCTCAATTAAAAGAATTAGATCACCAATCCAGAATTAATTATTGTATGTGGTTTGAGAATTTTCTAGCCCAAGAAGTTGAGGAAATCCTTGATTTCACTTTCTTCACAGATGAAGCATGGTTCCATTTGTCTGGGTACGTGAATAGGCAGAATGATCGTCTTTGGAGTGAGGAAAATCCACATGCATTGCACCCAGTGCCTCTCCACGATCAGAAAGTAGGAGTGTGGTGTGCTATAAGTCGTATGCGGATAATAGGACCTATATTTTTTAATGAAACAATAAATGCAGAACGTTACCGTACTTTAATTCTGGAACCGTTCATAGCACACCTTACAGAACGGGAAATTATGGAATCCTGGTTTCAGCAGGATGGGGCAACAGCACACACAGCCACAACAACACTCAATTATTTAGAAAGCATATTTGCAAATCGCATTATTTCACGTGGAATCTGGCCTGCTCGTTCACCAGATCTAACACCCCCAGATTATTATCTGTGGGGGGCATTGAAGGGGAAAGTTTATGAAAATAATCCGCAGACAATTAATGACCTAAAGACTAAAATAGTAGACAAGATTAAACAAATATCACCAGACATTATTCTGAAGGTTTTCGCAAATATGGAAAGACGAATCACGACATGTCTTGAGGCCCGTGGTGGACATTTTCAACATATGCTTTAGGCACTTTATTGTGTTAATACCAACATTACCCATTATAAGCTCGCCGATAGCAGTCAAGTATATTTGAATATTTTACAATTTGTGTGACGCATTAGTTAACCGCATTTCTGGTGACGTTTTTGTTCCGAGAGTAGAAATTCACTGCACTGCGACTTTAAAAACACCCTGTATAATATGGTATATGTTAGATAAATATAAATATGTACATTGATTCTTAAAACTATGATAAATTGTCTGTGAAATCTCTTCCGTTGCATCTATAAAAGGTTTCCATAAGGAAAGAGCTAATCTAAATAATTATTACATAAATGTTAGTAATGATAACAACAAAAACAGTGTCCTCTAATTTCAGAGCCTCCAAAGATCATCGATACTCTGTCCTCAGGGGACAATGTCCGGGTCAAAGAAGGTGACACGGTCGAGCTCGTTTGTAACGTGACTGGCCTACCAACGCCCACTGTCACGTGGTATCGTATAAATACGGGCCTCATGGAGGAAGAAGAAGATCAAGGGAGAAAACGTAAGAGATTATGTGACGTCATATTCAAATATCATGACGCTTTTTTTCTTTTCTTTGTATGCTATAACTTTAGTTCAGGTGAAAGCACATTCATATCTGTCTGTCTGTATATCTATATATCTGTATGTCCTGTCCTGTCCTGTCCTGTCTGTCTATCTGTCACCCCTGCCCTGTCTGTCTGTCTTTATTTATTTCTTTCCTTCACCTGAAACATTATCTATATCTGCAACGTCGTTTCTTGTATAAATTGTAATGTTTTTGTTGTTCTTACAAAAGTTCCTATAGTTTTCACTGCTTTGTATCGATGAGCCAGTGGGTTTTCCTCAATGTACTATGTTCAATACAGTTTTGAAGTTAGTGTTAGCAGTCTGTGGCGCTTGTTCACATTTACGTGTGTCTGCGGGACCAATCTTGAGTTTTGTATACATGCGACTATGTTGATATTGTGACTATGTTGATATTGTGACTATGTTGATATTGTGACTATGTTGATATTGTGACTATGTTGATCATGCGACTATGTTGATATTGTGACTATGTTGACCATGCGACTATGTTGATATTGTGACTATGTTGACCATGCGACTATGTTGATATTGTGACTATGTTGACCATGCGACTATGTTGATATTGTGACTATGTTGACCATGTGACTATGTTGATCATGTGACTATGTTGATATTGTGACTATGTTGATCA
Source organism: Megaustenia siamemsis (assembly GCA_032433765.1). Lineage (NCBI taxonomy): Eukaryota > Metazoa > Mollusca > Gastropoda > Stylommatophora > Ariophantidae > Megaustenia > Megaustenia siamemsis. The sequence goes on along the minus strand of JAVIAB010000051.1, from coordinate 78,276,888 downwards.
TGCGACTATGTTGATATTGTGACTATGTTGACCATGTGACTATGTTGATCATGTGACTATGTTGATATTGTGACTATGTTGACCATGTGACTATGTTGATCATGTGACTATGTTGATATTGTGACTATGTTGATCATGTGACTATGTTGATCATGTGACTATGTTGATATTGTGACTATGTTGATCATGCGACTATGTTGATATTGTGACTATGTTGATCATGTGACTATGTTGATCATGTGACTATGTGATATTGTGACTATGTTGATCATGTGACTATGTTGATCATGTGACTATGTTGATATTGTGACTATGTTGATCATGCGACTATGTTGATATTGTGACTATGTTGACCATGTGACTATGTTGTCGATTGTGTCCTGTTCTCAGCAGTGTAATGATAACTTGTTTCCATTTATTCATATTATGGTAGACGTTTTGATTTGGAGTTTATGATTGATTTTATTATGTTTCTCTTCTGATGGTATGTAACTGGTGCGTCTGGTTGTTCTGTTGCGTCTTCCTTGCATATTCCTGTGATTTAAAAACAATATTTTTCGCGCCAAATTAGTGGTTTGATCACTTTCTCGGTTTGTTTATTTTGCTCTTCTGTGTTCCGTTGATTCAATTCATAACAATATTGTATTTTGTTTTCTAAAGTAAAGTAATATATATATATATATATATATATATATATATATATATATATATATGCATTTGTATGTGTACATTTCCAAACCTCTCTTGATCAAATTGTGCGAATCCATTGTATGTGATTTTTTCCCATCCTTAGGCTCAAGAAATGCCATATCGCTACCTCTGATAACTTATTTGCAAATATATTTGTGTTCATTGTTAACCTCTGATAACGTAATTAGCAAATGTATTTTTATTTATTAATTTTCCTCGATATCGTATTTGCAAATGTATTTATTTTTATTGCTATAAAATGTTTTAGGTGAAGCAAACAAGTTCAGAACATCAAATGGTAGAACATCGGTAGTTAGAACCGATTTCATAAACTCGTATACAGAACTTCAGAAAAGGAGACAATCTGATCTTCGCTTGTATATAGAACTTAGCAAAATAAGACAATCTGATCTTCGCGTGTACATAGAACTTAGCAAAATAGATCAATCTGATCTTCAAATGAGGTGTTCCAATCCACATCACCTGTAGTTCAGAACAGCTGTCACATGCACAAATTAACTCGGCACCACGTCCATGTATTCTGGTTCTCCTTGACCTACCTTCAAGGCAGCTGTAGTTTGTATTAGCAGATGTTTACTGTTTCCATTCGATGGCTGATGTACCTGTAGTTTGGTTAATATATGGGATTATGTTTGTTTTGTTTACCTGAGCTGTGATATGTAAGTTAGCTGATGACTCGTACTGATTGAAACGGGACATTACAGTTTTTGTTACATATTCTGAGCGTCCCGTTGTTTTTGATAAAAAAAAATTCAGTTCTGTCCTGTTATTTAAAAAAAAGTTTGTTGTTTGTTTATTTCTTGCAAGGATCATCATCACTGCACACCGGATTATCTTGCAATCTGTTAAACGATCTGTCCTGGTAGTTTATGTTCTGATATCATGAAGCAATCTGTTAAACTATCTGTCCTGGTAGTTTATGTTCTGTTTTCATGAAGCAATCTGTTAAACTATTTGTCCTGGTAGTTTATGTTCCGATTTCATGAAGCAATCTGTTAAACTATCTGTCCTGTAGTTTATGTTCTGTTTTCATGAAGCAATCTGTTAAACTGTCTGTCCTTGTAGTTTATGTTCCGATTTCATGAAGCAATCTGTTAAACTATCTGTCCTGGTAGTTTATGTTCTGATTTCATGAAGCAATCTGTTAAACTATCTGTCCTGGTAGTTTATGTTCTGATTTCGTGAAGCAATCTGTTAAACGATCTGTCCTGGTAGTTTATGCTCTGATTTCGTGAAGATACATGTGGCTTGTAGTTGTACGGTTGATTCAGCTATGAAATTTAATGAGATGCTATATGTTGGTTGATTTGCTAGTATCCCCATCGTGATAACGAATGTCTCCAACCCCATTTTTTACTGTCCCTTCTGCTGACCCATATGTATAGACATACGCCAGTTTTTGGTTGTAAATTATGTGAACATTTCTTCAGCTGAGGTTTTAATTTCTTTCGGGAAGAGGTGAGGGGAGGAAGTATTGTCTTCCTAGTTGATGCACCTGATATGTCCGTTTTAAGTTTATTCTTTCATGTGGGTCTTCCTCATCCCCGAAGTTTCTCAGCATTAATGTAACATTTATTTTCCGTAACGAATAACTGTGCGTAATTGTTGGTCTATATTGATCTATATGTTTTGATCTTAGAGTAAGTGACATCGAATTATTGGTCATTAATAAGACAGGCGGTAAGATGTAGGTTCTGTGTTCAAGCTGGACTTGCTAAAAAAAAAGCAACTCGAGAATTGTAAGCAGCAAGATAATTGCCTCTGCTAACAAACATTTCAGACACAAAATAATTGCCTCTGCTAACAAACATTTCAGACACAAGATAATTGCCTCTGCTAACAAACATTTCAGATGCAAGATAATTGCCTCTGCTAACAAACATTTCAGATGCAAGATAATTGCCTCTGTTAACAAACATTTCAGACACACGATAATTGCCTATGTTAACAAACATTTCAGACACAAGATAAGTGCCTCTGTTAACAAACATTTCAGACATAAGATAAGTGCCTCTGTTAGCAAACATTTCAGTTACACGATAATTGCCTCTGCTAACAAACATTTCAGACACAAGATAATTGCCTCTGCTAACAAACATTTCAGATGCAAGGTAATTGCCTCTGATAGCAAACATTTCAAACACAAGATAATTGCCTCTGTTAACAAACATTTCAAACACAAGATAATTGCCTCTGTTAACAAACATTTCAGACACAAGATAAATGCCTCTGCTAACAAACACTTCAGATGCAAGATAATTGCCTCTGCTAACAAACATTTCAGATGCAAGATAATAGCCTCTGCTAACAAACATTTCAGATGCAAGATAATTGCCTCTGCTAACAAACATTTCAGATGCAAGATAATTGCCTCTGCTAACAAACATTTCAGATGCAAGATAATTGCCTCTGCTAACAAACATTTCAGACACAAGATAATTTCCTCTGCTAGCAAACATTTCAGATGCAAGATAATTGCCTCTGCTAGCAAACATTTCAGATGCAAGATAGTTGTCTCTGCTAGCAAACATTTCAGACACAAGATAATTTCCTCTGCTAGCAAACATTTCAGACACAATATAATTTCCTCTGCTAGCAAACATTTCAGACACAAGATAGTTGTCTCTGCTAGCAAACATTTCAGACACAAGATAAGTGCCTCTGTTAGCAAACATTTCAGTTACACGATAATTGCCTCTGCTAACAAACATTTCAGACACAAGATAATTGCCTCTGCTAACAAACATTTCAGATGCAAGATAATTGCCTCTACTAACAAACATTTCAGACACAAGATAATTGCCTCTGTTAACAAACATTTCAAACACAAGATAATTGCCTCTGTTAACAAACATTTCAGACACAAGATAAATGCCTCTGCTAACAAACACTTCAGATGCAAGATAATTGCCTCTGCTAACAAACATTTCAGATGCAAGATAATAGCCTCTGCTAACAAACATTTCAGATGCAAGATAATTGCCTCTGCTAAAAAACATTTCAGATGCAAGATAATTGCCTCTGCTAACAAACATTTCAGATGCAAGATAATTGCCTCTGCTAACAAACATTTCAGACACAAGATAATTCCTCTGCTAGCAAACATTTCAGATGCAAGATAATTGCCTCTGCTAGCAAACATTTCAGATGCAAGATAATTGCCTCTGCTAACAAACATTTCAGATGCAAGATAATTGCCTCTGCTAGCAAACATTTCAGACACAAGATAATTTCCTCTGCTAACAAACATTTCAGATGCAAGATAATTGCCTCTGCTAGCAAACATTTCAGACACAAGATAATTTCCTCTGCTAACAAACATTTCAGACACAAGATAGTTGTCTCTGCTAGCAAACATTTCAGACACAAGATAATTTCCTCTGCTAGCAAACATTTCAGACACAAGATAATTTCCTCTGCTAGCAAACATTTCAGACACAAGATAGTTGTCTCTGCTAGCAAACATTTCAGACACAAGATAAGTGTCTCTGCTAACAAACATTTCAGATGCAAGATAATTGCCTCTGCTAGCAAACATTTCAGACACAAGATAATTGCCTCTGCTAACAAACATTTCAGACACAAGATAATTGCCTCTGCTAGCAAACACTTCAGACACACGATAATTGACTCGGCTAACAAACATTTCAGACACAAGATAATTGCCTCTGCTAAGAAACATTTCAGACACAAGATAATTACCTCTGCTAGCAAACACTTCAGACACAAGATAATTTCCTCTGCTAGTAAACATTTCAGACACAAGATAATTGCCTCTGCTAACAAACATTTCAGACACAAGATAGTTGTCTCTGCTAGCAAACACTTCAGACACACGATAATTGACTCGGCTAACAAACATTTCAGACACAAGATAGTTGTCTCTGCTAGCAAACACTTCAGACACACGATAATTGACTCGGCTAACAAACATTTCAGACACAAGATAATTGCCTCTGCTAACAAACACTTCAGACACACGATAATTGACTCGGCTAACAAACATTTCAGACACAAGATAATTGCCTCTGCTAACAAACATTTCAGACACAAGATAATTGCCTCTGCTAAGAAACATTTCAGACACAAGATAATTGCCTCTGCTAACAAACATTTCAGACACACGATACTTGCCTCTGCTAACAAACATTCAGACACACGATAATTGCCTCTGCTAACAAACATTTCAGACAAAATAATTCACGTGAAATATCCTAAAGTAAATTGTTAACTCCTCTGGGGTAAGAATCGTAACCAGAGGATGCGGGGAAATCCACAGGTTCCCTCCCCTAACAATACATCGCATTACGTTGAGCTGAAAATGGGGCGAGGGGAGTACACATAAACATAAATGCAAAACAAATATATTATCAATGTTAACTTCCTTATTATGTGAGTATATCTTTACTGCGACACGTTTTCTCTTACAGGCTGTCTTGTTCATTTCCGGTAGTTTGTTTTTGTTCATGCTCATTTCTGATATCACAGCCATGATATAAAAGTGATATATATTATTAGCCCGTTCCCATCAGCACACATGATAACAAGTTCTTTTATTACTTTTCTTGTACCATATTTGTTTCCTTCATAATTCTCTTATTCCTTATTGTTTCACATTTTCCTTTTATTCGTTATTATTTTATTCTTCTCTTCTTTCTTTAATTGTTCTCTTCTTCCTATATTTATCTGATATTCTCCCTCTTTCTCTAATCATACTATCCTCCCTCTTCATATTCCTACCAGTCTTCTTTTTCTGCCTACTCTTCATCTTCTTTCTCTACATCCTACTTTCTTATTCGTAGTTTTTATTATCTTAGTTTCGCCACTTGTTGCTATATTTTTTTAATTCAGTTTTCTTTTTTTTTTCTTCTTCATGTTTTCCTTATTCACAGTCTTCCTTAACTTTTTGTTGTGTTTTCTTATTCACAGTCTACTTAATTTTTTGTTGCATTTTCTTATTCACATTCTTCGATACCTTTTGTTGTATTTTCTTATTCACAGTCTTTCATAATTTTTGTTGTGTTTTCTTATTCACAGTCTTTCATAATTTTTGTTGCATTTTCTTATCAGTAATACTCATCTTTTCCCTCCTGTTCTTCCTGATTCTCTTTTATTCAGCGTCTTTCTCTAATTTTTTCTTCATCCTTTCCATATTTTGTCCCTTCTTTATAGCCTCTTTTCATTCTCTTTGTCTTCATAGTCTCCCTCCTATGACTTCTCTTCCTCTTTATCTCTTTGATCGCTCTCTAAAAACCCCATCAATTTCTGGGGCAGATTTGGACGTCTCTATTTCAAGTTTCATTAGGGAAGCAGCTAATTATAGCTTTTCTACATGACTCACCCATAGCCTACGTTAGACAGTCATCCACCCTAGCCTAATTTAGGCTGTGATTCACCCATAGCCTACGTTAGACAGTGATCAACACTAGCCTAATTTAGGTTGTGATTCACCCATAGCCTACGTTAGACAGTGATCAACACTAGCCTAATTTAGGTGGTGATTCACCCATAGCCTACGTTAGACAGTGATCAACACTAGCCTAATTTAGGCTGTGATTCACCCATAGCCTACGTTAGACAGTGATCAACACTAGCCTAATTTAGGCTGTGATTCACCCATAGCTTACGTTAGACAGTGATCAACACTAGCCTAATTTAGGCTGTGATTCACCCATAGCCTACGTTAGACAGTGATCAACACTAGCCTAATTTAGGCTGTGATTCACCATAGCCTACGTTAGACAGTGATCCACCCTATCCTAATTTAGGCTGTGATTCACCCATAGCCTACGTTAGACAGTGATCCACCCTATCCTAATTTAGGTTGTGATTCACCCATAGCCTACGTTAGAGAGTGATTCAATCTAGCCTAATTTAGGTTGTGATTCACCCATAACCTACGTTAGGCAGTGACCAACCCTAGCCTACTTTAGGCTGCGACTCACCCATACCCTACGTTAAGCTGTGACCCACCTATAGCCAAAGTTACGCTGTGACACATTCAAAGCCATTTTAGGCCATGATCTACCCATAGCTTACGTTAGGCCTTGACCCACCCATAGCCTACTTTAGACTATGACCCGCTCGCAGCCTACGTTATACTGTAACCCACCCATAGCCTACGTTAGGCTGTGACCTTCCCATAGCCTACGTTAGGCTGTGACCTTCCCATATCCTACGTTATACTGTAACCCACCCATAGCCTACGTTAGGCTGTGACCTGCCCATAGCCTACTTTAGGCTGCGACTCACCCATACCCTACGTTAAGCTGTGACCCACCTATAGCCCAAGTTACGCTGTGACACATTCAAAGCCATTTTAGGCCATGATCTACCCATAGCTTACGTTAGGCCTTGACCCACCCATAGCCTACTTTAGACTATGACCCGCTCGCAGCCTACGTTATACTGTAACCCACCCATAGCCTACGTTAGGCTGTGACCTTCCCATAGCCTACGTTAGGCTGTGACCTTCCCATATCCTACGTTATACTGTAACCCACCCATAGCCTACGTTAGGCTGTGACCTGCCCATAGCCTACTTTAGGCTGCGACTCACCCATACCCTACGTTAAGCTGTGACCCACCTATAGCCCAAGTTACGCTGTGACACATTCAAAGCCATTTTAGGCCATGATCTACCCATAGCTTACGTTAGGCCTTGACCCACCCATAGCCTACTTTAGACTATGACCCGCTCGCAGCCTACGTTATACTGTAACCCACCCATAGCCTACGTTAGGCTGTGACCTGCCCATAGCCTACGTTAGGCTGTGACCTTCCCATATCCTACGTTACACTGTAACCCACCCATAGCCTACGTTAGGCTGTGACCCACCCATAGCCTACGTTAGGCAGTGACCCACCTGTGCGACCAAAACTATGGTGACAATATGTACTCGAGTATGTGTTTTTCTATTAATTGTGTTTTGGAAAAGGAAAAAAAAAAAGATAATGTGCAGCATCTTTGAACTTTCCGGAACAATATCTTGATGTTTCGTCATTTTTCGTAAAATGATAGTTAGCTTTCAAAATGGAGCCTGGGAGTGATTTGCGTTACCAACAAAAAACAGTCATTGAGTTTATTTTGATAAATGAGAGCGCCATAGACATTCATAGACGCTTGAAGAATGTGTATAAAGAGACGGTAATAGGAAAAGGCATTAACTGTCACTCGTTGAGTAAACCGCTATCATCAGAATAAAAATAAACTGGAATCAGTCTGTCTCGTCAATGACAGTCCGGCCGGCCCTACACTGCAATGACACATATAAAGCTGGAATGTGCGAATACCTTTATTCGATGAAACAATAAACCCTGAAGTATATGTCAATACTCTCTGAAGAAGGTGGAGAAGCGATTCCAACACATTTGCCCACACAAAGATGTAGTCAAGATTCTTTTCTCCGTGACGAGTCCAGATTTGTATGATAATTGTGAAGAAAATGAGCGTTGGAATACTTAAGAATTAAAAAAAATAATAAAATATAGGAGAGACTGAGGGGGGGGGGGGGGAATCTGGATGGTTTGACGGCGTGGCACGAGCAAAGATCATTAGTGGAATAGTTGTAGAGCGCACAAGGTCAAGGGTTATGAAGAGACATGATATTCAACGCCTCTCGACAGGGTCCACGCATAAATGAATGTGTGGAAAAGATATTAATTAACTCTTTCAGTACGGAACGTCTTTATAAATGCAACGGAAGAGACGAAAGCTTTCGTGGTTTTCAATATCAAAATATACATGTTTATATTTATCTGTTGTTTATATTTATCTGTTGTTTATATTTCAGCCTATACCACTGTACACTGGACAATATGACTACAAGACATGTTCTACAGGATTGCCCCCAGTACACAGACCTGAGAAGAGCAATGTGGTCCACGCCCACCTCCCTGGAAGAGAAACTATATGGGGCAATCGAATCACTTAGACAGCTGACTTCATGGGAGAGTCTGGAATCCTACTCTGATTGAGTCTTGATCGCAGAAAGAGAGAGGGATATTTATCTAACACATAACATATTATATATGGATTTTGAGATAATTGAAGAGGGGAATTTCACCAATACCAATATTATACAAGACATGTAAAAAGAGTTTAATGACTGTTTACACTAATCAAATAGAGTGACGCACTCTGAGGCCGAACGTACGCGACCGAAATTGGCGTGACGTACGGTATGTCGAAACGTACGGAACGAGTTAAAGATTCTCTCTGTATCCTGTAGCTCAAGCTCCTGCATGCCTGCCCTATGCCACGAGGAACTGTTGAGGCACAACGAACTCAATTATCCTTCTCCATCACTCGTCTCTCTATCTGTAAGTTGACAAAGTTTAGACTTGTTCATTCCTTGAAGTTGTCACTTCAAAATGTCTCTTCGTCTTACCCCTCATACAATCGTAATATATTTCGCCCAGAGCATACACAACTTTAATTTGACACTTAATGCAAGTGTCTCTGAGTGCAAAAATAAGAGAAATGACAAAGGATTAAAAAATATCTTTAAGAAAAGAAAGTGATCATATCTTGGTCACGTGATGAGAATAAATAAGAGAATCTCAGGGCAGGCCATCAAATGGGAATCAGAGGATAACAGAAAATGTGGCCGACTTAGAGAAACGCTAAAAAGGACACTGAGGCGAGAGGCAACAGAACAGGCATCAGCTCCTTTGCCGAGATTTGAGCAACTCGCCCATAACAGCGACGCGAGATACAATGCGGGTCCTGTGCAGTTTCATATTTGACTTCTGGTCAATATGGCGGATATGCGGCAGGAACCATTGAGGCTCAGTCTGAAAAGTATTCTTTGTTGCAGTTTCCTCATATTCCAAGTCCGGCTTGCTGCTCGAGCTACTGAGTTTAGTGCTCTGTTCACATCGTGAGCTGTGTTTTTCATCCAGATCGTGTTTCGATATTTCGATTGCTTACGATGAATAGCGATATCGTATGACGAAGGACAGTTCAGCTGCGTTCACTTTCGGTGTCTCTTGGCCCTATGTCTTTTAGCGTATGCTATAGCCGCCATGATGGGAACTGCAGCTACCTTTCTTTGTATGGATCCTTCAATGAGATGAGTTTTAATTCAAATGATTCCACTGACCGGGTGGTTGAGCAATTATGGATTTTAATTCGTTTGCAGTGATGCCGGGATCTTCGACAAGCCATAACCATATTTGATGACAAAGGTCGTCTAGAGTAGAATTTGTTACCCTATCTGCAGTATTTGGCTCGAAATGATAACTTTAAAAAAAAAAAAAAAAAAAAAACTATCTTTACGACACATACTACCATTGCTGGTGTATGTCGGGGGGGCAACGATAGAACCAGAGGGTTAAAGGCCACTTGGTCAAGCAGTCGCCACGACGTGTGAGACTCAGGATTTTTATTTCACCACCGATAGAAAAAATCCTTTCTGTCTACCGCGGGCTTCGAACACCGTACGTCAGCTTTTCAGCCAGCGGAACAGTGGTTTTAGCCGCACGACTACGCGCACCTCCAGCGAAAAGGATAACGTAGAGATATAAAAACGTGTATTTTTTTAAAATATATAACACTCAATAACCAATATATCAACAGGTATTGGTATGGATGGAGAGGTTCTGATAATTCACAACATTTCAAGATACTGCGACGACAAGTACGCCTGTGTGGCAGATAACGGAGTACCTCCAACAGACACCAAAGAGATTCGTGTCCACGTTGAATGTATGTATCAAACTTTTACATTTTCCAATATATCTAGCGCAACAAGTAATGGTCTGGATATACAACCTAATCATCATACCCAGCAAAGATCATTTTCTGTGTAACAATTAACGAAAGATAGCCCGGCCAAAGAATAAAAAAAAATAAATAGAAAACAATATAAAAGAATAGAGACCTTAATTCGTTGGAGCACAACAATTTGCGTCGGAGAATGACAGAAGAAAGTGGTACCGAATACCTATTGTCTACTTTACATAGGTCTGAGTGCAGAAAGGGAAATCATGAAAATCCTCTCTAGCGTGACGTTTCAGCTTTACGAGCAAAAGTTGTAGTTAGATAATGTCAGCCGTCAATGGCTCGTAAAGCTGAAGTGAATACGATAGGTTTTCCCGGGTTTCTCTTTCTGCGCCCAGGTATATCTAACGTATGATATGCCAATATCAGCGCTGAAGTGATGAGTTAGATCACAGTGAGCTAGATGTGTTAGATAAACTAAGCATTCACGTCAATTTCTAATCATACGTTAAATAGTATTTTCCTTTTCTTGGAATTGATTGTGGTCACGAAGCGGTCAGTGGCAGATCAACTTGTTGACCTCCTGTAGGGTATCAACTAAATCTAACTTCACCTCTCCACCAACCCACCCACCTGATTGATCTTATTCACCCTTCGCAGAGTACCCCAAGTCCTACTCCTGCTGTTCTTTCCCAAATTGTCCTTGGTCTGCCTCTCCACGTCCTTCTAGTGCTCACATTCAATGACGTCACTACGTGTTTCCTCGCAGTTTATCTGGCAGCCTTCTTTCATTCGCGCTCTCTCTCTCTCTCTATCTCTCTCTCTCTCTCTCTCTCTCTCTCTCGTGTATAAATTGCTGCTGATTTTATTTAGAATTTTAAAGTATAGGTATCCAAGATGTGATTACGGAAAAGGATGCTGCAAATTCCGCAGACAGATACGAAGACTTTAGAATTGGTTCTCAAACTACTGCCGGAGAGGCGAATTCTCGTGACTATCGTTAAAAGACCATTGTGATCTTTGGGCAAATGTGAGAATAGAAAAAAACAAGCTCTTGGACATCACAGGGGGAAAAAATGTTGCGAATAAAAGAAAATAAGGTCAAAGAATTACGTATATCGTTGAGTTATCCTGATGACGTAGTTGTCAGAAATCAGCAAACTTAAACAGAATGAAAAGATAAACATATGGAGGAGCATACTCATGGGGGACAGTTCTGGTTGATTTGATTAATTGTTATTTATTTATTTAGAATTATGCTCACAGTTTGAAAGCCGCGATAGCTCAGTGGTTAGTGAACTGGACTATAAAGGACAAGGGGGTAGGGTTCGATCCCAACCGATGGCTTCCGGTTCACCCAGCCTTTAATGGGTACCGGATTTCTTTTTTCTGGAAAGTAAAGCGGCACGAGCGTAATACCGACCACATTACCCAAAAATCATGTGCTGAAGGTCTGTAAAATTTATGGTCGCTAACACCATATTCCCTATACGCCACTTGGCGTGACGGGGGCACTTTACTTTTTTTTTACTGTGCTCACAGTTTACTGTGTTTACCAACGATTTTAATCACTTATAATTACAGGATTATAAGTTGGTCAGAAGTTTATCTCTCATTCGTAGATTTTTTTTCAAATTAATCAATCTTATCCTGTTCTATTTTATCGAAGCAGTTTAATTGCAATACAATCGAAATACAATTAAGACAAGACAAATGAAATTTTTGGGGCATGTTAAAAGACACAACAGCCTACTAAAAGTAATATTGGAAGGAAAAATACAAGGTAAAAGAGGCAGAGGCAGACCAAGACTAACATGGATAAGTCAATCTATGACAGCCTGCACCATCAAAGCAAGAAACAGAGTAGAATGGCGATCCATGGTAGCCAACCTTCGTTGCGGAGAAGGCACTCAATGATGATGATGATGAAATTAACAAATCGATATGGGTCAATGGTTCACAAAACCTTGGCGTATACTAAATAGTTTGTGATGTCAAATAATGGCCACATTGGCCATAAAGGTGTCAGAATTTGTGGAAAATAACAAGCTTTATATTTGTGCACTATATCAATTTTTCTGTTGTTATTTTTTAAAGCATAAAACGTGTATCCCTTACCGACCTGCTGACCTAGAAAAAACAGCTAAAATGGTTTGGCCACGTGACAAGGTAGAAAGAAAAGATCAAAACACAACACCGCGAACCTTTAATAAACGTTGCGAGAGCACCAGACCCAAGGGCCGACCACGAAAAAGATGGATTGACGGAATATTAGAAACACAAGTAAACATAACAGCAGCAGAGGTGAATAGAAGAGCAAAAGACCACAAATTGTTATCTCCTCTCAAGGCTGAAAGGCAAATTAGGAAGGAAAGAAGAAGAAGAATAGTATGGCTCATTAGATGTCTTACTATAATGTCAGAAAATGGCATCAGCAACACATCGTTAGAAATATGTGATCGTTTATTTTCAATAACACATAGCGTAAGTCTCACAGCTTTGCTACAAACCACTAAACAACGTAACCACGCCCATTTAACGTACTGCTCACTTAAAGTTCCGACCATCTAAGGGCAGAATCTCCCTACAGAAAAGATCACCTGCTGCCTTGCAGGAAGATTGGGGACAATCAAAGGCTAAGGAATGCTAACCTGAATAAAATGCTGGCTGAAATCGGATGCACTGGGTCACTGGCGCAGAACACAGTGCAACGTTTTAACGGGTGTATATCAGAGTGGATCTGACAGACTCTAATTGTGATGTTCTGTCTGTGGGGGCGATCAACGCACTTAACCTGACAGCTGACTTCATGTGAGAGTCTGGAATCCTACTTTGATTGAGTCCTGATCACAGAGAGAGTCTTAAAGTTCTTATAAGAGCGGATGGCAAAAAGATTCATTCATTCTTTAGTAGTCGTTAGATGAGTACCAGAAAGGGAACAATTTCTTTTTGTGGGCTTGGTTATGGTTTAACCAGAAATGTGCAACACAGACTAGATACGGGGAAGAAAACTATAGCACATTTATTGTGATTGAAAACTGTAGCACATACATAGTGATTAAGTGTGTAACGATTTAATGGCATTACCTATGTCTTTTTTTTTTTTTAAGTGCCCCGTCACGCCAAGTGGCGTATAGGGAATATGGTGTTAGTGATCATAATTTTTACAGACCTTCGGCACATGATTTTGGGGGTAATGTGGTCGATATTACGACCGTGCCGCTTTACTTTCCCAGAAAAAAAATCCGGTACCCATTTAAGGCTGGGTGAATCCGGAAGCCGTCGGTTGGGATCGAACCCTACCTCTTGTCCTTTGTAGTCCAGTTCACTAACCACTGAGCTATCGCGGCTCCCGTTACCTATGTCTAGGGCCCAAGAAAAGTTTAGAGCCACAAGCAGGACATTTTAATCTTTTTTGGAGACAATAATGAATGAATGTTATTATAGAGAGAAACTTCCGAGGTGATAGATTAGCGAATAACTTCAGTGAAAGAGGTATGTTTATAACACTCGGAAACAAAATTACAAATAATCAACAGCAGAAATAACAAAGAACAATAAATGGTCCGAAACAGGATGGAACCCGCACTCCTCGGCACAGCGCCTTGCCACGAGAATCAAACGCTAGAGCGCACGGCCAACTCAGCTACCAAGAAGAGAAGCTATCATTGACGATGTCTTTCACGCAGGTGGACTCGTGCCTTTAGTATAGGTTATTAATAAAGCTCGGGAATAAATTATAGCTCGTTTCAAAACATATGCCAACTTCAAAACGCTATTACTCTCTAACCGTTTGTTAAATACTTTTGAAATTTTCCAAATGTTATTAGAATGCAAAAGACCCTTTAAATGTATATTTAACAAATATCTTGCAGCTGCAGTTTTCTTAAAGCGGCGATATTTCTTTGATGTTTGTCAAAATTGTAAATTGTGAAGCCCTAAAGAATAGAAATTACCGTAGTTGCTGGTCTACGATTAATTTTCACTAGGTAAAGGCGTGGCCGTAATGGGGAAATAACTGGATAAAACAAAACACCAGGAGAATTATTGTCTGCTCAGTTCGAGGACAGACGATAATATCAAGGTATACCTGTATGTCCAATTTTCATAGTTGTGTGGTCCTGAAAAGGACCGTTTGTTGAAATAATTTAAGGTAATATAGGGGCCAACATTGTGGGGGCTATATACTTTCATTCTGAATCAGACGAGTCTAAAAGATTAATAACTGTTTGGGGTTGAACATTCCACAAACCATCATTTTTCCAATATTCCTCTTCCTGTTTTAAGACGTGGTCTTCACATTTAGCCCAATAATCTTTGTCTATATTTAATAAAGCGAGATTAGCAGAGTCTTTACATCGCATATTTGAATGTTGTATTTTCATCTGCCACTTGTCCTTTTAATTTGCCCAGATTAGTTCTATTGGATTTAAATGAGCATGGTAAGGTGGCAGCCTCAAACTTATATGACCGTGCTCTTGGATAATCTTATCTATTTGAAAAATCTTTGTCCTCTGTTTTGCTTTACTAGAGATAGTAATTCAGGTTTTAAGTACATGCTATTAAATTGTATGTGCTCCTTTGTGAGCCATATCTTAATAGCATCTTTTGTACTGGATGACGTCGGGACTTTATCTTCAAGTGCAACAATGTTGTGGTACGCTGCATTGTCCATTATTATGCAAGATGGTCGATCTAGTGATGGGAGAACAGAATTTTCAATCCAATGTCTAAATATGTGACCATTCATCTCAGAGTGATAATCCCGATTGTCTATGGATTTTGAAAGAAAAATGAGCTCTGCATTCTGTATTAGTCCATGTTGTCGACTATCTGCATGAGCAATTATCAAGCGCTGTCCTTTGCTGCTAGGTATTAATCTCTTAATCTTTCCATCTGATGACTGCCATTCCCCTTGGTTAGTGTGGTGAATATTGATCCATGTTTCATCCAAGTACACAATATCATAACCTTGCTTGCGCACCTCTTTTACTTCACGTAAGTACTTGCTTCTCATGACTACTATATGTGGCTTCTCACAGATGATGTTTCGTCCATTGGAATACTTTCTGAATGTAAAGCCTGCAGCTCTCACATTCCTCCATAATGTAGACTTTGATATTTCAATACTGTTGTTCTTTTTCAGCGATACTTTTAATTTTCTTATTGTAACAGTTTCCTTCATACCCAACATTTTGCGAATTTCACTTCTAATAAGTTCACTGTCGAAATTATCCAACATTTTTGCTCTTCCTTGTGATTTTGTATATTTGGAACATTGACGGTCACGTGCTTGAATCCAGTGATTAAATGACCGTTTAGATAAATCCAAAATGTGTCTTGTCCTATTCTCAGGGTTTCTAAAGAATGAAATAATCTTCCTCGTTTAGCCTCTTTGCAAAAATAGTCATACATTTTTATTGCGATGTTTTGTAAACTGCAGAATTTCATTTAAGACTCATGATAAATGTTAGCGTTCCACGTCTACACCTATGAAAGAACGAAAATGGAACACACAATGCCTCGTGTTTTCTATAAGTGTCTAATTGTGTCAGACAGCTCACGTTTAAAGCGTGCAAAATCGTAAATTTGACCGTGTATAGATTTGTAATCGCTATTTTTAACTTAAATACTGTAAACACTAAGTTTTGACTACATCAATGGGTCGTTATAAATTTATATAAATCAAATAAGCAATAATAATAACCAAATGTTTGTTTTTAATGAAATTAATTCCCTGTTGGGTTCTAATCATTATAACTTACATGCAAATTTTGAAAAAAATACAAAAAGCGGTTTAAAAGATATTGATTTTAAAAGTTGGGCACGACTTATGAAACAAGCTATAGTAACAGTATATCTGTATTTTCCTATTAAGACAAGTATGGGGTTGAATACTTGCGTTGCAGACAAACAGTTATAGGACGAAACAGCACGAATAGTAGTTTCCAGTTGTTTAGACTGGAGACAAATAATAATAAATGAATATTATTATAGCGGGAAACTTCCGTGTGGATAGATCAGCGAATAACTTCCCCTGAAATCTGCTGTTGTAAACATACCTCTTCCTTGAAGTTATTCGTTATTCTTTTTTTCTTTGGTGGTGAATGAATGCAGTGAATTGTGCCTCCACGTCAGTACCTTGGAGAAGAGCCTAGGTGCTTACATATGCTCAACGTTGATAGTGAGTTCGTGTTCCTGGGTGGACAGAAGATCTACAGGCACCCCAGCAATAAGAAACAAAGAGCTTGCGCCCATTTGCTGCTGTATCAACCTTACTGTTCGCGGGACAAAATGCTACAGGGGAAGAGAGAGAGAGAGAGAGAGAGAGAGAGAGAGAAAGAGAGAGTAGGTACAGGGATGAAACGAGCAAATTAAATGTAGGAGGGAGATGGATATATGACCAGCAGAACGGGCAAGGCATGCTTGAACGGATAATAAGTGAAAACTAAACTAGCACGGACGAACTGGGGGAATGGTTAGTGAAATAAACGATAAGTAGTACAACGGAGACAGGCGACAACGTTGGCACGGGGAAAGTGAGAAATAGAGAGAAAAACACCAAGATATAGAGATGAGTTTGTTGAGTTGACTACCGCGTTTCTCAAGACAGGAAGCTTACGTTTGGGCTGAATGTGAAGAAAGTTATCCACTAAGTACTGTAGACATAGAATCGTTGCTAGATGAGTAAAATACCATCAAAAGTAAAAAAAAAATTAAAAAAAAAGTAAGTAAAGAGCCCCGTCACGCCAAGTTGCGTATAGGGAATATGGTGTTAGTGAATATAAATTTGACAGACCTTTAGCACATGATTTTCGGGGTAATGTGGTCGGTATTATGCCCGTGCCGCTTTACTTTCCCAGAAAAAATCCGGTACCCATTTAAGGCTGGGTGAACCCGGAAGCCGTCGGTTGATATTGAACCCTACCCCTTGTCCTTTGTAGTCCAGTTCACTAACCACTGAGCTATCGCGGCTCCCAAATGACACCAAAAGCGGTAATAATTGTGCTATTAGTAATGTAGGTAAACCATTGAATGAGGGATAAAAGCCCCATGTATATACTGACGATGTAATCTTAAGATACATATGTTCATAATAGAATTGGATAAGGTTGATTACAAAATACAATGTAATTCGAGACTAAGATACTGGCATAATGAACAGTAGACAATTATGATTGCATGTAGAACCGTTAAGTGAACGGACAGAGAACTCCCATTACAATAGATTCAATGTTGAATATTCGGATAATGAAGGTGTTTTGTTACACGTTGAGCATACTGTTGAATGGCTGTTTGAAGTAGTTCCACTAAATGTTTGTATCTAAGCTGGGAATAACTAGAATCAATTGATCTTGCAAATATCTGGAGGCGATGTGACTAGCCAATTATAGTGATCAACTGTTGGTGAGTCACGACTGATGTATGCTGGAGATGCTTGAGATAACTGGGATATTCTTAAATAAACACTTTGTTATAGTCGATCGCTTTGTTATATAGCACCTTCTACGACATTAATGTTATATAATTATCAAAACTTCTAAGGTCGGCATCGTCTATGAGCCCAAGATTTTGCATAAGACCTTTCAAGTATTAATTCCATTACACATAACGCCATGACCAAACACAAGGACTATTTCAAGTAGTGCAGTGACATTAAATTGAAAATTAAAGACCTATTTTAAAAATGTGTGACTGGTAGTCTTTTCTTACTTTGTTAACCACTGAAGACACGTGAAAATAATGACAACATATTATACAAGTATTGCTTACTTATTCGTTTCTATGTGTTACTACTTCAGTTTCTCCAGAAGTGAGATTGCCAAATAAGAAAATTGGGCAAGGTCGGGGAAAGTCTACAATTCTGGAGTGTGAGATAACGGCCTACCCCAGATTCTGAGTGTGTGGAGACGAAATGGGAATGAAATCAGTAGAAGTACAAAGTACGGCACAGAGATGTTTACAGAAGGCCGCAACAAGATGACGCTGATTCTCAAAATACAGTCTTTGGAAGAGGAAGATTATGGAGAGTATGAATGTTACGCACTCAATCTTCTTGGCAATGACGCAGAGACCATGCTTTTGTATGGTAAAGAGAATTGTATTTGTTTACGTGTATGTGCGTGTTGAACATTGAATTAATTAGAAATTAATTACCTCTTCTTCTTTCTTTCCTTGTTTGCTTTTCAGAATAGATGTATAGTTTGCTGTCTTTTGCTTTCTGTTGAACTCTTCTGCTGTTGTTTCCTGGAGTTTCTAATATTCAATCATTTCCGTGGTCAATCCTTTTAGAATGGTGTTCTTGTAGGGTTTGTTGAAGGCTCGTTGTGTTCTATTTTGATATATCTGTCTTATCACGTTGCCAATCCATTGTATCAGTTTTTTTCTTCATGTACTCTATGGCGTGAATTATTTCTTTTTTTTTCCTCAGTTCATTTCTGCATTATCTATCAGGTAGTGATTATTGTTCTTATTGTTCTTGGGTCCAGGTAGAGAATTCAATTACAAAAGTAACTAATTATTTGTATTTCTTTGTGTTATTTTCCCTTAAATATAATGTCAACTACTGCACTGATCATACATAAATTTTCTGTTATGAGCTTTTTTAGGGAAGAAAAAGGATTATTTAAGTACAGCAAATAATATGAAGGTTTGGCCACCTGACAAGGCAGAAAGATCAAAACACCACGAGCCTTCAATAAACGTTGAGAGAACACCAGATCCAAGGGCCAACCATGAAAAAGATTAATTGACGGAATATTAGAAACAATAGAAAACATAGTAGCAGCATGTTCAAGCAGAAGAGCAAATGACAGCAAATTATATATCCCGTCGACGCTGAAAGGCAAATGAGGAAGGAAAGAAGAGGAAGAACTAATATGAATTTAATAAATTCAACAATTTCATTAATTTAACACATACAATAATGTGTCTATTTGTTGCATCCTCCCATTAATCTTTCATTCATCTCTTATATACTTTTAAAAATCTTGTTTCAATTTTCTTGGATTATTTTTATGAATAAAAAAGTGAAAGATTTTTTAAAGTAATGAAAGTTTTCAAAATGCGATGCTGGCAATACAATATTAACATTACTGCAGGTCAAAAATATTCAGAATTATAATTAATATTTCTATATCTTGAAATCGATCAGAATACCACAAACCAGAGGAAAAACAACGACTACAGCAACTATTCTGCGCCCATTGCCCCAAAACACAGACGACGACACAAGAGATAATCATTATCAAAGTAGTGAACATCAGCAATGGAATTCAAATGGGTGAAGTAACATTTTGTACAAGATTAATATGTGTTGCTATTCCCCGTTTTGGTGTGTGTTTTACTTCTGACGAGTGAACTTTACCGATATTTAAGTGGAATATGATTTATTCTTCTTTGTGTTGTGTGTTCGCGATTCGACAAGCAAACACATAGTTGGACAACAATGGCACCGGGGGGAGGGGTTATGTCCAACCCAAATGTAAAAACTCTGTGACGGTGGGTGGGGCGGAAGAATCAGAAATGATCAACGGCCCAGAAGGCGAAAACAGCAAAGTGTGTGGTATACATGAGGCATATTCAGGACACGAAAGACGAATATGGCAGACCACAGTGAAAGAGATTGGAGCCTTACCACGTAGCATTCCAAATAAAGCAATGGAGAGAAATTATAAGGGAGGGTTGAAAAAAAATATATAGAAAAATTGTATGGTAAAAGCTTTACGTGATTAATAGACGACACAAATTTGAACGACGTTACGGCTCAATAGGCCTTCAGCAGGAACAAACAAACAACACACACACACTGATATGTAAGTAAATAAAACTAATCCTGCATAGCTAACTAGTAATGAAACTTCCAAACAAAATAATCAAAACTGGTTTAAGAAAAGAAAAAAAATTCTTCCCTGTGTCGTGGACCGTGGCTGAAACGAGAGAGAGAGAGAGAGAGAGAGAGAGAGAGAGAGAGAGAATCCGCGGGTTGTACACTGTAAATAACGTACTGGTCAAAGGATCAAACAATGTAAGGGTTCTAAAAATATATGAGTGTGGGGAAACACTGTCTAGGTTACCAGACTTACAAAGACACTGACAATGTCTATAAGTATCTAAGAGGCCACACATACATGTATACACTCACACAAAAGAGCGCATATATACATCTACAAACATAACTGCACATACACGCATATATATATATATATATATATATATATATATACACACACATATATACACATATATATACATGTTCATACAAGCATACATGTACCCATACATATGAGCACATGCATGCATATGCAAATCCATACAGGGACAACATATATGTGCAGAAAAGTGCGCATAGCACCCCCATAACCAGAAGAATACACACCGAGGTTAGTGTGCATACACAAAGGAGAAAGAATAGAACAGAAGAATAACAGGTAGCCGAAAGGCGGAAAGAATTATATGTCTAAGGGTGGGGTACAATAAGAAACATGTGAAAGATAAGTAGCATAGACAAAGAGGAATAGGGGACCACCTAAATATCGCAGTGGGGTCTAATGGAGGAGAGCCATGAATAGCACGGCATAGTGGATAGACCAAAGTACCCAAACATGGGCAGCAAAGGAGCCTAGCAATAGGGAAGGAGAAATAAAAGGGAAACTATGTATACGAGTGAGATACATTCATGCCACGTAGGGTCAGCGAACCAAATTGGACTATTTGGCGATTCT
Organism: Megaustenia siamemsis; assembly: GCA_032433765.1. Classification (NCBI taxonomy): domain Eukaryota; kingdom Metazoa; phylum Mollusca; class Gastropoda; order Stylommatophora; family Ariophantidae; genus Megaustenia; species Megaustenia siamemsis. The sequence goes on along the minus strand of JAVIAB010000051.1, from coordinate 78,255,729 downwards.
CCAAAGCAAACGGCTACGGTTGCCAGTGTGGTACAGGACAATACCAGTGATGCAGATGTCATCTTTGCCCTTGTGGTCCGATGAATTGAAATGTGAAGACACTGGAGTGCCAGTATTGAGTTAAACGTCTCTTAGATGTTCACAAAATCTTTCCGATAAGCGTTTCATCAGACTCGCCAATATAAGTCAAGTGACATCGTTGGCAGATGTTATGGGACACACAGATTCAGAAATGAAGAGCTGAGAAAAAACGTAGGAACAATTCCTGCCATAGAATACATAAAGAAACAACAGATAAAATGGTTTGTTGCGTGATAAGAGAGAAATACCTAAAGACAACATGAGCCTTTAATAAACATTGTGAGAACACCTGGCGCAAGGGTTGATTATTAAAAAGATGGATTGATGGAATATTAGAAACACTAAGAAATATAACAGTAGCAGAGTTCAACAACAGAAGAGCAAATAACTGCAAATTATATCTTCCTTTAACGCTGAAAGGCAAGTATGGAAGGAAAGAAGAAAAAAAAAGAAACTCTGGGTACAATAAATAGAATATATAAATCAGTATTTCATTGTAAATGTCAAAATGTTATGTGTAACTGCATTCTTAATGAGACTAGTAACGTTTTTTGTCCAACTATAATGCAGTGGCTGCTATGTTTAGTTTGCTACTCACCTCAATGTCAAACTTTCTTGCTTGGAATCCATCCAATGTCGTTCAATCATGTTCTTTTCTCATCATGCTGATTACATAGAAACTGATTACGTGCCTGATCATATCAATGACCTTTAATGAAATTTACATCCCACATTAAAGTTGAAAATAAAACTAACATTTGATAGTTGAAAATAAAACTAACATTTGATAGTTGAAAATAAAACTAACATTTGATAGTTAAAAATAAAACTAACATTTGATAGTTAAAAATAAAACTAACATTTGATAGTTAAAAATAAAACTAACATTTCATAGTTAAAAATAAAACTAACATTTGATTTCTTGAAAATAAAACTAACATTTGATAGTTAAAAATAAAACTAACATTTGATAGTTGAAAATAAAACTAACATTTGATAGTTAAAAATAAAACTAACATTTTATAGTTAAAAATAAAACTAACATTTGATAGTTAAAAATAAAACTAACATTTGATAGTTGAAAATAAAAAATAAAAAAAAGAGTGTGTCCTACGCTGCTGTGCAGACAAATTAAAAAATAAGACCATTAAAATTTCTTCAATTTAGATTGAAAAATGGAGACCATCAGCTTTCTCATATTGCGTTAGAAACTTCTCCTGGTACTGCAAAGTATGTACAGTGTTATGAGGTCTTATGTAATCATGCAAATGAAGAGAACAAATAGAAAAGAAAAGAAAAGAATAGCGTAGAAAAGAAAATATAAAAATAACAAAGAAAATAATGGAGAAGAAAAGAAAATGAAAGAATAGAGAATGAAGGTAAAGAATAAAAAAGAAAATAGCAGAGATAAAATTTTAAAAAAATAGAGAAAAAAATAAAAGAATAGAATAGAAAAGAAATGAAAAGAAAAGAAAAGAAAAGAAAGAAAGGACCCAAATCATACCTTGAATGCAGTGTTTGGGGAATTTGATGTAAGTGCCCATAATTTTCAACTTTTGGCATATTCCTATTAATAAATTAAATACTAATATAAAGATGAGAGAAATGGCCATGCAACCAATGATCTGTCTCTACAATTAGGTAGAAAAGAGGAACATATATCAGACATTTGCTGAGAAGAGACAACAAGAGAATTCCAAAACAAGCACTTCTATAGGAAACATCAGGATACAGAAAAAAAGAAAGACCAAGAGGGATACTGAAAAGAACACTTAAGATATTATTTACATTTTATAAGAGAAGCAAAGTTGACAGGCACAGACTCATTAGATACGATAGAACATCTCACCAAGAATAGAGATGAGTGGCGAAAAAAACACTAAAAACCCTATGAGATGCATCTAGCGGTACAGGAAGGATCAAGATGGTAGCATTACGCCAGTGCTATATTTCTTGCTCATAAAAAAATCTAGTACCCATTTTAAGGCTGGATTAACCTAGAAACCATCAATCAGAGATCATACCCAACCAGTTCACTAATCACACTACAGTGACTGTCACCAAAGACATACACAATGGTAATGGCTTATATAAGAACAAGAGCATTCCCATGTTTTTCATTATTATCATTAAACCCGCCCTTCCACCATCAACTGCTACTCTACCCTTGAAAAAAAAATAATATATACATTTGCTTGCACAGGGCACACTCTCTCCATGAACAATAAATATATACTTGTATTAGTGAATAATTTATATATAACAGTAAGTTAAAAAGAAAAAATGAGTTAGTTATATTTTCATGAAAAAAGAAAGAAAAAAATAACGCAATTTAATAGTTTTCATTTATAACCTGTCATCGGAAAATCACATTTCCTTTTCTGTCCCTTTCCATTACTACAAATATAATTCACAGAGTTTTTATTCTTTTGAATAGTCTAATTATGAGAAATCATTCACTGAGGATGGGTTTTTTTTTCAGGGCTCCTGATGATGACTACAAACAGTGGAATGAGAGAAGAAAAGATAATGAGCACCCTCGTCTTCTATTGATGGCAACAAATGGGGTGTAAATTCACACCATAGTGGCTCAAACAACAGGAAAAAAAATTATGAACCAGGTGTGGTTATTTTTGCTACATCAGTGATTTAATATTTTTATAACAATATTTCACAGGATCTTCTCTTCTTCTTCTACCTGTCAAATCCCTGTGGAGCATAGGCCTTTAACAAATGCTTTCCAAACCATTTTTTTCACACCATTCTTTTAAAATCAATCCATGTCTTAACCATCATCTTTATCTCTGCTTCCACGTGTCTTCCTCTTTGTCTCTTCACCCGGGGATTCCTAAAAAGGGCTTGTTATGTAATTCTCTCAGTTGGCTTCTGCAGAGTGTGCTCTATACAATGCCATCATCTTCGTTGCATCTCTTTGTCCAATGATATTTGACTGGTACTTTTTCATAATTCTGTGTTAGTAATTTTATCCTGCAATTTCCATTCTTTTATTCTGTGCAAGCATACATTAAAGAAAGTCTGTTTTCTGATTGTCATTTTTATTCTTCTCCATGTTTCCAATCATATAACAGGACTGATTTAACATAAAGTTGAGAAATTGTATTTTTGTATTTAACCTAATTTCTGTGGATTTTCTATGTTTCCTATCATAACGAAGACTCCTCTTGCTTTTGATATCCTTATTTTGGTATCATTCTCTGTCCCATAGGGGACTGGTTAGTCTCGAGGCAAAACACCAGCCTCGAGACAGAGAGGTTGTGGGTTCAAATCCTGGCTGCACCAGTTGGGATTTTTATTTATGATTTCTCTCTGTGGCAACCACCCCTGGTCTCAGCGTTGAGGCCAGGCTTGAAACGTCAATTACTCATGGGTGGAGAAAACATGAATACCTCTGAAGATGGAGCTATCTGCCTGTGCGGCGAGGGACCCCTGTGCACACAGCTGCCAGGAAAAGGTGGATTAACACACAAAATTCAGTTCCTAGTCTCTAGGGACTTCGTCCCAAAAAAGAGTACAAAAAGTAACAGAGTTTGAAAGTTGTGGAGAGTCATGATCACCTACACCAGCAGGCATGGTGCTTGATGATGATGACCTTTATGTACAATTTAATTTTATTGTAAACATCTAATTTTATCTAAATCTATTGCTACTTTCTAGTTCTAACTAATTTTATTAAAATTAATTTTTTTTAAAACTATTCTAAATTTTCAATTTAAGGGGCTGAAAGTAGACAAGTCATATCCAAAGAAGGTGCTGAGGAAGGTCAAAATGGAGCACACAACTGGACATACTCTGTAAAAGTCACTGTATTAATTTTGCTGCTAGCTCACAAAGTTTGTGTACGGTGATACACCATGTCACTTCACTGACAATCATCTTTTCTAATAGATAATGCTAGGGTTAAGCTAATAATAATAGGTGCAAACATATTTTCTTTTGTCTTCCAATTCAAAAGGAAAATAAGTCAAATACTTCATTTTCATAGAAAATAGTTTATTATAAGATATAAGACATTTATTTTATCATTTAGACCAGTGCTCTTCAACCTGGTGGTAGGAATTCACTAGTGCTAATTTTCAACACTTAAATACTGTGAAAAAAAAGTAAAGTACCCCCGTCACGCCATGTGGCGTATAGGGAAATATGGTGTTAGTGACCATATATTTTACCTTATATTTTCAGCACATGATTTTTGGGGTAATGTGGTCGGTATTACACACATGCTGCTTTACTTTCCCAGAAAAAAAATCCGGTACCCATTTAAAGCTTGGTGAACCCGGAAGCCGTCAGTTGGGATCGAACCCTACCCCTTGTCCTTTGTAGTCCAGTTCACTAACCACTGAGCTATCGTGGCTCCCACTTAAATACTGTACTGTATTTAAAAGGGGCCATGGTAGTCCAGTTGTTAGTGAACTTGACTACTGGGGCAGAAGGTCAGATTCAATTCCAAACTATGGTTCACTAGGCCTTAAATGGATGCTGGATTTTTCTGGGATAGAATGACAGCGCTGGTGGAACACTGATTATATTACCCAAAATGTAATGTGTTGAAGGTCCAAAAAAAAAAAAAAAATAAAGGCACTAAAAACATGATCCCTAAACACCTCAAGGCATGATGAGACTTTTTTTTTTTGCTATATACAAACTCAAATTTTTTACAAAATATTTGTGAAAAGATAAAGTTGGTATAATTTAAGAGACAGGTAATTGAATTTAGTATAACAAAGTGCATTATTGTTTATCTCAGCAAAATATAATATGGCTGATTACATAGATTATGTCATATTGATGCAGAGTTCTTGGTAGGCATGTAATGATTGCCAGCAGAGATTAATTCTTATTCTTCATGCATGTGGCAGTGAGGTTAAAACTACTGTTTTGCTGGCTGAGAAGCCAGTGTACTGTGTTCAAAACCCGCGGTAGAGCAAGGATTTTTTCTAACCGGGGTGAAATAAAAATTCTGAGTCTCACACGTCATGCAACTGCTTTGACCAAGCGGCCTTTATCCCTCTCGTTCTATTGTGAGCCCCTCGGCATATACCAGCAATGGTACTATGTGTCGTAAAAATAGTTGTTTTTTTATCATGCATGTCATTATTTCAGCAAATTCTGCTTTTAACAAAGGGTAAAATAATAACTGATGTGACTAGTTTATAACTTAATATTAAGTGTAATATAATTAATTATAGTTTTAGGTAATCTATGTAACTTTTTCTTCTCAATTTAAATATTAGTGTATAATATTGAAACTTTACTCTCGCGAAAACTGAACTGGGTGCTATGAACAGGTTGAAGAGCGCTGAATTAAAACAAGTGATAACATTTTCCTGTGGTTAAAATACTAACTAGAATTATGTAACTTGATTATGTAATATTGTTCATATTTAAATTGAAACATGTAAAAATTTTTTTAAGAAGCAGATCTTGTTTGCCATGTGCTATTAATTTTAACAATAGACCATTATGAAAATTGCTCATTAAGGTTTGTAGTAGATATAGATCTTTGCTAGTTAGTATTGAATCATTGATCAGTATCATGCCAAGATTTATTAGTCCATGCATTTTTTTTTATGCCCATAATGCACAAATCATGTAACTATTTCTTTATAAATAACATTTGCATTGGATTACACATGGCATAAATGGATGAATGGAATGATGAATGAGTGGACAAACTGGCAAATGCACTGATGTTTATTAAATCACAAAAAGATTATGTGACATTGTATGAAATAACTATATTCAAAATTGAAGGTTAGTTACAAATAGAATTTGTACAAACACACAAACTTGCGATCATGTAGATCTGCAATTACTTAGAAGTAAAGTAAAGATTTCCTTCAAGCTTTAATGGGTTTATAGAGAATATGGTGCTTGTGACATTTTTCCATGACAAGCAGCACATTTCTGGATGATGTTGTGGTCAGTGTCATACCAGGTCATCTTTACTTCCAGAAAATCTCTGGCACCCATTTTAAGAGGCTGGGTGAACCCAGATTTGCTGAATTAAATAAAAATTTGCCTCATCTGGGAATTGAACTCAGATCCTCCTGATCAGTTGCAAGCACATTAACTACTCAGCCACCAAGGCTCATTTATATGTGCAGAAGTGTGAAAATACATTTCAAACCTCACTGTAATGCATACAAGTCTGAACATAATTGTGTAAATTATAAGAGTGGAAAATTAAAATCATCATCAGATGCCATGCCGGTTGGCATAGGTGATCATCTCTCTCCACATCTCTCAGTCCTTCATACATGGCATCATTTCAGTCAGTGATCTTTTGTTATGCCATTTGGATAAGCTGTTCAAAAATTCTAATATACATGTCATTTTCAGAAATTGAAGCCTGGCTAAACTTTTAGTATTTTCTGCACTGTTGTAGGCCACAAAGTCAGAATTATCTTGCTCATTTAACTTATTCAATAAGAAAAATAAGGGCAAGATTATTGTGGAAGGCAGGGACATACAGTTTTTAATTTTAGTAAATGTTTAGGCCCATAGGTAGCCTACATATAAAATTAGTAAGAACTTGTTCAGAGAGAAAAATGGAAATTATTACACACATTAGGTTGAATAAGCTGTTTTTTCATTTTTTAGAAGGGATGATAGAATACATGAAAACACAAATGCATGAATGAAAAAAGTAAGAGAATGATCAAACAGAAAATATGTGACAATACATATTTTGACACAAAAATATCAAAATTAAACAGCAGAACTGGAAGTTAAAATGAGAAACACACAATATGTCTGAATCAGATTGTGTAGACTGTAGTCTTAGTGTTTGTTGCATTTAAAAATGAAAAAAATATAGTGATAATTTGTCATTTTAAGCACAATGTGATATTTTTATTTTCATTAACAATAGTATTTACTATTCTCAGGAATTAGTATGTCTCCGTTGAGATTTAAATAATTTAGATATCAATGAAGTAAGATTGGATATTGTTCAGATGTATTGTGAATTTTGACTAATGAGTTACAGGTTTTGTCTATTTTGAAGCATATGAGGGAAGTTATAATAAAAAAACACTCTTGTTTTGAAAAAATAGATTTATGATATATGAAATATAAGGCAAAGTTATATATTTAGGAGCTCGTAAAATGTTGTCAAAAACAGTACAAATATATTTATGTATATGGGTGAGTGAAGGGGAGGAGATGGAAGTGAAGGAGTAATTTACTGGAGTTATAGCCAGTATAATGAAAAAATGAAAGTTGGGGAAGGGGGTGCAAATGAGTACCAAGAATGTCTGACAAAAAAATGAAGGGATTTTTATGCAAAAGGTAGGATTCTATAAAACATCAAGAACATGGGTTTGCCCCATCAAAAACATTCCATTTTTAGCATTTCTTCACAAGGAAAATAAGTAGCATAACGACTACTCCAACCAATATAGACAGTGTTCCCCCATTCCACCAAACTGTAAATGTTAAACTAAAATGTTTTAAACTAAAAGACTAATTTCTCAAATCAATGCAATGTTTTGTTTGATCAACTTTTGGAAGTTTATCTACCTTGTTTTAATTTTTTTTAATTGGTGTTTGATGACAGTGGGAGAAGATGGTAAAATGGTACCAAATGGTAAACTGGCCACTGACTGTTTTATCTGTGATCAAGTAAAGTAGCAAGATCTATGTAACTACGGCATTAAGTGATCCAGAAATATTTTTATAACAACAGTTCTGCTCCAAAATCTCTTTTTTCTCAAACATAGAACATAAGCTGCTTCATATAGGCACTAGACACAAAATGTTATCAATATACATTTATTTAAAGTTATTTAACTTTTGAAACAAAATATGTCCAAAGTATTTGTATTTCTTCTTGTTCTTCACCTCTTCATATATCCTTGTGGGTTACAAAAAGATAAAATATTTATCTTTTACACCTCTGACATTCTTAACCATATTCTGTTTTTGGAATCAGTTTCACTGTAGCTGGGAATTTCCCATTCCACTCATGCACAGCCATCTTTATTTGATATAAAGTTTGGCCTGACTCATGTCACAGCTTCCTGCCAAAGCACATCAGCAAATTCTGTTGAGAAGGTCAACTACAATGTAACCCTAATTAATGGCACAGACAACGATTTCAATCAACCATAGTCAGTTAATGCTGTTTGAGTCTCCTTGTTGTTGTCACTCAATTTCTCAGGGTAACATTCCTTCTATTTCTATATATGTCTTGCAAGGTATGGAACCACAACATATTCTCTCCAGATGGGCACATCTTTTTGTTTGTTCTTTGTATGTAATTCAATAAATTATTTTCGTTGTGATCTCATTCTCAGACTTTGTCTTTAGTGATAACTCCAACTATTTTCCTCAAACATTCTGTTTCTGTAGTTTCTGCTTTATGCCTGTCATGTGTTATCACATTTGGTACTGATGGCATAAGGCTAGAATGAAAATGCTTTTTGTAAGATATCTCATTGTGTATAGCCATTTTTTGTTGTGGAAACGGTCTGGCTGTCTAAATTTTTGGTTTGCCTTTTCCTGCAACACAAAAACAGTGTTTACTGAAAAAAAAAATCCATCAATTTTAGTGAAATAATAATTTACTAATAAATGTTATCAATTAAATTTTTCGACATCATCATACACATGACATTCATGACAACTGTGCTTTCATTGTGTTTCATCATAAAATTTATATTTCATTTATTATTTTCAATCTTGCTTTTCTAGTGAGACACATGTCAACTTTCTTGTTTATGAAAATTAATATCATATTCAAATGCATTTCTAATGCTTTAATGTGTAATGTATTATATAACTTTTGTTTAAAATTTTTTATTTCCTGCTAAAACTTAGCAAAACATGTAATTACAAGCAGTGCTGTAAAGCTTAATTATAACTAATTACATTTTTTGTAATTTATTAATTGAATGTACTCACTGGATGCGATTAATCATAAATGTTTCAATTTAACAGGTATAAGGATCATTTTATGAACATAGTAAATTTTGTTGTTAAATTGAATTCAAAATATTTCATAATTTTAACATATTTTTGTGTACAATCAATTCATATATATATATGCTAACTATATTATAAATGTTACATTTCATGAAGTCTGGACTACATACACACAACAGTTGTTGGGTTGATAATAAAAAAGACAGAATATGTGTGGAGAAACTGCCTGTTAATAAATGTGTTCAAATAGGGTTTGCAATACATTGTAAAATTTGTATCTTTTTCATTGTCGTTTTGATAAAAAATGTCATTAAATTTCATATGATGACATTACAAATTGTAAAAAGAAGGGTTTGTCAATAAAATTCAAAATTATTTTGAAAATACTCTAAAGTAAAAAAAAATAAGATAAAAAATGGCCAAGTTTAACAGACGTAAGAGAGGAATGCATTCAATTTCAAAAAAAGATCAATTGTTGATCATCAAACAAAGAACAGGCCACTGCAGTCTCAATCACTGAAAAGTATTTGTTTCCTTGGCTATAAACTAACAAAGTAGTCACTAGACTACATGTATTGTTGGCATCTTGACTCTCACAAAAAAAGAAAAAAAAGAGGCAGGAGTTAAGGCATATGGGGAAACATGGTATTAGTGCCCTTATTTTTTCATGACTAATAACATATTTTTATGGATGTTGTGGTAAGTATCACACCAGGCTGCCCTACTTTCCCAAAATATTGTCCAGTCCTTATATAAGGTTGAGGGAACCTACAAGCCATCATTCAAAATCAAACCCAACATTTTGTTCTTATAATGATGGCACTCATATTTATGCATTTTCTTGATTGTGATGTTGTGACTAAGATTTGTTACACACTTCCACAAGATATTATTCAAACTGTTATGAATGTGTTTCAACAGAATTGAACTGTAGGCCATATTTATCAATCAATCAGTCAATGAAATTATTGTGCTTCTGAAAATATTTCTACTTCTTTGATTATCATTTTTTGTTAGCCACATTTTGCTTTATCACTGTAATTTTATTGGGGGTGTGGGTGGGCTAGAGGTAAGGCATCAGCCCCTGGACAAACATGTCCCAGGTTTGAATTTCACTACAGACTGTGAACATTTTTCTCTTACGACACATGGATTGGTTTTACCTTCTCGGTAATCAAGTCTGCTCTCCAATGGGTTCTCTGCACCTCATGCCAGGCTGCCATCACCCCGTCTACCCATTTGTGATCAGAATCATTCACTGCTGCCTCCCCATTCTCCGCTATGACTCCACTACCCATCTACTCTTCACTGACCCTCCATTAGTTGCCTTTAAGCCTCATCGCAACCTCCACGATATTCTTGTCAAGAGTCGAATTCATGACTTTCTCCATAGCCATCGGGATACTGTCTGTTGCATTTGCAATCAATGTGAGACTTGCAACCACATCCACCGGACAGATACGGTCTGTTGCATTTGCAATCAATGTGAGACTTGCAACCACATCCACCGGACAGATACGGTCTGTTGCATTTGCAATCAATGTGAGACTTGCAACCACATCCACCGGACAGATACTGTCTGTTGCATTTGCAATCAATGTGAGACTTACAACCACATCCACCGGACAGATACTGTCTGTTGCATTTGCAATCAATGTGAGACTTACAACCACATCCACCAGACAGATACTTTCTGTTGCATTTGCAATCAATGTGAGAACTGCAACCACATCCACCGGACAGATACTGTCTGTTGCATTTGCAATCAATGTGAGACTTGCAACCACATCCACCGGACAGATACTGTCTGTTGCATTTGCAATCAATGTGAGACTTGCAACCACATCCACCGGACAGATACTGTCTGTTGCATTTGCAATCAATGTGAGAACTGCAACCACATCCACCGGACAGATACTGTCTGTTGCATTTGCAATCAATGTGAGACTTGCAACCACATCCACCGGACAGATACTGTCTGTTGCATTTGCAATCAATGTTAGAACTGCAACCACATCCACCGGACAGATACGGTCGTCTTCCCTAATAGTCCTTTTGAGAACAGAGAAGAATTCACTTGTACATTGCGCAACATTATGCCATCATATGCAAGTGGTGTAAGATGACTTTCATATATGAATCAGGATATCACCTCAGAGACAGATACCGGGAACATCTGTATGACATCACTCAAAATGCAGGCACCCCACTTCGACTCTAAGGGCCATCAGGGTAAGGTGGATGTCTAAATTACTGGCCTATTGTTATGTTCTTCTGACAGCTGTAGCAGATTCACCTTAGAGAATCGTCTGATAGCCCGTATGGGTTGCCTCACCCCACAGGACATCAATGTATCCCTTTCTCATGGGTCATCTATTACCCTTCTCTCTCTTCCCTTTTACTTCTTTCATTCATATCTCCCTTCCGATATTACCCCCCCCCCCAACCCATCTCTCTTCTCTCCTATCTTCCTTCCCTTGTCCTGTTTTGGCATCTTACACCCTGACATGATCTCCCAAGACAATATTCAGGGTCTATATTACATATCTGGTGGTATTTTGACATCCTTCCACAGGAATCAAAATCCTTCTTTACCAACTTATATTTATAATTACAGCAGTACTGCCATTGTTTGTCTGTTCTCCACTAACATTTATTATCCTTATCAATACATATTCTGCCACTTTATATTCTAGTTCTACCTTATGCTTCCCTTTTCTTTCTTTTATTACATTTCCATATAGCTGCTTTTATACTACTCCTCTCTGACACTCTACCATTCTGTGTGCCAATCCTCCATAATCCCCCTATTACGCCTCATTTATCTCCTTGTTTACTGAGTCAAGTCTCACCTTGCTCGTAATCACACTACAGTACACACTTATTTATCTTTTACTGTTACCTGTGTCACTCTTGACTGCCTATCACACTTCATTCTATCACCTTCCAATCTCATCTGACTTCTCATCTAATCACGTGACTGATATTTTCCACACTCCCCTCCCGCATTTCATCCCATTTGACTCACGTCATCTACCTGCTGGAAGCTTTTGGATCTTGCCACAGTTAAGTCTCAGTTTAATTTTATATATATATTAGCTTACTAATTTTTACATATAACTTTTTATCCTCCGATATTTAAAATTCATTTTATTTTATCCTTTCATTTTATCTCTTATTCCTCTTTTTATTTCTTGATTTACCTGTTCCACTCATTCCAGATATAGTAGAGTTTATCTTTATTTCGTTGTCTATTTGTGTTGTTCTGAAGAAGGCCTCATGTACGCTGAAATGTCAGTATTTTGTTGTGTTCCTTTTTTGTAAAGCCACCACCATACCTTGTACATGTGTATGCTACACCCCACTACTTGCTTCCTGCTACCAGCTTTACCACAGCACTACAATAATTTGCCTGTTCCCTAATCAAATTTGATGTTTAGCCCTCTCAGACAATGACAAAAAACAGGAATTCCAGTGTGCACTGTTCATTTGTTAATGAACCCGTGGCAGTTAAAAGTTTAAAAGAATAGGCTAAACAGCTTGCCAAAATTATTATCAATAGTTCTACCCTAAACGTGACTGTAAAGTAAAGAGCCCCGTCATACCAAGTGGCATAGAGGGAATATAGTGTTAGTGACCATAATTTTTACAGACTTTCAGCACACGATTTTTGGGTAATGTGGTCGGTATTACGTCCGTGCCACTTTACTTTCCCAGAAAAATATCTGAAACGTGACTGTTAATGGTTAAAAAATGAGTATGCCTGGAGTCCAAGGATATTTGTCTCTATGGTGAGGGACACCCACTCACACTGAGGACACTCTCAACTAAGTGCACAGGATGCTAGTGTATATTGGAAACAAAATGGGTGTTCACACAAAATTCAGTCCTTGAAAAAGCCCACATTTCCACATGAGGTAAAAAGATGTTGAATGCAAACACTGTGTCTCTATCATTGCATATTTTTAGGGCTGTATTTGACTATTTTTTTTCCTAATCGCCCTTTTCATCTGAGTACACTTTTAGACACCATTCTTAATAAGCTCAGAGAAAGCATTAGTCTGCTCAAAGATCATGCATGGCATCTTCATGCTGCATATCCAGTTATGGTACTGATAACTGCCACATGACTATCTGTGACTGCTCTTTTCATCATATGTTGGGGATTTCTGTAGCAAGATGTTCTGCAAATATTTTGTCTGTGCCGCATTCACATTTAGAGGTTCCTATTCTTAGGGTGTTGATAATGATAATTGTTTGTTTTGTTATTTGCATGCACCTGCTTTATATCTTTAGTGAAGTTCAAAGGGACCGAATTTTATTTTGTATAAATATCAATTTTTCTCCCTTTTTACACCAGCAAGTGCATGCTCAGGTGTCAGACAAACATTCTTTGACTTCAGAAGTACTCTAATTTTTTTATTGTCAAAAGTTTTGACATTTTAGATACATTTTTCCATATCAAATTTGTCTGGGCAGTGATCATTTTTTACCTATCTTCTATTTTCAACTGCCATGGGTTCTTTAATGTGTGCAAGGCGCACATAGGACCTCCTGTTTTTCATGTTATTTAAGAAGGCTACACATTGGATCTCACTACCCAGAGAGCAGGGGAGGGTAAAGATTTGAAGATTCCATAAATTCAAAGAGAAAAATTCCACCCTATGTGATGGGATTCAAACTCATAACTTTCTAGTAAAGCAGCTGACATCATATCTTTTGACCACCCAGCTCCTACACCTTCAAACTGTTATGGCCTGTTTAAAGTCTCAACATTTTTATTTCCTCCCATTTGTTAAGCTAGCAGTAAGCATCGTCTGGTAACCCTGGCGTTCTGTTCCTATTTGTTCATGTATTTGTTTTCAACAAAATCTTTTGGACTCCTCATAGGTTATTCCTGTGTCTGGTTGTTACAACATACCACCTTCCTTTACCAACTTATATGCCTCAATATTTCCAGAATCATGCTGTGAGTTTCTGATGGAATCCACTGAATCTTCACTATTAAATTCTTACTCACTTTGTTTATTAGCCTGTTATCAGAAGAAACATGGAATAGGTGAATCTAGTACCTTGATCCAGATACAGTTTATTTTGGTTGCTTTCTACCACCAGCTCATTGTTATGTCTGGCTCCTAAATTATTTTTAATAAAAATTATTTGGCACTACACAGGAGCACACAAAGATTATGCTTATTGGGTCTCAGAAACAAGATATTTGATACACATGGGTATGGGAATTATTTATACCCTCACTTATATTTAAGAAAAACTTTTTCCTTTGAAACCTGGTGATCTAATGTTTTAAAGACATAAACAGACAAATATACATATCAAAAAAAGATTTTAAAACAACTGGATAAAATAAGTGAAATAATTTACATAGATAAAGAAAAAAACAAGATTGACAAATGTAGATTTTTTTGGTTAAGCCGTTTATTCAATTACAAATGAAAATTCAAAAGTTTGTCATATGTTGAACTATAGCTTATAAATATGACAACAAACTGAACCTAGCAAAAACTAACTCAAACTGAAACTAGCAAGAACTAATTCACTTACAACCTCCAACTGGCTGTTTGATATTCATAAAATGCAACAATTTTAAAAGTTTAATGATACATAGTTACAGCTTCCCAATGTTATGTATGTTACCAACTAAAGAGCTGTCTGCAATAGGGGAGCAGATCATCCCTGTATACAATGAAATGATAAATGCTATATGGCAATCAGAGGCATACATTTGTGTCACTCTTACAGTTATCATCAGTCATTGCTTTTCTAATATTGTGTTCATTAGTGCCAATCAGAACATTTTACTATGACCTATACTGCATGCATTACTACTTTTATCAGATCAGCCACTTCGTCTCTAAAAAGATTGTTATGAACAGCTATTTGGAAAATTAATTTTCAAGGGGAAAGATAGGGAAATGAGGAGATGACTCCCACAGCCAAGGAGGGTTAAAGACATCAAAGGTAAATCGATGGCATTATTGCCAATTGTTGGGGAGCAGAGTGTAGGGCCTCCATTTATTTTTGACATACTTTTTAAGGGAGCTCAGTCCAGTGGTCGTGGCCCAGAGACCTTTCCCTCCCTGACCAAAGGTTATGTACACATTGTGATTTCCAGCTGGAAAGACTGGAGGACATGTGTTTTGAACTTCTGGAGCTTAGTATGAAAGGTGAGCTCAAAATTAAAACAGTGCTGCTATAAATAAGATTGAGAATCAGTGAAGTTTAGCGTGGAAAGTGAGCTCAAAATTAAGATAGTGTTGGCATAAACAAGATTAACAATCTGTAAAAGTTTAGCATTAGCGTGGGAGATGAGTTAAAATTAAGGTAGTGTTGGCATAAACAAGGTTGGGAATCTGTGAATTAGAGTATCCTAACAAATTGCCAATTGAAAATGAAAGTACCATTATTAAGAAATACTACTTCATATTATAGATTTCCGAAAATGAACAAACATTTCTTAAAATCATTGTCTTAATCTTACTTGATGGCAGTGTTCCTATAAGTGAGGTTCAATGCAAAGACAACATACATAAACATAGTGACTTATTTAGATCCTACAACATACATAAAGAGAATTGCACTCTTCAATCCTATCTTCAATACAAGCATTTACAGCAATTATTATGTTAAAATTATTGGTGATCCGATGGACTCAAGACAGCGCCAAAGGTACTCAGCCTATTCTTAAATAAGTGGTGAAGATCACGCTTACTTTTGTAAAACTAATTTTGTAAACACTAATTAAAATCTCTTATCTGTCCCTTAAGTGTGCCCTTCCAACCTGTGCCATACTTGATTCCATAATTCCTGAAATCTTTGGACTGTAATTTCATCATTTGTATTGAAGTCTTTCTAACACAAAATGCGCTAACTTAATTAGCTTTACTAAGGGTTTATGATTTTCTGATAGAGCAGAGCTGTTATTTATGATGCTCACTGGACTTATTTTTCATTTGTAAATAGCTTTATATATTAAAAAAAAAACATAACCTGAATTTTTAAAGAGGGGGGGGGGGGGAGGAGAGGAGAGAAAGTCATATCTATGGATCATAAAGAGAACCTATGGAATTGAAGTGTGGAGGCAAAAAAAATGTCTGAACAGTTTTAAAAAAAAAAAAGAAAGAGTCCATTGTTGTTCAGTGGTTACCCTGTCATAGAGCCATCACATAACCAATAAAGTATTTCCAAACTCAACAATATACTTTGATCTTATAAAAAGATATAACATTAAAACTTTCCAGAACCAGACAAACAGAAAGCTACACTTTATCAGCCATGCCTGTTCATGTTGAGAATTAACAAGAAATGTAAAAGTTGGAATCTGCAGATAATTGACCCTAAGTAGCCTACCAGATAAGTGTTAAAATAGAGCAACAAATGTGATGGTAGGCACCCCACATTCTCTCTCTTTTCTGAAAGTGCTTTGTCACTTGAAACCTCTGCATAATTCTCAAATATTCAATAATATTCTTGTTCATCAAGTACCATGCCTGCTAGTATAGGTTATCTTGTCTTTCCATAACTTGCTGTCTCTACTGTTAATTATTATTTCAGTGGTTGTCTTCCTATCATGCAATTCTTTTAACTGTCCGGCTTTTCTGTATCTCTGACACCCCTGATTTTCCAGTTGTCATAATATGTTTTAGCTTTCACTGTTTCCTTTTCTTTTTGTGCTGCCAAAGAAAAATATTGTAATTTCCTGATTTTGATATGCTTTCTTGTCACCTTGATGTCTTTCAGAACATCCTTAATACCTTTTTTGTAAAACCACATCACAATGGTCTTCTGAAGATTGTCTTGACTATTATCCAATTGTCCAGAATTCACTTTCTTAAGTCAGGCCTCACTCTACACAACTCATGATTCCATTGTTTTACATAATTTATATAATTCAACAAAAGTCACAAATTTCTATAACTTAAAATGTTTTAGCTAATCCGCTGGCTGATGCATAGGCTGTTAAAGTGCGTGTAATTTGTCTGGTCTCTAAAAATAGTCTAGCTTCATTTATCCAATCATTAGCAGCCCTGCGAGACTCTCCAGTCAACTGAATCATAAACCTCATTGCCAAATCTAAATTCCTTTATCCATCCAATATTTGGCATGGGCAAGCAAATCAAACGTGTCTAATGCATTTAAATCAACTTCTTCTGATTCTGAAGTTGCCACAACATTGTTAAACGAAAACTAATGAATGTAAATAGGAAATCAGGTACTTGAACAGGGAGGCATTGGGTGTGTTGACTAAACCAAGTCTATGGCAAATAAGTGAAACTTGTAGAACCGATACTTCAACTGTTCCTCAGTGCTCACACCTCGGTCAAGTGCAATACTGGAAAAACTGTTTACAATCAGCTCCACAAACGGCTTCTGAAAAAGACAAATGTTTAGAAATCAAACCTGCAGACTTATGTCATGGTCATATCACTGATGAATCTGTCATCACTCAACTGTTATTTAATTAGCAACAAAAATGCAAAGAGAAAAAGACATTATAATGTGGGCAAATGTGCTCAACAGCCACAGAGCTAAAAATTGTCAGTAAATCATAGCTGATGGCTTGTGCTAAATTTTTGAACCAGACCTATCCAGACACTGCTCCACTTCTTGGTGGTGCCCCTAGAAACAGATTAACCAGTCTAGTCTGACCAAGTGAGTAGGAATTGAGAGGAAGGCAACCTGGTACTAAAAAATGCTGTGCCTAAGTTTGATGTGTTGGTCCAAAAGATGCAAATATCTCAATTCTACTGCAAACCACTACAGAACACATTCATGACCACTTAATCTCCTTTAAGAACAGATGACAAAGAGGTCTAACTATACCTTTAATAATTGGGTGAAAGTAAGCATTTCATAGATAAATTGACAAAATTAAAATAAGCATCTGGTACAGAATTTAAACCACCAACTGAAACACAGAAGAAGATTTTAGTCAGTGGGAAAGATAAACATTGTCAGCAGTTAATTACAGTTAACAGGCAGGGATAATGATAATAATTAGCAAGGAAAAATAGGATAGTCAACAATTACTACAGTTAGCAAGCCGGAATAGAAATACTAGCATAGAAAGGTAGGGAAGGCTGACAGTGAGTTAAAGAAGTTAAATAAAGATGATATTTCATTTAAAAAAATGACAACAACACTGAAGAATTATGCATGTATCTTAGCTATTAATCTAAGTTGGAAAATCCCATGATAACTCAAAGACATGTAAACCTGACCAACATTAATGAAAGCTATGTATGAGTGTTTTTGCTATGTAAAGTATATGCAGTGAGATTTCAGATTTATTATTTTTATCTACATCAAAAAAAAAAAACAATGGCTGTTCATGGTAGAATGATAATCTCAACAAGTAGAAAATTGGCTAATATCTAGTACAGTAAAGTCTTGATTATCCGGAATGCTCGGGGAAGAACCCATTCTGGATAATTGAATTTTTCTGGATAATCGAGAGTAAGAAAACCAAACTCAAAATTTATGAAAAAACATGATTGAAAAATTGCAATGCTCAGAAATATTTAAATTCGTGTGACATTCACTAGCTTTCTCTATCAACATGGGTCCTGATATTGGCATTCCTTTTCTTCTTCTTTCTAAAAACCACACATAAAGGACATCGTCGAGTTTTTCAAATTTTGGCCGTTTCATACTTCGTCTCTGGTGTATATTGTTGCTGCTTTCAGACTCCGACGCAAACTTAAACAACTCATCTTTTTGATTTCGTATGTCATATAATGTTGAAGAGGCTATGCCAAATTCAGTCATCAAAACGTTGCGATTAACGCCTTTTTCAAGTCTACTAGCGATTTCAATCTTCTGGTTCAGTGTCAATACAGTTCGCTTGCGTTTACCTTTGCGGGAAATTGAGGTGTGGTTTGCACTCGCAGAGGCCATTATTTAACACAAAAATGTATTCCGTTAAAAAGTATGCACACATGCGTTTATAGCATATCATGTATAATTTATACTGATGGAACGAATTTCAGCTTGCACAAATGTCTGAGACAAACTAACGTCAAACTCTGTATCTTACTCTTTTTGAATTTCCAGTCGGTAATTTTTGAACCCCTCCCCCTTTCTTCTCACCATCTCTATGTCACTGCACGCCGGCTGCTCAACCTTTGATTTATAATCATCAAAGTTATGGGCTCTTCAATTTTCACAAACAATACGTCTGCTTCTAATGTTCGGTCAGACTGTCAAACGCCATATTTTTGACAAATTCATGACCAACTTTAGATCTAAAGCAGGCTATGAGAAAATTAAGCAAATTTGTAAAATCATGTAGATAAGTGTTTTTGGCACGACTAAGATTTCCCGACAAAAACATTTAGTCGGGGGAAAAAGTGAAGATATAGACTGTCTGTCGCTTTTACTTGGAATATTTGGAGACACAATGTCTGGATTGAATAAAATATGTTCACTCCTATTTGAAGTATATTACTGTAAATACACTATTGTAAACGCAATATTGTGTAATGATAGAGCCTGCAGAAGTAAGCGCAGCGCACAAACCGTGTTGTAGCATTTTCGATTTCCGGATAAAGGCATTTAATTTAACTGAACAAAACATGATTCAAGCTTTCTCCCTATAATAATTAAAAAAAAAAAAAAGTCCGTTAAATTGAGAATTCCGGATTATTGAGTACCGCATAATCGAGACTTTACTGTACTACACTTTTGTCAATGTTATTTCTGTAAATTCGTGCACATTTGTTAAAATAACAGTAACATACCTAGCCCAAATGTTTGCGCTGTTATAAGCCAGCACTTTAACCTCACCATGATTACTGCCTATGGCCATGGTTTTTTTGTGCAGTACACAATCTACCACTACACTTCTCAAACATTATCATTACATACATTGCCTCCATGCCATCATTAATATTTATGTCACTATGTACAAATAAATAACTTCTCAATTGCCTTACATAATATTGGCTTTCTGTTATGCAGTCTTTCTTTGGTAATTAAAGTTATTCTGACACAAATTCTACATAAGTTGTTTGCCAAATCTTCATAAAACCAGATGTCAACCTAAAAGACCTTATTTTATATGCACACAAATAATATTTAACTTTTTAAATGTTGTAGTAATTGTTTAACACATATTTACGGCAGGTAATATTACTTTTAGGTGTCCATATCTGCACCAAAATATAAAAACAATAAAAATAAATAAAATACTTTTAACTGTAGGCCTAAAGAAAAGTTTTAATGATAAAATATATATATATTTAAAATACAGACATCACACAAATAAATAGATCAGAAATATTCAGATCACCACTTTTTGCTCACAGAAATTATTAAATTGTATTAGTTTGATTACAAATGTCTTTGATCAATGTTAATATGAATGAGATTTCCTGTTAGTGCGGCGGGCCAAGATGGCCACCTAGTCAAATCAGGTTTGGGACTGGTGACATCTTTTTGCTGCAGTGTAGCTAAAATGATTCTTTCTGGGCTGGATTTTCATTTGTGGAGTCCTGTACAGTGATAGTCCTGTAGCCATGGATTTAGACAAGAGGTGTATGAAGGTCACGCTACCCGTGATGGCCATTACAGCGACTCAGAGGTGTGCATCATGAACAGCGCAACATTTTTAAAAATGCAACATGTTCACTAACAGTATGAATGATCAAGATGAACATTTTGTTGGTTGCTGGAATGTGGGGGGTTGTTGCTGAGCAGATATGAGAATGTTCCACCTGGATGCCATTCTGTTATAAAAGTCTAATATGAGTGATTAAACATTGTGAAATATGTGGATCCTAATATAAAACACAAATTTAGGTCAGACCTTGTGGGAGGGAATTTCTTATTTGAAATCATGATTGCCTAAAACTAAGGTAGCTAGTTTAAAGAGAACATGTGGCACGGTGACAATAACAATCAGTAGAGAAAGATTAGAATCATGCTCAACTAACAGGAAACAATACAGATAAAAGTAAACAGGAAACTACAAATGGCTGTCAGCACAATAGGATAGATGTAAGAAGGAAGAAAATAGTCACCAGGGAAAGATGAAGATAATAGCTATCAAGAAATGGTGAAGAAGATAGTTATTGGAGAAAGATGAAACAGGTAAGAGAGAATGGTGAAGATTGGTTTCTTTTCATTTCATAGCCAAATATACACAGACAAAAATTAAACAGTTCCCCATCAGTTTTGAGTACTTTAGTGGATACCAAACACTGACTGAACCCAGCTCCCTATAATTTTCCTGAGCATGCTCATCAAGTCACTCAGAAAACATAGGCCTACTTGTGTAAACAGTTTTGATTCTAGCCAGATCATCGCTTTAGTTACTGTCATGATTTCCATGATCAAAACTATTTGTAGTTACTTTGAAAGTACCATTTTCCTCCTTTACTGTTCTTACTTTGACCACAGCCGTGAAGTTCCATGAGCTCCAATTGTGTTGAATAGCAGAGCCATCTGTGTAAATGACTATCTAATCCTCTGGTAAATTTTCATGGATCAAAGCCTATATCTCCACAACCACAGGGTTTTGTTGCCTGCATTCTCTGTTCAAAGTGATGCAAACTGAAAAAGGATGCAGTGCAACCTGCTGGCACCTGTATCCACTCTTCACCTGATTTAGTGTCCCCAAGGGAACAAATATGTTGAAAAAATGAGAAATCAAAGGGTAACCAGTTGTACACTTCCTGAAGTTTGATTGCAACAACACCTGTCTCAATCCCTGAGTGAAATCCCTCATAGACATCATGAGCAAAAACAGCAGCATTAACCCAGGTCTCTCTACCAAGAGGGTAAACTCTGAGCATGGATTGAAAAGATGTTGCCTTTCAATGTGACAGTCTTCCTGGCAACTATCTTCTCCAGCATTTCTGTATGGCAATTATTCAAAGATGACAACTATCAGGAAAGGATATAATAACAAGCTGGGAAGGATGAAGATGATAGTAAAATAAATAAGATAGTCAGCATTTAAAGGAGGAAGTTGATCAGTAGGAACCATAAAAACATAAACACAACAAATGCTATGAAAATACATTCAAAGAACTAAACAATACCGAGCTGCCAGCTTGCAAAATAGTTTCTACATTGCGCCTCAGGGGTTGCAGTTTTCCATCGTCTCCACCAAAATTAATCACAGAAGTTAATGCAATACACGCTAGCCACAAATTCTGGGCACTCTGAGTCAGCTTCTCACCTGCAGCTCGAGCTGAAATCCATTCAAATATAACTTCAATGAATAAGATATAAAGTATATGTTTCAATTCATTTACAATGTTCCATTTGAACCAAACTACAAATGGTAAAAATCATAAGACTGAAAAAAAAAAATTCACTTAAAAGTTAATAAACAACAAGTTTTTATCAATAAACATTTAAAAAGTCTTCAACAGAAATGTACAAAATGGTGTAGAAGAATCTTCCTCTATGCAAGACGAAAAAAATAGAAAATAGATTACTTTTTGCAAACATTTGGGCATATAACTGCTATGAAGTGCTCAGTAACAGACTTTTGACATCAATTTTATATGACAGTGGTGCTCAAAGGGAACTAAAGGCACATAAATGTCCACATACTTATAATAATAATAATAACAATGTCAAAATAATAACAGCGATCCATCTCAAGCATTGATAAAATCCTTTGTCACTAACAGGAAGTATATTACCAGAATGGTTCATATGGGTTTTGATTATTGTTTAGTTTGTTGTCAGTGTGCACTTTTGTATACCTCATCAGTTTAACATTTCTTATAAAAGTAGACATCTACATGAATATTACTGTGCCAGAATGGTTTCCTGTCACAAAGGAATGACATGATAGGTGAAACATTTTAGAAGCGTCTTTAAGGGGTCAATGAAGGGTTATTTAAGTTGTGCCCACTTTCAATTATTTGTCCTTGTTGAGCTTGTTGTACTGTTGCTGGAAAAGTTTATCAGATGCACAACTAGCCCACTGGGGACTGTTGGAGCAACACTTAGAAGCCTTTTGTCTCGGTGGCCAAGTGGTTAGTGTGCTCGGTGGCCGAGTGGTTAGTGTGCTATTTATCTTGTCAGAAGGGTCCAGGTGCAATTCCCAGAAGTGGTGGATTTTTTTTTTTAAGGTTCAACAAGACTCTGGGGTTCACCCAGCCTCTAAAAATAAGTAACAGAGATTTTTGTGAGAAGTAAAGGTGTCCAGGCATGATACAGACCACATCATCCAAAATGTTAATGCCTAGAATTTTGACTTTCTAGAGGACATCAGTATAGCCAAGTGCATGTATACATAGTGACTGAGCTTATCCTGGAGTAGGTTTCACATTGGTTCTCTCCTCCATTTCAAATGTAGACATGACACTTTTTTTGGACTGGGTGATTTTAAATTGGCCCCCTCTTCATCCTCAAAAGTACCATTTATTTTTGTGTCTTGCATTAGACTCAATAGAGACATTCCTGCTACTATATTAAGATGAATGGTTAAACTTATTTCAATTAAAGCCAAACACATACCAGTCAAGCAAAAGCCTACATGTGCTTCACTCTTAATATCAGGCATAACCTGCATGACAACACTGTGATCATTAAGGGAGCAAGACTAAAGAAATGTGTGTCATGTATAGCACAAAATTAAGAAGATGATTAGGAAAGTCACATCAATAGAATCTAAGAAGCTAAGAAGAGTAATGAAGATGTTCTGAGAGAGGTCAAAGCAAAAAGAGAGCTAATTTCCAATATTAGGAAGAAACAATCATCATTTTTTGGCCATGTAATGAGAAGAGAACAACTGGAATATATTGTAACAACTGGAAAAATTGAGGGATGAAGAGATAGAGGGAAGCAAAGAGAAAAAATAACAGACAGCTTAAGAGAATGGCTTGGCAGAAGGTCAACAACAGAAATGATAAATAGCTGCCGAGATAAGTTGTGGAGAGACATGATCACCTACACTAGTAGGCCCGGTACTTGATGATGATGATGAAATGTGTAAAATAAATATGAAGTGAGAGAAATTTTGAAATTTTGTTGAGATATGAAGCCTACCCTACAACAACTTCAAGTATGAGAAAGGAGACTGAGGTTATACTGTAGCTGTGGGATGATTAGCTGACTGGCTAGTAAGAAAGGCTGCAATGGTGTAAGAGTCGAGTTGATGATGAGGAAGGTCAAAAATGGATGGCTGCAGTATTAGTTGCCAGCAAACATAGAGGCCCCAAAGTTTCAGAATTGGTGTGGATTTATAGCTCTGAACATACAAGGTTTCATGACAATGGAAGAGCAGATTCACTGACCTTAAACGCACTAAAGGAAGGGAAACTAGGCATGGAAATGAGAGATAAATGAGAACCTACTTAGGCCTACTGAAGAATGTAACCACATTTGATGAGGATATCATTATTAGATTGTGAGATTTTAAAATTGAACATGGAGCAAGTAAAATAAAATACAATTATAAAAAATGTGTGGCATGCAAGATATACCAGGATATCTTGGAAGTCTTCAATATTGAAACCTTTTGTTGTCTGCCAGGTAAGAGCTAAGCACTTATAGGTTTGCCTAGAGTGCAGTAATAGCAATTCTCTTTTATAATTTGTCAGTCATTAGGCTCGTTCTAGCAGGCTAGACACAATCACTAAACTGGTGTTTGTTGTGTGGTAAACAATGTCATGTACTGAAGAGCTTTCTGTTTCAAATGGTCAGGGCACAAACACAGAAATGTACAAAGGGATTGCTAGAAAGGCTTCATGAAAAAACCTAGTTATGTTAACACATAGACTGTGTGTGTGTGCACACATGTGTGTGTGTAAGAGAGTGCGCACACCAGACACCAAATATTTTGTATCCTCCTTCTTTGTTAGGAAATATCACCATGGCATGGTAATAGTATATAACCAACAATGACTGATACCTTCACTCTACACAACTAAAACAAACAGATTGCTTGACCCAGCAAAATGCATTAAAACTGAAAAGGTTTAGTTCTGGTGGTATAAGTTTTAAAATTACATTCTGTCAATTATGCTGTGGCACTGCATCTTCCTCAAAAAGTACTTTTTTTAACCCAAAAAGTACTCCTTTCTGTCATCAATAAATAGTTAGTTCTTTTATCACCATGCACTTGGTTATTCTGATTGTAGTGTTACAACAGAGAGATAAAGTAAATTGATCTTATCAATTCTAGTTTATTTATCTAGCAATCAGCTATAAGCATTTTCAACTCATTCAATGCCCGGCACTTTGGTCCATGTGTTGCATTTGACCTGACAGACCTGAGAGAAATTCCATTATGCTAAATACAAATATATAATGCATATACTTCTTATATTCACATCTTACTGTTTACACCATCAAACAAGTGTTTATGATAAATTTGACTTGTCATAACATGAATATAAAATAAAAATTATTACACAAACCTTCAATAGCTGCATCAATGCCTTGTAATCTGGAAATCCACCCAGCAACTTCCATTTGTAACTTCTCCCTCTCCTCCAAAATTCGGAACTGGAGAGCTCGATCAAATTCTATGTCCAAGTCCTTTTCCTGATTAGCCAAAGCCTCTTTCAAGTGATCGCTGTGTGCAGCTGCCTGACGAGTAAGTTGTTTCCTTACCTCAGCCTCTAATTTATCCAAATACTCCACTGCCTAAATTATAAATAAAGAACAATTGATTAGATGTACAGATTTTCAGTTCCTAAAGACCTTAGCGGACAAAGAGATGTGACAAAGACACTGGAGAAAACACACATTGCAGAAGCCAACTGAGAGCATTATATATCAGGCCCTTTTTTGGAATCCCCAGAGAAGAAGGCAAAAAGAAGGCCAAAACATACCTGGAGAAGACAGATAGAAGCAGAGATTAAAAAGATGGGGAAGGCATGGAGCAATCTTAAGAAACCAGACAGTCTATCAAAATAATAGAGTGAACTTAACCAGAACAGACACCATCAGTCTATCAAAGTAATAAAGTGAACTTAACTAGAATAGAAACCAATCAGTCTATCAAAGTAATAAAGTGAACTTAACTAGAATAGAAACCAATCAGTCTATCAAAGTAATAAAGTGAACATAACTAGAATAGAAACCAATCTGTTTATCAAAATAACAGAGTGAAAATAACTAGAAAAGAAACCAATCAGTCTATCAGAGTAATAAAGTGAACTTAACTAGAAAATAAACCAATCTGTCTATCAGATCTAAGTAAGGCTGAGAGCAAAGCTTGACACCATCATCATAAACAAAATACCATACCCAACAGGAGCTAGACAGCAAATTTATACTCCTACTTGGGAAAGGGGGACACAAAAGAAAGGGATGTTTGATAAATGTAAAAGGAAAAGTGAAAAAAAAGACCTGCCATGGATATCAAGTAATCTAGACTTGCCATTGGTCAAAATAGTGAGGACAGAGAAACTATAACATTTCAATACATTTTTATAGAACTATAAAGTCATGGTAGTAAATGGTTAATGTACTTGTTTGCTGACCAAGTGGTAAGAGTTCAACTTCCAGCTGTGGTGAGGTTTTTTCCTTTGATCAAAATTTCTTTAGGGTTCGCTCATCCTCTGAAAAATTGTCTAGTGTTGTGCAATCACATTCTCTACATAACAATGGCCACTAAAAAATATAGAAGCTAATAATTCACTGACATGATGGTGCTGCTTTTGTACATAACAAAGCACAGAGACGTATGAGTATATTTACCAATTTGGATTTTTCAGCTTCCAACTCTTCAAGAAAACGCTGACGTCCTTCTACAATAGATGTATCAATGAATTTAACATCATTGTTTCTTTGCAATTCAAGAGCAGCTGTGAGTTTTTGCTTTTCCTGGGACTGTAACTCAGTAATCTGCCCCTGGAGCTGCTCTATTCTACGATAGGCATGTGCAATCAACGTGTTCAATTCATCCTCTGACAGCTTGCCATCTGCAGGACAACAGTTTAATAGAGCTATAGATATGATACAATTAACTGCTTTTCAACAATAAATACAAGATAACCTTATTTATATAAAATTTAGAGAAGTTGGTAAAGTGTGAAATAGCAATCTATAACTTCAAAATCACCTGCAATGAGATAAAAATTTATGAAAGTGTATTATGCACCAATGTCATTCAATAATCTGAATGTAGATGAGGTTAAAAAAAATCTCTTTAGACAGGAAATTTGGAATTGTGATTGGAATTAATAAGAATGAATGAAAGTAAAGGTTCTCTCCATGCTTTAACAAGCATATATGGAATGTGATGTTAATGACCATATTTTTCTACAACCATCAGCACATTTTTAGGCGATATGATTGGTATCAAGCCAGCCATGCTTACTTTCTAGACTCTGAGGCGAACTCAAAGGTCTTGTTGGTCAAAAAAAAATTGTGTCGTATCTGAGAATTAGACCTAGGTAATTTTGATCAGTAGCGATTGCAGTAACCACTCAACCATAGAGGCACAAACACAGTTTTTAAAATGGCATGTCTAACCAGCAAACTACTGGAATAAACAGTATGCATACCTCTTTATGATGTTTATTCTCAAGCTAAGCCATTTGGTACCCAGATGTTGAGGCTAATATTAAAGACCTAGCAACCAATGTACTGAAACTGAACTTAAGATTAACAAAAAAGATTAAACTGATGAAGCTTAAAAAATGCAAGATGAATCATTTACACTCCAGGAGATGAACAAGTAGGAATTTATCTGGGCTCAAAAATTACTGAAAATGCTGCAGTAGAAAAGAAAACTTGATTGTCAAAGGCAAGTCAAGCATTTGTATCCCTTAAAATACATCTTGATGATATGCAACATTAAATTAACTCTTTATTTTCTTCATTAATTTGCTGATTTGGACCGAATTATCTGACTTTAATTTGTGAACTACCCAATTTCACCAAATTATAACTCCTGCATAATTTTTTTATTTAAATAAAATATACCATGTGACATATCAAATTAAAGAAGTAATACTGCACAATATGGAAATATTTGTATGTCTTAAAATTATGAGAAAGAGTATTTAAAAAGTGAAGAAAGGGTGAAATGAGAGTTAAAAAATGAAAATACAAGTCATCAAGTTATAAATCCACTTCATTTTGCAATATGATCAGGTGCCAACTCAATTCCAAACTGGAGATAAAAGAGAGGTAACAACAGTAGACATCAGCTCCCTCGCTGCGATTAAACAACTTGCCCAGAACAAAGCTGAGTGGCAAGACACAATGCAGATCTTGTGCAAGGTCCGACAGTTGAAAGATCGTCAGACGCAATGCAGGTCTTGTGCAAGGTCCGACAGTTGAAAGATCGTCAGACACAATGCAGGTCCTGTGCAAAGTCCGACAGCTGAAAGATCGTCAGACACAATGCAGGTCTTGTGCAAGGTCCGACAGCTGGAAGATCGTCAGACACAATGCAGGTCCTGTGCAAGGTTCGACAGTTGAAATATCGTCAGACACAATGCAGGTCCTGTGCAAGGTCCGACAGCTGGAAGATTGTCAGACACAAGAGTCTAGAATTTCTGCCCTATGTGCTGCTATCTTTGACTCAAAGAACAATAGATAGATAGATAGATTTATGTCTTTGTTAGCTGAATATCCCATACAGAATGGTCAGTTTAATAGTGGAATTCACATTTGATGTAGACACAGCATGTAGTAAACGTGGCAAAAAATTTCATATCAAATCTGATGCTATCCTTATCATTTGCTTGCAATGAAATATATAATAACAATATATATGAACTAAATTTTTTGTACTTAAAATGTACACAAATTTAATGTATTTTAATATATACAAGTTATATTTTCGCTGTCCAGGCCTATGATAGTCTTTGAAATAATGCATTTTTCGCTCATATCCATCTTCAACATAAGAAATATAACCAAAAATCATGCGACATGCGATTCGTTCAAACAATGAGCCATCTGACAGGGAAATAGCTATGAAATATATTTTGAGATAATATTAATTTGTGACAAGGAAATGGAACAAATAATTCCAACATTATTCAAGAGGACATCAACAGCATTTTAAAATAATTTACTGAAACATCAAGAATATGGCTTAAGTGTTAAATCTAAGGCCAAAATCAGTATCTTCAAGTCCAATTTAATAAGCATATTGCTATATGGGTCAGAAGTATAAAAACCTACCAAATCCACTTGCTTCAAATTAAAGGCCTAAGACTTTGCAGAATACTGGGTGTTATTTGGCCTAGCAACATAAAAGATCTTCAGAAGGAAACTTACACTAATGACATCACTAAAACAGAGGTATAAAAGAGAAGATGGTACTGGAAAGATAAAATTTTCAGAATGTCTCTGACAGCTATATCAATAGTAGATCTTTGCTGGAATCCAGGCGGAAAGAGAACAAGAAAAATTTTTAAGAGAATGTAGAATTGCTGAAAAGAACTGAAGAGAAAAATTTCTTAATATGAAGTGAACTAGAAAGGCTTGCTCCAGACAGATAACCATGGTGATCTCTAGTGGTGGCCTTATGTATCAGAGACATAAAGAGAACTGACACTCATGGTGAAAGTGTCAACTATCCTTGGAGTTTGCCCCATTTAGCAAAAAAAGTAAATTCTGTGAAATTATCAACTAAACTTTCATAATCTCACCTGATCCAAGTTTTGCTGCCGGAATAAGACTTTCAAGCTCCTTCTGAAACAACCTTCTTCCTTTCTCAACCAAATCCCTGTATTTTAGTATCACACTTGCCTCTGCTTCTGCCTGTCGTACCTGCAGAAAGCAATTTTTTAAGTTACAATTATGTCTGTGCTGTCTGTACCATTTACTAACTGCACCCTAGAATCAATGCTTATTTATTCATCATTTGAACAAATATAGTGATGGTTACATGAAAGAAAACTCATGGGTTTGACTTTTGACACATATATCTTTTGTCAATACACCTGTAAAAACCATGGATGGCAATATTCATAAAGAGAAGTACTACATTCCCCCAACCCCTTTCCACCTCTCTAAACTATATGTTATAGCTTAGTAATATTGTGAGGTTTACATTTATCTCTGTGATATAATAAAGGTAATGTAGTCCTCCACCTTTTGAGAGTTATTTCTTTTCTTCCTTTGGGTGAGGAGCTCTTCCTCACTGTTATTTCTTTTCTTCCTTTGGGTGAGGAGCTCTTCCTCACTGTTATTTCTTTTCTTCCTTTGGGTGAGGAGCTCTTCCTCACTGTTATTTCTTTTCTTCCTTTGGGTGAGGAGCTCTTCCTCACTGTTATTTCTTTCCCAAAACTCAGCATGCCAGGCACCCATTACTTTATTGAGTTCAACCAAATTAAAAATATCAGACTGGGATTGAACCCATCCTCACATTATCATCAAGCAGCATTCTAACCACTATGCTTCTAATACTCCATATTATGTGGCATAAGCGATACAAATTACACTTACCTTACCTTTTACTGGTGTGATACCGACCACATCACATAAATAATGGAAAGATAAGGGAACTAAACCACTCAACTGGCAGTATTAAGGCCTGAATGGCATTCTTGAAATTGGGTACTGGAGTTTGTCTATTGTTATGAGATCTTTCTGTATATTCAGGAAAGAGATTGGAGTCTAACATTAAATTGGTTCATATATTAAGATCAAAGGCCAAAATCTCAGAAAAATGCCTTTTGTGAAACCACCTCACTAATTTACAATGTTGAGGGAAATTCACTTTGTCCTCTTATATAAGTTTGGATTACCGAAGCTTTCTGATAATTTTAAAAAACTATCGGTCTAATCAATTTTTTTATATCTGTTATTCAAGAATGTTAGTTTTACTTATTTTCTTTTATTTTCTTTTAAATGTATGTTTTCCAGTAATCCAAATTATAAATGTTTCATTTATCTTTTCTTACAACCAATGCTGGGGCCCACACTAATATGCATTAGATGCACACTTAACTCTTTAATTGTGGAACAGCATTCCTAACAATTCTAGAGAGCAATGTCCAAATAAGAGTATACTCCATTAACAATACTTTCATGTTGCACAATATTTTCTTTGCATTTTGATTTATACTTCGATAAGCCTCGATTAATATAAATATTATACAGAAGTTAGAAATTTTGACATTTAGGTACTTCACAGCTGTAAGTCATATTGTAACAGTTCTTTGTACAGACATCACTGTAACCGATCTTTGTATCTTGGACAGGAGAAATATAATAGAATGTTATTCACTCCTATACACCTGCCCTCCATAGATTGTCACCCGTCTATTGAATGCACAGTTGTAGACGAGCTCTTGTAAAACAGAGCGTTGTACACTATGTCACAACACTATAACACGAGGTTTCCTACACTTACTGGAAACGTGTAGGATGATGATGACTGGTAACACTCGTCTCCTGGTCTCGTTCGTCACTCTATAATGAGGTTACGAGATCCGTGCTGGGGTAGGCCGTCTATGACAATGGTACCCTTTCTTGGCTCGATGGTGTGTACACGCCCTAAGAGGTGTACCTTACCCGTTCGTCTCACAAGGTATTCAGCTCGCACGTAGGTTGTAACTTGGGTCATGACGAACTGGTTTCCTAGACTTCGCCTTATCTGTGCTGTGACAACTCCCCACTTCATTTAACGCCCAGGCGTAAGTAATGACTGTGAGATAACAAATGACTTCACACTGCAACTGTTGAACAGGTCA
Source organism: Megaustenia siamemsis (assembly GCA_032433765.1). Classification (NCBI taxonomy): domain Eukaryota; kingdom Metazoa; phylum Mollusca; class Gastropoda; order Stylommatophora; family Ariophantidae; genus Megaustenia; species Megaustenia siamemsis. The sequence continues at coordinate 78,224,053 of JAVIAB010000051.1, read as the reverse complement.
TAAGCTTTTATTGCAATGGCAATTATTAAGAGTTATTTACAATGGTCAGCAGTTACACATCCCGCTTGGCCATTCACACATCAGGTCACAAACTTTACATCGCTCCAGACTAATACTTGTCTCCGTTCTACTGACTCACTCAGCCTGGATACTAATGTTCACACTAAACTAGATCCCTAATGTCTATCAACTGTATCTAACACAAGTTCACTGTCTCCACTTAACAGAGATGCTAACTTCTTCTTCTGTCTAACTCTAAGTCCTAATCTCTTGTTAACTATTCTGACTGTTGGGCTACAAGCCCCTTCTGGTTAACACCTACTGGCTAATAGCATCACCGTTCTGCACCTAGCGGGAAACTTCTCTGGAGAACCCTTCTAGTTCTGTGTATCGCCTTTAAATATCTCCTCCCTTATCCAATGATAACTCATTTCCTCCACCTCCCTTCCAATCAAATATTTCTACGTCATCTACTCACTGGTCTGTTTATCTCTTATCCTGATATTCTCATCCCACGTCTAACATCATTTTACTCAATTTTCTCGTGACTCCCCTCATACCATATTTCCCACTCTCTCCATTCTCCCTTACTCTCCTTCTCTCCCCACTCAGCCACTGCTACAATATAAGTTTGACCAAACTAACAAAATAATTCTAGGATAAAAGAGCTAGCAGCAGCAGGGTTTTCACATATCTTTCAATGCTGGACATTTAATAAAATAGCATTTTTCCTTTTAACATTTACAATTACAAGTGCATTATATCTGAAAGACCATTAGTCTGAAATGACCTGTGCTTACTTATGCTTGTATGAGTGCCAAATCAAAATGAAATAATGTGATCTTTGGACAACAAATTGGAGACCAACACCTTCCTCAACAATAAAGTGAAATGGGCTTTGTTCACGAGTAGTGGTTGGAGTTTCTGAAGAGGTCAAGGATGATTCAAATCTGCTTCATTTTCATGCTTGGACATTTGAGTGTAAAAAAGGATAAATGAGCAGACAGGCTCACTGGGCTAACTGTTGTGGAGAATGAACAAATAATAGAATGTGCTGACATTCTTAGTGATCTCAAGGAGGCAGGATAAGTAATTGATTATGACAATGAATATGAATTTACTCAAGAGCCTGTGACCTGTGTCACAACAGAAGAGTTAATGGCTCATCAGCTGACCAAGACCTAGCCCCAACCTCCTAGTTGATCTCCCCTGTTAACAGTCCACATTTTAAAAAAAACAAGCTGGAAGATAGGATCACATATGGTCCGTAGTAGTGGCTTTTACTGATATGAAAGACTTAGTATTTCAGAACCTCAAATGGGGTGATACCAGACAAGAATACTATGCAGGGAGAGAAAGATGACAGGTAAATCAACACACTATATGTTGAGGAATATAATAAGGAGGGAATCCAAGCATTTATGAAGTTATTCAATATGCAGTGAGGATGATCTGTTGACTAACTAAATAACTAAGAAAGTTTTTTTTTTTAATATAATGCAGGCAAAGTTTCAACAAAAACTTGGTAATTCAGCTAACCTTCTGACCAGTACTGCCAAGATCTTTCACAAATTCATTTAGCTGCCGAGATGCTTCTAAAAGGGCAGGATTATTTTGTGTCACTTGATTTGTTTTTCCTTCTTGTATAACATCTTGCAGTCGTTCAACACATTTTCTGGGAAAAAAGACATCAACTGTAAAGTGAACAAATAGTTATAAAGTTAGGCTATGGATAATAATTTTATGAATTTCTATCCAATACATATTCATGGCATGGAACTGCGTCGCTCCAGTTAAGTTTCTGTAGAATTATTCAACACTTATTCAGGGCAGGATGGCATTTCTTCATGATAAGTTTATGTAGGATTGTTAACACTTGTTCACTGTATCTTTTCACTGATTAGTTTGCAGAATTTGACCTCAGTGCATTCAAGGCCAAGAGTGCTTAGTCTCACACAATAGATAGCAAAAAGAGCATGTGCTGATGATTCCTGCACTAGTTACACAGTTATATCCATCTACTCAATTCCGCTCTCTAAGAATTGAAGCTAGACAATTTCTTCTATCAATTATAAGTGCACCAACCACTCAAGCACCACATAATGAAAAAAGTTTATCTTTAATATTATACTTCCAATGTTGTAGATGCTGGGTGGTCTATAAGTAAGATATTGGCTTATGGACAAGAAAGTCCTAGGCTTGAATTGAACCATAGGCAGTGGGAATTTTTCACTTCATAGCACTGGTTTCTTTAAGACTTTATCCCCACCACCTGATCTTATGTCTAACTCTCCCAGATAACAGTGAAAAACAGTAGGTTCTGTGTGCACACTGCACATGTTAATGACAGCACTTAGCAGCTAAAAGTTTCAAAGGGTAGATCACAAATGGTTGTTGATCAACAAATATGTTGAGTTAGAAATATACCCGTGCTGAAGATGGATGCGTCAGACCAAAAAGCCATATCATGATTTGCCACGAACTAGAGACAACACACCCATGCCCACTTAACAGGTAAACACTAAGAAGAAGACAAAAATGCTTCCAATAGCCTGTCTAATAAGGACAAGAGGTTAGGTTCATTCATCTAACCAACTTGTAGGTTTACCCAGCCTTAAATGGGTACCAGAGATGTTTTCTGGGAAAGAAAAACTCCCTGGTGTAGTGCAGATGGTCCAGGTGAATATCAGCACTGACACTATATTCCCTACACATCATGTTCAAAGTGTGATGAGGTTCTCTCCTTGCTCATACTTCCCTTAGGTAGACAATGGGACCTCTTATATTGTCCAAAAGTCAACATTAGCAAACACATCAACTGGTATATACAATTATGGGACTCTATAGATTCATGTCTCTTAGATAAAATCTATGATGATGTTGGCATCTGTCTTGATAAGGTATTTTTAATAGTAAAAAGTAAAGTACCCCCCGTCACGCCAAGTGGCGTATAGGGAAATATGGTGTTAGTGACCCTATATTTTACAGACCTTCAGCACATGATTTTTGGGGTAATGTGGTCGGTATTACGCCCGTGCTGCTTTTACTTTCCCAGAAAAAATCCGGTACCCATTTAAGGCTGGGTGAACCCGGAGCCGTCGGTTGGGATCGAACCCTACCCCTTGTCCGTAGTAGTCCAGTTCACTAACCACTGAGCTATCGCGGCTCCTACTAATTTTTAGGGAATTAGTAAAACCCAGGTGTCCTCGCCGGATTACGAACCCCGGCTGTTGCCGTGGTAAGCCAACCGCCTATCGATTGCGCTAACCGGACACCTATTTTTAATAGGTAACACAGAAAAGTGCTTCTTTTTTCAACCTTTATTTTTACTTACTATGTTATAGTCAGATCTTAATTGCAGGTTTTTTGGTATCTATGTTTTTATGTATTGTCTATGTTCCTGAAGAAGGTAATTTATTTTGGGACCACAACATCATTACATTATTATGTTGTCCTTTATTAATGCTAAGTCGTGACCTAATATTTTACTTGCTTTCTTATGTTCTTGTTTTTACCAGTTTTACTGTGGTCATGTATGTTGACACTTTCCTCTACCCCACCCTGAAAAGGGTATAAGTTACATCACAAAACAGTTTACACTGAAGCAATGAAATGTTAGCCTTTTTACTTACATATGACTAAATTATAGCATTTTGTTTAAGGGACACCTGGTTTGGTATACCTCTTTAACCCCCACTCATCTGACCTGACAGGTTGGTCTGTTTTTAAAGCACCCACATGGAGGTGAAGTATAGTCTTGATTGGTTCTGGTTAACTAATGATGCTGAAACAAACAATCCAATAAGAGTCTCTGTCTTCATCCTATTCATTGCATGTATTGCAACCTTTAAATAAACTATCTCTAGGCATTATCCCATTTATGGAGTATACTGGGAGACTTATAGCGCTGGGAAAAAAAAGCTACTTGTTCAGTGCAATTGCCTTAAGGTGTTCATGTCAGAGCTTTATTTCACCCCTGACAGTAAAAACTTTTGACCCTACCAGGATTTGAAACTGTTTGTCTGGTTTGGAGGATGGCAAGTTATCGATTTAAGGTGTCTTACTGGAAAAAGGAAATTCTGTATCTTCTTTCTTTGCCATCTTCCATCTCATTGTCATTGTCAACAAATTTTGCTCACCCCATCATGACAATGTATTACAATTGTCCTCTAGTACAAGACTTACAACTTTCCTCACTACTCTATCTAGTAAGATCCTGCATACTTTAACATACTCCAATACATTTTGGCTAAGCATTGATCTATACACCTTCCACATCTACATGTTATCACTATGCCAATTTTCTCTTGGCCACACATGTTAAACAGCTCTTTCTCAGATTCAACCAATAGAAACTGCTTTTTATCACCCACCCTTAAAAGAACATATAGCAATTGGACCTTCCCAACATCCCCCCCCCCCCCAAAAAAAAATGTGACAATTTTTTTAATGGGTCAATTTCCTTGGTCATCGGCTGCCATTAAACAACCCTTTGTGACTCTGGAAATGCAACAATTAACGCTATGAGGTAGCCGAACATGATGAACTTACTGTGTTCGTACCAATAAACATTGTAACACGTCTTACCCCTGAAGTCAAATTCAGGTCATAAATTAACAGGAGACAGAAAATCTGAGCTCCTCGTGTCACGCCTAGTGTGAACACAGCTGTGTATCAAAAAGTTAAAAGAAAACACTATTTTTAGAGCTCCTAATGTTACAATTAAGTGGTAGTAATTTTTACTACAGTATAGTAAACACATCAGCCACTGATAGGTATCGTACTCTAGGGTTAATGTAGTTCAACAAGATTGGTGTGATTTTAACTCTTATTCCTATATCACGATTTCCAATTCCAAGTTTTGTCATATTCATACACTACTCAGACATCTCATTTCACTTGTGATGATGGAGGACTGGGTCTGGTTCTCAACTGGAAAATCCTGGGTTCAAACCCCACCACAGGTGGTGGGAATTTTTCACTTTGAATCACTGGTTTCCTAGAGGCTTTACCTTCCGTGGTCTCTGGGTAGTGAAGTGAGATCCAATGTTTAGCTCTCTCTGGGTAGTGAAGTGAGATCCAATGTCTAGCACTCTCTGGGTAGTGAAGTGAGATCCAATGTCTAGCACTCTCTGGGTAGTGAAGTGAGATCCAATGTCTAGCCCTCTCTGGGTAGTGAAGTGAGATCCAATGTCTAGCTCTCTCTCGGTAGTGAAGTGAGATCCAATGTCTAGCTCTCTCTCGGTAGTGAAGTGAGATCTAATGTCTAGCCCTCTCTGGGTAGTGAAGTGAGATCCAATGTCTAGCCCTCTCTGGGTAGTGAAGTGAGATCCAATGTCTAGCTCTCTCTGGGTAGTGAAGTGAGATCTAATGTCTAGCCCTCTCTGGGTAGTGAAGTGAGATCCAATGTCTAGCCCTCTCTGGGTAGTGAAGTGAGATCCAATGTCTAGCCCTCTCTGGGTAGTGAAGTGAGATCCAATGTCTAGCTCTCTCTGGGTAGTGAAGTGAGATCCAATGTCTAGCCCTCTCTGGGTAGTGAAGTGAGATGCAATGTCTAGCCCTCTCTGGGTAGTGAAGTGAGATCCAATGTCTAGCCCTCTCTGGGTAGTGAAGTGAGATCCAATGTCTAGCCCTCTCTGGGTAGTGAAGTGAGATCCAATGTCTAGCCCCCTCTGGGTAGTGAAGTGAGATCCAATGTCTAGCCCCCTCTGGGTAGTGAAGTGAGATCCAATGTCTAGCCCTCTCTGGGTAGTGAAGTGAGATCCAATGTCTAGCCCTCTCTGGGTAGTGAAGTGAGATCCAATGTCTAGCACTCTCTGGGTAGTGAAGTGAGATCCAATGTCTAGCACTCTCTGGGTAGTGAAGTGAGATCCAATGTCTAGCCCTCTCTGGGTAGTGAAGTGAGATCCAATGTCTAGCTCTGTCTGGGTAGTGAAGTGAGATCTAATGTCTAGCCCTCTCTGGGTAGTGAAGTGAGATCCAATGTCTAGCCCTCTCTGGGTAGTGAAGTGAGATCCAATGTCTAGCCCTCTCTGGGTAGTGAAGTGAGATCCAATGTCTAGCTCTCTCTGGGTAGTGAAGTGAGATCCAATGTCTAGCCCTCTATGGGTAGTGAAGTGAGATGCAATGTCTAGCCCTCTCTGGGTAGTGAAGTGAGATCCAATGTTTAGCCCTCTCTGGGTAGTGAAGTGAGATCCAATGTTTAGCCCTCTCTGGGTAGTGAAGTGAGATCCAATGTCTAGCCCCCTCTGGGTAGTGAAGTGAGATCCAATGTCTAGCCCCCTCTGGGTAGTGAAGTGAGATCCAATGTCTAGCCCTCTCTGGGTAGTGAAGTGAGATCCAATGTCTAGCCCCCTCTGGGTAGTGAAGTGAGATCCAATGTCTAGCCCCCTCTGGGTAGTGAAGTGAGATCCAATGTCTAGCCCTCTCTGGGTAGTGAAGTGAGATGCAATGTCTAGCCCTCTCTGGGTAGTGAAGTGAGATCCAATGTCTAGCCCTCTCTGGGTAGTGAAGTGAGATCCAATGTTTAGCCCCCTCTGGGTAGTGAAGTGAGATCCAATGTCTAGCCCCCTCTGGGTGGTGAAGTGAGATCCAATGTCTAGCCCCCTCTGGGTAGTGAAGTGAGATCCAATGTCTAGCCCTCTCTGGGTGGTGAAGTGAGATCCAATGTCTAGCCCTCTCTGGGTAGTGAAGTGAGATCCAATGTCTAGTCCTCTCTGGGTAGTGAAGTGAGATCCAATGTCTAGCCCTCTCTGGGTAATGAAGTGAGATCCAATGTCTAGCCCTCTCTGGGGTAGTGAAGTGAGATCCAATGTCTAGCCCTCTCTGGGTAGTGAAGTGAGATCCAATGTCTAGCCCCCTCTGGGTAGTGAAGTGAGATCCAATGTCTAGCCCCCTCTGGGTAGTGAAGTGAGATCCAATGTCTAGCCCCCTCTGGGTAGTGAAGTGAGATCCAATGTCTAGCCCCCTCTGGGTAGTGAAGTGAGATCCAATGTCTAGCCCCCTCTGGGTAGTGAAGTGAGATCCAATGTCTAGCCCCCTCTGGGTAGTGAAGTGAGATCCAATGTCTAGCCCCCTCTGGGTAGTGAAGTGAGATCCAATGTCTAGCCCTCTCTGGGTGGTGAAGTGAGATCCAATGTCTAGCCCTCTCTGGGTAGTGAAGTGAGATCCAATGTCTAGCCCTCTCTGGGTAGTGAAGTGAGATCCAATGTCTAGCCCTCTCTGGGTAATGAAGTGAGATCCAATGTCTAGCCCTCTCTGGGGTAGTGAAGTGAGATCCAATGTCTAGCCCCCTCTGGGTAGTGAAGTGAGATCCAATGTCTAGCCCCCTCTGGGTAGTGAAGTGAGATCCAATGTCTAGCCCCCTCTGGGTAGTGAAGTGAGATCCAATGTCTAGCCCTCTCTGGGTAGTGAAGTGAGATGCAATGTCTAGCCCTCTCTGGGTAGTGAAGTGAGATCCAATGTCTAGCCCTCTCTGGGTAGTGAAGTGAGATGCAATGTCTAGCCCTCTCTGGGTAGTGAAGTGAGATGCAATGTCTAGCCCTCTCTGGGTAGTGAAGTGAGATCCAATGTCTAGCCCTCTCTGGGTAGTGAAGTGAGATCCAATGTCTAGCCCCCTCTGGGTAGTGAAGTGAGATCCAATGTCTAGCCCCCTCTGGGTAGTGAAGTGAGATCCAATGTCTAGCCCCCTCTGGGTAGTGAAGTGAGACTCAATGTCTAGCCCCCTCTGGGTAGTGAAGTGAGATCCAATGTCTAGCCCCCTCTGGGTAGTGAAGTGAGATCCAATGTCTAGCCCCCTCTGGGTAGTGAAGTGAGATCCAATGTCTAGCCCTCTCTGGGTAGTGAAGTGAGATGCAATGTCTAGCCCTCTCTGGGTAGTGAAGTGAGATCCAATGTCTAGCCCTCTCTGGGTAGTGAAGTGAGATCCAATGTCTAGCCCCCTCTGGGTAGTGAAGTGAGATCCAATGTCTAGCCCCCTCTGGGTAGTGAAGTGAGATCCAATGTCTAGCCCCCTCTGGGTAGTGAAGTGAGATCCAATGTCTAGCCCTCTCTGGGTAGTGAAGTGAGATCCAATGTCTAGCCCTCTCTGGGTGGTGAAGTGAGATCCAATGTCTAGCCCTCTCTGGGTAGTGAAGTGAGATCCAATGTCTAGCCCTCTCTGGGTAGTGAAGTGAGATCCAATGTCTAGCCCCCTCTGGGTAGTGAAGTGAGATCCAATGTCTAGCCCCCTCTGGGTAGTGAAGTGAGATCCAATGTCTAGCCCTCTCTGGGTAGTGAAGTGAGATCCAATGTCTAGCCCTCTCTGGGTAGTGAAGTGAGATCCAATGTCTAGCCCTCTCTGGGTAGTGAAGTGAGATCCAATGTCTAGCCCTCTCTGGGTGGTGAAGTGAGATCCAATGTCTAGCCCTCTCTGGGTAGTGAAGTGAGATCCAATGTCTAGCCCTCTCTGGGTAGTGAAGTGAGATCCAATGTCTAGCCCTCTCTGGGTAGTGAAGTGAGATCCAATGTCTAGTCCTCTCTGGGTAGTGAAGTGAGATCCAATGTCTAGTCCTCTCTGGGTAGTGAAGTGAGATCCAATGTCTAGCCCTCTCTGGGTAATGAAGTGAGATCCAATGTCTAGCCCTCTCTGGGGTAGTGAAGTGAGATCCAATGTCTAGCCCTCTCTGGGTAGTGAAGTGAGATCCAATGTCTAACCCTCTCATAAAACTGAGAAAAAACAGGAGGTTCAGTGTGCACTCACACATGTTAAAGAACCTTTGGCAGTTAAAAGATGACAAGAGAAAGTCAAAAATGGCCATTGCCCTGGCAAAAATTGTTAAACAAATCTACCCATGCTGAGGACAGATGTGAGTTGAGATGATGAGTGTTCTTACTCCTCAGGTTGTTTATGTCTAAGTTTTTCATCAGCTGTAGAGCGCTTGGAGAAATATTGTTCCAGACAGTTATCACACATATTAAATGTCATATTATTGTTCTGTAGCACTGCAGTGAACATATATGTTATCATTAATCTTTTACATGTTTGTTATGTAATTTAGAGCCAAATATATGTAATTTTGAACCACATATCCCATCATCTGGTTTGATCTGCACATGTTATACATGTTAAGTATAGATCATCCAAATTGATGATACAATGCTTCCTAATCATTTTAAATCTACCATTCGCTTTAGTTAGAACTACACTTCCCATCTAATATACTAGAAAAAGGCAAACAATATGCCTGTGGTATCTGAGAAAAGAGATAAGTTCCTAATTTTTAATTACCATCAGAACTGCAAAATGTACATGCAAAATGTATGATAAAATTCATGAACTGATCCATGACAACTGTTGCCAAACAATCCATCAGTTCTCTCATTTGGTTGGAATCAATGTATCCAGGAGATTCTAAATAGAAAGCCTGAACATGCACTATGCTGCTGTAAAGTTGATCCCCAGGTTTTGACACTGACAAAAATAGCAAAAAATCTTATCTTGGCCTCTTCAAACTCTTCCTCTGTGATGACTGTTGTTTTGGCTCCAGATCATTGCTGTTAGTCCAACTTTCATCACCTATGATGATTTAATAGATGCAAGTTTAATTGTAATGCCATCTCATACAACCAAGGCTCAAGTCAAGATGCATCTATTTTTGATCACTGACCATCAGAGTAATTGCAGTCCAGGAAATTTCCATTATTGTCTCATATTTTTTTCCCACACCGGTCTTAATTCAACAATTCAGAACGCATCATATTCATCATGTGCCATACCGGTGGTTGGTATAGGCAATTATGCCCTTCCACAATTATCTATCCACAGTGTATCATATCAGTTCTGTTGTTCACTGCCTTCCAAGCCATAACACCAAACTATCTAGTATTTTCTCTCTGTCGTCCACAATCTCTCTTTCCCTGTATTTGACAGTTGTAACCAAGTAATTGAAAACTACATTTATTAAATTATCCCTGTGGTGAAATGTTACACCCACCAAAACAAAGCACCAAGCAATTAACCACAACTGTGAATGAGTGAGTAGATCAAAAGACCATGAGGAAAATATAAAAACAACATTACATAAATCCAGCAACATGTAGTATCACTGAACAGGAAAACAGAGTTTGAAACATAAAACAGATGCAACAAAGTAAACCAAATAATTCTATAAATTAATGTTCCAATTATAAAAAATAAACGTGATGAGTGTACAAGAGAGAAAAAATACAAGACAGTCTTTCTATCAACATAGTACTGCCAAACAGCAAGAGATAAAAGGTGATAACTACTGAAATAAAGATGTTAAGAAAAAGTAGGTGTGACATCAATCTTGGGTTGCATCAAGCAGTAACAAAATTGATTTGTATGAACATATGACTGCAAGCAAAAGCATCCCACAACAAGCATTAACAACAGGATGCAACAACTAAAGATTTAAAAGAATCTGCCCTAAAGATGAATTGAAAAATCAAGCAAATCAAAAATGACCAATTATTAAAACAAAACGAGACAGCTCTGTTGAGACATCCATTTACTTGTCAATGCTGCATCGTACAAGGAGACTGAGATCAGAACAGAGCTTCAACATGTGCTCACAACAACTAAGATGACATAAATGGTTCGGAGAATAAACCTGATACCCACAAAATTTCACAAGAGATGAAACAAGAAACAATTGTCTGTGTATACCCACTTTGCTTCTGACATACGTTCACTAGCTTCTAGCAGGGCCTGTTCTCTTTCTCTATGAGCAATGGCTACACTTTCCCACTGGGTATCCTTCCCAACAGCCTGTGAAAAACAAAATTCAGATCTGTGAAGAACCCGACTGTTTGATTTAACCCTTTCCACTTGCAGTAAAACAGTCCCGATTTCTAATTCTGATTGTCATATGAAGACCGGCCTACTAAACTTTAGTTGTTGCTCTTTCACTGTTCTTTGTCATGTTTTCAATTTTCATCTTCTTCTCTTCTTTTGCATTTAACATAAATGAAAAAGATTTAACAAGATGAAATAGCAATCACTGTTTTATTAGCACTTAAAACACATATACATCAAACAGCTTATTAGTCAAAATTATACTAGTTATCAGTTTAAAACTGTTTCAAATGTTTAATTTCTTTCATTCCATTGCAGCTTCTCAGCCTACTGTATTTTTTGCTAACAATAAAGTAAATCAAATATAACATGGCTTGACTTTTGTTTTAATTTTAGTCAACCAGAGACAGGAAACTATGGAGTTCGTTCGTTTTCATCAGCTTTGACCTCTGATGAAGTCCCACCCACTCAATTTTGTGGGACTGAATTTTGCGTGTAAAGTCTGTTTTATCCCATTACAGGATGCCCCTCGCCATGCAGGCAGATTTACTCCGACTTCAGAGGTACTAATTTTTAGGGAATTAGTAAAACCCAGGTGTCCTCGCCAGGGTACGAACCCCGGCTGTTGCCGTGGTAAGCCAACCGCCTATCGATTGCGCTAACCGGACACCCAAACTATGGAGTCTAATGACCTCCTTTAAAGCTGTACAGTTGATGATGATAACATAAATCACAGGAAAGAAATGTCAAGTTTTAACAATATATATGGGGAGACCAAGGCACAGATCAGCAACAGAGCTGTCAGCAAATCATAATGGACTTTGCGTAGTCTCAGAGAACCAGAACTATCCAGATTCTACTCCACCTTTTTGCAGTTAGTAAAGCACCCCCGTCACGCCAAGTGGCGTATAGGGAATATGGTGTTAGTGACGATAAATTTTACAGACCTTCGGCACATGATTTTGGGGTAATGTGGTCGGTATTACGCCCGTGCCACTTTACTTTCCAGAAAAAAATCCGGTACCCATTAAAGACTGGGTGAACCCGGAAGCCGTCAGTTGGGATCAAACCCTACCTCTTGTCCATTGTAGTCCAGTTCACTAACCACTGAGCTATCGTGGCTCCCACCTTTTTGCAGTGCCCCTACAAAAAAGACTAACCAGTCTGGTCTGGTCTGGTCTAGTTAGTAGGGGTCAGGAGGGAAGTTACCCAGTATTTAAAAATGCCATACTGTAGTTGAATGTGTTGAGCTGAAGCGCTCAAATATCACAGTTCTACCGTAAACCACAACACAAAGCTTTCACAATCACCTAACATCCTCAAAAGGTGGATGACAGAGAGGTCTATTCCTTTAGTCATGGGGTGGATGCAAGCAAGCAACAATTTGTACCAACTACATATATATGGGTAAACATGATAACTATTTTTGTGTAATATAATTATGCCAATATACATTTGCACTCAAAATAATTGGGTATTTTGTCAATGGTTCGTTAGATAATAGTGATAAAACAGCATGAGATGTTTAAAGATCGGATATGAAATATGCATGAGCTGTGAATAATAGGGAAATATATATGTCTGCCTTATGGAAGAGAAATTATGCTCTGCTAAAAGTGTTTTTAATTACATCATAAGAGTGCATGAAAAAAAATACAGGGGAAAAAGAAATAAAGAGAGGAAAAGATTTGAAAATTCTGACGATACCATGAGGTGGACAGAAATAATCCATAAAATGTGCCATCATGGCAAGAAATAGAGTATAATGGTGTTCCATGGTGGCCAACCCTCACTGTGGAAATGGTACTTAATAACGAATGCAAGGGGCTTTAGATTTTAATCAGGATTACTAAAGCATTGTATAGTACTTAAGATTTTGTCAATAGACACCTCAATATAGTATATAACATTAGGAATTATCAATGGTTCTTCAAGATAGTTCAGAATTTCAAGATTTTATAATCATTACTGCATGACAGTGCATAACTTCCGTAGTTTGTCCAGATTAGTATACTCAAACTCACATATACTGCAGCTACACTTAAAGTCATTACCACAAGTACAAACAGTCAATGGAAGCACCAATTTTGTTAGCACTTAACATAAGTAATGAAAATCAAATGGTAAGACAAACTAACAAACTCAGATGTTTGGTATTGTTCTAAGTTCTCATCCATTATAGCAATCAGGAGTCACAAAGAAGGGTGAAACACAGACAAAGAAGGATAGTGCGGACAAAGGGTGGAACATACGCAATGAAAGATAGAGTACTGACAAAGAGGGGTGGAATACAAAGGGTGGAACATAGACAAAGAGGGGTGGAACATAGGCAAAGAGGGGTGGAACACAGACAAATGGACAACAACCCTCTACCCAAACAAATATTATAAGATGAACTCAATCCACAGTAAAGCCATTGGGCAGACCAAAAAGATACCTTCAGAGCATCCCTAAAAAAAACTTCATCAGTAAAAACATTTCTGAAAGACTAGTTACAGAATAAAACTAAGAAATGGCACACCTTTAAAAAAATCACACAAAGTTAAATTTAGAAGACAAAACTTGTTAAGAGAAAGGAGACATTTCAACATAAAATGTGCCCTGTGAAGAAATGCATCTGGATTTGCTATTTAAACATTGGCAGAATTAACTAAAAAAGAAGCTGTTCGGCAAGTCTCTATCAATCTGCTTCAAACTGTTATTAAAAACAAAGACCATATATACTTAATGAATTGTTTTCTTTACAATTTCTTGTCATGGAAGCAACCAGCTGACAACCAACAGACACCAAAATAAACAACAACTAATGTATTTCTTTCAACAGTATAAAACTTTATTTCAAAAGTGACAAACACATGGTTGCAGCCTTGTCACATAATTAAAAATAGCAAAATATTCTCACATCAATTGTCTCATCCATGGCCTGCTTCAGCAACTTGGCGTGATTACGAATTTTGGCAACTGCTTCTGTCTGCGCCCTCACAGCTTCTGCTACTAAAGTTGGACCACTGGTCAGGTACTTTGAAATGACAGCCTCCAGTGCTAAGAATCAAAGAAAATACATTGAGAATAAATATGTGTATTGACATTTTATCAAGGAAAAGAAATGATTGAATACTTCAAAACATGTATAATGATTTAGCTGTTAACCAACCAATACTTTATAATTATATTTTATTTATAATTAGCAGGTTTTTAGACAAATGTACTTAAAAAAAAACTATCTTTACGACACATAGTACCATTGCTGGTGTATGTCGGGGGGCAACGATAAGGGATAAAGGCCGCTTGGTCAAGCAGTCGCCACGACATGTGCGACTCAGGATTTTTATCTCACCCCCGATAAAAAATCCTTTTAGACAAATGTAAAATGTGATTTTTATTTTATATAAATTCTGGGGAAAAAGGTGACAGAACGAATGAAAACATATTGCATGCCAAAAAAGTGAGCTCGTATTCACATCCCAAAAATTCTTTTTTCACCACTTATCTTTCAGCATCAAGGACAGATATAGTTTGTGGTCTTTCACTCTTCTGTTGGCCTCCCTTGCAATTATGTTTTCCAGTGTTCTAAAATTTCATAAATCCATCTTCTTTCTTCGTGGTAGGTGCTAGGGTCAGGTGTTCTTGCAGTGTTTATCGATGGCACATTGTGTTTTGATCTTTCTGTCTTATCATATGGCCAAACCATTTTATTTGTTGTTTCTTTAAGAATTCAATAGTGGGAATTATTACTAGATTTTTTCCCAATTTTTTACTGCTGATCTCAGACTGTTCCCTGTCTAATCTTATTAATTGAAAAGTAGTTTTTTTTGTCTATAAGGGTGAAATATAAACTCTGAGCTGTACAACATTTGGCATGTGCACCAGGCACGAAGCCTTTATTCCCTAGACTGTGATACCGTAATAAAAATCACAGCATCAAAACACAAATTCTTCCAATCTTGGCAGTTTGCAGTGCTCAAGCATTCCTTCCCTTCCCCAATGAGTGCAATGAAACTGGTTCCATGGATTACCATCATCATATGCCATACCAAATGACATAGGTAATCATGTCCTTCCACAATTTTCTGTCCATAGTGCTTATCAAATCTGTTGTTGACATGCTATCTTCTCTCTTTTTCGTCTGCGATATCTATTTCCCTGTATTTTTCCAGTTGTAACCAAGTTTTCCAACTTTCCTCTTCTCATGATATGCTTGAAAAATGTTGGTTGTTTCTTTTTGATATTTTTTAAGAGCTCCCTTTTTACGATGGCCTTTTTGAGAATTTCCTCACTGGTCTTTTTTAGCTGTCCAGAGAACTCAACATTGGATGGATGAAATAGAATAAAATAATTTATTGGGTTTGTAGCTTTCTTTAAGGTAAAATAATTTCATCACAATCTAATACAGGCCTCATCATCTTTAAATTGCACAGATTAGTCCTGTAATTAATCCTCTAGATTAGTCCTAGAGTAAAATCTTTTACACTCATACAACAATTATAACTGACAACCTCTAAACTGAAATAATCAGATAAAACTAGACCAAATATTATTTTTTTTATTACTATAATGTTCAAATATAAGTTAAAAACACAATATAAATGACATAATTGAAACCTTACTATAAATTGGGCAAAGAACATTGTCTATACAAAATTAAATTGTGTTAATGTCAATTATATGTCTAATCTTTGCCTGATGTCCGTAACAAAAGCTGGCCACTTTAGTTGGTCCTAATAAGTTTTTTTTTGAGACACTGAGAAGAACATTGATGAGAGAGGCAAGAGCAGCAGGAATCGGCTCCCTCAATGAGATAGAACTGCTTGCACAGAACAGAGACAGATGGCGAGATTTGATAAAATATCTTTAAAAGAAAACTGCTAGAACAAAATTCATATAGGAGAAGTGTATCTTGGTCTACGCCCTATGGGCGGTTACGGCTCGAAAGGTCAATAGATAGATAGAATAAGTTTTTTAAAAAATCATTGGGACAAACCTGCATTATCGGCTTTGTCATCTTCAACTCTTTTTTGCATTCGGGTCTCAACAATAGGCACAATCTTGTCGCTTTTGTTCTGGCCAGCTGCAGATATAGATTAAGAGAATGTATATGTTTTTGCATTGATTGCATTGCATGTGTAACAGAAGACAGATGAGAGATGATATTTCAAAAATAATTATCTCTCTCTAAAATCAAAATCACAAGTGGAAGACTGGATGGTCTAGAAGTAAACTGGGGAACCCTTAACAAAAAGAGATCCTGGGTTCATATCTCATTACAGTAGATGGGAGTTTTCTTCCTTGAATACGGGAGTTCTTCATGGCTTTACTCTCCTCCAGTCTCTGAGTAGTAAGATTGTATGTCTAGCCTTTTCAGACAACAGTAAAAAAACAGGTGGTGTTGTGTACACTTTGTGGATATTAAAGAGCCTTTGACAGTTACATATCTAAAAGAGTAAAAGCCAAGCAATGCTGCTGCCAGGGCAAAATTAAGGTAGGAAAAATCTACCCATGCCAAAAAAGAATGTGTTGGGCCAAAAGGCTCAAATACACAGAATGGTATCCATGCCTACTTAATGGTTGAACCCTGACAAAAATGGAAGCAATAAGTTTAACATCAATTAAACAAACAAAGTATGTAATACAGTATACCTTTGATCCACCTAATTTTTCACCTTAAGTGTTTCTAAAGTACATATTGATAGAAAAATAAACTAAATAACTAATAAATGTGAATTTATCCAATTTAAGTTGGTCAATGTCATGTGAAATTCAAATGTCAGTTTATTATGTCATAAATGAAAAAGGTTCTGAATTTTAATTTCTGAAAAATGTATGGTATATTGTGTTTAAAAAAAAAATAAATAAATAAAAAAAAACACACACAATTAAGAAATATAACAGTGTTAGAAAATTAGAAGCATTTCTAGTAGTCTGATGTACCATAGTCAGTTTCAAAGCTGGTGCCCTCAAAGTTTATCTAATATATCAAAAATTCCCCATATAGATTGCCTGAAGTCTTGGATTTTACATGACTGTATAATTTACAACTGCACAGGTAGTGTGATTTTCTTAAAGCGGTAACTTTATTTGATCTTTGCCTAATAATTATTGTTCCCCTAAAAACAATAATTTACAGTATTTGAACAAATTGCTCACTTATGATGAGCCATAGCCATTTCCTAAATTTTGAGGGCACATCTACATTTAATCCTTTTTATTCAGAATCAGACACATCTAACAGATTACTGACTGTTCTTGGCTGAACAATCTACAAACCATCCTTTTTTAAATATTTCTCTTTATCTCATAAGACATGGTCTTCACATTTTATCAGTATCTATGTCTATCTTTAGAGAGCCGTGATAGCTCAATGGTTAGTGAACTGGACTACAAAGGACAAGGGGTAGGGTTTGATCCCAACAGACAGCACCCAGGTTCACCAAGCCTTAAATGGGTATCAGATTTTTTCTGGGAAAGTAAAGTGGCACGGGCGTAATACCGACCACATTACCCCAAAAATCATGTGCTGAAGGTCTGTAAAATTTATGGTCACTAACACCATATTCCCTATACGCCACTTGGCGTGATGGGGCTCTTTACCTTTTACTTACTATGTCTATCTTTGAGAGTGAGATTTGTTATGTGTCTAAACATTGCATAATTTGAATGTTTTATTTTCAGCTGCTACTTTTCCTTTGACTTTTGCCCAAACTAGTTATATTGAGTTTAATGGTCAATGGTATGACCAGCAGCTGGATTAACTTTTCTAAATTTTGAAACATCAATGCCATTTTTCATTCTTATAGCCAAATCTTCAATTTTCTTAGTGTCACTGCTTGTTTCAAATCAAAGATTCTATAAATTTCATACTGTATAAGTTTTCTGCCAAAACTATCTAACAATGTTATTCCCTCCTTGCATTCTTGTATTCCTTGAACATACATATCCACATTCTTGGACCTTGTGATAAAATCACCATCAACTAAAATCTAAATTGTGCATTGTTCTTTTATAAGGGTTTGATATACAACGATAAAGACTCCCCCTTTTAGTGTTTCTCCAAAAATATTTATAAATCTTCATCGCAATGTTTTGAAAAGTAACGAATTTCATCTTTACACTCATTGCAATTACTTCCAGTCCACAAATAGTTTTACTACACTTTGAAGTGAATTAGAACACACAGGAGTTTTACACTTCACTATTCAATATAATCGTATTCAGAGGAATCGTTATCAAGGGTTAAATTACATAAAGTAACATAGTAGTATAACATGGATGAAAACTAAAAAAAAAGAGCAAAGTAGGCTTGCAAACAAATAGTAAAGCACATGATGTTTATATAAAACTGGTGAATAATTTATTATGTATTTAGAACAACAAGGTTGTCACAACAATATATACTCATACCTGCATCACCTGTGTCCTTGTTAGCTGCATTAACATCTGCAGTTACAAATAAGTTAATTATGAAACAACAAGATTGAAGGAAATTACAAAAGTCTGATCATATTGTGACATTCTTGTTTTGAATTATAAAAAAAAAATAAAAAATAAAAGCCTCTATCCAATTGTAGCTTATATTATCATCATCAAGTACTGGGACTGCTGGCGTAGGTGATCATGTCTCTCCATACAACTTTCGACAGTTATTTATCACTTCTGTTGTTGACCTTCTGCCAAGCCATTCTCTTAAGCTGTCTGGTATTTTTTCTCTTTGCCTCCCTCTATCTCTTCGTCCCACAATTTTTCCAGTTGTTACAATATATTCCAGTTGTTCTCTTCTCATTACATGGCCAAAAAATATGATTGTTTCTTACTAATATTGGAAATTAGCTTTCTTTTTACTTTGACCTCTTTCAGAACGTTTTCATTACTCTACTAGATGTTTATGGTATTCTCAACATTCTTCTGTAAAACCACATTTCTACAGACTCCAGTGATTTTCTTGTCTGAAAATTATAATTATAATGTAAATAGCTTATTTTTTACACAAATAGTTCTGCAGTGCACCAATGAGGGGCTTGGGCAGTTGCTGCATGTTCCAGTGGCAGAAGTATTCTGGAAGATAGCGGCACCTACAAACGATGACTTATAGCAGGACAATGGAGATCATGGCTATGATAAAGAATGTTAACTGGTAAGAGTCTCAAGAATGACTCAATAACCTTGATATGTAAAGTCCAGACAAGCAATGGCAGAACTCAATACAGTTGCCAAAAGTTTGCATTGTTACCACCTAGTTTGCCCTGAGTCATGCTGCTGTTGAGGGCAATGAAAGAGCAGGTAAATTAGTTGTTTCATTGACCATATCAGATGGACAGCCAATAGAAAAGGCAGATATCACTAACAATCTCAGAGAGATGGGTGGAATGAAGGAATTTCAAAGCAGTGAAATTGCATCATTAACTAGACTGCACGAACTGGAGGCACAGATTGGCATCGCCAGTACAGAATGATATTTTGGATGAATGAAAGGAATGTCAACCAACACCAAACTGCAGTTAGTCACTATGTTCTGATTAACATTTTGAGAAGATCGGAGCAACTGTGGATGTGTCTAGAGCAGAGTAGTAATCCTAAAATAACATAGTAAAACATAAATATATAAAAAGTTCACTTCAAACGGTTGAAAAGAAATGGTCTGAGAAGAAACTATCAAATTGTGCAATTAATCTTTACCTCTGCAAGTTTTCTGTTGCATTTTAACTTTTAAATAAGGTCCCTGAAACCACAGCAGCTAATTGTACGAACAGGGTCAAGGCAAAGAAAAACACATAATTGCATAAACAAATAGAAAAAAAACATAAATGCATAAAATTGCGATGCTGCATAAAAAGAATTTTCTCCATTAATTTTTTTTTCTCATTTCTTCTCCAAAGTGTACCAACTATCTATCTATCTATTGTCCTTTCGAGCCCAAGACGGCACATAGGGCAGAACCACAAATTCAAATACAGAAACCTTGCGTGCCAAAATGGTACATATTGCAAAGATCACTGCTTCTAAAATCTATGGCAGTAGTTCCAACTGCTACCATAGTGTGCAGCAGTTCCAACTACTACAGTAGTGTACCAACTACTACAGTAGTGTACCAACTACTGACTAGAAAATGTTAAGCTCAATTTTCTGATGTGGCAAATTTTCTTTTCAGACTGACATAGCATCAAGTTTTATCAAAAAGCTGAAAATGGGCACCATAAATTTTTCTGGGTAACAAGGTTGCCTGCTGTTATATTAACCACATTACCCATTCAATCATTAGTCACTGAAAAATATGAGCAATAACACCATATTCCATATAAGCGTTTAGATGTGGAGTGAACTCTTACTTTACTGTAACAAATGTCAAAGAACAGCTTACCTAAAAATCACATGTATGATTATGTGGTTTTAATCTTTTACAATTATAAAAACTGCACACATTACTACACCAGGATTATTATATACCATGATTGCAAAAAGACACAGAGAGTATCAATTTTGTTCCTTACTTAAGGATAATGTTGTCATAATATGTACTTTGGTAGTTAAAAAACATTATGTATTTATCTTGTACAAAACAAACAATAACAACAAATTAAACTGCAGAAAATGTGACTAATATATATTAAATTAAAAAATGAATAGCAAAAGCTGAACTTGAAACTGAATCAAGTAACAACAAAAGTGTTCATAAAATGTAGGTCAGTAGTTACAAGGACTGGCATCATTCTTCAATAAATCTTTCATTTCTAGAACTTCAGGTATTTGGCATGCCTTATGTATTAACACTGTCTCTGTGCATCAGATATAATATGAAATATTACAAATATGTGAGTTATCAATTAGAGTAAAAAAGGAAATATAGAAAGATACATTATAAATGTATCAAAACTACTATAACTATAATTTCTGCTATCTCTATTTGATAGCTGCAATAAACTGGAACTTTTTTAAAATGTCATTAATGGAACGTTGTAAAGTAGAACACTATCAATATCCATTATTTCTCAGTCAACCAGAGGCAACATGTATTCTTGTGGTTAATACTGCAACAACACAACAGCACCAGGGCTATATGTAGCTTGAAATTCAGTGAATCAAAACTAATCAAGATCTTACTCCATCTCACACAATGTAAACAACCAACCAATTAACAAACTAACCAATTAGGCCATGTGGGTTGGAGTCAATGAGGGAAGGCTGCCCAGCACCCAAAAAGGATGTGCTGAAGATGGATGTGTTGGGACATTAGGTGTAAATATCATTACATGGTGCAATGCATCTTTGCCCACCTAACATCCTTTTAAGAGCAGATAGGCAATGAAGAGGAGTAGTCGTCTAAATAAAAGAAAAAGAAACTGAGATTATGTGAGAAAGTGAAGAAGAAAAATTCTCTCAAAAACATAAAAATGGCTGAACATTTAACATTCCAGTCTAACATGAGATTAGGAGAAAAATATGTAATGTCAATGAAACAAAAATGGAAAAGAAAAGTCAAAGCACTGGCTATTCTTCTGCCTTTTTAGCTCCCAGTGGAGCATAGGTCTTCAACAAAGACTTTCCAAGCTGTTCTGTCTTTTGCCATTCTTTTAAGATCATTCCATGTCTTCCCCATCATCTTCATCTCTGCTTCTATCTGTCTTCTCCAAGAATTCCTTGGTCTTCCCCTTTGTCTTTTCCCCTGGGGATTCCAAAAAAAGGCCTGTTGTGTAATACTCTCAGTTGGCTTCCATAGTGTGTGTCCTATCCAGCGCCATCGTCTTCGCTGTATCTCTTTATCCACTGGTGTTTGATTGGTACCTTTCCATATTTCTATGTTAGTGATTTTGTCCTGCCATTTCCATCCTTTTATTCTGCGTAAGCATCCATTAATGAAAGTCTGTATCTTCGTGATTGTCAATTTTGTTGTTCTCCATGTTTCACAGCCATATAATAGGACCGCCTTAACATTTGAGTTTAAAATTTTTATTTTTGTATTTAATCTAATTTCTTTGGATTTCCATATGTTTCCCAGTGCAATAAAAGCTCCTCTTGCTTTTGATATCCTTATTTTGGTATCATTTTCTGTTCCTCCCTCTTTATCTATATTACTGCCCAGATATATATAAGACTGTACATCTAATAGAGGTATGGCTATTAATGTGTACCTAATCATCATGTTCCACACTAAGAATAATAAACAAAAAGCAGAGGCAGTTTCTATGATGTTGTACATGATGAAGATGTCTACCTCATCAAATAATCTTCTTCAGCTTCAGTGTGAGCTTTCAGGCATCAGTCTTCATATGTTCAAAGAGAGCATTAGTCAGCTTAAGGTTGGCGGCTTCTTCATACAACTTGTCCAGGTTTGGTATTGGTGTTAGAAATATGAGTTTTCTGTTTCATCTCTGGTTAGACATTTTATGTAGCAGATATTTGGCAGCCATTTTTGTCTGTGCTACAGGATGATACCTCAATCTGTGGTGGCCTGTTCAGAGTCTAAAAACTATCGCTTGTTCTTTTCTGTTCAACTAGTGGAAAGCATCATTTTTCTAGTAGCCCTGATGCTCTGTATTAAACTTGTTCAATAATTCTTGCTGACTTCTCCAATGATTAGCTTTAGCTATGCATTTAGACAGCCAGACCAGCATGGTTCAAGGAAAAATATTTACATTTAAGATTTGTTCTTGACTTTGTTATGGTCTCTTCACAGATTATACTTGTATCTGGTTGGCATAGTTTACCAATCAAGTAATAATATATAGAGCTAAATCAAATCACAGATTACCATTTGTTCGTATATTGTGTCTAAATTAATATATTTTTTGTTTACCTTTAGCACTTGAAATATGTTGCTGAAAGGTGACTTCTTGTACAACATCTGGAACCTTTAAAAGATTGATAACATCATGTGATCTCATCAAAGATAAATAATGCTTGTCATACTTTCTCTAATTAGTTAAGATTTTTAAAAATACCAAACCTACATCAGCTAATGAATACTTAGAAATAATACTACTTTTTAAAATCTTATATAAACACAATTGCATTTGTGTTCATTTTTATTGGAATTTTCATTAAATCTTTTTTTTTTTTTTTTGTTTGTATAGTCTTTAACTATATTATTGGTCGCATATTTTTTTCACTACACATTAAATACTCTTCCTTGTTCTTTGTGCTCACACTATAATACATGCGGCAGTTATATGTGTACTCCAACATACAAGGTTCAGCATGCTTTTATCATACACATTTCCCCTCATTTTTATTCTTTCATAAGGGACATATGCTTCTGTTGTTTCTTGGATTCATAAGCATTCCACCAGAAACAAGAGAAGAGCAAAAAAAAAACTTTAACCAGCCTGATCGACATTTTGCCAAACAAAGATGCAGGTTTGAGGTTCTCCGCATTCTCCTAAGGTTATATTTTGTATACTCTCTGCGTATTATTCTTGATCTGTTAGGGAGTTCCAGGCTGTGACAATTTGTGTAATCTAATTAATTTGCCCAAATTTTAAGCTTACCTTTGATAATCCCCCTACAGTGTACAATTTAATGACTATACTACTGTGGCTTACTTTTGGTATCCCTTCAGTGAACTGTTTGATATGACTATACATGTGTCCCTTCACAGTGAACTGTTTGATATGACTATACATGTGTCCCTTCAGTGAACATTTTAATATGACCATACATGTGTCCCTTCAGTGAACATTTTAATATGACCATACATGTGTCCCTTCAGTGAACATTTTAATATGACCATACATGTGTCCCTTCAGTGAACATTTTAATATGACATACATGTGTCCCTTCACAGTGACCTGTTTAATATGACCATACATGTGTCCCTTCACAGTGACCTGTTTAATATGACTATACATGTGTCCCTTCACAGTGACCTGTTTAATATGACTATACATGTGTCCCTCACAGTGACCTGTTTAATATGACCATACATGTGTCCCTTCACAGTGACCTGTTTAATATGACCATACATGTGTCCCTTCACAGTGACCTGTTTAATATGACTATACATGTGTCCCTTCACAGTGACCTGTTTAATATGACCATACATGTGTCCCTTCACAGTGACCTGTTTAATATGACTATACATGTGTCCCTTCACAGTGACCTGTTTAATGTGACCATACATGTGTCCCTTCACAGTGAACTGTTTAATATGACCATACATGTGTCCCTTCACAGTGAACTGTTTAATATGACCATACATGTGTCCCTTCTGTGAACTGTTTAATATGACCATACAGGTTATTGAGTTATTTGCGGGTCATCATCATTGCACTCCGAACATGTCCATAGGTGCTCAGATCCCCTCCTCAGCAATTCCCGCAGTGTCCAGCGACTGATAATTCCAGTTCTATTTTGGTTGATAAGTCTTCTTACACGGCCACTAAGTTTCTAATTTCTGGCTGTGCCCATCTTAACTCCCATTTCCATCATCCGAAGAAGTGACGTGGATCTGTGTTTGTCGAAGTCCTGTACTCTTCCCACATCTCGGAGGGCATTGATGATATCCGCCCGATCCATTGGTTGCCCGTCCTCAATGACAGCGCAGCTAGCCAACCTGTCCGCTCTTTCATTTCCCTAAACTCCCGCATGTCCAGGGACATAGACAAAGGTGACCTTACGTATTTTGGATTTATGCAACGACTCTACCCATTGCATGCGTACAGAGCCCGCCTCCACTTTTTTTATCATACTCATCGAATCACTCAGTATACATGCGTGGGTGTAGACTTCTGACTCTAACCATTTGAATGCCATGGTCACTGCCATCACCTCCATTGTCATGCTACTCGTGGTCATGACATATGCACCACTGTCTTCTTTGACTATTCTGCCTGCTGAGTGTGCTGTAAATGCCCATGCACTTCTTTGGTGTCGTCTTACAGATCCGTCTGTATAGATGACTGCATCATTCTCATCGGTGTTATAGCAGATGAGACAGTTGACCTCAGCATTAACCACGACCGGGTTCTGTTCCCTACTTTTCCTGTCGAGTGTGACAATACACAAGAAAGTCCCCTTGAACGACGTAGGCACCGGTATCCACTCCTCACCAACTCTGATATTGGTAAGCCCACAGACCTATTTGATGACATCTTCTGCTGGCCCACCCATGATTTGCCTCTTTTTAGCCTTTCCCTGTGTTGAGCACGTGGTGCGATGGATGCTCTTTATCTGTACTAATCTTCAGGTATGCTCGTGCCCTCCAGATCTTGATTCTATCATCCATGGTTGGAAAGTCAAGAAGATACTTCATTGCTACACAGGGAGTGTCCCTTGTACATCCCAAGATAATCCGCATGGCTTCATTTTGTATTTTCTCCAGCCTATCAATTTGAGTCATACTGACAGTAAGAATTGCCAGGGCATACTCGATTGGTGCGAGGACTAATCCCTGGAACAGAAGAGTAAGTAGCCTCTGCTTGATGTTGGCAGCTGCCATGACCTTCAAAGCGGCTAATCCTTTGCGGGATTTTGTTATCATATGGTCGACATGGTCCCGTAAACACAGGCTGCAATCAAACTTAACTCCAAGGTATGTCATCAACTTGTCCCTGGTCAGCTCCCATTAGTACTAGCGGTGTGGTCGTATTAACGATATGATTGTTAAGGGAGAACCATGAAACTGATGCTTTATTAGGATTAACCAAGGCACCTGAAACCCACACCAGGAAGAAATGCAATCGAGTTTGTCTTGCATTGTGGAGGTGATTCCCCGTCTGTCGCTTCCCTGTTGATATACCAGAATATCATCAGCAAAAGTCATAGTTCTTCCCCTCCCATCCAGCTGTTGTTCCATGATCGTTATTGTGTACATGTTAAATTGAACTGGTGACAATGGTGAGCCTTGTGGCAGCCCTGGACAAATGGATGTTGGCTTGGAAGACCAACTTCCACATCTGAGACAGTGCTGCTGCGATCCATCTAATGATGAAGGGGTGCACCGCCAGTTTGAGGAGCATATGTATGAGATATTCAAATGGTACCCTGTTGTATGCATCCTCCAGATCTATAGCAGCAGCACATCTCCACTCCCCTGTGGAAGCCTTCGAAGACGTCATAGGCAAAGACTGCCGCATTGAGCCATGTCTCTTTGTTATATCTATAACCTTTGAGTGTGGGTGGGAATGCACGTTTCTGTTCAAGGTGACAGGTGAGGCAACTACTTTCTCCAGCAGCTTGACCGCAGTGTTCTGCATTGTGATGATTCTGTAGGCACTGATCTGAGAATGGTCCTTGTTTGGCTTCGGTAGCGGTAGTAATTAGCTGCGTAGCCACTCCTGCTTAATCTGGCCACTCCGAATGCTGGCATTAAACTCATTGGCCAGTTTTGTCAAGTCATTGTTAGCTAAATCGCATATGTTATCGTACCGAACACCATCTGGACCAGGAGCAGTGTTGTGTGACCTTTTAAGTGTCGTGCGAATGGTATCGGTTGTGATTGTGAGATCTTCTTCCAGCACTACATCCTTACACAATTTTGACATCGATCCCATATCCTCATTCTTACAGCCTCATTTCTTTGGTCCGTCTGCTCAATGTAGCGGACAAGCAGGGCCTTCCCTTTGCTCTCATCAGATTTGTGCCATATTCGGCCTGTGCTCTGAAAGTCTAGTATGCCTCTGTGTCATGTTGTGCCATTCATGCTCTGATAAAGGCGACAGAATGTGGCTAGCGATTTTTCTGAGCACACTTTTTTACAGAAGTCATCGCATTTGGCATCCTTAGCCTGCTTAGCACATAGTTTAAAGTGCATCATTTTTTGGTCGACCTCTACTTTCAGATGCTTCAAGAGCTCAGGTTGTGTTCTTCCATTCTTTCTGGCTTTCTACCATGTCTTGGCCATTTGTCTCTTTCTCCGCCAAACTTCTTTGACTTTTACGTTCCACCAGGGTGGCTGCGTCCATCCCTCATGCCTCCTACGAGGGGCGCTCTGTTTCCAATGTCTAATTTTGCTAATGACGTTCTGGTCTGTTTCCTCGTAGTGGAATGTGTGTAGCTTTCTTTTCTGGCTTCTATTTCTGCTTTTCTCAATTAGGAGATTAGGAACATGGATAGTAATCACTTCCTTGGAACCCCAGTGCACTCCACCTGCAAACCGGTGCGAAGGTGGAAGACACCAGTGCAAGGTCTATGACACTATCAGAGTCCCCTGTTCGAGTGGCCATTCTTGTTGCCCTTCCATCATTCATGCACACTAAATCGGCTGACAATAGTGCGTTCTCTAGGTCTTCTCCCTGCTTGTTGGTTGACGTTACCCCACTGGTTTCTTCTAGCATTAAAGTCTCCGCAAAAAATGACATTCTCTTCATCGAACTCGAAGAGATTCTGCCATTGTTGTGTGTTCACCTTCCCATTACAAGCCTACACATTTACAATTAACGAAATGAACTGGGGTATGCACCCTAACCGCATGTACCTGCAATTTTGCATTGTCCCACGCAGACATATCAACCTCAGCTGTCACCATATTGTTGCGCACAAGGATGGCCTGCCCAAGGTGTCGCCTATTGTAGAAACAATGAAATCCAGGAGTACTTACTGTCCTGTCACCAAGAAGAGTTTCTTGCAAAACCATTATATCGGCGCCGCACAGTAACTTATCAAGAATCGGCCGTTGTTGATTTATGGACCCACAATTCCAATATGTAACGCGCACATACTTTAGGCATAGCCTCTCACACTTCGACAGTTTAACGCCACAATGTTTACCTTTTTGTGTTTTCCTTCTTCGATGTTGTCATTTGGGCTGCATCTGAATACTTACCGTCAAGTAAGGCGCTATTGAATGTGTCAAAAATGGCGGTTTGTTTTCGCCGGTCTGTCGTCAAGGACGCGTAAATTCATTTAATTTGTAAAAGGTTCACAGTGTATCCGCGTGCTGCAGTGCTATTTACTGGAGTTGGCCAGTTTATAACGTAGAAACGGGTTCTGGACCATGCGACTGAGTAAGTGCACGTGAGTCTAGACCATCCACAGCATCGACGTTCAGCGACAGAATCATCTATGATACTATGACCATACAGGTGTCCCTTCACAGTGAACTGTTTAATATGACCATACAGGTGTCCGTGTCCCTTCACAGTGAACTGTTTAATATGACCATACATGTGTGGCTTACTTTTTGTACTCACTGCAGTAAATAGTTTTAAGATATAACACTATCAGCAGATATGGTGAACAAAACAAGTTCTTTCAGTTCGAGTGAATAATACTGATATTCCCCTTATAACAAACATTTTAACTGAGCATTTATTTGAATAAAAATACTTCTGCAAACTGTTTTTTTTTAAATTCAAAGTATAATTAAATTTCTTGTTTGTGTCAACATTAGAGAGATTGTGAATTCAAATTCTGGTAGCTCATTGGTCTTTCATGGTATGATAACTCATACATGATATTATAAGATAGTGTAGATCAATATGTACATCATGATTGCAAAATTACTTCTTTATTAGCTATGATAGTTTTCAAAGATACTTTGATACGCCAATTGCCAAACCTATTTCAAATCTGGTGCTAATTAGTAGCTATTATGTTATCTATTTGCAAAATATGTAAGGCAAGCACTAAGAGGAGATGGCTAGTAATTCAATATCTTACCTAGAGCCTTTGGGGCACCAACATGATGAGTTGTTAACATCCTTACTCTATCCTGCCCTGCTGTGTACCAACATCTAAGTTTATTCAAATGTTTGCCACATCCATTAATTCACGTCATCTATCTACTTCCTTTTCGTATTCTGCCTTTCAATGTGTTCCTGTAAGACAGTCTTGACCAGGCTATTAGAATTTATCATAAACCCTTACCAACCAGTATAATTTATTTTTCTTTACCAAAATTATATATATCGATCTATATAGTTGATGATGGTTCACAAAAATTTCATTTTTGCAATGTGGTTCCAGTGTAAGATATTGAGGATTTTATATAAACACCTCATTTCCAGGGCTTGTGTCTTTTTTTTTTCAATTTGCATTAGATTTGATGTCTCATGTACATTTAAAAAAACAAGATCACCAGAGCACTTTGTTCTTCCTCTTTTTTTCTAAGTCAATAGCCCTGCCAAATCTTTACTACTGTTACAACACTCTTATTGAAATTCACAAAATTGTTTCTGCCACTTTTAGTAACTATTGACCAATGATTGCACATTGGTGGTCACATTTGAATGAACACTACACCTCTACACTAGAAGTCATAATGATGATGGTAATGTAATAGGAAACTCTTTACAGAGCTTTACAGCGGGAGGCAATCTGATCACAAGAAGAGTTGTTTCAACCCTTTAGCTTTCTGACACTCTAGGGGAGGTGGGCTTGCCTGGCATGATTCCCAGGCATCAACCTCCAGCTGCATTGAACTCAAAAACTTACAATATATTTGGCATATAACCACTAAACTTATTCTGCACAAAACTCTGATCGAATCTACTGTCCATATAGACCCTTTTACCTGTGAACTGATCATTTTGGACAGCCTATGGTCTCTCTAAGAAAAGTTGCTGTGATTACATCCTAAAACACACAATAAACATCAGCTAAACAACTGATGGATATACTAGAAGTACTGACAACCCAGATCTGATCAACTAGGTCAGTGTAGTAATTGTTGTTCAATTATTTCTATATGGTGTTGCAGTCTGGTTCTTGCACAGAGTCCAGTTTATTAAGGTGCTTGCTCATGGGAGCATGACCTGTTCTTAAGCTGGAAAATCAGACTTTGGTCTCTTCTTTTAAGTTGTCTAATGTGATCTCATGGGTCAGACTTTACTTGAGGTTTAAAATATGAACATCCTGTTTGATTGTGGTCCAGATGTTCAACTTTTCTTCTCAACAATATTTTTAAGAATCTGTTTAATGTTGTTCAAAGTAGTTTAGAGTCATAAATATCCAAATCTTCGTGTTTACATATACTTTCACCACAAGAATTATTAACAAAGGAACAAAAATAACAATGCATAAAAAGCATATTAAACTACACATTAAGAATAAAGACATCTGCTAATTTAAAACTTACATTTATTACTGGTGCCTTTTCAAAAGAAGTTAACACCTTGGGCTTCTGTATACTGAAAAGACAATTTGGTAAATTTATTGTTAATTATGTTCATCCATGACTATATTTTATATTGTAGATGTATAACTATCGCCACTGTACTTAGTGTCATACTGAACCATCATCACTAAACTTAATCTTTAGTTAGCATTCTAATCTATTGCCGGATTATACAAAATCACAGGTTAGAGCACGAACTTCACAGCACCTGCAGAGGTTCATGTGACTGTCTAATGAGATATTACTCTTAAAAGTAATGTTACAATATGATACTGTTAAGTAATGTATTGAATAACACAATTTCTTCACAGTACAAAACATTAATGTGGCAAGGTAATGATACTTATTACAATAACTACAAAAACATGAATAACATACATACACATGTAAGAGCATATATAGAAAAATAGGAAAGCACCCCCGTCACGCCAAGTGGTGGCGTATAGGGAATATGGTGTTAGTGACCATAAATTTTACAGACCTTTGGCACATGATTTTTGGGGTTTTGTGGTCGGTATTACACCCGTGCCACTTTACTTTCCCCAAAAAAAAAATCCAGTACCCATTAAAGGCTGGTTGAACCGGAAGCCGTCGGTTGGGACCGAACCCTACCTCTTGTCCTTTGTAGTCCAGTTCACTAATCACTGAGCTATCGTGGCTCCCAGAGCATATATATATGAGCAATATAAACATGGAAAGTAGACTAACTAAACTGAACTCTGATCTACACATTATGTGACAGATGCACTGTGGCCTTTATTTTCCAACCCACTAGACAGCAATCCCTCACCAGACCCTGAAAATGGGATAAATGCCATAAAGATTGGTTTATGGTTATAATTAATATATCATATTAAATATAACAATTCCAACTAGCTAATTATGAATAAGGCACTCCTGGTTGGCTAATTATATTAACTTCTTAATCCTCTCAACTCCCATAAGAATATAGGGCACCTACAATAGATCTTCACCAAATCTAGTCTGGAGCAACATGCTAGCCTCTTTCATTTTATCATGTATGGTTCGTCACCCTGACCCTAATGGTCTGCCTCTTCTTTGTTTGTCAGGTAGTGCCCATGTTAACTGGTTCATTACATTCAATTATATTAACTGCTAAACCATTTTATCTTTTTGAATAAATATAGTATAAATGTAAATATACTTTTATAATAGAACTAAAATAAAATTACCTTCCTACAGGTGGTATTTCATCACTTTCTGGAAATATGTTTCCCAGTAGATCTTTAGCATAAGGTACATTGACCAGTAACAATTGGCGAAATTCTTGATCATACCATGCATAGCCAAGTAAACCACTGGTTGCCACTGGCAAGCTTATCCCAAGAATTTTGAAAAGTCGGAGGATGTTGCTGTTGATAAATTTACAAACAGTGCTATATTTTGTCAAATGAAGATAATTTAAAACTTAAAATGATACTGGTGGGTTATTGGTCTAGCTGCACAGGGACCCTGGCATTCTGGCTTAATGCTATGTAGTGGTGTTTGCA
The DNA here is from genome assembly GCA_032433765.1 of Megaustenia siamemsis. NCBI lineage: Eukaryota > Metazoa > Mollusca > Gastropoda > Stylommatophora > Ariophantidae > Megaustenia > Megaustenia siamemsis. The sequence goes on along the minus strand of JAVIAB010000051.1, from coordinate 78,192,702 downwards.
AGCATTTGTGAATTGTGTACAGTTTCATATGGTTGGTTGATTTTTTTATCTGACAGCACAAGGGTGTTATCTTTCATATAACGTGTTACATCTGCCAGGTATCAAAAGAAGCACCTTACTGACATCATCAAGTGTCGAACATTTTGAAAAAATAATACTGACTAATAATTTCTGAAAGGTGCTTTGGTTGTATAAGAGATTAAGATGTATATGTGTTTGATGCAGAGCCGAGAAATGGTACCCTGATCTCTCTTTTTCAGGAGATTGACATTGCTTTTGGGATAAGGCCCGCTGCACCTTCCTTTGCCAGCTGATCTGCTCTCTCGTTTTCTGGTATCCCACAGTGAGATGGGATCCACTGCAGGGTGACCTTGTGGTGCTTGCAGAGTTCAGTATATAAGATCTGCAAATGCTGCAATTTTCTGGATTGTAGTGCCTGGAGTGCTGATACTCAACCTGTCAAAAACACTTCAGGCTGTGGGCTAAGATTACTGTTCAGCAGTTTTTCTACTGCCAACTTTATTGCTTGGATTTCTGCATCGTAATTGTGACAATATTTCCCTGTTGCTATTTTATTCATATCCCTGGTGTTATTTTGGTACTCTATGCATGCACCCTGCTCCCCCATTCTTTACTGCATTCTGTGCTGATCCATCTGTATATACATGAACCCATATATCTCGTGGGTATTCTTCATAAAAAAAACTAAGAGTGATTGTTTTACACTGTATACTATTCTAGTCCTCCTTGTCAAGTATTTCCTTTACTTCTGTCCATATATGTATCAACAATACGGAATCATCTGTCCAGGGGGTCTGTTCTGATATGGGCAATAGGGAGATGACAATTCTTAGTATGTCTGTTGTTTGTCTATAAATTTGTTTGGCTTGGTGGATAAAACTGCTTCTCTTAAGCCCCCCAATACAAGTTGTTGGAATTGGTCCTTCATTGGATGTCTTGGTATGTATGATACTTTTTCTGCCTGTATCAGCACCTTTGTGTCCCTCCATTTTCTCAGTGCTGGTATCCACAATTTCTCCATCTCCAATATTGGTGCTGATTTCATTGCTCCTGTGATGACCCTAAGTGTCTGGTTTTATACTTTATCCAGTTCTAGCAGTGTGGTGTTTGATGCTGAGCACCATGCAAGTGATCCATATTCTAAATGTAGACATATACTCTGTTGGTAAACTTTACTGAGTATTTTCCCACTCACGCTCCACATGATTCTACACAGCTTTCTTAGAATAGCTAACTTCCTCCTAGCTATTTGGGTTGCCTTATTTTTATCTGCTGTTTCCAAGATTGTTGTCAAATGTAACTCCAAGATAAGTAGCTTGTTTCACCAGTTCGTTGTTTGGCTCCTGCTTTTTGTTTTGGGGAGAGAATGAAAAGTGTAGTACTGCATTTGTCTGTATTCATGCTGATGCACCATCTATTTGTCCATGAGTTCAGTGCTCTTTGCAACAATTTGAAGGCCACTGTTGCATTCCCCTCTGTGTATCACATTACCAGGTCATCTGCATACATTGCCACTTTGATACCATGTGGTAGTTCAGTAACTTGGTCGCTGTAGACAAAAAAAAAGTGTTGGAGATAGTACCCCTTTCGTTATTCCTGGATAATTTATATCTGTCTCTCATCTCAGTGTTTCTACCCAAATGATATTTTTTGTTCATTTATTCATTATTACTGATTTAGGTCAGTAATAAAGATTTATCAGATTGCTTAAAAACTGTTTCCATAAATATGCTCTTTCATTTTAAAATCTAAATTTAGAGAACTGAAAACATGCTCCAATTATATTACATATATTGTACAATATCTTACGACTTGGGTGGTGGCTTTGGCATTCGGAGTGGAGCAGCTTCTGCTGCAAGCTGGCGAACAGTATTTAAAATGTGCCATCCCTAAAAGAGAATTAATGATAATCACAGTCAAGAAAACTGCCCCCAAAATAGGTTGAAAATCAAATTTATTAGCTTTCAAAAGTTCACAAAAATCACACCTATTTTATGGAAATAAATAAATATATCATAATATAATGTATGAGATGAGACTAGCTACACAACCAAACAATAAGTAATGGACCTGCTGTGCGGTCTATGGAAATATAAGTAAAATGTTGACACCTGAGATGGTTCACTCATGTTTGCAGATTGAAAATTCTTCTTTTTCTTCTGTGTACACCTTTAGACTTCAATCGTAATAAGGTCTAAGGAATCATTGATCAGTCCAAAGGCTGGTGATATCTCCATACAGGTGTGGTTTTGGTGACAGCCACAAGAGCCTTCTGTTTGTATCTTATTCTTCAGTGCCCACCTGCTACGTGGGCATGGATGTCTAGCTAAATGTTGAAGTGCTGTGTCACAAGTTTATGACAGACTGAGATATCTGCACTTTTTTTGCCCTACACATCCATCATTGACATGTATAGATTTTAAATTCTTTAACAAACTTGCCCACGCAGAGGCCACTGTTGACTTACTCTTTTTCTTTTACTTAACTGCTAAGGGTTCTTTAACATGTGCAAAGTGCACTTTTTTTTTTTTTTTTTTTAAAACATATATTTTCTGTCCACATTCAGTACAGGAAAGTTCATGAATAAGACCCACAGTGCTTTTCAAAATGATAATGATCAATATGGCAAAGACAGGTGTAATTCACTACTAGCACAATCTCCACTAATTATCGGGTGGTTCTGTATCTCCAGAGGTTATTAGGTTTTTACATATTGACTGGACCATATTTAAAAGAAAAACTTGATTTGACACAAATAGTACAGCACTTTTTTTTCAGAGACATACAAAATACAAACGACCTAGCATCCCTCATCATTGTGCAGTTCAAGTGTTTGTTAAAGTGTTAAGTCTAGTATTTCAGCAACTAGCATTTTTTAGCATATAAAGTGTTGCAATCTGTTCAGGAATAGGGTGAAGTAAGATCGTATAAATCTGTTGAGTATTGTACAAACTTCTCTTATCATATCATGCTCGACACCAAAGTCACAAGATGCATGCCAAGAATTAACTGAAAGCAGCCAATAGACCATAACTGTCTCTTGGTATCAGAATTAATGAACTAGCTGCTGATCAAACTCTACTGCACTTTCCTATGGGTGATTAAACTGTCTGACCAAACAAGATGAGATTAAAGAGGGAAAACAGACCTAGCGCATATAAAATTTTGATTTGAGGATGGATGTGTTGGCCAGACGGAACAAAATTACTGCTCACTATAAACCACAACACAAAACAGTTTATGCCCAATTCACACCCTTTTCAAGGAGAATACAGAAGAGCGGCAATCAGGGCAACACTAACAAATAACATTGCTAGTTAAGTTAAAGTCTCTTCTTTAGTTTTCAATTGTTAAGTAGACATGGAAGTGTTGCATTGCTAGTTTATGGCCAGCTGTAATATCTGCACCCTTCATTAACATCCATCTTCAGCTTGGGTAGATTGCTTAGCAATTTTACAATTTTCCCCAGGGCAGTGGCCATTTTGACTATTTTTTATTAACTGCCAGGGGTTCCTTAACATGCACATGGGACATCCTATCTTCACAGTTATCTGACAGAGCTAGACATAAGATCCCAATACCCAGAAACCAGGGTAGGTTAAAGCATGGACTTGAAGAGAAAAATTTGCAATGTCTGTAGCAGGATTTAAACTCAGCATTTCTTGTGCTAAGTCTAATCTTTTGCCTCTAGACCACCCAGCCCTAAGGTCTAAATCACTAGTTTTCCTATCAAGCTATGCGTCCTAAATTGTTACTGAGTTGTCAAAACTTTTGTCAAAGTCTTTGTAGCAGATACAAGATTATTACAAATGCTCAAAGTAAGCTATATTTCATCTAAAAGAGGTGTGATCTCAATTATCATAGAACTAGTGCTAATGTTTACATAGATTGAAGTCAAAGTATCAACAACAGTGGGATGGATTATGTGTTTGAGTGTAGCTCAGTTTTATAGTTATTATTTACACTAATAGCTGTGATGAGCTGAAAGAAATTACACCATCAGTTTGTTATAAACCACAACACAACACTACTTATACTTATTTCATGCCCTTTAGAAGGATAACAGTAACTTGTTCATTTCTAGTTAAATTCAGCTTTTATTTATTCATTCTTCTTCTCCTTTCGTCAGACAAAGCAGTCAGCTGCCTATTCAGCTCCAGCATGTGTCCTTACTGTGTGCATTTCATCCTTGCTCATTTTTTAGTTCTTAGTTGATGTTATTTGGCCAAAATATGAGATACCAAGGCAGGTTGTATGAAACAATGAGTCTAGGTGTTTGCATTTATATGCTCCAGCATGTAGGCCCATGTGACTTCTGAATTGAACTATAAGGCCAGGGCTTTTCTAAACATCAATCCCTAAATGGTTTGGCCGAGTGTCAAGGCAGAGTGATCAAAACACAACACAACGAGCCTTCAATAAACGTTGCTAGAATACAAGAACCAAGGGTCAACCACGAAAAAGATGGATCGATGGAATATTAGAAACACTAGTACACATAGAGTAAGCAGGGCAAAAGACCTCAAATTATTTATCCCCTCCATGCTGAAAGGCAAATGAGGAAGGAAAGAAGTAGAATCCTAAATAGCTTTCATTGTTTCTTACTTCTCTGGAGATATACACTCTGAGAAATTATGATTTATTCAATGACAATATCACTTGATAAAATTAAAGTTAGTGCAATGAGGGTAGGTTGGACATATTGGATTCACCATCTTGCTCTGCTGTATCATCCATTAGTAAAAGATGACTGAAACAAGGAATGACCAGAAACTGCATACTACATATCACTCTATACTATTTGTGCTTCACAGCATGCTGCCAAAAATGCATCTCTTTTGCATCTTTATCTTTTTACTTTTTAGTTTCCTCCATGCAGTCAGCTTCGCACAAATTTAAATTAATTATTGAAAAATCCTATCTTTGCCATGTTTTGCAAAGTTAAATAGCATCAATCATCATGGTTCCCTGGAACAGACTCAGACCTAGCATAAGCATGAGTCAGAGTTTCAGGGATGGAAAGACCTCTCAAAGAAAAGGAAAGGGGGCTGGGAGGTTGTCTAATTCCTATAAACATTGAGATTTCCATTAACTTTTAATGAAGTTAATCAATGATGGCTAATTAAATTGACACTTTTTAGTGTATAGTGTATAGCTACAAAAACTGCAGTTGCAGGCTACACTGTACAAGTTATCCACAGTTCAAAGTTGAAACACTTGTTGAACCAATAATTTATTTGAGTCAGTATGAGTGTAATTATAGGTAAAGTCCTAGTTTAAAGCACCTTTCCATTCAGAGTAATGTCCCCTTGCATTTTATTCGGTCATTCTCTTATACACACAATCTGTCATTAGAAAATTCCTGGGTTAGAGTCAGAAATTGAGTTATTGAGTTATTTGCAAGTCATCATCATTGCACTCCAAACATGTCCATAGGTGCTCAGATCCCCTCCTCAGCAATTCCCGCAGTGTCCAGCGACTGACGACTCCAGTTCTATGTTGGTTGATAAGTCTTCTTACACGCCCACTAAGTTTTTCATTTCTGGCTGTGACCATCTTAACTCCCATCTCTTTCATCCGAAGAAGTGACGTGGATCTGTGTTTGTTGAAGACATGTGCTCTTCCCACATCTCGGAGGGCATTGATGATGTCCGCCCGATCCATGGTTGCCCGTCCTCAACGACAGCGCAGCTAGCCAACCTGTCTGCTCTTTCATTTCCCCATACTCCCGCATGTCCAGGGACATAGACAAAGGTGACCTTACGTATTTTGGATTTATGCAACGACTCTACCCATTGCATGTGTACAGAGCCCGCCTCCACTTTTTTTATCATGCTCATCGAATCACTCAGTATACATACGTTGGTGTAGTCTTGTGACTCTAACCATTTGATGCCTTGGTCACTGTCATCGCCTCCATTGTCATGCTACTCGTGGTCATGACGTATGCACCACTGTCTTCTTTGACTATTCTGCCTGCCGAGCGTGCTGTAAATGCCCATGCACTTCTTTGGTGTCGTCTTACAGATCCGTCTGTATATATGACTGCATCTTTCTCATCGGTGTTATCGCAGATGAGACCGTTGACCTCAGCATTAACCACGACCGGCTTCTGTTCCCGACTTTTCCTGTCGAGTGTGACAATACATGAGAAAGTCCCCTTGAATGACATAGGCACCGGTATCCACTCCTTGCCAACGCTGATATTGGTAAGCCCACAGACCTGTTTGATGACATCTTCTGCTCGGCCCACCCATGATTTGCCTCTTTTTAGCCTGGCACCTTTCTCTGTGTTGAGCATGTGGTGCAAGGGATGCTCTGTATCTGTACTAATCTTCAGGTATGCTCGTGCTCTCCAGATCTTGATTCTGTCATCCATGGTTGGAAAGTCAAGAAGAAACCTCATTGCTACACAGGGAGTGTCCCTCGTACATCCCAGGATAATGCGCATGGCTTCATTTTGTATTTTCTCCAGCCTCTCAATTTGAGTCATACTGACAGTAAGAATTGCCAGGGCATACTCGATTGGTGCGAGGACTAATCCCTGGAACAGAAGAGTAAGTAGCCTCTGCTCGATGTTGGCAGCTGCCATGACCTTCAAGGCGGCTAATCCTTTGCGGGATTTTGTTATCATATGGTCGACGTGGTCCCGAAAACACAGGCTGCGATCAAACTTAACTCCGAGGTATGTCATCAACTTGTCCCTGGTCACCTCATCAGCTCCCATTCGTACTACCGGTGTGGTCGTATTAATGATATGATTGTTAAGGGAGAACCATGAAAATGACGCTTTATTAGGATTAACCAAGGCACCTGAAACCCCACACCAGGAAGAAATGCAATCGAGTTCATCTTGCATTGTGGAGGTGATTCCCCGTCTGTCTCTTCCCTGTCGATATACCAGAATATCATCAGCAAAAGTCATAGTTCTTCCCCTTCCATCCCGCTGTTGTTCCGTGATCGTTATTGTGTACACGTTAAATAGAACTGGTGACAATGGTGAGCCTTGTGGCAGCCCTGGACAAATGGATGTTGGCTCGGAAGACCAACTTCCACATCTGAGTATCACCTTCCTCTGAAACAGTGCCGCAGCGATCAATCTAATGAGTCAGAAATACTGATTATAACGTATAGAGCCTCGTCACGCCAAGTGGCATATAGGGAATATGATGTTAATGATCATAATTTTTATAGACCTTCAGCACATGATTTTTTTGGGTAAAGGGTCGGTATTACGCCTGCCCACTTTACTTTCCCAGAGAAAAATCCTGTTCCCATTTAATTTAAGGCTTGGCGAACCCAGAAGTCTTGTCCTTTGTAGTCCAGTTCACTAACCACTGAGCTATCACAGCTCCCAGCCCTGGCTAGGCCCTATACCTAAACAATGTTGAAAAAATAAAATGAAATACAAAAAAACTAGAATCAGTTGATACATTTACATTCAAATATGTGCGATCAATTGGGGAAATTCCTAATTTAGGCAGCAGAAAGTGAGAAAGATGCTAAACTAAACTAGTCTAGTACAACTTTAACTTTATTAGTTTAAGTTAACCTATCTCTGTCTCTGGATTCCAAATGTAGGGCTTAACTTACCAATTACAATTTACAATGATAATATAATAATTCATTAATTGCTAATTTTGTCACTTTTGTGGTACAAAATGAAATTAAATTATATACTATACAACTATACACATGTGAGAGAGTGAACACAAATTATCCATTCATATTATTGACATATATATATTCTCTTATAGGAACTTATCGGTATCGTATTCATTACCATCTATCTAGTAGTAGAAAAATTGTAAAAATAAACAAATTTGAAATTGAAACGGTACGATGAGATTGATGTCGTTTGTTGTTACGTTACCCGCTCATTACCGTCGTAACGTTGCGTACGACACGACGTTCCGTTACTACTCAACTAACAACTGCAGGTTCCAATGAACCTGAACCTTCTCTGACTTCTTCCTAAAAAAAAAAGATTAGGTGCAAGTACAAGAAGTGTAAAGTAGACCCAAACCAAAAGTTTGAGAGACGCAAGCATGATATAAAAATAACTAAAATAATGACGAAATGATGCTGTTGAAAGAAATAAAAAAAAAAGAAAAATAACTTATGAGGAAAATACCTTTCTTGAAGTTTGCGCTCTCCACATATCGACAGCCTGGCTACTTATAAAAGACAGAAGTGTAATTTACGACGATTGTCCCTAATTAACAGGGACTCGTAGACGTAGACCGGTGTCTTCAAGTTCCAAGGTGAAGTCCTTGTGCCAGGAATCTTCTCCACATTACAGCTTTCTTTACTTTACTCAACAGGTCGCTGATGTTTTGATATCACAGGATTTTAAAATCTGGAGACCAAAAGCAACTAATTTCATCTATTGTTTACAGTTAGTATCAACCTTAAATATTTCTGCTACCTTCATTAATTTTATCGTGGTTGACTTTTAAAAGCGAATGAATAAGAAAGATAAATATTAATCTAAAGAAGAAACAAACTGGCAATACACAAAATTTATAATCATTGTTTGCCCATGTCTATTGTTCAGGCAATCGGATTCCAAACAATGGTTAAGTTTTGCATTTCAGATCATTAAATTTCTTCTGCGGTTATGACTCTTTCAGACTGGGACTTCTGTTTCACTTAGGAAGTCAGCTGTCTGTTTCAGTCTTTTTGTTCCACGATATAGTTGCTCCTCTAAGATAATGGGGTTCGTCACGTCAAAAGACTGTGTACTGGGTGGGGTCAGTCCAGATGATATGTGGAATGTGGTGTCTCTCCTTGAGAGTTTATAATATCCACCTCTCATTGAATTTTGGGTGGTTCTGTTACCACTGTGAATTGAAGTAAAGTAAAGGTTTCCATATGCACCCTTAGGCACCAATAATGCAATATACATCTTAAGAACATCGATAGAAAGAATTATAAAGGCAAAGTTTTTTTTTTCGGACTGGCAAGGCTATGGGGTTCACCAGCCTCTAAAAATGAGTACCAGAGATTTTTCTGAGAAGAAAATGTGGCCTGGCATATCTTTTGGCGTGTGCAGTGTTTGCTATGATGGGGACTGCAGCTGCTTTTGTTTGTTTGGATATTTGATGAGAAGTTAATTCACATGATTCCACTGGCACGGGCGGTTGAGCAATTATGGATTTTAATTCGTTTGCAGTGATACCGGTGTCTTCGATTAACTATAAATAAGACTACATTCTTCTATCGACTATACATGATATTTTGGTGTGCTTTGCCAATTCTCTTATTTATACACTAGTCTTGATTCACTCCACAGTATAATAAGTATTTTCCCTAGACATGTGTTTTCAAACGCATCACATATTTCATCACTTTAGTTGTTTTTAGCTCTCGCATGCATAAGTAAGGGCGGATAACACGTTTGGTTTGAAAATCCAGAGCTTTATTTCTGTGCTTAGTGATGTTGCATTCAATGTCATCAGTGACATTTCAATGTCTCTTTTTCTCCTTCTTTTGGAGTTTACTCGATGACTACTAAAGAAATTGTCCTCTTCATCGTCCGCCCTTAAAAAGGACGTTAAGTAGGTGTTGTGTTGTGGTCTAAAGCTATGCTGTTATATTTGCCCCTTTCTGTCCAATACATCCACTCTTCGATGTCTAATCACTTGACCACACTAGACTGGATACAATGTTTCTAGAGGCACCTTGACGATTTGGAGCAGGGTCTGGATGGTTCGGGTTCACTCGTTCTGCCACATGCCATCAGCTATGAGTCGCTGTCACCTTCCAGCTCTGCTGCTGTCAGGTGCTTTGTCTCCTATTTCCAAATTTTATCAATTTTTGTGAAAGTCTTCTGCCTTCGCAATTCTGATTCTATTTTTTTTCCCCCGTTGTCTCTTTCTTGATCTATTCAGCTTCCAAGATATACAAAGTGATCTACTTCTTCCACTTCTTTTCCTTCCAGGTACTTTTTCTTTTGGGCGAATTTATTTCTCATTACTTTAGTCTTTCATTGTTGATATCAAGTCCAATTTGTCTAGCCATTGATTACAGAGAATTTGTTGTTTTTTTTTTCTTACATCATGTTCACGTTGCTAATGATAAGAGCTATATGTTCCGCAAAATTGAGGTCATCCAGTTGAGATGCTAGTGCCCATCCAATGACTTTGTTACCAGTACAATATTTCTGCATTATAAGTTAATTTTTAAAAAAATAAGTAGAGAACCATAATATATCAATTTTTCACTTCTATATCAATCTGGAACCATTCAATTAGTTCCGCCTCTGTAAGAAAAAGCACAATAGAAGCCGTCGTACAGATCTTAGATGATGTTAATAATTGTTTATGTTATTCCATATTATCTAATTATATTCCGCAATGAGTCTCTTTGTATGCTCTGGAAAGCCTTTTGAAATCAGTGATTTGTATCAATATAATCAAAGTGGAGGACTGGTTGGTCTCGAGGCATATAGGTTTTGAGTTCAAATCCCGGCTGCACCAGTTGAGATTTTTATTTGTGATTTCTCTCTGCGGCAACCACCCCTGGTCTCAGCAGCGAGGCTCGGCTTGAAACGTAAATTACTCATGGATGGAAAAAATATGAGTACCTCTGAAGACGGAGTTATTTGCCTGTGCACACGGCTACCGGGAAAAAACGGATTAACACGCAAAATTCAGTTCTTAGTCTTTAGGGATTTCGTCAGAGGTAAATCTGGCGAACGTAAACACATTTTTTTTAATGATCAAAGTAGTTTCTTCCTTTTATAAATTCTGCTTGTTCTTCATAAACAGTGTCTACGACATCTTTGATTTTGTTCATGATGATCTTACATAATACTTTAGAGGCAACTCACAGAAGTCACACCTCTCCAGTTGTTGCAATCATAGAGAGTGATCTTTTTGTGGAATTTTGACAATTATACCTCTTTTCCACTTAATAAGTACCTTTCTGCTTTCCATATTGTATTGAACATTTTCTGAAGGTGTTTTAAATTATGGCAATCCATTGCTTTCGCATCTCGAATTGTAATATCATCTTCACCTGTAGCCTTCTTGTTGGACATGAGCATTATTATATCTACATCATTCTCTACTTCATTCAAGGTCTTCTGAATCAACACCTAACTTTGAGGCCGGTGTGTCGGCTGTAAAATCATTTTAATGCCTTGGTATGGGGTGATTAGGATTTTCTTAAAGTATTAAGTCCAATAATGAAAAACATATTTATGCAACAAATGGTTATGGTTATGGAAGCCCCGGTATCACTGCATAAGAATTAAAATCCATAATTGCTCAACCGCCCGTGCCAGTGAAATCATCCGAATTACTATCTCATCTCATAAACAAAGAAAGGTAGCTGTAGTCACCATCATAGCACTCTCAGCACACGCCAAAGACATAAGGCGAAACTGCACAGAAAGTGAACATAACCAACTGTTCCTTGTCATACGATATCATCGTTCATCGTAAACAACTGGAATATCGAAACACAATCAAAACGGATGAAACACACAGCTCACAGCGTGCACAGAGCACTTAACTCAGTAGCTCCTGCAACAAGCTGGACTTGGAATATGAGGAAACTGCAACAAAGAACACTTTTCATACATAGCCTTCAATGGTTCCTGCCGCCTATCCACGCCCACTTAACGTCCTTTTAAGGGCGGATGATGAAGAGGTGTACTCTTTTAGTCATCAGGCGAACGCAGCAATCAAGCAAGAATTAAGCATGTCTACCTTCAATCTCACAGTAGCATGAAACAAATATATGCCAATATAAGTGAGAAAGAGAGTTTGTCAGTGCTCTGTAGAGCCAATTCTGACCTAAGAAAGCGAATCATAATCCGTAAACAAACAAATGAAATGACGATTAGAGGCCACAGAGATCGGATTTTTCAGAAGAATGTTGAAAATTTTTGGACAGCTAAAAAAAACCAACAATGAAATTCTCAAAGAGGCCAACATAAAAAGGGAGCTCCTAAAAAACATCAGAAAGAAACAATCGAACATTTTTCGGGCACATAATGAGATGAGGAAAGTTGGATAACTTATTTACAACTGTCAAAATACAGGGAAAGAGAGATCGCGGACGACAATGATCGTCCAGAGAAAATACTGGATAGCTTGGCGTCATGTCATGGTAAACAGTCAACAATAGAACTGATACGATGATTGATAAAAGATTGTGGAAGGACATGATCGCCTACGCCAACCGGTATGGCACATGATGATGATTCAGTCCAACGTGACTTTATTTCTTTATTTGATGTTCATGTTAAGATGGTTCCATATTTGTTCATAACAGGTGTCCCAATATATCTAAAAATGTTAGTTAGCACCATAAAGAGTTTTACTTTTCTCCATTTTGGCTTGTATGAATTCGTTCTTTCTACATTGCTTTTTTAACACCCATGTTGCCTTTTCCTTCTTTGGTATTAAAGTCACCCATTACAATTAGAATGGAGTAACTTGTTGGTCTCGAGGCAAGACGCCGGCCTCGAGACAGAGAAGTTGTGAGTTTAAATCTCGACTGCACCAGTTGGAATTTGTATTTCTGAATTCTCTCTGCGACAAAAATATGTGGTCATGCAGTGAGCCCTGGATTGAAACGACAACTACTAATCTGCCTGGAGTTATCTGCTGTGCGGCGAGGGACTCCTGTGCATACGGCTGTCAGGAAGAAAAAAAAAACAGATTAACACGCAAAATTCAGTTTCTACTATCTAGGAAATTCGCCAGAGGTGAAAGCTGGGGAAAAAAAAAACAATTAGAATATCATATTTAGGTATTTTATTTATAAGATGTAGTGGGTGGCAAAACTCATCTTTGATTTCATCTTCCTCTCAAGTGTAAGTACATAAGATTGTATAATTGTGAGTATTCTATGTCTTGATTTGTAGCGAGCTCTTATCAGACTTTTATTCACTGGCTCCCATTGGCTGGCCCATTCTACGAAATGCAAAAATAAATAAATAAATAAATAATAGATAAAATGGTATGTTTAAAGCTTTACGTAATTAATTATGGAAGACACTTAATTCGAACGATGTTCCGGCTCAATAGACCTATTGAACAAAATATATCTTATCACCATTCCTAAAATGGTGCAGAAACATGGACATTAAACAAGAAAACAAAACAGAAAATTGAAGCCTTTGAAATTTGGATATATAGAATAGGTAGAATTGGATGGAAAGAAAAGAAAACAAACAATGAAGTCTTAAAACAACTAGAAATGAAAAGAGAACTACTAAATACAATTCAAACAAGACAAATTCTATTTTTGTGCCATGTTAAAAGACACAACCTACTAAAAGTAATTTTGGAGGGGAAATACAAGGTAAAAGGAGGCAGACCAGGATAAACATGGACGAGTAACATCAAAAGATGGACAAGTCGGCCTATGACAATCTGCACCATGAAAGCAAGAGACAGAGCAGAATGGCGCTCCATGGTAACTAACCTTCGAGAGATGGCACTCGATGATGATGATGATGATGAGGCCTTTTGAACCGAAAGGTCGTTCAAATTGTGTCGTCCATTAATTGTGAAAAGTTTAACCATACCATTTTATTATTATTTTTTTTAATTTCACCTGTACAATCAGTTTTACCGCTGCTTCGCATTTGCATGTTTTTTTGGTTTTTTTTTTGATACCCTACATAATGCTGCTGATTTGTCATCATTATTCCTATCTCTTCGCAGTCTTTTCTATCTTCCATGTCTGAAAATACTATTAGGTTATCCATCGAACTTCTGCCTGTTCTAGGCCATCGATATTTTCTGATACTCTAAATGATATTATAATATATTCATAATCATCATCGAGTGCCTTCTCCGCAACGAAGGTTGGCTACCATGGAGCGCCATTCTGCTCTGTCTTTTGCTTTGATGGTGCAGGTTGTCATAGGCTGATTTGTCCATCTTTTGACGTTACACGTCCATGTTAGTCTTGGTCTGCTCCTGCCTCTTTTACCTTGTATTTTTCCCTCCAGGATTACTTTTAGAAGGCTGTTGTGTCTTTTAACATGGCCCCAAAATCGCATTTGTCTTGTTTGAATTGTGCTTAGTAGTTCTCTTTTAATGTTTAGTTGTTTTAAGACTTCATCGTTTGTTTTCTTTTCCTTGCACCCAATTCTACCTATTCTTCTATATATCCACATTTCAAAGGCTTCAATTCTCTGTTCTGTTTTCTTGTCTAATGTCCATGTTTCTGCACCTTATAGGAATATTGAGAAGATGTAACATTTTGCTATTCTAAGTTTTAGCCTTGGTGTTGTTTGTTTTGATGATAGTATGTTCTTCATGACATTAAAATTTCTTTTTGCCATTCCTATTCTTTTGTTTATTTCAGTTGTACATTTTCCATCACTGGTTATAGTATGTCCGAGGTAGTTGTAGTTCTGAACTGTCTCCAGGTCTATTCCTTCTATTTTGATATCCACTTGTGGGTTTTGAGTATTTTCTTTGTTTATGATCATAGGTTTAGTCTTTTTGATATTCATATCTAGTCCATATTTTTTGCTTGTCATGTTTATTTAATTAAGTAATTGTTGTAGATCTTTAGGATTTTCTGCTAATAGTACAGTATCGTCAGCATATCTTAGGTTATTGATTATCTTTCCATTAATTTGTAGGCCTGGCATCTCTATGATATTTTTAAAGATTTGCTCAGTGTATAGATTGAACAAGCTTGGTGATAGGGTGCATCCCTGTCTTATTCCTCTTTTTATATCAATGGGTGTAGAGTTCTCTTTGTTATATTTTATTATTGCTGTTTGCTCCCAGTATAGATTATATATTAGTCGTATGTCCATGTCATCTAGATGTATCTCTTTTAGGCATTCTATAAGTTGTTTGTGGTGTACTCTATCAAAAGCTTTGGTGTAGTCTATAAAGCAGGCATACATTGGTTTGTTTACTTCTGTGTACTTTTCGATTAATGTTCTCATGCAGAATATGGCTTCTTTTGTCCCGCTATTTTTCCTAAATCCAAATTGCTGCTCATCTAATTCAGTATTGATTTTATTCTGAATCCTTCCTTGTATAACTTTTAGCAAGATTTTTGTAACATGGCTCATTAGGTTTATTGTTCTAAAGTCACTGCATTCAACTGCGCTACTCTTATTAGGCAATGCAATGAAAGTTGATGTTTTTAGTTCATTTGGTATGTATCCTGTATGGTATATGTCGTTGCATATGTCTATAATCATTTCAATGCCAAATCTTCTAGTGCCTTTATAATCTCTATCTGTATACTGTCAGGCTCTGCTGCTTTTCCCTTTTTCATTGTTTTTATAGCTTTTTCCACCTCAGATTTTAAGATTTTATAGCCTGATGTACATTTTATAACTGGTTTCTTGTCCCTTTGATCCTGAAATATTTCTGTTATATATTCCTGCCATCTATCTATAATATCCTTATTGTCTGTTAGCATTTTTCCTTTTTTGTCTGCAATGCATCCACCTTCTGTGGCTTTTTATATTTTTATTAGTCATTCTCTTTATTTCTGTGTGCATTCCTCTTAAGTCTTGTTTGCTATAATATATTACATTTTATTTATTTGATTGTTCATTTCGCGCCACAAGTTCCCGGCATTGAACCGGAAGAAGATGTTTGCTTCTGCTTATTTGAAAACAGTGGTCGAATGTTTACAGCGCAAACTAGAAACTAGAAACCCGAGACTTCGAAAATGCTGAATTAAATGACGAGTGGAGTTGTAATGCTGACTAACAGATGTCCGTGAGATACAGTTTTTAGTTTGAATGTGAGGTATTCTGAGAAAATAAAGCACATAACCTTGTTTTTAAATAATTTGATTCTATTTCTTTGCTTTGCTTGTTTCCTTTAACCATTAGCCTATTAGCAATCACGCGGTTTTCCGGCGTCGCTTTCACTTGAAATAAGGTCGATAAAATAAACAATACCATTATTTTGTTATTGGAATTATAATTAATGAATCTTTGTGGTGATGCTTTTGAAGATCACGGCTTTAATAATTTACTTTAAATTTTGTTTGAAATTTGAATGTTAATCTTTTCCAAACTATTTGATTTTATTGCCAGAATAATTTGATAAGATAAAATTGAAAATTGGAATGTTGGAAATTTTTATAGTTGAAAAAACAGTATGAGTTGAGTAAGACAGACTGAGTGTAACTCCAAGTTGCTGTTACTCACACTGCTTAGTAAAAGTTGCTCACATCTCCAATCACAAAATGTAAAATGCCATTGAAAAGCAGAAAACATGCTCACACACTATAGTCATACTCAACTGATGATGATGATGACTGATGTAGGTATTATTTTTGACATATGAGAAGAGGTAAATTGTAATACTTGGTTTGCAAAATAGAGGGGTGGAGATTGCGGCTGACAAAGAGAGAAGATACTGGATAGCTTGATGTCATGGCATGGAAAACAGTCAACAACAGAATTCTGAGAAATGATACGAACGATGTACTCATGTACTGTGGGTAGAGAATTATGGAAGGACATTATTATCACTTATGCCAACCGGCATGGCACATGATGATGATCTACTTGCAAGCTCACTGGAACTAACTAATATTCTTTAATTCTTAGTTCTCTACTTGTAGACTTGTGTTCTTGTGGAAATATTTTATTGTGCTTCTAGCCTAGTACACAATGATTATAGTATTGCAATCTACCTATCTAGTGCTGCATGGACATGTGTAGTAAACTTTTTCATTTCTGAAATCATTTCAGTTGTATTGATGATAAAAAATAACAATTTGTATTTTCCCTTAACCCTTTCGCTACTAAGATCTCAGTGAAAACCTGCAGTGCTAACTACTTTTGCTGAGACTCCAACACGGTGCTACAAGATATATTTTTAATCGGCACATCAAAGGTTCAGATGTTCATGGTGGCAACAGTTTTTATCACCCGTAAATATATACTATATACATCTTGTAACCATAATTTAACCCAGGTTATCATGCACATAGCAATATTTATAAGGTTGATAGTAACATTTCTTCACAAATATTTAGCAGGCAATCAAATAAAAAATTTTTAAAATAAAAAATTTTCATACCAAATCTACTTTGCTTTGCTGGAACTGGAATGTCTTGTTTAAAGGATAATCTTCCTTTTAAAAGTAGGAGTCGGCTAGTAGGAGTGTCTCATCAATAGTTACACACATTTTGGTAAGGTGAAAACATTTTGAAGCAAAGTATGCGGCCATTATATCAAACTTCTTTATGTTTACACGTTAAGTGGATGTAGATGTGTTATGTTGATAATTTTTATGGTAAAACAATGATATCAGCGTCTTTCGGTCCAAGATGTCCATCTTTGGCATGGGCGGATTTTAACAATTTTACCAGGGTTAGGGTAGTGGCCATTTTTTGCCTACTCTTATGGTTGTGGAAGGCCCCGGTATCACTGCAAACGAATTAAAATCCATAATTGCTCAATCGCCAGTGCCAGTGGAATCATCTGAATTAATATCTCATCTCCCAAACAAAGAAAGATAAAGATAGTTGCAGTCCCTATCATGGCAGTCTCAGCACATGCCAAAAGACATAAGGCGAAACCGCACAGAAAGTGAACACATCCACTCTTTTAGACTTTTAAATTTCAAAAGTGTATATAGGACATTCTTTTTTTTTTGCTATTTTCTGAAAGGGCTGGACATCACATCTCACTGCTCAGAGAGTAAGAGGAGGTAAAGCCATGAAGAAATGACAGATTTGAAGTGAAAATTCCCACAGCTTGTGACAGAAGTGGTGGTTCCGAAAATGTTGCAAAAGATATCAAAATTCCCTGTTACCATTTCATGTTTTACTTTTCTAACAAGAAAAAAAAAAATAATATTTAATATACCATTCATCGTTCTGTGAAGTTTCACTGCTGACAATGTTAATTTAGGTTAAGAAAAAAAAGTTTTAAACAAGTCACCATCGATTGTGACCGTTGTTGGTAAAAAGTCAGTGACCTACATATTTTGAACATTATTATGAGAAAACTACACGGTGATGAGATTAAAAAAAATAAAAGTTGTGACAATTCATTTACATTTTAAGTGGTGTCTCGCCACCACATAGTCACTAGTGGTGTTATGATCTCATGGTTTTGGTTAGACATCTTGATATTTACATAATTTTGTTTCTTATCCATTTTGTAACTATGTACAGATATCATGTTCTCAGATTGGTCTTATCCGCTTAGTGTTAGTGACTGCATGCAGTTTGAGATTATTATTAGATTTAATAATAGCAAATAAACTAATCTTTGTTATTGGGAATATTCTGAGATGGGATACAAATATAAAGTACTCAAATTTTGTGTTATTTGTGGGTTTTTCAGAGTACTATAACAACACCTGTGTTCTTGTATGTAATTTATATTTTTTATGTCTTGCTTCAACTCACCTGCCACACATTTTGTCTGATATGCATACTTTTCACATTGTATTAGTGCATTCATTTACCTTAAAAATGA
This sequence comes from Megaustenia siamemsis, assembly GCA_032433765.1. Lineage (NCBI taxonomy): Eukaryota > Metazoa > Mollusca > Gastropoda > Stylommatophora > Ariophantidae > Megaustenia > Megaustenia siamemsis. The sequence goes on along the minus strand of JAVIAB010000051.1, from coordinate 78,174,233 downwards.
CATTATTTGTCATAAAATTATTTAATGCTGCATTATTTGTATCTTTTCTTCTTAATCCTCTGAATTCCAGTCAGAACATAGGACACTCACAAGAGATCTCTGCACAATCCAGTCTGGAGCAAGCATGGACAACTCTCGCAAGGACTTATCAGTCTCTTTCATTACATCATGTATGATTCGTCGCAATGTCCCCAATGGTCTGCCTCTCCATCGTTTATACCAGATGGTGTCCAAGTTAATGCTAGGTGCTGATGTCTGGTTCGTTCTATTCGTAGAACATGGCGTAGCCATTTCCATTGCCTTCTTAGCAAACTGATCTACACTATCTGTTTTCTCTTGTATGTCTTGGTGGCAGTGGGCAAGCAGTCCAACATTATCTGCAAAGATAGTATTTTCAAGACATCCAGTAAAGCCCCATGTAATTCCCCTAGGTTTGTCAGAAACAACCAATCACATTATCCAGTCAATAAAAAAACTATCTTTACGACACATAGTACCATTGCTGGTGTATGTCGGGGGGGGGGGGGGGCAACGATAGAACCCGAGGGATAAAGGCCGCTTGGTCAAGCAGTCGCCACGATGTGTGAGACTCAGGATTTTTATTTCACCCCCGATAGAAAAAATCCTTAATGTCTACCGCGGGCTTCGAACACTGTACGCTGGCTTTTCAGCTAGCGGAACAGTGGTTTTAGCCTCACGGCCACGCGCACCTGAGTCAATGATCCAGTCAATGATCACAAGAAAAAGAAGTTGTGACAGGATACATCCTTATCTAACTTCCATCATGACTCTGAACCAAGCTGCATACTGTCCTTCATGTCTTACACAGCACTGGTTGCCATCATAAATGTCCATATTATAGGCGATTTTATCATGGTACGCATATAAGATTTTCCAAAGCGATGGATGGTGTTGAATGCCTTCTCAAAGTCCAAGAAGTTTATGTATAAGAATGAATTCCATTTCAATGACTGCTCTACAACAGTTCACATATGAAAGATTAGATTAGTACATGACACTTCTAAAAGCCTGCCTTATTTGTACTAAGTCAGACAAAAATGCAGTTGTCAATGGTGAAAATAATGGACAGTTTATAAAGAAAGTGATAAGTTCAAATAAAATTGTAGATGTTAAACTCATGAGATCAATGTTCAATGATTCTATATGAATTTGAATGCTCGAAAACCACAGAAAAGGAAAGATGATCTTTATTTCACAAAACCTAATTATGGAAGATTCTCAACATTTGGGCCAAACAAAATATGTAACTAAGAACTGCTCAAGGGTGTAATAAAGAGGAGATAACATGGCATACCACATCTACACCAGACCTTGCTTTCCATTCACCAGACCTGGATTGGAATATCACACGAATTGTTGGGAAACAACTTGGAGGCAGCGACCACCGGCCAGTCTTTTTAGTGGTGCAAAATGAGGCCATCAGGGAGAGCAGCACTCTCTCCAGATGGAATTACAAAAAGGCAGACTGGAAAATGTATCAACACTACACCAGTGTACTGACTAAAGATATAAATACAGATAGAGACATCAACAAAATAGTTGATGAATTCAGTAGACTAATAATACAAGCTGCCAGTGAAACAATACCTAGAGGGGCACGGAAACACTACAAACCATACTGGAGTAGTGAACTAGAAGAACTGCACAATGACATGGAAACATCTCGAAAGCAAGCAGAAAATAACCCTTGCCAAGAACACCACAGCAACTACCAGCATGCTAAAGCCAAATTTCAACGGGCTAAACTACAAGCCAGACGGAGAAGCTGGAAAGAGAAAACAGAGTCCTTGAATCTTGAACGAGACACAAGAGAAGTGTGGAAGCTTGTAAAACAGCTGAATGATGAGGGTACAGAAAGGAACACCAAAATTACACTGAAGAAGGATGGAAACATTCTAACAGGTAAACAAGCAGCAAATTACTTTGCAGACTTCTTTGCAAATGACAATAATATTGAAATTAGCCTAGAAAAACGACAAGAGACCCGTTTAAAACAACAAAATGCAAGACAAGAAGAGACCACACATGAAGTAATGGAAACACCCATTACACAAAGAGAGCTAGAGCTGGCAATATCCAAATTAAAAATGAAAAAGTCACCAGGCAATGATGGAGTGTCCAATGAAATGATTAAGAACTTGGGAACTGCAGCTAAAGCAAAACTACTGCAGATCTACAACATTTGCTGGATCACAGGTAGAGTGCCACAGGCATGGAGAGAAGCAATTATGATACCATTACTAAAGCCAGGAAAAGATGGTTCAATGACATCCAGCTATAGACCAATCAGCCTTACAAGCTGTTTGTGTAAAACAATGGAACGTATAATCAATCTCAGACTGCAGTGGTACCTGGAAAGTGAAAATCTCCTTGTCCCACAAAAAGCAGGCTTTAGACAGTGTTACTCTACCGAAGATCAAGCAACCTATCTTTCCCAGGAAATTGAAGATGCGTTTCAAGAAAAGAAACTGGTACTAGCAGCATGGATAGACCTAAAGAAAGCATTTGATAAGGTATGGAAGGAAGGGCTTTTGAAGAAACTGAGAAATTATGGAGTAAATGGCAGGATGTACAAATGGGTCAAAGCATACCTGCATAACAGGAGAGCCAGAGTGCAACTGGATGGTCTTAAGAGTAAGAAGGTCTTATTGCGCCAGGGCGTTCCACAAGGAGGGGTACTATCTCCAACACTTTTTCTGATCTACATCAATGATCTAGTTACTGAACTACCACATGGCATCAAAGTGGCAATGTATGCAGATGACTTGGTAATGTGGTGCACAGAGGAGTATGCAACAGTGGCTTCCAAATTGCTACAAAGAGCTATGAATGCACTGAATTCATGGACAAATAGATGGTGTATCAGCATCAATACAGACAAATGCAGTACTACACTTTTCACACTCTCCCCAAAACAAAAAGCAGGAGCCATCTACATAAACAATGAGCCTGTGAAAGAAGACATACAAGCTACATATCTCGGAGTTACATTTGATAACAAACTATCTTGGAAACAGCAGATAAATAAGGCAACCCAAAAAGCAAGGAGGAAATTGGCTATTCTAAGAAAGTTGTGTGGAACCACATGGGGTGCGAGTGGGAAAATACTCAGTAAAGTTTACCAACAGTGTATACGCCCACATTTAGAATATGGATCATCCGCATGGTGCTCAGCATCAAACACCACATTGCAAGAACTGGATAAAGTACAAAACCAGGCACTTAGGGTCATCACAGGAGCAATGAAATCAACACCAATATTGGAGATGGAGAAATTGTGGAGGATACCAGCACTGAGAGAACGGAGAGACACAAAGGTGCTGATACAGGCAGAAAAATTTGTATGCATGCCGAGACATCCAATGAAGGACAGATTCCAAAATCTTGCATTGGGACAACTTAAGAGAAGCAGCTTTATCCACCAAGCCAAGCATATTAGTAGACAAACACCAGACATGCCAAGAGTTGTTAAACCCCTTCTGCCCATACTAGAACAGACTCCCTGGACAGATGAATCAGGATTATTAGTTCAAATACGGACAGAAGTGAAAGGAATAGTTGACAAAGAGGAACAAAATAGTCTACAGTGAAAAACAATAGCTCTCAGTTTCCTGGATGAAGAATACCCACAAGACCTATGGATTCGTGTGTACACAGATGGATCAGCACAGAATGCAGTAAAGAATGGGGGAGCAGGTGCATATATAGAGTACCCAAATAACACTAGGGATATGAATAAAGGGAGGAAGACCCGGGGGACACTGGGGGAGCATTGATGGGAGAGGCGGGGGCAGCAGGAATCGGCTCCCTCGGTGAGATGGGGCTGCTTGCGCGGGGCGGAGACAGATGGCGAGATTTGATAGGGTGTCTTTGGAAGAGGACTGCTGGAACAGGGGTTCATGTAGGTGAAGGTGTATCTTGGTCTACGCCCTATGGGCCGGTTACGGCTCGAAAGGTCAATAGATAGATATGAATAAAATAGCAACAGGGAAATATTGTCACAATTATGATGCAGAAATACAAGCAATAAAGTTGGCAATAGAAAAACTGCTGAACAGTAATCTTAGCCCACAGCCTGTAGTGTTTTTGACAGATGCAAGATCAGTACTCCAGGCACTACAATCCAGAAAATTACCACATCTGCAGACCTTATTGACTGAACTCTGCAAGCACCACAGGGTTGTCCTGCAGTGGATCCCGTCTCACTGTGGAATACCAGGAAATGAGAAAGCAGATCAGTTGGCAAAGGAAGGTTCAACAGGCACACAACTAGACACACCAGTTACATACCATCATAAGAAACAGATAATCAAATCAATCAGAGGACCACAAGCCCCAAATCAGGATGCCTTTCATAATATGAATAGATATGAACAAGTTATCAATATACGCCTAAGAACAGGACACAATCGACTCCATAGTCACATGTATACAAAATTCAAGATCGGCACATCAACTACTTGTACATGTGGACAGGCACCCCAGACTGCTGAACACATACTTCAAGACTGCACTGAATATAGTAGACTGAGGAAAATCCATTGGCCCATAGATACAACACTACAGACAAAACTATATGGGCCACTGCAAGAATTACAAAAGACAGTAAAATTTATACAGGAAACGACATTGCAGATATAGACAATACTTCAGGCGAACGAAAGATAGATAGATAGAATGCTTGAAAACCACAGAAAAGGAAAGATGATCTTTATTTCACAAAACCTAATTATGGAAGATTCTCAACATTTGGGCCAAACAAAATATGTAACTAAGAACTGCTCAAGGGTGTAATAAAGAGGAGATAACACACAGTGATTGCAGCAGACCATAAAGATGGATAGGTTATGTGGCCAGAAGAGGTCCAAGCACCAGCAGAATAGCAATAAAGTGGATGCTGAAAGAAAGGCAAAAGTGGCAGACAGAATGACTTAGAACTGTAAAAATAGTAATTGATAGTGTGAGCCAGACATATGGAACACTGTAAAGGATGGCCACATACTGCACAAAGTAGAGGAACTTTGTTGTTGATCTATATGATGTGACAAAGCGAATGTGGCCAAGATGCCCATCCAGTAACTGAGCTGAGTGCTGTCAGTGATCTAGAGCTGACTGCATGCACCACATAAAGGTAAAGTACGAGACTTGAACCGGCATCTTAGAATGCGAGTTTTCACCCATATGTGCTCAGCCGCCTATCCAGAAATGTTCAGAGATTTCTGTATAGTGTCTACTCAAGCATCGAAACTCAGATGCTAGGCGACATTTCTCACCTTCCCAGGGTAATACCCTGGGACCCATTTCTGCCAATGGCTGGGTCGACCGTGGGGGTATTTTTTTTTTCCCAACCACGAGTACAGTTCACACTGCTCCCAGCGGGAATCGAACACGGGTTGTCAGAACATCGGTAGTCCAGTCGGGTGGTTTTCCCAACTAGGCTACCGATGCACCAGAACCTGTGAACAACAGAACTGAGCAAGACTTCTGTTCACCTCCTAAATAAACCATGATGCAACCTATCTATTCCCACTTTATGTCCTTTTGAGGGCAGATGATGAAAAGGACTATTCATTCCTTTAGAAAGAAGAATAACAAGGTAGACAGGCCACTGATTTCTTGTCTAACAGACTTGCACATAAGATACAATAATCCATTAAGGAGGTAAAGTGTTTTATCATTTTAACATGTCAATCTTTTAAGTGATAAAACATAGGATTTGAACATTTGCCTGTTCACCCAATTCTTTTAAAGACAAAAATTAAACATAATGTAACAATATGAATTATATCATGTATATACCATTATCACATGGATCGGAAAGTTTGATGATCAAATAATACACTAACAGTAATTTATTTTCTTTGACAGATCAAAGAGAAATAGATGCAGTCTCCTCAGCTGAAATGGACCCAGTCCAGGGTTTACAAACCAACAGTTTCAACTCCTCCAACAACACTGAAAGCCTTCACCTTTCTTATATTCCATCATTAGAACAAAATGTTTATAAGACAAGAACTAGAGCAGCAACTACTATGCATAGTTTAGAGCCAACACCCAGGAATGAAGCATCGCTCCTGAATGTTAAAAGAACTTCTAGAGTTGCACAAATATTAACTGATGGCATTTCTGAAGTTAATGCCCTTGAAAATAAGAGAACAGCACAAAATGCTTCTGCTTCCAATAGTCAACAGATTCCTGGAATTCAACAAAATATAAAAGATTGTTTTTCATTCTCCTTGACTTCCAAAAGAGCAAAGAAATTAAAGCTTAATAGTATTAATGAGGCAGCAAGTACTGTTTCTTCTAAAACATCTGGTCATATGAATGATGTATGTCACAGCTATATAACTTCAGATAATTTGACTGAATATAAGCAAAACTATAAAGGAAACGATGTAAATTCTGACATTCAATCATCAGATAATTTGACTGAACATAAGCAAAACTATAAAGGAAACGATGTAAATTCTGACATTCAATCATCAGATAATCGTGACTTGTTTCATTTAGGCACATCTGCAAGAACTGATAGTGTACTAGACAATGGGTCAAATGATTGCTTGCCAAGGTCCCAAATGTCACATCCAATTAAAAATGAAAATGGACTTGAGAAGAAGAAAAAGATGTCTTGGATGGGCACTAAAAGTAAGAATGAAGAATTAAACAATGTTAAAGATAGCTCTAGAGATTTAGAATCTGGAGCTGATTGTCCTACAATGGTACCAAGAACAGAAACAAATCAAGCATTGGGAAAAACAAGCAGGCTGCTTGAGGAGGATGCATCTTGTCATGTTCCTAGAAGTGTTTTGATAAAACCAGCAGAAGTACCCTCAGAGTCACAACTTGAGAAACTTCTATCCATGCATTCTGGAATGTATGACTTACAATGCCCACCTGTGTGGTTTGAAGGAGATCTGCTATGGGCCAAAGTCACTGGACATCCCTTTTGGCCTTGCATGGTGTCCAGGTGCCCTTTTTCAAAGATGTATACCAAGGTAAAAGGTAAGCATTACACGAATTGCTTTCTTATGCTTATAATCTTTGATGTTGATTAAGCCTGCAGATAACAGTGATTACCCCAAGACAGCTTACAACACTCTACAAGTTTGTATTAAAATATAACATGAGGGTTGGCAGTATGGACTCTTGTGTTCATTGTATGATTGACACTACTTTTAGCAGATGTTCAACAGTCATCTGGTTTTTTGAAAATGATTGATAGGGGACACCCTTGTAACATACATATTCTTGGTTAATGATTGCCTGCCGTGACTAGCATTGCTTGGAAATATAGTTTATATTCTTATGTTATTTATAAGTTGGTGATTTAATAGTCTCTCAGTATTTTCTGTCTCTATTCATGCTGTCAAAAATATTTTCAAAATGAATTGCCTAACCTTTTCTGGCAATCTGAACATTTTTGTATTTTGATTCTGAAAGAGAAAGCTAACCAGGCAATGTCTTTTTCTCAAGCAATGTGATTGCTTCTTTCCTAGATCCTAATAATTTGATTTGAAGAGTTTGTGTATTTACTCTTAAATTTCTTGAATTCTTCATAAGTAATACTTTATTGATTGGTTGAGATATTTTTGATTTTGTCATTTGGTTAGTCTTATCAATTCCATATAGCACAGCTTGTTGAGTGTGGCACTTAGATCTTCTTTCAGGCTTGTGTTTTTGTGTTCCTCAATGCTTAGCTACTGACATGGTATCAGTGAAGAATATAAACTTTATTTTTCTGCCTGCCTCAAATGAATTACACAGTCAGTTTTCAGAAAAAAAGAAACAACTGTATCATCTTGAAGGTATCTGAGTATTTCTCTGTTGTCAGCGACAGCCTTTTCTATGTGAACCTTTTTTTTCAAACACATGAATATTTCTTCTTCATATTCTATTGGATTTGTTGCTGACCCAGGCATGTATAAAAGGTAATTGTTTTTCTGTGTATTTTAATGTTGTTTATTCTGACAGTGTTATTGAAAATATTAGATGCTATCTGTTAAAACAAACACTATTGTGTAATTTTCAGTTAAAAAAAAATACTTTCTATTCATGGAATCAGTTTCACTGCAGTGGGGCTCCCCTTTATCCGTTCCACCACCTGTCCCAGCATTTCCTGAAGCATATGTAGACTGATTGTTCCTGTAAGGTGTTAATTATAAATACATCTGCTTTTTCAACTAAACAACACTCTGGATCGACCAAATCTGTTTTATCACCTTTAGACTCCTCAGTCTCTTAATATACACATCATTTTCCCACCCATTCTCTTTCTCTTTTCTTAAGGAATGAACAACAAACGTGATGATGTCATCAGTGTTGAGAGTAAGACCATATTCAGTGCCAGAGCTGCCAGCGAGTTAATATGCTATTTCGTTGCCGTGTACACCAGCTTGTCCCATGTTATTTTAGAGCCATCCAAGAGCTGCATCCACTTCTGGTGCAGAGACTGTCTGTCAATTTTCTGTAGCATACTTTGCTAGTCTGTCACCAATACTGCATGATCTACCTTCTGTGTAACCGTCCATGATCGCCACCATTGCTGCATCTATCTCCATTCTCATGCTAGACACTATAATGCTACACTTGCCAGAATCCCTAGCCACTTCTCTGCCAAGTTGGTATGCCACAAAACCCCAACCACTGCGCTTTCCACAGGATACATAACCATCCGTGTAGATGAACGGATCCTGATGTGAAGACACTTTTCTAAGGAATCCCTTATTATGACCTCGGTAGCTCCATAAGCCCAATTACGACACTTCCTGCCAAGCTGAATGATTACTTTAGTTAGCCTTTTTTTCTCTGCTGTTACTTCTATCCAATCCTTGTCAGTCCTGCATGGTAAGTCAGGTAATTACCTCATTGAGTGGATTGGTGTATCTCTGGTGCATCTGAGAACTGCTCATAGGCCCTCATTCTGAACCCTTTCCAACCTTGTGATCCCACAATCATATGGTTGTGAAATAATGAGGAACTCACGCTCACCTAATAACAATACTTGAATAAAATTTCTATATATTATCATATATATATATATATATATATATATATATATATATATATAGAATGGACAATTTAAAACTTAACATTGAAACTATAATTAATTAGATAAACATGGGACAAAACACATTTTTAAAAAATGATAGTTTTTTTTAACTTATAATAAAATTAAAAAAATTATTATCAAATCAATTTGTATATTTAAAATAAAGCAAACATAAAAGCAAATTAAATGTTAAACATTTTGAAAATGGTATTGTGACTTTTTTCAGGTGATGTGCGAATTCATCGATCTTATCATGTACAGTTCTTTGGCAATGAAGCAGAAAGAGGATGGATAGCTGAATCATCTCTGATCGTTTTTGAAGGAAAAACTAAGTTTTTAGAATTGGCACAGTTAGAGTTGTCAAAAAGTAAGAAAGGCAAAAGCTCCAGCAATCCCTTCAAAGTTAATATATCCCGACAACATGCTTGGAACATTGCTGTAGAAGAAGCTGAAGGAGCCAAGCCCTTATCGAGGGAAGAAAGAAATGTGCAATATATGTTTGATTATATATTTATGAATGATCTGAAGAGAGAGCAGCAGAGGCTCAAACAAGAACTTAAGAAATCCAGTAAGATAAAGGTGAACGATTCGTTATCTTACAAGTCAAAAACTGATTCAGGCAGGAAAAGGGATTCTTTGGAGAACATCTTGTCTCCCATTCAGGACACAACTAAAAAGCCAAAGTTAGAGGTTGGTTCTTCAGGAGCAGAAGCTTTATTTAGTGAATACTATGCAAAGCACAGAAGGTCAGTGATTGAGCAGCATCCAGGTATGGGTACTGCATTTGTGTTTGATTACCTGTGTCAACAATGGGAGACAGAAAAGAAGAAAGCTCCAAAGCGGGGAACCACTTGCTCTTCCTCAGAAACAGCTGACAGCAGCAGTGATGTTCAGCCGTTGACCAGCAATTTACCTAATCATTCTAATGGTATGTACTGCCCTACTTTGTCAAAATATGAAAACCTTCCATAATTAATGTGACTTCAGTGATTAATAAAATGTCAGCTATACTTGTAAGAACAGTTAACTAAAGTAAATTATATTATATAGACTCTCCAATCTATGTTGGCTGACTTACCACAAAGTATGAAATGATGGAAAAATACCTTATTTCAAGTATGACCAGACACAACAATAGGCACTTAAGAATGCAGCTTTTGTTAGCAAATAAATTAGCACACTTGTTTTATATACTACAGAACTGTATAATATAATATACTGTATAAATATGCTTGCACTTCTGTATTTGATCATTTTTACTTTGTAAGTATTGGTTTGCTATTTAAGGATGATCTGTGATAGTTGTGAATTATGTATTATATGAATTGATGACATACTCTTATTTTTAAATATTCTATTATCAGAGTACATTATTTTTTGTTTATTAATTATCACAAGAATTCATTTAATTTCTTTTTCACATAAGGTATTTTAGTGTGTGTTCTTAATATATTTTAAATGTCAAATATAATACAAGTAATTATACTGCATTTTTAGTCATTGATATGGAAATTTGTAGTACATAGAAATAGATTTATAGAGTCAGAAGTTGTTGCCTTTCTCCCTAGATGATGAGGAGCATAAATCTAATACACAGTTAGAAAAAATGATGTGTCAAGAAAATCAAACTGCAGACCTTACAAAACAAAATGCTGTAGAACAGGTATGAATTATGGTTAATTTTTATTGTGAATTTTTACAAAAAAAGTGAATTAACAGAATATTAGAAATATTAGGAAATATATGAAAACAGCCATGAAAAGTATACTAACATCAAAACAAATAACACCAGGGCTAAAACTAAGAATAGCAAAATGTTACATCTTCTCAATATTCCTGTATGGTGCAGAAACATGGACATCAGACAAGAAAATAGAACAGAAAATTGGAGCCTTGGAAATGTGGTTTTATAGAAGAATAGGTAGAATTGGATGGAAAGAAAAGAAAACAAATGATGACGGTTTAAAATAACTAAAAAGGAAAAGAGAACAATTAAACACAATTAGAACAAGACAAATGAAATTTTGGGGCATGTTAAAAGACACAACAGCCTACTAAAAGTAATATTGGTAGGGAAAATACAAGGTAAAAGAGGCAGACCAAGACTAACATGGACGAGTAACATCAAAAGATGGAGAAGTCAACCTATGACAATCTGCGCCATCAAAGCAAGAGACAGAGTGGAATGGCACTCCATGGTAGCCAACCTTCGATACGGAGACAACATTCAATGCTGATGATGAAATATAACAGCAGGAGAGCCCAACATAAGAACAAAAGATCACAGATTAATCTCCCTTGATATTGAAAAGCAAATAATGAGTAAAAGAAGTGAATTTACTACATTTTTAACTCAACCCAAAGCAAATCCTGTGTAATTTGGAGAAATAATATTTTTATTGACCTTTTACAGCAAATCTTTGAAACAATTACACCTTGGGAGAACTGCATTAAAAAAATAAAGGCGCACAGCCAGGACATATACTAACATTATACTTGCAAGATATACCTTTTTTCCCTCTTAATTGCCTCTAATTTTCAGTCAATACATATATTGCGTTACAAATATACCAATAAATTTTGTTGCAGGATGGGTATTAATGCAGTAAATTGAAATTTCAGATTCCAATATGAGTGCTATTTATCTTAGTTACTATGGCAGCTGGTGGATGATGTCAGCATGGACAAATTACATTTAACAATAATTTAAATTTAACATTTTAGTTGTCTTACATTGTCTTAAACTCCATTAACCCTAGATTACTACACCTATCCACGAGTCACGTTTTGACACCATCGTAAAAATTATGAACATTTTTACATTTGGAGTTCAGAAAATATTTTCTTTGAACTTTTGCTACACAGGGAGAGACAAGAATTGGGTTTAATAACCATTTCCTGAAATAGGTTCAATTTGCGGCCTGAAATTCAACTGCATGGATATAGAAGTGTTAAGTTGTCTATTCACACATTTGCCGCCTGTCCCTCATTCTAGTTGTATGTTCTGCTTCCTCTTAGCATCATTTGCTGCCTGCCTATCCTGTGTTACAAAGGTTTGTTTGATGTCTCACAAACAGCCAAGAGATTTTCCCCGTCATAAGGAAAAAGAAAAGAAAAAAAATAATTTCTAGAAAATTGACAAAATTAATCTAAAGACAGCCACTTTCTTACACCTTAGTAATTTTTACGAAGCACATGTGGTGTTTAAAAAAAAAATCCAACATGAAAGGAAACACTTTGGGGCAGCAGTAAATAGGAAGGTATAGGAAGGGAGGAATAACTTTGCCTATGCAAACTATTGTATTTAGAGAATTTGTATTTTGAGTTTGTGTTAATTTTATGATGCTGTTATCTAGTGTAAAAAAAGAAAAATTATAATATGGTACATATTTCTTCGAATGAATTAAAAAAAATTAATAAAATAAATTTTATTATTGATGGCAGTCAAGGCCTATGTTCATATTAGGTGATTAGCACTGATTGGTTAATTTGTTATTAAATCTACATTCTGTGGCTCACTGCCTTTTAGTTGTATGTATAAGCATTTGTATGCTGTTTTGTTAATTTGAGAGTGTTCCTTATATTAGGGGGCCCCAGTAGCTTAGTTGGGCAAACCAACCCACCATCTACCGACGTTTTGACAACCTATCTATCTATCTATCTATCTATCTATCTATCTATCTATCTATCTATCTATCTATCTATCTATCTATCTTTCGTTCGCTCGAAGTATTGTCTATATCAGCAATGTCGTTTCCTGTATGAATTTTACTGTCTTTTGTAATTCTTGCAGTGGCCCATATAGTTTTGTCTGTAGTGTTGTATCTATGGGCCAATGGATTTTCCTCAGTCTACTATATTCAGTGCAGTCTTGAAGTATGTGTTCAGCAGTAGGGGTGCCTGTCCACATGTACAAGTAGTTGATGTGCCGATCTTGAATTTTGTATACATGTGACTATGGAGTCGATTGTGTCCTGTTCTTAGGCGTATAATGATAACTTGTTCATATCTATTCATATTATGAATGGCATCCTGATTTGGGGCTTGGGATCCTCTGATTGATTTGATTATCTGTATCTACCGACGTTTTGACAACCTGTATTTGATTTCTGCTGGAAGCAGTGTGAATTCTACTCGTGAATGGTAAAAAATATCCCCATGGCTGGCAGAATAGGTACCAAGGTAGCACTATAGAAAGGTGAGGAATGGCACCTTGCTTGTGAGTTAATATGCTTGAGGTGACACTATACAGGAGTTTCCGAGCACTTCTGGATAAGTGGCCGGGCACACTTGGTTAAAAACCTGCCTGCTAAGAAGACTCTGATTCAAGTCTCGTATCTTTACATTTTATATCAGGCTTCTGAGGAAAAAGTGCCTTCCTAATTTTTTGAAGTGCTGGAAAAAGAGAAAAATGATGCTCAACAGTTGCACAAGGATGAGTGCACAGTTGACACTATAAATGATTCACGATAAGATGGTTGATAATTTTGCCAAGAAAATTCAGTCCCAAGAAAAATTTGTTAACCCTGTTTTTAGGATTTTGTAATTGACTTGAACATTCACTGTAACTGGAATTAGCCGCATCAGTTTAGTTGTGTCGTTAGTGTTTTTTATGTTACACGATTGTTAATAATTTTACATTTTTTTAATAGAACCAGACTAGTGTGACACGAAAAAGGACCCGGCAACCAAAGATTGTTGCCCCGTTGCAAGAGCTTGAAGTACAGACAGTGCCTTCTTCTAGTGCTGCGGCCGAATCAGTTGATGATGTGCCAGATTTGGAAAAAGACGTTGCAAAACCTGCTTTGTCAGCATCTACATCTTTAACAACCAATGTAAGTAGATCATTCTGCTAGAAGCAAAGAAAACCAGATATATATATTTCTATCTATATATTGTCCTTTCGAGCCGTAACCGGCCCATAGGGCGTAGACCAAGATACACCTTCTCCTACATGAATTTTTTGTTCTAGCAGTTTTCTTTTAAAGATATTTTATCAAATCTCGCCATCTGTCTCTGTTCTGTGCAAGCAGTTCTATCTCATTGAGGGAGCCGACTCCTGCTGCTCTTGCCTCTCTCTCATCAATGTTCTTCTCAGTGTCTCCCTGGGTCTTCCTCTTTTTCTTTTACCTGTTGTTTCCCATATGAGGGCTTGCTTTGCTATTCGATTATTATCTCTTCTCATCACATGTCCAACGTATGACCATCGTCTTTTCTTTATTACTGAAGATATTAGTGGTTGATTGGCGATTTCTCTAATTTCCTCGTTTGTTTTGAATTCGTTCCATGCTATACCATATATATTTACAGCACTAAAAATATACTACAATACAAGGTGCTCATTATGACATGTCCAATGTTGCTATATTCTTGAACACTATAGATTCATAAAATCTTGATATTGATTATTGAGGTTATGTGTGTTATCTGTTTACTATCGTGGGTTTGGTCTTCTAAATGGGGGACTGGGTGGTCTAGAGAAAAGACGTCAATCTCTGGAGAGGAAGGTCTTGGGTTTAATTCCACCACAGTTGATGGGGATTTTGTATGTAGTGGTGAAGTGTATATTGTAGAAGAGGAAAGACGTCAAGGTATGCTACGTAATAAGACAAGAAAGGCGTAGAGGCGGGATTGTGAACCCAGAGATGGTGCACTACACGGTATAAATTTTGCAGAATGCAACGTAAAATACATTGCTGAAGGCAATGAATACTGTTTATAAGTAAAATGGGGAGTGACGTCAAAATGTTTTAAATAAGAGTGGAAAGGTGTAGTGGCAAAAAGTAAGGGGATAAGTAAAACATATGCAATAAACAAAAGTGAAGTAGTAAGGAAGGAGGTGAAGGGTAGATAAAGTATGAGTGATAGAGGGTAGAGTGGTTTGATGGTACGGTTTAGTCGTTAAGATAAATGACTAAAATGGATTGGGGGCAAATGTAATAGTAGAAATGAAAATGTTTAATAATGAAGTGAGTGAGTGATGAGGAGCACGTGGGCACATTACTGGAAGAAAGTGGGGAGGTGAGCTCAGACAGAATAACAGAGTTCCCGTGATTGTTAAGAGGGTTCAGTTAGAAATGGGCAGAGGATGTAAGGATATTTTTGATTGGTTGTAGGTGAAAGATATAGTCGAAGTGCAAGGTTAGGTGGAGGAAATTTCACTGATGTTGACGGCCTGAAAACAGTGTGGCCGGGAGGCGGTAGCCATAATGGCTCACCAACCTCCATAGTGTTGTGTGTAACTATGTTTGAGCAAAGAGTTTGACAGTTAATTCAGTTTTAATTGAAGAGTATAAGCTTTTGGTAGATTTCCCTCAGGTGAACGGCAGGGAAGGTGATTGTGGGAGAAACCTTAGTTTTAGATTAGGCGGTAGGCCAATGGCTCATGGAAGCCAAGGGGGACTAAGAGTTAGTCCAAAGTGTCTAAACATTAAACTAGAATAGACGTACGTCTTGTGGTTAAGTCGAGATGACATTGTGTTCAATTAGGGAATAGATTAAGTTCCAGATTAAGCAGAATTTTGGTGTGGACAAATAGAGTGGGTGAAGCATGGTTGTAGCGAACAGTGCCTACAGGACATTTCGTGTGTGTGAGCAGCCGAGCGCAGCGTAAGTCGCCGGTTGGCTTTCTTTTTACCAATGTGTTACTTGACAAGTTACCTGTTAATAAACTCAAGTTCATATTATGAGTGGACATTGTGAACAGTAAATTATCGCCAGTGTGTGGTTGTAGACGGTGTGGTGAAATACGAACGTCAGGGTCGTGGAGAAGACTGTGTTCTCAGATTTCTGTGGGGCTGATATATCAGAAAATCAATGCGAAGTACACCACATAACAAGATCACGAAGAGAAGCTGAGTCAGTTTTCCTGACCATTCAAGAGCTGCCGTCTCATTCAAGTAGGAGGCAGTAGGCAAGAAGCAAATCAAGAGTCCAGACCAGCAAGATTTGTTATGGCCGACAATTAGTACAGCGGGCGGCCAGATTCAACGAGGCAGCGATACGGGCCAAGCAGAACACAGCCATGGTTGTAGAATCTACATAAGAGTCGCAGAACATTCATAGTTAGCACGAACGTTTTATTATTACATTTTCATGTTATCATCACGTAACGGAACACATAAGCATTATTGATACACTGGGACTGAAAATTAATAGAGATAAGACCAAAATTATGAGAATTCATGCTGTTGGCAATAACCAAATAAAAATATGAGAAATACCACTACTGGATGTATAATCTTACATATCATCATCATCATCAAGTACCGGGCCTATTGGCGTAGGTGATAATGTCTCCACAACCTTCGATCTCGGCAGCTATTTATCATTTCTGTTGTTGACCTTCTGCCAAGCCATTCTCTCAAGCAGTCTGTTATTTTTTCTCTTTGCCTCCCTCTATCACTCCGTCCCTCAATTTTTCCAGTTGTTACAATATATTCAAGTTGTTCTCTTCTCATTACATGGCCAAAAAATGATGATTGTTTCTACCTAATATTGGAAATTAGCTCTCTTTTTGCTTTGACCTCTCTCAGAACGTTTTCATTACTCTTCTTAGCTGTCCATGGTATTCTCAACATTCTTCTGTAAAACCACATTTCTACAGACTCCAGTGATTTTCTTGTCTGTTGTCCTATTGTCCATGACTCGCATCCATATGTTAAGACTGCCTATACGTAACATTTAAGAACTTTTTTTTTTGTTTCTATTGTCAAAAACAGATTGCATAGTATTTTCCTCATTTTTTGGAAAGCTGCTTTTGCCTGAGCCATTCTGCATCTCACCTATTTTGTACATCTTCCGTCTGAGGTTAACAAAGTTCCCAAATATTTAAATTCATTTACCTGTTTTAATATTGTTCCACTTGTCTTTATTTTGCACTGAGGTGATGTCTTTTTCTTTGTTGTTACCATTCCCTCTGTCTTTTTGCTATTAAGGCTGAGTCCTTTATTTTTGCTTTCTTTCACTACAGTGTCCAACATTTCTTGTAACTCTTAGCGATTAAGACTGTATCATCAGCATACCTTAGATTATTTATATTATCACCTCTGATTGTTATTCCAGGCATGCCCCTTATGGATCTTAAAATCTCACTATAAATATTAAACATATCTGGTGACAGCACACAACCTTGTCTAACACCCTGTTTTATTTGTTGAAACATTCCCAATTGGTTTCCAGTTCTTATGGCCGCTGTTTGTTGCCAGTACATGTTCTTTATTATTCTTAGATCTTTGCTGTCTACGTTTATGCTTTCTAAAATTTTTATTATTTCTTGGTGCTTTACTTTGTCAAATGCCTTGGTGTAATCTATGAAACATAGGTATAGATCTGTTTTCACCTCTATGGCTCTTTCTACTAAAGATCTTATGATATAAATGGCATTGCTTGTTCCTTTATCTCTAACAAAACCACACTGTTCATCGCTAATTTCTGGACTGATTTTGTTTCGCACTCTTCGCATGATGATTCTTAGTAATATCTTAGTCATATGACTCATAAGGCTTATTGTGCGATGATCATCGCATTCAATCACACCCGATTTCTTATATCTGGATAGTAATATAGACAAAGAAGGAGGAACAGAGAATGATACCAAAATAAGGATATCAAAAGCAAAAGGAGCATTCGTTGCATTGGTTGATAATTTTGCCAAGAAAATTCAGTCCCAAGAAAAATTTGTTAATCCTATTTTTAGGATTTTGTAATTGACTTGAACATTCACTGTAACTGGAATTAGCCGCATCAGTTTAGTTGTGTCGTTAGTGTTTTTTATGTTACACGATTGTTAATAATTTTTACATTTTTTTAATAGAACCAGACTAGTGTGACACGAAAAAGGACCCGGCAACCAAAGATTGTTGCCCCGTTGCAAGAGCTTGAAGTACAGACAGTGCCTTCTTCTAGTGCTGCGGCCGAATCAGTTGATGATGTGCCAGATTTGGAAAAAGACGTTGCAAAACCTGCTTTGTCAGCATCTACATCTTTAACAACCAATGTAAGTAGATCATTCTGCTAGAAGCAAAGAAAATCAGATATATATATTTCTATCTATCTATTGTCCTTTCGAGCCGAAGACGGCACATAGGACAGAACTACAATCTCAAAAACAGAAACCCCTGCGTGCCGAAGTGGCACATATTGCAGAGATCACTGCTTCTAAAATCTATGGTTCTGTTTCCATAACAATGATTTTTACAATGACAGTTTGTCAAGCCATCGATCAACCTCCTTAGTCGCCTCTTATGACATGCCTGGAAGGTCACAGTGTCACTATTCTTTACTTCCCACATAATGAGGCCCCGGTAACACACGGGAGGATATATATATTTACAGCACTAAAAATATACCACAATACAAGGTGCTCATTATGACATGTCCAATGTTGCTATATTCTTGAAGACTATAGATTCATAAAATCTTGATATTGATTATTGAGGTTATGTGTGTTATCTGTTTACTATCGTGGGTTTGGTCTTCTAAATGGGGGACTGGGTGGTCTAGAGAAAAGACGTCAATCTCTGGAGAGGAAGGTCTTGGGTTTAATTCCACCACAGTTGATGGGGATTTTGTATGTAGTGGTGAAGTGTATATTGTAGAAGAGGAAAGACGTCAAGGTATGCTACGTAATAAGACAAGAAAGGCGTAGAGGCGGGATTGTGAACCCAGAGATGGTGCACTACACCGTATAAATTTTGCAGAATGCAACGTAAAATACATTGCTGAAGGCAATGAATACTGTTTATAAGTAAAATGGGGAGTGACG
This sequence comes from Megaustenia siamemsis, assembly GCA_032433765.1. Taxonomy (NCBI): domain Eukaryota; kingdom Metazoa; phylum Mollusca; class Gastropoda; order Stylommatophora; family Ariophantidae; genus Megaustenia; species Megaustenia siamemsis. The sequence goes on along the minus strand of JAVIAB010000051.1, from coordinate 78,155,397 downwards.
TCAAAATGTTTTAAATAAGAGTGGAAAGGTGTAGTGGCGAGATAGCCAATCCAAAAGGGTTAGTCTACACTGAGAACCTATTGAATAAACAATAGGGAAGAACATTGCGGAATGCAATGGGTATACATATAAAGGGCCTAGAGCAGTAATGTAGAGTTATGGGAGAAGTTATGAGGAAATGTTTAGAGAATAATGGATATTTAAAAAAGGTGAGTTGTGCCGAACTAGACTAGTTTGGTGACGAAAACAGAGATTGCCGGAAATAGACGGGTGACTGAGGCCTGGTCTGCTGGTTCTATAGGGCCTATTATCAGAACCTTTGGCCAATACTGACGACATAGACTGACAGGGACGCTGCACAATGAGAGAAGAAATAACTTCATAACAAAATAAATAAGGGGAGAGATGTAGAGAAGAGGTTTCTCAGAGGGACGGTATAAGTAGGGGAGAAGATAAATTAGGGGAAAGGCTAAAACAGCCTTCCTCTGTAAGGAAACAGAAAAGTATAGTACACAGACGAGATGGAGTAAGGAGAAGGCTAAATGAGCCTTGCTCTAGAGAAGGGAGGAAGAGAATAGGTCAAGATGGCATCGGAGAGGAGAGGGGTATATAATGGAGTAGGGATGGAGAAAAGTAAGGGGATAAGTAAAGCATACGCAATAAACAAAAGTGAGGTAGTAAGGAAGGAGATAAAGTAAGAGTGATAGGGTAGAGTGGTTTGATGGTACGGTTTAGTTGTTAAGATAAACGACTAAAATGGATTGGGGGCAGATGTAATAGTGGAGATGAAAATGTGTAACAATGAAGTGAGTGAGTGATGAGGGAGTGCGTGGGCACTTAACTGGAAGAAAGTGGGGAGGTGAGCTCAGACAGAATAACAGAGTTCCCGTGAGTGTTAAGAGGGTTCAGTTAGAAATGGGCGAAGGATGTAAGGAGATTTTTGATTGGTTGTAGGTGAAAGATATAGTCGAAGTACAAGGTTAGGTAGGGGAAATTTCACTCATGTTGACGGCCTGAGAACAGTGTGGCCGGGAGGCGGTAGCCATAATGGCTCACCAACCTCCATAGTGTTGTGTGTAATTATGTTCGAGCAAAGAGTTTGACAGTTAGTTCAGTTTTAATTGAAGAGTATGAGTTTTGGGTAGATTTCCCTCAGTTGAACGGCAGGGAAGGTGATTGCGTGAGAAACCTTAGTTTTAGATTAGGCGGTAGGCCAATGGCTCATGGAAGCCAAGAGGGACTAAGAGTTAGTCCAAAGTGTCTAAACATTAAACTAGAATAGACGTAAGTCTTGTGGTTAAGTCGAGATGACATTGTGTTCAATTAGGGAATAGATTAAGTTCCAGATTAAGCAGAATTTTGGTGTGGACAAATAGAGTGGGTGAAGCATGGTTGTAGCGAACAGTGCCTACAGGACATTTCATGTGTGTGGGCAACCGAGCGCAGCGTAAGTTGCCGGTTGGCTTTCTTTTAACCATTGTGTTATTTGACAAATTACCTGTTAATAAACTCAAGTTCATATTATGAGTGGACGTTGTGAACAGTAAATTATCGCCAGTGTGTGGTTGTAGACGGTGTGGTGAAATACGAACGTCAGGGTCGCGGAGAAGACTTTGTTCTCAGATTTCTGTGGGGCTGATATATCAGAAAATCAATCCGAAGTACACCACATAACAAGATCACGAAGAGAAGCTGAGTCAGTTTTCCTGACCATTCAAGATCTGCTGTCTCAGTCAAGTAGGAGGCAGTAGGCAAGAAGCAAATCAAGAGTCCAGACCAGCAAGATTTGTTATGGCCGACAATTAGTACAGCGGGCGGCCAGATTCAACGAGTCAGCGATACGGGCCAAGCAGAACACAGCCATGGTTGCAGAATCTGCAGAAGAGTCGCAGAACATTCATAGTTAGCACGAACGTTTTATTATTACATTTTCATGTTATCATCGCGTAACGGAACACATAAGCATTATTGATACACTGGGACTGAAAATTAATAGAGATAAGACCAAAATTATGAGAATTCATGCTGTTGGCAATAACCAAATAAAAATATGAGAAATACCTCTACTGGATGTATAATCTTACATATATCTGGATAGTAATATAGACAAAGAAGGAGGAACAGAGAATGATACCAAAATAAAGATATCAAAAGCCAAAGGAGCATTTGTTCCATTGGGAAACATGGAAGCCAAAGAAATTAGGTTAAATACAAAAATAACAACTTTCTCCAATTAAAAAAATAAAATACTCCAATGTTAAGTCAGTCCTATTATATAGATGTGAAACATGAACAACAAAATTGACAATCCTGAAGATACAGACTTTCATTAATGGATGCTTATGCAGAATAAAGGGGTGGAAATGGCAGGACAAACTCACTAACATAGAATTATGGAAATGTACCAGTCAAATACCAGTGGATAAAGAGATACAGCGAAGACGATGGCGATGGATGGGACACACACTGTGGGAGCCAACTGAGAGTATTACACAACAGGCCCTTTTTTGGAATCCCCAGGGGAAAAGACAAAGAGGAAGACCAAGAAATATTCTTGGAGAAGTCAGACAGAAGCAGAGATGATGATGAGGAAGACATGGAATGATCTTAAAATAATGGTAAGAGACAGAATGACTTGGAAAGTGTTTGTTGAAGACCTTTGCTCCACAGGGAGCTGAAAGGTAGAAGAAGAAGTAGAAAGGGAGGAACATTTTTGCCCATGCAAACTGTTGCATTTAGGTAATTTGTATTTTGAGTTTGTGTAAATTTTATGATGCCGTTATCTAGTGTAACAAAAAATTATAATATGGTACATATTTCTTTGAATGAATTAAAAAAATTAATAAAATAAATGTTATTATTAATGGCAGTCAAGTCCCATGTTCATATTAGGTGATTAGCACTGATTGGTTAATTTGTTATTAAACCTACAATCTGTGGCTCACTGCCTTTTAGTTGTATGTATAAGCATTTGTACGCTGTTTTGTTCCTTTTAGAGTGTTCCTTATATTAGGGGGCCTTAGTAGCTTAGTTGGGCAAACCAACCCACTATCTACCGACGTTTTGACAACCTGTATTTGATTTCTGCTGGAAGCAGTGTGAATTCTACTCGTGGTTGGAAAAAAATACTCCATGGTTGGCAGAAATAGGTACCAGGGTAGCACTCTAGAAAGGCGAGGAATGGCGCCTTGCTTGTGAGTTAATATGCTTGAGGTGACACCATACAGGTGTTTTCGAGCACTTCTGGATAAGTGGCCGGGCACACTTGGATAAAAACCTGTCTGCTAAGAAGACTCTGATTCAAGTCTCGTATCTTTACATTTTATATCAGGCTTCTGAGGAAGAAGTGCCTTCCTAATTTTTTGAAGTGCTGGAAAAGGAGAAAAATGATGCTCAACAGTTTCACAAGGATGAGTGCACAGTTGACACTATAAATGATTCACGATAAGTTGGTTGATAATTTTGCCAAGAAAATTCAGTCCCAAGAAAAAATTTGTTAATCCTATTTTTAGGATTTTGTAATTGACTTGAACATTCACTGTAACTGGAATTAGCCGCATCAGTTTAGTTGTGTCGTTAGTGTTTTTTATGTTACACGATTGTTAATAATTTTTACATTTTATTATAGAAACAGACTAGTGTGACACGAAAAAGGACCCGGCAACCAAAGATTGTTGCCCCGTTGCAAGAGCTTGAAGTACAGACAGTGTCTTCTTCTAGTGCTGCGGCCGAATCAGTTGATGATGTGCCAGATTTGGAAAAAGACGTTGCAAAACCTGCTTTGTCAGCATCTACACCTTTAACAACCAATGTAAGTAGATCATTCTGCTAGAAGCAAAGAAAACCAGATATATATATTTACATTACTAAAAATATACCAATACAAGGTGCTCATTATGACATGTCCAATGTTGCTATATTCTTGAACACTATAGATTCATAAATTCTTGATACTGATTAGTGAGGTTATGTGTGTTATCTGTTTACTATCTTGGGTTTGGTCTTCTAAATGGGGGACTGGGTGGTCTAGAGAAAAGACTTCAATCTTTGGAGAGGAAGGTCCTGGGTTTAATTCCACCACAGTTGATGGGGATTTTGTTTGTAGTGATGAAGTAGAAGAGGAAAGACGTCAAGGTGTGTTACACAATAAGACAAGAAAGGTGTAAAGGTGGGATTGTAAATCCAGAGGTGGTGCACTACACGGTATAAATTTTGCAGAATGCAACGTAAAATACATTGCTGAAGGCAATGAATACTGTTTATAAGTAAAATGGGGAGTGACGTCAAAATGTTTTAAATAAGAGTGGAAAGGTGTAGTGGCGAGATAGCCAATCCGAATGGGTTAGACTACACTGAGAACCTATTGAATAGACAATAGGGAAGAACATTGCGGAATGCTATGGGTATACATATAAAGGGCCTAGAGCAGTAATGTAGAGTTATGGGAGAAGTTATGAGGAAATATTCAGAGAATAATGGATATTTAAAAAAGGTGAGTTGTGCCGAACTAGACTAGTTTGGTGACGAAAACAGAGATTGCCGGAAATAGACGGGTGACTGAGGCCTGGTCTGCTGGTTCTATAGGGCCTATTATCAGAACCTTTGGCCAATACTGACGACATAGACTGACAGGGACGCTGCACAATGAGAGAAGAAATAACTTCATAACAAAATAAATAAGGGGAGAGATGTAGAGAAGAGGTTTCTCAGAGGGACGGTATAAGTAGGGGAGAAGATAAATTAGGGGAAAGGCTATAAGGGCCTTCCTCTGTAAGGAAACAGAAAAGTATAGTACACAGACGAGATGGAGTAAGGAGAAGGCTAAATGAGCCTTGCTCTGTAAGGAAACAGAAAAGTATAGTACACAGACGAGATGGAGTAAGGAGAAGGCTAAATGAGCCTTGCTCTGTAAGGAAACAGAAAAGTATAGTACACAGACGAGATGGAGTAAGGAGAAGGCTAAATGAGCCTTGCTCTAGAGAAGGGAGGAAGAGAATAGGTCAAGATGGCATCGGAGAGGAGAGGGGTATATAATGGGGTAGGGATGGAGAAAAGTAAGGGGATAAGTAAAGCATACGCAATAAACAAAAGTGAGGTAGTAAGGAAGGAGATAAAGTAAGAGTGATAGGGTAGAGTGGTTTGATGGTACGGTTTAGTTGTTAAGATAAACGACTAAAATGGATTGGGGGCAGATGTAATAGTGGAGATGAAAATGTGTAACAATGAAGTGAGTGAGTGATGAGGGAGTGCGTGGGCACTTAACTGGAAGAAAGTGGGGAGGTGAGCTCAGACAGAATAACAGAGTTCCCGTGAGTGTTAAGAGGGTTCAGTTAGAAATGGGCGAAGGATGTAAGGAGATTTTTGATTGGTTGTAGGTGAAAGATATAGTCGAAGTACAAGGTTAGGTAGGGGAAATTTCACTCATGTTGACGGCCTGAGAACAGTGTGGCCGGGAGGCGGTAGCCATAATGGCTCACCAACCTCCATAGTGTTGTGTGTAATTATGTTCGAGCAAAGAGTTTGACAGTTAGTTCAGTTTTAATTGAAGAGTATGAGTTTTGGGTAGATTTCCCTCAGTTGAACGGCAGGGAAGGTGATTGCGTGAGAAACCTTAGTTTTAGATTAGGCGGTAGGCCAATGGCTCATGGAAGCCAAGAGGGACTAAGAGTTAGTCCAAAGTGTCTAAACATTAAACTAGAATAGACGTAAGTCTTGTGGTTAAGTCGAGATGACATTGTGTTCAATTAGGGAATAGATTAAGTTCCAGATTAAGCAGAATTTTGGTGTGGACAAATAGAGTGGGTGAAGCATGGTTGTAGCGAACAGTGCCTACAGGACATTTCATGTGTGTGGGCAACCGAGCGCAGCGTAAGTTGCCGGTTGGCTTTCTTTTAACCATTGTGTTATTTGACAAATTACCTGTTAATAAACTCAAGTTCATATTATGAGTGGACGTTGTGAACAGTAAATTATCGCCAGTGTGTGGTTGTAGACGGTGTGGTGAAATACGAACGTCAGGGTCGCGGAGAAGACTTTGTTCTCAGATTTCTGTGGGGCTGATATATCAGAAAATCAATCCGAAGTACACCACATAACAAGATCACGAAGAGAAGCTGAGTCAGTTTTCCTGACCATTCAAGATCTGCTGTCTCAGTCAAGTAGGAGGCAGTAGGCAAGAAGCAAATCAAGAGTCCAGACCAGCAAGATTTGTTATGGCCGACAATTAGTACAGCGGGCGGCCAGATTCACGAGTCAGCGATACGGGCCAAGCAGAACACAGCCATGGTTGCAGAATCTGCAGAAGAGTCGCAGAACATTCATAGTTAGCACGAACGTTTTATTATTACATTTTCATGTTATCATCACGTAACGGAACACATAAGCATTATTGATACACTGGGACTGAAAATTAATAGAGATAAGACCAAAATTATGAGAATTCATGCTGTTGGCAATAACCAAATAAAAATATGAGAAATACCTCTACTGGATGTATAATCTTACATATATCTGGATAGTAATATAGACAAAGAAGGAGGAACAGAGAATGATACCAAAATAAAGATATCAAAAGCCAAAGGAGCATTTGTTCCATTGGGAAACATGGAAGCCAAAGAAATTAGGTTAAATACAAAAATAACAACTTTCTCCAATTAAAAAAATAAAATACTCCAATGTTAAGTCAGTCCTATTATATAGATGTGAAACATGAACAACAAAATTGACAATCCTGAAGATACAGACTTTCATTAATGGATGCTTATGCAGAATAAAGGGGTGGAAATGGCAGGACAAACTCACTAACATAGAATTATGGAAATGTACCAGTCAAATACCAGTGGATAAAGAGATACAGCGAAGACGATGGCGATGGATGGGACACACACTGTGGGAGCCAACTGAGAGTATTACACAACAGGCCCTTTTTTGGAATCCCCAGGGGAAAAGACAAAGAGGAAGACCAAGAAATATTCTTGGAGAAGTCAGACAGAAGCAGAGATGATGATGGGGAACATGGAATGATCTTAAAATAATGGTAAGAGACAGAATGACTTGGAAAGTGTTTGTTGAAGACCTTTGCTCCACAGGGAGCTGAAAGGTAGAAGAAGAAGTAGAAAGGGAGGAACATTTTTGCCCATGCAAACTGTTGCATTTAGGTAATTTGTATTTTGAGTTTGTGTAAATTTTATGATGCCGTTATCTAGTGTAACAAAAAATTATAATATGGTACATATTTCTTTGAATGAATTAAAAAAAATTAATAAAATAAATGTTATTATTAATGGCAGTCAAGTCCCATGTTCATATTAGGTGATTAGCACTGATTGGTTAATTTGTTATTAAACCTACAATCTGTGGCTCACTGCCTTTTAGTTGTATGTATAAGCATTTGTACGCTGTTTTGTTCCTTTTAGAGTGTTCCTTATATTAGGGGGCCTTAGTAGCTTAGTTGGGCAAACCAACCCACTATCTACCGACGTTTTGACAACCTGTATTTGATTTCTGCTGGAAGCAGTGTGAATTCTACTCGTGGTTGGAAAAAAATACTCCCATGGTTGGCAGAAATAGGTACCAGGGTAGCACTCTAGAAAGGCGAGGAATGGCGCCTTGCTTGTGAGTTAATATGCTTGAGGTGACACCATACAGGTGTTTTCGAGCACTTCTGGATAAGTGGCCGGGCACACTTGGATAAAAACCTGTCTGCTAAGAAGACTCTGATTCAAGTCTCGTATCTTTACATTTTATATCAGGCTTCTGAGGAAGAAGTGCCTTCCTAATTTTTTGAAGTGCTGGAAAAGGAGAAAAATGATGCTCAACAGTTTCACAAGGATGAGTGCACAGTTGACACTATAAATGATTCACGATAAGTTGGTTGATAATTTTGCCAAGAAAATTCAGTCCCAAGAAAAAATTTGTTAATCCTATTTTTAGGATTTTGTAATTGACTTGAACATTCACTGTAACTGGAATTAGCCGCATCAGTTTAGTTGTGTCGTTAGTGTTTTTTATGTTACACGATTGTTAATAATTTTTACATTTTATTATAGAAACAGACTAGTGTGACACGAAAAAGGACCCGGCAACCAAAGATTGTTGCCCCGTTGCAAGAGCTTGAAGTACAGACAGTGTCTTCTTCTAGTGCTGCGGCCGAATCAGTTGATGATGTGCCAGATTTGGAAAAAGACGTTGCAAAACCTGCTTTGTCAGCATCTACACCTTTAACAACCAATGTAAGTAGATCATTCTGCTAGAAGCAAAGAAAACCAGATATATATATTTACATTACTAAAAATATACCAATACAAGGTGCTCATTATGACATGTCCAATGTTGCTATATTCTTGAACACTATAGATTCATAAATTCTTGATACTGATTAGTGAGGTTATGTGTGTTATCTGTTTACTATCTTGGGTTTGGTCTTCTAAATGGGGGACTGGGTGGTCTAGAGAAAAGACTTCAATCTTTGGAGAGGAAGGTCCTGGGTTTAATTCCACCACAGTTGATGGGGATTTTGTTTGTAGTGATGAAGTAGAAGAGGAAAGACGTCAAGGTGTGTTACACAATAAGACAAGAAAGGTGTAAAGGTGGGATTGTAAATCCAGAGGTGGTGCACTACACGGTATAAATTTTGCAGAATGCAACGTAAAATACATTGCTGAAGGCAATGAATACTGTTTATAAGTAAAATGGGGAGTGACGTCAAAATGTTTTAAATAAGAGTGGAAAGGTGTAGTGGCGAGATAGCCAATCCGAATGGGTTAGACTACACTGAGAACCTATTGAATAGACAATAGGGAAGAACATTGCGGAATGCTATGGGTATACATATAAAGGGCCTAGAGCAGTAATGTAGAGTTATGGGAGAAGTTATGAGGAAATATTCAGAGAATAATGGATATTTAAAAAAGGTGAGTTGTGCCGAACTAGACTAGTTTGGTGACGAAAACAGAGATTGCCGGAAATAGACGGGTGACTGAGGCCTGGTCTGCTGGTTCTATAGGGCCTATTATCAGAACCTTTGGCCAATACTGACGACATAGACTGACAGGGACGCTGCACAATGAGAGAAGAAATAACTTCATAACAAAATAAATAAGGGGAGAGATGTAGAGAAGAGGTTTCTCAGAGGGACGGTATAAGTAGGGGAGAAGATAAATTAGGGGAAAGGCTATAAGGGCCTTCCTCTGTAAGGAAACAGAAAAGTATAGTACACAGACGAGATGGAGTAAGGAGAAGGCTAAATGAGCCTTGCTCTGTAAGGAAACAGAAAAGTATAGTACACAGACGAGATGGAGTAAGGAGAAGGCTAAATGAGCCTTGCTCTGTAAGGAAACAGAAAAGTATAGTACACAGACGAGATGGAGTAAGGAGAAGGCTAAATGAGCCTTGCTCTAGAGAAGGGAGGAAGAGAATAGGTCAAGATGGCATCGGAGAGGAGAGGGGTATATAATGGGGTAGGGATGGAGAAAAGTAAGGGGATAAGTAAAGCATACGCAATAAACAAAAGTGAGGTAGTAAGGAAGGAGATAAAGTAAGAGTGATAGGGTAGAGTGGTTTGATGGTACGGTTTAGTTGTTAAGATAAACGACTAAAATGGATTGGGGGCAGATGTAATAGTGGAGATGAAAATGTGTAACAATGAAGTGAGTGAGTGATGAGGGAGTGCGTGGGCACTTAACTGGAAGAAAGTGGGGAGGTGAGCTCAGACAGAATAACAGAGTTCCCGTGAGTGTTAAGAGGGTTCAGTTAGAAATGGGCGAAGGATGTAAGGAGATTTTTGATTGGTTGTAGGTGAAAGATATAGTCGAAGTACAAGGTTAGGTAGGGGAAATTTCACTCATGTTGACGGCCTGAGAACAGTGTGGCCGGGAGGCGGTAGCCATAATGGCTCACCAACCTCCATAGTGTTGTGTGTAATTATGTTCGAGCAAAGAGTTTGACAGTTAGTTCAGTTTTAATTGAAGAGTATGAGTTTTGGGTAGATTTCCCTCAGTTGAACGGCAGGGAAGGTGATTGCGTGAGAAACCTTAGTTTTAGATTAGGCGGTAGGCCAATGGCTCATGGAAGCCAAGAGGGACTAAGAGTTAGTCCAAAGTGTCTAAACATTAAACTAGAATAGACGTAAGTCTTGTGGTTAAGTCGAGATGACATTGTGTTCAATTAGGGAATAGATTAAGTTCCAGATTAAGCAGAATTTTGGTGTGGACAAATAGAGTGGGTGAAGCATGGTTGTAGCGAACAGTGCCTACACGACATTTCATGTGTGTGGGCAACCGAGCGCAGCGTAAGTTGCCGGTTGGCTTTCTTTTAACCATTGTGTTATTTGACAAATTACCTGTTAATAAACTCAAGTTCATATTATGAGTGGACGTTGTGAACAGTAAATTATCGCCAGTGTGTGGTTGTAGACGGTGTGGTGAAATACGAACGTCAGGGTCGCGGAGAAGACTTTGTTCTCAGATTTCTGTGGGGCTGATATATCAGAAAATCAATCCGAAGTACACCACATAACAAGATCACGAAGAGAAGCTGAGTCAGTTTTCCTGACCATTCAAGATCTGCTGTCTCAGTCAAGTAGGAGGCAGTAGGCAAGAAGCAAATCAAGAGTCCAGACCAGCAAGATTTGTTATGGCCGACAATTAGTACAGCGGGCGGCCAGATTCAACGAGTCAGCGATACGGGCCAAGCAGAACACAGCCATGGTTGCAGAATCTGCAGAAGAGTCGCAGAACATTCATAGTTAGCACGAACGTTTTATTATTACATTTCATGTTATCATCACGTAACGGAACACATAAGCATTATTGATACACTGGGACTGAAAATTAATAGAGATAAGACCAAAATTATGAGAATTCATGCTGTTGGCAATAACCAAATAAAAATATGAGAAATACCTCTACTGGATGTATAATCTTACATATATCTGGATAGTAATATAGACAAAGAAGGAGGAACAGAGAATGATACCAAAATAAAGATATCAAAAGCCAAAGGAGCATTTGTTCCATTGGGAAACATGGAAGCCAAAGAAATTAGGTTAAATACAAAAATAACAACTTTCTCCAATTAAAAAAATAAAATACTCCAATGTTAAGTCAGTCCTATTATATAGATGTGAAACATGAACAACAAAATTGACAATCCTGAAGATACAGACTTTCATTAATGGATGCTTATGCAGAATAAAGGGGTGGAAATGGCAGGACAAACTCACTAACATAGAATTATGGAAATGTACCAGTCAAATACCAGTGGATAAAGAGATACAGCGAAGACGATGGCGATGGATGGGACACACACTGTGGGAGCCAACTGAGAGTATTACACAACAGGCCCTTTTTTGGAATCCCCAGGGGAAAAGACAAAGAGGAAGACCAAGAAATATTCTTGGAGAAGTCAGACAGAAGCAGAGATGATGATGGGGAAGACATGGAATGATCTTAAAATAATGGTAAGAGACAGAATGACTTGGAAAGTGTTTGTTGAAGACCTTTGCTCCACAGGGAGCTGAAAGGTAGAAGAAGAAGTAGAAAGGGAGGAACATTTTTGCCCATGCAAACTGTTGCATTTAGGTAATTTGTATTTTGAGTTTGTGTAAATTTTATGATGCCGTTATCTAGTGTAACAAAAAATTATAATATGGTACATATTTCTTTGAATGAATTAAAAAAAATTAATAAAATAAATGTTATTATTAATGGCAGTCAAGTCCCATGTTCATATTAGGTGATTAGCACTGATTGGTTAATTTGTTATTAAACCTACAATCTGTGGCTCACTGCCTTTTAGTTGTATGTATAAGCATTTGTACGCTGTTTTGTTCCTTTTAGAGTGTTCCTTATATTAGGGGGCCTTAGTAGCTTAGTTGGGCAAACCAACCCACTATCTACCGACGTTTTGACAACCTGTATTTGATTTCTGCTGGAAGCAGTGTGAATTCTACTCGTGGTTGGAAAAAAAATACTCCCATGGTTGGCAGAAATAGGTACCAGGGTAGCACTCTAGAAAGGCGAGGAATGGCGCCTTGCTTGTGAGTTAATATGCTTGAGGTGACACCATACAGGTGTTTTCGAGCACTTCTGGATAAGTGGCCGGGCACACTTGGATAAAAACCTGTCTGCTAAGAAGACTCTGATTCAAGTCTCGTATCTTTACATTTTATATCAGGCTTCTGAGGAAGAAGTGCCTTCCTAATTTTTTGAAGTGCTGGAAAAGGAGAAAAATGATGCTCAACAGTTTCACAAGGATGAGTGCACAGTTGACACTATAAATGATTCACGATAAGTTGGTTGATAATTTTGCCAAGAAAATTCAGTCCCAAGAAAAAATTTGTTAATCCTATTTTTAGGATTTTGTAATTGACTTGAACATTCACTGTAACTGGAATTAGCCGCATCAGTTTAGTTGTGTCGTTAGTGTTTTTTATGTTACACGATTGTTAATAATTTTTACATTTTATTATAGAAACAGACTAGTGTGACACGAAAAAGGACCCGGCAACCAAAGATTGTTGCCCCGTTGCAAGAGCTTGAAGTACAGACAGTGTCTTCTTCTAGTGCTGCGGCCGAATCAGTTGATGATGTGCCAGATTTGGAAAAAGACGTTGCAAAACCTGCTTTGTCAGCATCTACACCTTTAACAACCAATGTAAGTAGATCATTCTGCTAGAAGCAAAGAAAACCAGATATATATATTTACATTACTAAAAATATACCAATACAAGGTGCTCATTATGACATGTCCAATGTTGCTATATTCTTGAACACTATAGATTCATAAATTCTTGATACTGATTAGTGAGGTTATGTGTGTTATCTGTTTACTATCTTGGGTTTGGTCTTCTAAATGGGGGACTGGGTGGTCTAGAGAAAAGACTTCAATCTTTGGAGAGGAAGGTCCTGGGTTTAATTCCACCACAGTTGATGGGGATTTTGTTTGTAGTGATGAAGTAGAAGAGGAAAGACGTCAAGGTGTGTTACACAATAAGACAAGAAAGGTGTAAAGGTGGGATTGTAAATCCAGAGGTGGTGCACTACACGGTATAAATTTTGCAGAATGCAACGTAAAATACATTGCTGAAGGCAATGAATACTGTTTATAAGTAAAATGGGGAGTGACGTCAAAATGTTTTAAATAAGAGTGGAAAGGTGTAGTGGCGAGATAGCCAATCCGAATGGGTTAGACTACACTGAGAACCTATTGAATAGACAATAGGGAAGAACATTGCGGAATGCTATGGGTATACATATAAAGGGCCTAGAGCAGTAATGTAGAGTTATGGGAGAAGTTATGAGGAAATATTCAGAGAATAATGGATATTTAAAAAAGGTGAGTTGTGCCGAACTAGACTAGTTTGGTGACGAAAACAGAGATTGCCGGAAATAGACGGGTGACTGAGGCCTGGTCTGCTGGTTCTATAGGGCCTATTATCAGAACCTTTGGCCAATACTGACGACATAGACTGACAGGGACGCTGCACAATGAGAGAAGAAATAACTTCATAACAAAATAAATAAGGGGAGAGATGTAGAGAAGAGGTTTCTCAGAGGGACGGTATAAGTAGGGGAGAAGATAAATTAGGGGAAAGGCTATAAGGGCCTTCCTCTGTAAGGAAACAGAAAAGTATAGTACACAGACGAGATGGAGTAAGGAGAAGGCTAAATGAGCCTTGCTCTGTAAGGAAACAGAAAAGTATAGTACACAGACGAGATGGAGTAAGGAGAAGGCTAAATGAGCCTTGCTCTGTAAGGAAACAGAAAAGTATAGTACACAGACGAGATGGAGTAAGGAGAAGGCTAAATGAGCCTTGCTCTAGAGAAGGGAGGAAGAGAATAGGTCAAGATGGCATCGGAGAGGAGAGGGGTATATAATGGGGTAGGGATGGAGAAAAGTAAGGGGATAAGTAAAGCATACGCAATAAACAAAAGTGAGGTAGTAAGGAAGGAGATAAAGTAAGAGTGATAGGGTAGAGTGGTTTGATGGTACGGTTTAGTTGTTAAGATAAACGACTAAAATGGATTGGGGGCAGATGTAATAGTGGAGATGAAAATGTGTAACAATGAAGTGAGTGAGTGATGAGGGAGTGCGTGGGCACTTAACTGGAAGAAAGTGGGGAGGTGAGCTCAGACAGAATAACAGAGTTCCCGTGAGTGTTAAGAGGGTTCAGTTAGAAATGGGCGAAGGATGTAAGGAGATTTTTGATTGGTTGTAGGTGAAAGATATAGTCGAAGTACAAGGTTAGGTAGGGGAAATTTCACTCATGTTGACGGCCTGAGAACAGTGTGGCCGGGAGGCGGTAGCCATAATGGCTCACCAACCTCCATAGTGTTGTGTGTAATTATGTTCGAGCAAAGAGTTGACAGTTAGTTCAGTTTTAATTGAAGAGTATGAGTTTTGGGTAGATTTCCCTCAGTTGAACGGCAGGGAAGGTGATTGCGTGAGAAACCTTAGTTTTAGATTAGGCGGTAGGCCAATGGCTCATGGAAGCCAAGAGGGACTAAGAGTTAGTCCAAAGTGTCTAAACATTAAACTAGAATAGACGTAAGTCTTGTGGTTAAGTCGAGATGACATTGTGTTCAATTAGGGAATAGATTAAGTTCCAGATTAAGCAGAATTTTGGTGTGGACAAATAGAGTGGGTGAAGCATGGTTGTAGCGAACAGTGCCTACACGACATTTCATGTGTGTGGGCAACCGAGCGCAGCGTAAGTTGCCGGTTGGCTTTCTTTTAACCATTGTGTTATTTGACAAATTACCTGTTAATAAACTCAAGTTCATATTATGAGTGGACGTTGTGAACAGTAAATTATCGCCAGTGTGTGGTTGTAGACGGTGTGGTGAAATACGAACGTCAGGGTCGCGGAGAAGACTTTGTTCTCAGATTTCTGTGGGGCTGATATATCAGAAAATCAATCCGAAGTACACCACATAACAAGATCACGAAGAGAAGCTGAGTCAGTTTTCCTGACCATTCAAGATCTGCTGTCTCAGTCAAGTAGGAGGCAGTAGGCAAGAAGCAAATCAAGAGTCCAGACCAGCAAGATTTGTTATGGCCGACAATTAGTACAGCGGGCGGCCAGATTCAACGAGTCAGCGATACGGGCCAAGCAGAACACAGCCATGGTTGCAGAATCTGCAGAAGAGTCGCAGAACATTCATAGTTAGCACGAACGTTTTATTATTACATTTTCATGTTATCATCACGTAACGGAACACATAAGCATTATTGATACACTGGGACTGAAAATTAATAGAGATAAGACCAAAATTATGAGAATTCATGCTGTTGGCAATAACCAAATAAAAATATGAGAAATACCTCTACTGGATGTATAATCTTACATATATCTGGATAGTAATATAGACAAAGAAGGAGGAACAGAGAATGATACCAAAATAAAGATATCAAAAGCCAAAGGAGCATTTGTTCCATTGGGAAACATGGAAGCCAAAGAAATTAGGTTAAATACAAAAATAACAACTTTCTCCAATTAAAAAATAAAATACTCCAATGTTAAGTCAGTCCTATTATATAGATGTGAAACATGAACAACAAAATTGACAATCCTGAAGATACAGACTTTCATTAATGGATGCTTATGCAGAATAAAGGGGTGGAAATGGCAGGACAAACTCACTAACATAGAATTATGGAAATGTACCAGTCAAATACCAGTGGATAAAGAGATACAGCGAAGACGATGGCGATGGATGGGACACACACTGTGGGAGCCAACTGAGAGTATTACACAACAGGCCCTTTTTTGGAATCCCCAGGGGAAAAGACAAAGAGGAAGACCAAGAAATATTCTTGGAGAAGTCAGACAGAAGCAGAGATGATGATGGGGAAGACATGGAATGATCTTAAAATAATGGTAAGAGACAGAATGACTTGGAAAGTGTTTGTTGAAGACCTTTGCTCCACAGGGAGCTGAAAGGTAGAAGAAGAAGTAGAAAGGGAGGAACATTTTTGCCCATGCAAACTGTTGCATTTAGGTAATTTGTATTTTGAGTTTGTGTAAATTTTATGATGCCGTTATCTAGTGTAACAAAAAATTATAATATGGTACATATTTCTTTGAATGAATTAAAAAAAATTAATAAAATAAATGTTATTATTAATGGCAGTCAAGTCCCATGTTCATATTAGGTGATTAGCACTGATTGGTTAATTTGTTATTAAACCTACAATCTGTGGCTCACTGCCTTTTAGTTGTATGTATAAGCATTTGTACGCTGTTTTGTTCCTTTTAGAGTGTTCCTTATATTAGGGGGCCTTAGTAGCTTAGTTGGGCAAACCAACCCACTATCTACCGACGTTTTGACAACCTGTATTTGATTTCTGCTGGAAGCAGTGTGAATTCTACTCGTGGTTGGAAAAAAATACTCCATGGTTGGCAGAAATAGGTACCAGGGTAGCACTCTAGAAAGGCGAGGAATGGCGCCTTGCTTGTGAGTTAATATGCTTGAGGTGACACCATACAGGTGTTTTCGAGCACTTCTGGATAAGTGGCCGGGCACACTTGGATAAAAACCTGTCTGCTAAGAAGACTCTGATTCAAGTCTCGTATCTTTACATTTTATATCAGGCTTCTGAGGAAGAAGTGCCTTCCTAATTTTTTGAAGTGCTGGAAAAGGAGAAAAATGATGCTCAACAGTTTCACAAGGATGAGTGCACAGTTGACACTATAAATGATTCACGATAAGTTGGTTGATAATTTTGCCAAGAAAATTCAGTCCCAAGAAAAATTTGTTAATCCTATTTTTAGGATTTTGTAATTGACTTGAACATTCACTGTAACTGGAATTAGCCGCATCAGTTTAGTTGTGTCGTTAGTGTTTTTTATGTTACACGATTGTTAATAATTTTTACATTTTATTATAGAAACAGACTAGTGTGACACGAAAAAGGACCCGGCAACCAAAGATTGTTGCCCCGTTGCAAGAGCTTGAAGTACAGACAGTGTCTTCTTCTAGTGCTGCGGCCGAATCAGTTGATGATGTGCCAGATTTGGAAAAAGACGTTGCAAAACCTGCTTTGTCAGCATCTACACCTTTAACAACCAATGTAAGTAGATCATTCTGCTAGAAGCAAAGAAAACCAGATATATATATTTACATTACTAAAAATATACCAATACAAGGTGCTCATTATGACATGTCCAATGTTGCTATATTCTTGAACACTATAGATTCATAAATTCTTGATACTGATTAGTGAGGTTATGTGTGTTATCTGTTTACTATCTTGGGTTTGGTCTTCTAAATAGGGGACTGGGTGGTCTAGAGAAAAGACTTCAATCTTTGGAGAGGAAGGTCCTGGGTTTAATTCCACCACAGTTGATGGGGATTTTGTTTGTAGTGATGAAGTAGAAGAGGAAAGACGTCAAGGTGTGTTACACAATAAGACAAGAAAGGTGTAAAGGTGGGATTGTAAATCCAGAGGTGGTGCACTACACGGTATAAATTTTGCAGAATGCAACGTAAAATACATTGCTGAAGGCAATGAATACTGTTTATAAGTAAAATGGGGTGTGACGTCAAAATGTTTTAAATAAGAGTGGAAAGGTGTAGTGGCGAGATAGCCAATCCGAATGGGTTAGACTACACTGAGAACCTATTGAATAGACAATAGGGAAGAACATTGCGGAATGCTATGGGTATACATATAAAGGGCCTAGAGCAGTAATGTAGAGTTATGGGAGAAGTTATGAGGAAATATTCAGAGAATAATGGATATTTAAAAAGGTGAGTTGTGCCGAACTAGACTAGTTTGGTGACGAAAACAGAGATTGCCGGAAATAGACGGGTGACTGAGGCCTGGTTTGCTGGTTCTATAGGGCCTATTATCAGAACCTTTGGCCAATACTGACGACATAGACTGACAGGGACGCTGCACAATGAGAGAAGAAATAACTTCATAACAAAATAAATAAGGGGAGAGATGTAGAGAAGAGGTTTCTCAGAGGGACGGTATAAGTAGGGGAGAAGATAAATTAGGGGAAAGGCTATAAGGGCCTTCCTCTGTAAGGAAACAGAAAAGTATAGTACACAGACGAGATGGAGTAAGGAGAAGGCTAAATGAGCCTTGCTCTGTAAGGAAACAG
This sequence comes from Megaustenia siamemsis, assembly GCA_032433765.1. NCBI lineage: Eukaryota > Metazoa > Mollusca > Gastropoda > Stylommatophora > Ariophantidae > Megaustenia > Megaustenia siamemsis. The sequence goes on along the minus strand of JAVIAB010000051.1, from coordinate 78,137,285 downwards.
AAAAGTATAGTACACAGACGAGATGGAGTAAGGAGAAGGCTAAATGAGCCTTGCTCTGTAAGGAAACAGACAAGTATAGTACACAGACGAGATGGAGTAAGGAGAAGGCTAAATGAGCCTTGCTCTGTAAGGAAACAGAAAAGTATAGTACACAGACGAGATGGAGTAAGGAGAAGGCTAAATGAGCCTTGCTCTAGAGAAGGGAGGAAGAGAATAGGTCAAGATGGCATCGGAGAGGAGAGGGGTATATAATGGAGTAGGGATGGAGAAAAGTAAGGGGATAAGTAAAGCATACGCAATAAACAAAAGTGAGGTAGTAAGGAAGGAGATAAAGTAAGAGTGATAGGGTAGAGTGGTTTGATGGTACGGTTTAGTTGTTAAGATAAACGACTAAAATGGATTGGGGGCAGATGTAATAGTGGAGATGAAAATGTGTAACAATGAAGTGATGAGGGAGCACGTGGGCACTTCACTGGAAGAAAGTGGGGAGGTGAGCTCAGACAGAATAACAGAGTTCCCGTGAGTGTTAAGAGGGTTCAGTTAGAAATGGGCGAAGGATGTAAGGAGATTTTTGATTGGTTGTAGGTGAAAGATATAGTCGAAGTACAAGGTTAGGTAGGGGAAATTTCACTCATGTTGATGGCCTGATAACAGTGTGGCCGGGAGGCGGTAGCCATAATGGCTCACCAACCTCCATAGTGTTGTGTGTAATTATGTTCGAGCAAAGAGTTTGACAGTTAGTTCAGTTTTAATTGAAGAGTATGAGTTTTGGGTAGATTTCCCTCTGTTGAACGGCAGGGAAGGTGATTGCGGGAGAAACCTCAATTTTAGATTAGGCGGTAGGCCAATGGCTCATGGAAACCAAGAGGGACTAAGAGTTAGTCCAAAGTGTCTAAACATTAAACTAGAATAGACGTACGTCTTGTGGTTAAGTCGAGATGACATTGTGTTCAATTAGGGAATAGATTAAGTTCCAGATTAAGCGGAATTTTGGTGTGGACAAACAGAGTGGGTGAAGCATGGTTGTAGCGAACAGTGCCTACAGGACATTTCGTGTGTGTGGGCAGCCGAGCGCAGTGTAAGTCGCCGGTTGGCTTTCTTTTTACCAATGTGTTACTTGACAAGCTACCTGTTAATAAACTCAAGTTCATATTATGAGTGGACATTGTGAACAGTAAATTATCGTCAGTGCGTGGTTGTAGACGGTGTGGTGAAGTACGAACGTCAGGGTCGCGGAGAAGACTTTGTTCTCAGATTTCTGTGGGGCTGATATATTAGAAAATCAACGCGAAGTACACCACACAACAGGCCCTTTTTTGGAATCCCCAGGGGAAAAGACAAAGAGGAAGACCAAGAAATATTCTTGGAGAAGACAGACAGAAGCAGAGATGATGATGGGAAAGACATGGAATGATCTTAAAAGAATGGTAAGAAACAGACCAAAGGGGGAGTAAGACGTCTCCTTCCCTCCTCTAGTCTTTGGGACACCCTTGGGCAAGGTGGAGCTCCCGTTTAGCCCCCCTATCAGGGTTATGTGAAGCCATTGGAGCAGGTGGTGGATGGTGTTGTGGGAGCAGCCGACAAGTAGTGATGGTCCCCACACCGCGAAGGCAGGCAGAGGCCCGGATCTCATGTATAGAGACAATGGCTGCGATCTCCGACTAGTACAGTCACTGCCAAGAAGGAAAGAAATGGCAAACTGCCTTCTTATATTGCCTGGACTAATCATGACAAATCACAACCTTATATTTACAGAATGTTGAAACTTCCCTGGACAGCTAAAAAGACCAATGAGGAAGTTCTCAAAGAGGCCAACACAAATAAGGGAGCTCTTGAAAAACATCAGAAAGAAGCAATCAACATTTTTTTGGGCACATCATGAGAAGAGGAAAGTTGGAATACTTGGTTACAACTGGCAAAATAAAAGGAGAGATCACAGACGACAAAGAGAGAAAATACTGGATAGCTTGGTGTCATGGCATGGAAAACAGTCAACAACAGAACTGATACGATGCACTGTAGATAGAAGATTGTGGAGGGACATGATCGCCTACGCCAACCTGTATGGCACATGATGATGAAGAAACAGAACGACTTGGAAAGTGTTTGTTGAAGACCTATGCTCCACAGGGAGCTGAAAGGTAGAAGAAGAAGTAGAAAGGGAGGAACATTTTTGCTCATGCAAACTGTTGCGTTTAGGTAATTTGTATTTTGAGTTTGTGTAAATTTTATGATGCCGTTATCTAGTGTAACAAAAAATTATAATATGGTACTTATTTCTTTGAATGAATTAAAAAAAATTAATAAAATAAATTTTATTATTGATGGTAGTCAAGGCCTATGTTCATATTAGGTGATTAGCACTGATTGGTTAATTTGTTATTAAATCTACAATCTGTGGCTCACTGCCTTTTAGTTGTATGTATAAGCATTTGTACGCTGTTTTGTTAATTTGAGAGTGTTCCTTATATTAGGGGGCCTCGGTAGATTAGTTGGGCAAACCAACCCACTATCTACCGACGTTTTGACAACCTGTATTTGATTTCTGCTGGAAGCAGTGTGAATTCTACTCGTGGTTGGAAAAAAAATACCCCAGTGGCTGGCAGAAATAGGTACCAGGGTAGCACTATAGAAAGGTGAGGAATGGCGCCTTGCTTATGAGTTAATATGCTTGAGGTGACACTATACAGGAGTTTCCGAGCACTTCTGGATATGTGGCGGGGCACACTTGGATAAAAACCTGTCTGCTAAGAAGACTCTGATTCAAGTCTCGTTTCTTTACATTTTATATCAGGCTTCTGAGGAAAAAGTGCCTTCCTAATTTTTTGAAGTGCTGGAAAAAGAGAAAAATGATGCTCAACAGTTGCACAAGGATGAGTGCACAGTTGACACTATAAATGATTCACGATAAGTTGGTTGATAATTTTGCCAAGAAAATTCAGTCCCAAGAAAAATTTGTTAATCCTATTTTTAGGATTTTGTAATTGACTTGAACATGTCACTATAACTGAAATTAGCTGCATCAGTTTAGTTGTGTCGTTAGTGTTTTTTATGTTACACACGATTGTTAATAATTTTTACATTTTATTATAGAACCAGACTAGTGTGACGCGAAAAAGGACCCGGCAACCAAAGGTTGTTGCCCCGTTGCAAGAGCTTGAAGTACAGACAGTGCCTTCTTCTAGTGCTGCGGCCGAATCAGTTGATGATGTGCCAGATTTGGAAAAAGACGTTGCAAAACCTGCTTTGTCAGCATCTACATCTTTAACAACCAATGTAAGTAGATCATTCTGCTAGAAGCAAAGAAAACCAGATATATATATTTACAGTACTAAAAATATACCAATACAAGGTGCTCATTATGACATGTCCAATGTTGCTATATTCTTGAACACTATAGATTAATAAAATCTTGATATTGATTAGTGAGGTTATGTGTGTTATCTGTTTACTATCTTGGGTTTGGTCTTCTAAATGGGGGACTGGGTGGTCTAGAGAAAAGACGTCAATCTCTGGAGAGGAAGGTCCTGGTTTAATCACACCACAGTTGATGGGGATTTTTCACTTTGAATCGGTGGTTTCTTCATGGTTTTACCTTCCCGTGGTCTCTGAGTAAATCAGTAAAAGTAAAAAGCCCCTGTTATGCCAAGTGGCAAGGGAATATGGTGTTAGTGACCATAAATTTTACAGACCTTCAGCACATGATTTTTGGGTAATGTGGTCGGTATTACGCCCATGACGTTTTACTTATCCAGAAAAAAAATCCAGTACCCATTTACGGCTGGGTGAACCCAGAAATCGTTGACTGAGATCAAACCCTACCTCTTGTCCTTTGTAATCCAGCTCACTAACCACTGAGCTATCACAGCTCCCCTTGATCTCCGGGTAGTTAGATTAAATGTCTAGCCCTCAGAGATTGTGGTGAGAAAACGGAGGTCCCTTGTGCATTGTAAGGGTCTATGGCTATTAAAAATAAAACGAAAGCAAAGCAAAAAATGGCAGTTGCCCAAGGAAAATATACCCATGACGAAGACGAATGTGTTGGGCCAAAAGTTGCAGATGTTGTGGCTTAGCCATAAACTAGCAACACAATGCATCCATATCTATTTTACAGGTGAACACTTAGAAGAAGAATAAATCTTCTTAATATTTATATCCTGTCCACATTTACTTGGAGTCTCGGTGACTGAGTGGTTAGTGTACTTGATTCCTGATCAGAAGGGTCTGGGTTTGATCCCCAGAAGTGGCAGGATTTTTTTTTTTTTGGGACAGACAAAGCTCAGGGGTTCATCCAGCCTCTAAAAATGGGTACCAAAGATTTTTCTGGGAAGAAAAAGCAGCCTGGAGTGATACTGACCACATCACACAAAATTGTGCCACGGTTATAGAAAAATATGGTCACTAACAGCATAATCCTCTTACGCTTAGCAAGTCGTAGAGGGAACCTTTACTTTTTTTTTACATTCATTGCTTTTCATGTCTTTAACAGCAGTTGTAGTTCTGCTGGACTTTCTGCTAGTTTATGCTGTTATCTGAGCAGTTTTAAGCTAATTATGTTAAATCAAAGCAGCTGGATGGTGTAAGAAATATTCACAATTTATTTTGTTATCCATAGAGCAAAGGAAAAGGTCTGAAAAGGAACGAGCCTTATGAGCTTGAGATATTTAAGCTGAACTCTACTTGCAAGATAGAGAAGGACAAGATCTGTGCAGTTTGTGAGAAAAATGGAGACCTCATCGAATGTACAGGATCGTGTGGACAGCACTTTCATCCGGCATGTGTTGGTTTTAAATCTCAACCTCCTGTTGAAAATTACAAGTGCACTGAGTGCACTTCAGGTTAGCATTTTGTTTTTTAATTAAAGCTTTTGAAAATGTGGTTGTTTTATTTATTTAACAGTATATTGTATATGTACTTTAATAGTAACATACTAACTTATACAGACATCAAAATAGTAATAAAAATTAGAATTACTAATTATAGACATACTTCGACTTACGCTGGGTTAATTTAGAAAGAAAAAAATTCATTGTAAATCGGAAATATTGTAAGATGAAAATTGCATATATGCAAGGTTATGAGCAGTCTTCATGAAAATGAAAGTAGTCCATGGTAGCCTATAGAGTACTGGATGCAAAGTTATAAAGTATATAACGTTGGATTAAAATGTTATTATACTCTACTGTATGACATTAACAAGGCTAAATATAGAAAATGTTATCACAGTATTTCCTCTCAAGACACATATTCCCATCGTGCACACTCATATGATAACTCTGAAAAATCGTAATTCTATTTGTAGGTTGGGCTATGAATGTATTATATTTTGCACTATCCCTCTGTTATGCAAAATAAAAACTTATTGAACCTTCAGGAGAGATGTGAGATGAGACTTTTTCTCAAACCTTCGGCGGTCAAAATTGTTTTGAAAATACTATGATTTCATAAGAACAGGACCATGTCATGTCTAATAATGTAAACATAAAATATAGTTTTATTGGAGATATTTTTATGATAATTGTGGAGAAAAAGAAATGGTTTGTGTGTTAAAATGATTATTTCTGAAAGGATTTACTTATAAAGACAACGTGGGATATGACCGGTAAATGAGAACGTCTAAACAAATTAAAAAAAAATATTCTTCAGATCTTCTATGGTACAGACCTAGTTTTCCATGGTTAGGGGAAGAGTTAAAGTGGACAGTAACTAATAGCTGACTGCTTGCACCAGGATTGGTGAACCAGAACTATTGAGATCCTCCACCACTTCACAGTTCCCCTAGTAATTGAATAACTGGTCTAGACAAGCAAGTAGGGATTGAGAGGAATGCCACCTGATAGTCAAAGACGTCTTGCTGAGCACGAGTATTGTTTTAAAAAACCACAGTGTGCTGTGGAGCCGCGATAGCTCAGTGGTTAGTGAACTGGACTACAAAGGACAAGGGGTAGGGCTCGATCCCAAACGATGACTTCCAGGTTCACCCAGCTTTAAATGGATACTGGATTTTTTTTTCTGGAAAAGTAAAGCAGCATGGGCGTAATACCGACCACTCTCTTCTTCTACCTTTTAGCTCCCAGTGGAGCATAGGTCTTCAACAAACACTTTCCAAGTCGTTCTGTTTTTTGCAATTCTTTTAAGATCATTCCATGTCTTCCCCATCATCTTCATCTCTGCTTCAATCTGTCTTCTCCAAGAATTCCTTGGTCTTCCTCTTTGTCTTTTCCCTGGGGATTCCAAAAAAGGGCCTGTTGTGTAATACTCTCAGAATGAGAACCGACATGAATACCGACCACATTACCCCAAAAATCATGTGCTTAAGGTCTGTAAAATATAGGGTCACTAACACCATATTTCCCTATACGCCACTTGGCGTGAAGGGGTACTTTATTTTACTTTACTTTACAAGTGGCTGTACACGATAAAACAATACATTGGCCTATGCTTTTCATTTTAATGACAGATGATGAAAAGTAGTCGTTATCAGGTAAACACAGCAGAAGATTTCCAAATATAGATTTCCAAACTGAGCGTGAACAATGTAAATAATGTGCTGTAATTTCTTTTCAGGTACTCACACCTGCTTTTCATGTAAGAATGCTGATATGGAGACTGTCAAATGCTCTGTTAATTTGTGTGGAAAATATTACCATGAGGACTGCATTAGAAAGTATCGCCTATCTCGCGTAGAGAGTAAAGGATTTATTTGTCCCCTGCATACCTGTGCCACTTGTGCTGTGGACAATACAAAAAATCCAAAGGCATTAAAGGGTAAATATTGCTTTCTGTTTAAATCAACTTAGCTTTTTGCTGTTTAATGTTTGCTTTTCTTATGCAGTACTTTCTAAAATTTGTTCAATCAGTAAGGTGAAGAGGTAAACTATTTGTTATATTCAGTGAGTGTTGTGGTGATAAACTTCCACTGTATAAGAATGCACCTCAGTATCTTGTTCAGGTCCTGCCATCCATGTGAACCTCTTCAGGCATTATTGTTTCTGCTAAGTGCAGAGTGGGGAAAGGTTAATGATTGTTGCAGCAGATCCTTCAGTTAGAGAGAGCTCATTAGTCCTGATTGATAGCTTATGTAGATGAAAGAAACAGCCTTTATTATGTTGCAGGATCACCAATACATGGGAATATATATGAGAAATAAACCCTGGGAAGTCACTATTACTGTTTCTGTTATTTGGAGGAAACTTACGCGTTAGTCAGTTATTGCCAGTTTTGTGAATTAGCCGCAAGTACATTGCAATTAATATATACAAAAGACAGAATTGCTGACTCCTTGAGCCTATGCCATTTCATGAACTTGTGTGGTTATTTCTCAAGTTAGAATTAGTTTTTTTTCTTCTTTTCATAGTGTTCACCCATTAATTCGGCACAAGTGCATCATCACTGGTTTATAGCAAAGCTGCAATATTTGTGCCTTTCAACCCAACACATCTGTCTTTGGATAGATTTTACTTAAAGATTTTGTCCATGCTGCTGCCATTTTTGACCTACTCTGACTTTATCTGTAAAGGGTTCTCTATACATTTCTTATAGTTAGAAATCACTTTAACCCTTATTTTGAAGCTTCACAGTGAGTTATGTTATTAATTATAAAACTTTAGTAAAATTTACTATTTAAAGAAAACTGTATAACTTGGAGAAATAACACATTTTATTTATTTTGAGAGTTATTAGAGATGTAAGTAACATATTCATTTATAATTGTCAGGTTTAGCATATTGTAAACACCATACCTAGCAATTAAAATAAAATGAAGCTAAAATGCAAATCCTCTGCGAAAATTGTTCTATTTTCGAGGACATCAAAAATGACAGTTCTATGCAACAGTCCTAAGACTGGAGAATTCTTTTTTTTTCCTCACTGGTTGGATTGATAGATTACAGGTTGTTGACAATAGGTAACCACTTTATTGTATCTTTGGTTTATAAGAAACTAACATTTTGTCACAATATCACGCTATTATCGATACTATTGTATTTTTGTACAATGCCTCTGTTGTATTAAGCAAACAAAAAAAAAAAACATTTCTGGTTTCAGCGATGCACGAAGGGTCACCTGTTGGAACAGTTAGGAAGGTACATGATGGAAAGAGCATTTGCTCATAGCAAACTGTCAAATAAAAAATTGTTCACTTTTAAGGTTGTAATTTTTACAATAGTTTATTAGTTATTATAATAGAGTAATTTCTTTGTAGGTCGCTTCTATCGCTGTGTGAGGTGCCCTACTGCATATCATGCGGGAGACTTCTGTGTAGCTGCTGGAAGTGTTAACTTGGCTGGTTCTCACATTGTGTGCAGTGACCATTTCCAACCTAACAGATCCATGAGCTGTCATTCTCGTTTAAATATCACCTGGTGTTTTAATTGCAGCAAAGGTAAGTTTTTTCCTTTAAATACAAATTTTGAGCATTTAGTCATTTACTTAATGTCTTAGGTTGCCCTATTCTCCACAGATTTGTTTACTTAATCTGGCGACTATCAATTTTTACTATTTTTTTTTTTTATCCTCCTGTCTTGACCTGTGGTTGGCCATGTCAGATCTAGTAGCCCAAAGCAATAGACCTCACTTCACCTTTCAGACTGACCAATGTCGTGAGGATTCCTGCAATCTTTGTAGTGGTGAAGTCTTGATATATGTGACTTACTATTGCTGTACATCAAGGAAAAGCAAGTTCTAACTTGTCCAGCAGAACCTGATGATCAAGAAAACCATTGTAGCCTTTCACATCACCTTCTTGAGTCTAAAAGCCAGAAAATTGTGTTATACTAATATAGAAGAAAAGACACCACATTGCATAAAAGAAATAAGGTGTTAGTGTTCCTATTTTTTAAAATAGACCTTTGGCACACTATTTTTTGGGTAATGTGGGTATTATGCCTAAGCTGCTTATATTTCTTAGAAAATTTGGTACTCATTTTAAGGCTTGGTTTAACTTGGAAACCACCAATCAGGATTTTACTCGACGTCATGTCCTTAGCAGTCCAATACATTAACCATCGAGGTACCACAACTCCCATTTGAGTGCAGTCAGCAGTTTTTCATTTTTGTACATTCCTCAACACTTTTAGTCAGCTCTTATAATTTGTTAATGGATTGGTCCATAATGTGCTGAAGCACAAGAGCATCTACAGTTGCTGTATTGAATTGGTATTTAATATTAGGTTCATTCACAATTGTCTTCTATGATGTACATGTCTTGTGTCTACCTGTCACAATCATCAGGCTTATTGAGTTATTGACTCATAAGCCTCATAACTCAATAAGCCTGATGATTGTGACAGGTAGACACAAGACATGTACAGGCTTATGTTTATGGTTAGATGTATTGCAAATGTTTTTTTCATGGCGTAGCTCATATGTAATTTTTTTTTTAATGTGTTGTGCATATATGTCTCCATTAATGTATTCTCCCTTTAATTTTCTTTCTTTTTTTCTTTCTTTCTTTCTTTCTTTCTTGTCTGAAGTATTGTCAATATCTGCAATGTCGTTTCTTGTGTAGTGTTGTATCTTGAGCCAGCTGAAAAAAAACATGAATTCAATTAAAGTTCTTTTTATGGCAAATAGCCATGTTAAAAATCACTCATCCACTTTGTTTACTTATTTTAAGTAACCTGTGGGGGAAAAAAGTATGGAACTATTTATCTATTTTTGTATAGTTGATAATGACAAAAACAGTGTCATAATGTGTAGTTAATATTTCTTGTCAGCTGAATTATTAATTGTTTCATCAAGTTTTATATATATCAAAAGGTGGGACATTGCTGTGTTGTGAGTCTTGTCCAGCTGCCTTCCATGAAGAGTGTGTTGAAGTTGAAAAAACTCCCAAAGAGGCTTGGTTCTGCTTGGACTGTTCTGGAGGAAGAAAGCCACTGTATGGAAATATTGTTTGGATCAAGATTGGAAATTATAGGTGAGGTATTTTCCATACTTCTACCTCTCTTTCTGTCTTTTTTTTTTTAACTATTGTCATGTGCCAAGTATGGAGACTTTAGATTGGAATGGCTTCACTGCAGGCGGGTCATTCCCATATGTGCTCAGCTCCAGCAACCAACAAAGTGTTGATCCTGATCGTTAACACTGTTCCCCCAAATGCACCACATTCTTATAATGTAATATTGGACATGCTGCATCACATCCTGTTTCAGGGCAAAGCTGGGACCTGGTACCATTCCACTACACTCCACAGCTGGTTGCCTGCAGTTGACGACACGGACGACAAAACCATGTTGACTTTGTGGTTAGGTAAATGCGATTGGACTACCACTGACTGCCTCCACAAACAAAAATCCAAACCAGAAAGGTCACTTGAAACCATATTGCAACAAAAATATGTCCTGAACCTGAGTCGACTAAGCAGCTGTTTAGGCCTGCCACATCAATCACAAGTATGGAGAATTAAATTGTGTCCTTTTGTATTAAGCTTAGGGTGTCATGCTTTGTGTTTGTAAATATGAAAATGTTAGTGCTTAACCTGGGAAATAAAATAAATACAAATTGCAAAGATTTGACATGAGAAGAACACCACTTTAAATATATAATTCACAAAGAATATATGAATAAGCTCATAGTGTTGCAATGAAAACAGACTAATAGTCACTCTTATTTAAGATTTAAGTGAAATTAAGCCCAATCAGATTGTTGATTCTTAGTATATATGAAAAAGAAAAGCTGCTAAGCTCCCTTATAAGCCTTAAATAGATTGTCTTTGTCCTGTTGAATCATTCTTTATTATTACTTATCACGCCTCCGACATATAGGGAAATATGGTGATGGTACCAATATTTTTCAATGACCATCCGCACATTTATGAATGAACTGGTCAGTATCAGCTAACCTGCCCTTTTTCCCAGAAAAAACTATCTGGCACCCATTTTCAGAGACTGGGTGAGAACCCCTGGACAAAAATATTGATCTTTTTTGGTGACCTGGTCCTGTAGATGAGTGCACTAACATGCTACGACTTCAAGACATTATATAGGTTTTTATAGGGGACTGGTTAGTCTCGAGGCAAGACGCCAGCTTCGAGACAGAGGTTGTGAGTTCAAATCTCGGCTGAACCTGTTGAGATTTTTATTTGTGACTTCTCTCTGCGGTAACCACGTCTCATCTCAGCAGCGAGGCCCGGCTTGAAACATCAGTTTCTTGACGGAAAAATATGAGTATCTCCAAAGATGGAGTTATCTGCCTCTACAGCAAGGGATCTCTGTGTACACCAGGAAAAATGGTTTAATACGCAAAATTTAGTTCCTAGTCTCCAGGGACTTCGCCAGCTGCCGAACGCAAAACAAACAAAACAGGTTTTTATAATTCTATAGTTTAATCAGCATCTGAGTATAAAAGATATTTGACATTTTTGGATTCTAATAATAGTAATATGATAGCATCTGACAGTTAATAACTTTTGGTGTATGACTGTACAACAGATGGTGGCCAGGTGAGATTTGTCATCCAAGACATGTTCCCCTGAATATCCAAGAGAGGGCTCATCAAGTCGGAGAATTCCCTGTAAGATTTTTTGGTTCACATGATTACTATTGGATCCACAAAGGAAGGTTTGTTGCAAAATCTTATCTGTTAACTAGATGTGGCTAAAAGACTTAAATGTATTGTAAGTGTTTTTTTTTTTTTTTTTTTTGCAAGTCTAAATTAAATTTCTTTTGTGTAGCTGGGTCTTTGTATTACCTGGGTAGGCAAAGGTTATTGCCCTAAAATCCCTTTACTTCTCTTACTTTAAATTATTCCTTTGATTCCAAATAATGTCTGTTTATTAAGGCAGTGGGATGATGTTAACGTGAATAAATATTGCTACTTTTAATGACAATCAATAGTATTATCATTTCATATCAAAATAACATTCTTAAAGTCGTTTAATAATATAAAAATGGTCTTACATTGTCATAAATTGCTTAGTTTATAAGTTTCTGGTTTGCTACATTTTAAAATGAGCTAACTTTGAAATTGGAATTAATTAGTTTATTAGTTTCTATCATGCTGCATGGAACATACAGATGTAATGATGGTTGTCCAGGTATGCTGTAAATATTTGTTCTGTTAATATTATACCAAAGTGATATTATCTTGATATGCTTAATGATACTGGTATTATTTATTATAATTTTAGGGTGTTCTTGTTTCAAGAGGGAGACAAAGGCAGCAAGGAGGGTTCATCTAGAGGCCTATTCAAGGTTTACATGAAGGGTATTGAGGAAGCTACGGAGGCATTTCAACTGTGGTCAGCTGCTAAAGCTAAGAAAGTTGAGCAGGAGCAAGAGCGGAATGAGAAAAAACCAGCTCCTTATAAATATATTAAAGTATATTTGTGCTTGTTTCATTGACTACATGTGTTTTTATATATTAATTGATCATTTACTTACAGCTTTTTAGACCATAATTTCCCCATACCACTTTGTTAATTGTACAGTATTCTTATTATGTTATCATTTTTATTTTTTTTTCCAAGGAACTATTTTATAGTTAACTCTAGATTACAACACCTACTTGTGAGTCACTTTTTTTATGACACCTTCATAAAAATTATAAACATCCTTTGTAGTTTGGAGAAATAACATTTTAATGGAGAAATTTGAACACATAGGGCTCTTGGAAAGTGTCTTGTTTATTGACGTGTAGGTCGGTACTTTTGTTACACAATTTTGTCTTTACCTAAGTAGAGCCAGGGTAATCATTTCTCAGCTTAGGTCCGATTTATGGCTTGAGATTCGAATGCTTAGAGCTACTGGTCAATGCTTTGTTTATTGAAACATTGGCCAGAACTTTTGCTTCAGAGCTTTGCCTTTACCTAAGAAGAGTCGCAGGAATCGAGTGCTAATCATTTGCTGGCTTATGTCTGATTTATGGCTAGAAATTCAAACACATAGCGCTATCGAATTGTGCCTTGTTATATTGACAGCGTTATCAGATGGTGCCTTGTTTATTGATACATCAGCTGGAACTTTTGCTACAAAGCTTTGCATTTATCTAAGAAGAGCTACAGGAATTTTTTTTTTTTGTTCATCAGCTGACGAAGTCCCTAGAGACTAGGAACTGAATTTTGCGTGTTAATCCATTTTTCCCTGCCAGCAGTGTGCACAGGGGTCCCTCGCCGCACAGGCAGATAATTCCGACTTTGGAGATACTCCAAATTTTTTCCGTTGATGAGTAACTGATGTTTCAAGCCGGGCCTCGATGCTGAGACTAGGGGTGGTTGCCACAGAGAGAAATCATAAGTAAAAATCCCAACTGATGTAGCCGGGATTTGAACCCACAACCTCTCTGTCTCAAGGCTGGCATCTTGTCTCAAGACCAACCAGTCCCCCCCAGCCACAAGAATCAAGCGGTAATTATTCCCTGGCTTAGGTCCAATTTACGGTACGAAATTCAAACATATAGCGCTATCAGATGGTGCTTTGTCACCAGGGGGAATAATTAGGAAAGAAGGAGGAAAATTTTTCTTGTGACAAACTGCCTGAAAGTGGTTTTTTTCCCTTCTTCGTTTTTACGAAGGTGTCATAATCTAGAGTTAAACCATATCTCCTAATATATATCTCCAAGAAAAGATTTAAAAAAAAACAAAATTTATGTTTAATGTAATATTTATATATAATATATTAAGGTCAATTACAATTCATCACCTTAACAGTTATTTGTTTCTCATCATACTTTAGTAAAGCCTTTCCTTTCTGTAGTCTCTAGTGACCTGACTTTCCCTATCATGACCGCTCTAACTGCCAAGAAACAGTCTTAGGAGCATTGTTCAGGCTGATACTTGACAGTGATTTGTATATCTTCTAGAATACTTTCCTTCCACATTCGCCTTTGAGTGTTGAGGGGAGATATAATTTGCGATCTATTGCTCTTCTGTTCGCTTCTGCTACTGTTATGTTTCATAGTGCTCCTAATATTTCATCAATCCATCTTTATCGTGGTTAACTCTTGGGTCTGGTATTCTCGCAACGTTTATTAAAGGCTCGTTGTGTTGTATTTTGATCACTCTGCCTTGTCATGTGGCCAACCGATTTAATCTGTTGTTTCTTTATATATTATATGGTGGTGGCTATTCCTAGCTTTTTTCTCAGTTATACATTTCTGATCTTGTCTCTCAGGCTGCTTTCTGTCATTCGTCTAAAATATTTAATCTCAGCAGAGGTTATTTTTTCTTATTGTTCTTGCATCTAGGGATATTCGAGCTATTTCCTTGTTGGACAATAGTGGTGATAGCTGTCCAATGATTTGACAAGCTTTGTTGCATCTTGAGTCTGTCTCTGCTGTTTGTGAATTGTCGTTTGTCACTAAACTTCCTAGGTATTTGAATTCCTCTACTTGTTTTAGTTGCCTGCCTAACAGATTTGTATATGGTTATAGAAAAGTAAAAAGTCAAATATATTTATGAAAAATGAAATAGAAAATTAGATTAATCACATTAACCATACCGAAATCAGTAATTTCTCAGTTTTTAATTTCATTTGTGACAGTGAGTTCAAAATTATTGTTAGGTTTGGTCTATTGCATCAATTTATTTGACTTTTCCATCCAATATTCCATTAGAAAAAAAAATAGAAACAATTGAAGAAAATTAAAATGGTATATATTAATAAAAGCACAGAAAACAAAAATGCAGAACACATCAAGACTTATATTGATAAAATATCTGTTTGTTTTAATAAAAAGAAAATATGCCACAGTTAAATATAGACACAGTTATATACAGAAATTATAGCACATCAAAGTCAAATTTGTTGAATCTAATGGAAGAACCTATTGCAAGAATGACAGTAATCTAACACAACTTAGCACATGTACTTTTAAGAGCACACAAAGAAGAAAGAGATTAAACATGTAATTGCATTTGTCTAATTTTCATCACCATACAGAACAATGTTCCTGTTGGGAAAGTTCAAGTCTACAAAGCTGAGCTTTCTGAAATCCCTCGATGTGAGTGTAAACCGGATCAAGATGATGCCTGCACCACATATTGCCTGAACAGACTGATGATGTATGAGTGTCACCCAAATTCATGTCCCGCTGGTGAGAAATGTCATAATCAGCGTTTTCAGAAACGCCAGTATGCAGCTTGTGAACCATTCAAGAGTGAAACACGTGGCTGGGGACTTCGATGTTTAGATGACATAAAAAAGGTAATGAGACCTGAAGTCACCAGCAAAATGAGCATATGTTAGTATACTATATATGTTATAAAGTAAAGGTAAAGTACGAGACTTGAACCGGCGTCTTAGCACGTGAGTTTCCCCCGCATGTGCTCGGCCGCCTATCCAGAAATGTTAGGAGATTTCTGGATAGTGTCGCTTATCAAGCATCGAAACTCACGATGTGAGGCAACATTCCTCACCTTCCAAGGGTAATACCCTGGTACCCATTTCTGCCAACGGTCGACCGTGGGGGTATTTTTTTTTTCCAACCACGAGTACAATTCACACTACTCCCAGCAGGAATCGAACACAGGTTTGTCCGAACGTTGATAGTCCAGTCGGGTGGTTTTCCCAACTAGGCTTCCGAGGCCCCCTTATATATATGCCAAAAATTGCCAATATCACAGTTCTACTGCAAACCACAATGCATCCACTCTCACTTAACATCCTTTTAAGGGTGATAGTGAAGGGTTCTAACTATTCCTTTAGTCATCAGGTGAACACAAGCAAGTAGCTCAACTCAGAGAGCAGAGATGGGTAAAGCTGCTAAGAAACTGGATCTGAATAAAAAAAAATCCACCATTAGTGGTGGATTTGAAACTGAGACTTTATTGTCCACACATCAATATCTTTTAGACCACCCAGTCCATCTATATATTATATAATTTACTTATTATGTACAAATAAACCAGTCTTGACATCGATATCATCACTTCTGACATTTTAAACCCTAGAATACGATACCTTTGTAAAATTTACAAACTCAAATACAAATTCTTAGAATTCCACAGCTTGCCATTGGGCAAACATTTCCCCCCTCCTTATACCTTCTTAATTGCTTCTGGTGGCCCTGATGTTTGAATTGTTTCCTTTGATGTTGAATTTCTTTTTTCAAACACAACATGCTCTTTGTGAAAATCACAAAGGTCTTGCAAGAATGCTGCTGTTTTTTTTTTAAAACATGTAAGCTTTGACAGTTTTCAAGAAATTCTTTTTTTCCCCCTTATGATGGGGGAAATTTCTTCAGCTGTCGGCGAGACATCAAACAAATTTTTGTAACATGGTATAGGCAGTAACTGATGCTAAGAGAAAGCAGAACCTACGGCTTATCGTCAAAATTTCAGGCCTTAAATTGAACGTAGGCCAGGAAATGCTTGCTTGCATTCACCCGATGACTAGAGGAGTACACCCCTCTTCATCTTCTGCCCTTAAAAGGATGTTAAGTGGGCGTGTCTGCGTTGTGTGATGGTTAGCAGTATAACTGTGATATTTGTGCCTTTTGGCCCAACACATCCGACTTCAACACATTTTTGAGTTCCGGGTTGTCATCCCTCTTCGATTCCTGCTTTCTTGGCCAGACTGGACAGATTAGTCTGTTACTAGAGGCACCATGGAGAGGTGGAGCAGAGTCTGCATGTTTCTAGTTCACCGATCCTGGCACAAACCATCAGCTGTGGGTTGCTGACAACTTCCAGTTCTGCTGCTGTGAGGCGCACCTTCGCCTCCAGCCAAGAAATTATTACAGTATCTGATTCCCATGTCTCTCCTATTATAAACGCACAGCTGTATTGCAAAAGTTTAAAGAAAAATACTATTTTTGGAACTCCAAAGGTAACATTTATTGTTCGTAAATATTTTTAAATGTGTGAAAACGTGGCTCACTGGTAGGTGTCATAATCTAGGGTTAACATTAGCATGAAATAATGGGAATTTTGTTTTCTATGGAAAACATATTTATTTCATATTCATCATATGCCATACCGGTTGGCGTAGCCGATCATGTCCCTCCACAATCTACTATCTACAACAAAGTATAAAAATATTTATCAGTTCTGTTGTTGACTGTTTTCCATGCCATGACACCAAGCTATCCAGTATTTTCTCTCTTTGTCTTCCGCGATCTCTCTTTCCTTTTATTTTGCCAGTTGTAACCAAGTATTCCAACTTTCTTCTTCTCATGATGTGCCAGAAAAATGTTGATTGCTTCTTTCTGATGTTTTTTAAAAGCTCCCTTTTTGTGTTGGCCTCTTTGAGAACTTCCTCATTGGTCTTTTTAGCTGTCCAGGGAACTTTCAACATTCTTCTGAGAAATCCCATCTCTGTGGCCTCTAATCGTCTTTTCATTTGTTTGTCTACTGTCCATGATTGGCTTCCATAGGTCAGAATTGGTTCTACATAACACCGATGAACTCTCTTTCTCATTTTTATTGACATAGATTTGTTGCATAAGATATTTTTCATTTTCTGAAATGCTATTTTGGCCTGAGCTATTCTGCTTTTATTTCTGTGGTGCATCTCCCATCTGATGTTATTATTGTGCCCAAGTATTTGAAACGTTGCACTTGTTTCAGATTTGTCTCGTTTATTTTTATGCTGCATGATGGTGATGATTGTTTCTTTGATATAACCATTACCTCTGTTTTCTTACTATTCAGACTGAGACCTTTCTTGTTGCTTTCTTTTACTATTATGTCTATCATTTCTTGTAGTTTGTTCTCTGTCTCTGCTATTAAGTCTGTGTGTCATCCGCATATCGCAAATTATTTATGTTGTGACCGTTGACTTCAATTCCTTTTTTGTCTACTATTGATCTCATAGTATATTCGCTGTAAAGTGAAAACAAATCCGGTGACAGAACACAGCCTTATTTCATATTAGGATGTTTATATTTCAAATATAATAAAATCAGTTAAAAGTAATTGCCCATGACAAGAAATCCAGCCTATTTAAAACCAGACATGATAATGAATACATATATACATCCTTATATGCTTGCTTATGCAGGGCCAGTTTGTGCTTGAATATGTTGGTGATGTGATTGATGAGGCAGAATGCAAGAGGAGGATAGAACAAGCCCATGATGACAACATCACCAATTTTTACATGTTGACCTTGGATAAAAACAGGTGTTTATCTTAATCTCACTTAAAGAGTGAGGGCTTCATCAATATTTTCTTCTTATTCATTTCTTTCTCACTCATTTCTTTCTCACTCTTATAATCTTTTGCTTCAAACTTTTATTTTTCCTATTTTATTTTTAAAAAATTCTTTTTTTTTTTAAACTCTACTCTCCTGTCCCAGCTAAGCCACTACCATAAACACATTTTTATGCTTGTACATTTTTTGCATATATTTTTAGGTGTTTAATTTATTTTAATTATTTTTTACGTCAACACCATTTTTTAATTACTGTTTTCTGTGTATATGTACACACACATATATATTGTTGAACATTTTCATCATAAATTATACAATTATGACTACCATATATTTCATTATATTATACCTGTATTTTTGCAATGAATATAATGATATTATTATTATACTAGTAAGAGGAGAATAAATTGTTTGTTCTGCAATGTGCAATTTTTATTTTAGCCATTACTTCTAATGGCTTCTGATCCATATTTCTGTTTATTTAACAGCGCATTATAAACAATAAAAGCGATATATAGCTTTATTATCATTCTTATAATTATTGAATGTCTAGAAGATTTTAAATTCTATTTTTAAATTCGTTTTAATAGGATTATTGACGCAGGACCTAGAGGCAATTTCTCTCGCTTTCTAAACCATAGCTGTTGTCCAAATATGGAGACACAAAAGTGGACTGTGAATGGAGACATCAGAGTTGGCCTTTTTGCTCTGTGTGATATTCTGAAAGGTTTGTGGCGCAGCCCCCACTTAAAGTCTTTAATTTAATAATCTGAAAAAGAGTAATTTAAAAAATCAAGAAAGAAAACTGCAGCGTTTATAGTTTAGTTTATAAATAAAAAGTTGTAAATAGGGTAACTCCAGAATTATTTTGCTGGTTTGAACGAAATTATTTGTCTTTAGAACCTGTAATGTCACAACATCCAAACTTGTGTATAGTGTTTGTTTATAACCAGAACTTATCATTATGTATATCACATTAAAGATGGAATGTTACACTATATGAGAATAATATTTATAGGATATTATAATATTTTATTGAATTTGTTCAAAGCAAAAGATGAGCAAAATACAATTTTTTTTAATGCAAATTTCTCCTACCAAATTTTTAATTCAACTCATAACATTGGTCCAGAGTTAAATAGTTAATGCTGCAAGTGTACTGCACATGAAACTTTTGAATTAAAGATATTCAACCCTAGACTGTGATACCTAAGTGCGTACAAGTTTTATTACAAAACTTTCTTAAATTTTACTACTCAAAGAAAATATTTTGGACAATAATATAGCATTTTTTTTTTTTTTTTTTAAAGAAACATGTAACTTTGTTGTCATTTTGCTTGATTTTGAGAAACACAGAGCACAAACTTTTTGCAAGGGAATAGAAATAACTCAATATTCTCTTTTACAAAATTATTAGAACATACAAAATTCAGAAAAAAAAATAAAACGTCTTCCACTCTCTGTAAAAAAAAAAATCATTCTATTGTGATAGTATCATATTTTTTTGCAATGCCTCTTTTGTATATAAAAAAAAAAGTCTGGTTACAATGATGTATCAAGGTCACTGGTGTGAATACTAAACTCTTTGAGGACTATTATCCGTCACCTCGGTTCTATAAAACTAATTTTCAACTATTCACCATTACGTAACATATTTCAGATATGGCTGAATATTTTATTTGTTTTCATTGATTTTCATTTTTATTTCAACCAATACTTGATTTCCGGAAGTAGAAGAGTTCTCACTTGATCTTTCTGCTGATACCGGCATGGTCTGAGCTTTGAATGTTGGAAAATTTTTAATTTATATTTATTGTTTATTTCTCCAATTTCTGTCACATAATGGCCACGCCCACTGCTGCTACTTCTTGCAGTCGACCAAAATGATGTAGTGCAGAACAAGCTAGATCTGTGTTCAAAACCTTGTTATTGAGTGATTTAGAAATAAAGTACTCATAGTATTTAGACTCGGACAATAATTTTTGTTGTGATAATGGGTCACAATATTAGTAAAAGTCATGTTTAAAAGGCAAGATGATCTGGCTTAGGTTTAGCTAGTGGATGCCTTCTATTCTAGCACTATCATTGTCTCAGAGGAATCGAGTGGTAGTTATTCTGATAACGAAACTGGTACTTTAGGGACATATCACACAAAATAAGTCCAGTTGTGTAAATAAATATTGTTCTAACGTCACATAAATTTATATTTTTCATTATGGGATCATTTACAGAAATGTACATAATTTTGTTATTTGTGGACATAAATTAATCAAATAAAACTGTATTATAGAGGAATTTGGATTATGTTGTATAATATTTCAAAACAAATGGATAGCAACACTTATAAACATAGAAAAAAAGTAAATGAAATACAATATTTTGAATAAAAATTACCTACCTTGAATATTTTATATTTTAAAAAATATAATTATTCCTACAAATAACCACATAGTATAAATATATTACAATTTTCATTTTCTGTATCCATTTTCCTTTCCAGCGATGTATAACACATACTACATTTATCTAAATTATTGTGTGAAGTAGTCAAATGAAAAAAGTATATGGTGAAATTTTTTGAAACAGGAAAATTAATCTAGTCCAAAACCTAAAATAATGTGTTTCTGTTCTGGTCCTGAAAGAGTTAAGAAGGTAAATGGTGGGAAAGAGCAGTGACACCACCTTATTCTAGGGTTAAAATTACAAGTTTTTAGAAATAATTTCGGCCATTACTTCTTCATTCCTCCTCATTTGCCTTTCAACTTCACTGGAAGATAAAGTTTATGGTTCTTGCTCTTCAGTTTGCTTCAGAATTCTACTGTTATTTCCTGGTATCTGTAATATTCCTTCAGTCTATCTGTTTTGTTGTTGGCCCTTGGATCTGGTATTCTCATTGAAAATTTAACTTATAGAGAGTTATAGTAATCTATGGTTATTGTATGTTGAGTACCTTACGCTTAATAGCCACAGTAAACTTCCAGATTTTAGTCAGATCAGTCAGGGTTTCAATTAAACACAAAAATGTGCTTGTTAGTGAATTGCTTTATGATTTGCTTGCATATGTAGAATTAGGGTAGTTATTGAAATTAAGATTGATTGATCTCTTTCATGTGCCAGTATGATCTCCAATGATCAAGTTTGCACTATATTTTGTGAAATTGAAATCTATATATTTTAAATATTTTTAACTTTAGGCTCGGAACTAACATTCAACTACAACCTTGAATGTTTGGGTAATGAGAAAAAGGCATGCGCATGTGGCTCAGAAAACTGCAGTGGATTCCTTGGGGTCAGACCAAAGGTAAAGGAGAAATAATTCAATTGTTTGCTGCTTCTTCTATCTCATAATTGTCGTCTTAGTAGTTTTAGTTAGGTTCATCTGATGTCATGGAGAAGGATGAAAGTATGGTTAATCTTGAGCCATTATTGTAAAGAGATTGAGAAAAATGAGGCTTATGAACGATGGAACTGAAGAGCAATGACAGCTTGGTACCCAAAGATATCATGCTGAAGTTGGGTGTTTGGTCCAAAACACAAAGATCTTTACTATTCTGTTCATGAAATCAGTTTCACTGCAGTCGGGGCATCCCCATATCCACTCCACCACTCGTCCCAACATTTTTCTAAGCGTATGCAGATTGATTGTTCCTGTAAGGTTGATTTTAATATCTCTGCTTTTCCCACTAAGCACTCCGGATTGACCAGATCAAATATTCCACCTTTAGACTCTTCAGTCTCTCAATATATACATCATTGTCCTGCCATGGAACTAAGCAAAGAACCCTACATAACACCCTAGCATAGGTTAATGTATTAGAACAAATAAGTAAAGGAATATATCTAAACCTGTGCTGGACTATGTTGTTTACAGAACCTTCTTAATTTGTTGTTATTCTGTGATCAGTGTCATGCTTAATGATAAACACAGAATTTGTGATAATGTCTATAAATTGACTTGACTTATACTTTGCTGCTGCTCATGGAGCAAAGGGCTGCAACAGCCTATGCCAACAGACCCTTTCTGTGCTATCTTTAAATGAGCCCATCATGCAGTCTTTACTTCTGTCTCGACGGTTCTTCTCCATGAGTACTTGGGCCTTCCAGCTTTCCTAGTTCCTTGTGGATTCCAGTTCATCTACTGTCTGGCAGTATTGCTTGGTGGTCTTCTCAATGTGTGTCCAATCCTTGACCTCTTTTTCTATTTGTGTATGTACGGTCTTTCCCAAAGGTTTTAATGCCTATATCAGAGTTAAAATATCATGAGATGGGCAGTTTAAACAACAATTTACACAAAGGTCCTTTCCAGCTATCATTAAATGTAAAGCTACACCAAGTTTTAATCAATGAGTGTTTGTAAATGAAATTGATTTTGGGAAAGGATAAAACAGATGTTCCAATTTTAATGAGAGCCATTGAAATACTTGGAGACTTGATTACAAGCCAGAGTGTGTGTGTAGCTTAATGTGGTCCTTGCATTTTGATCTGTCTGACCTAGGAGACCACCAGTGGTAGCACTATTACCTCTGATCTTGAGGTTTTGGGGACCTGCAAGATTCAATGTGGTTGCAAAACAAGAAATACAACAAAAAAGTATCCAGCTCTAACTTGAACTCTGACTAACTGTTTTGTTTATATAATTTAGCATAATAAAATGTTATTGCATTACTTAATAATTATTATAGTTTTAAATTACTTATTAGAATACAGATTCCAATGGAAAACCCTCGTTCGGTAGGGGACATCACGTGCTACAGGTGGTACCCGATCGTCATCAAACTACTGTAAGCAAAATAAATTAAAGATCTTTATAATGATGAACGAACGGAAGTAAATATTAAGGATAATGGAGAAGGACCAGAAATAATCAGAGAAGAAGTGGAAGACACCTTGCGCAATATGAAAGCAGGCAAACTCCTGGACCAGATAATATAACTAAAGAAGAGATTGAAGCCATGGGTGATTTTGGAATAGAAATAATAACAAAAATATTGAATGATATCTACAACAGCGGATATATACCAGACGACATGCTCAAAATATTCATAGCCCTACCAAAGAAATCGGGTGCGATTGAATGCGATGATCAACGCACAATAAGCCTTATGAGTCGTATGACTAAGATATTACTAAGAATCATTATGCAAAGAGTGCGAAACAAAATCAGTCCAGAAATTAGCGATGAACAGTGTGGTTTTGTTAGAGATAAAGGAACAAGCAATGCCATTTATATCATAAGACCTTTAGTAGAAAGAGCCGTAGAGGTGAAAACAGATATATATGTATTCCTGTTTCATAGATTACACCAAGGCATTTAACAAAGTAAAGCACCAAGAAATAATAAAAATTTTAGAAAGCATAAACGTAGACAGCAAAGATCTAAGAATAATAAAGAACATATACTGGCAACAAACAGCGGCCATAAGAACTGGAAACCAATTGGGAATGTTTCAACAAATAAAACAGGGTGTTAGACAAGGTTGTGTGCTGTCACCAGATTTGTTTAATATTTATAGTGAAATTATTTTAAGATCCATAAGGGGCATGCCTGGAATAACAATCAGAGGTCATAATATAAATAATCTAAGGTATGCTGATGATACAGTCTTAATCGCTAAGAGTGAAAATGAGTTACAAGAAATGTTGGCAAAATAAACGACTCAGCCTTAATAGCAAAAGACAGAGGTAATGGTACAACAAAGAAAAAGACATTACCTCAGTGCAAAATAAAGACAAGTGGAACGATATTAAAACAGGTAAATGAATTTAAATATTTGGTAACTTTGTTAACCTCAGATGGAAGATGTACAAAA
Organism: Megaustenia siamemsis; assembly: GCA_032433765.1. Taxonomy (NCBI): domain Eukaryota; kingdom Metazoa; phylum Mollusca; class Gastropoda; order Stylommatophora; family Ariophantidae; genus Megaustenia; species Megaustenia siamemsis. The sequence goes on along the minus strand of JAVIAB010000051.1, from coordinate 78,113,383 downwards.
GAGGTGAGATGCAGAATGGCTCAGGCAAAAGCAGCTTTCCAAAAATGAGGAAGATACTATGCAATCCATTTTTGACAACAGAAACAGAAAAACAGTTCTTAAATGTTACGTAGAGCCAGTCTTAACATATGGATGCAAGTCATGGACAATAGGACAACAGACAAAAATCACTGGAGTCTGTAGAAATGTGGTTTTACAGAAGAATGTTGAGAGTACCATGGACAGCCAAGAAGAGTAATGAAGATGTTCTGAGAAAGGTCAAAGCAAAAAGAGAGCTAATTTCAAATATTAAGAAGAAACAATCATCATTTTTTAGCCATATAATGAGAAGAGAACAACTTGAATATATTGTAACAACTGGAAAAATTGAGGCACGAAGAGATAGAGGGAAGCAAAGAGAAAAAATAACAGACAGCTTAAGAGAATGGCTTGGCAGAAGGTCAACAACAGAAATGATAAATAGCTGCAGAGATCGAAAGTTGTGGAGAGACATGATCACCTACGCCAGCAAGCTGGTACTTGATGATGATGATTAGAATACATTTTTTTTTTTTTTTTTGCATCACTCAGTTACTGCCTGTGGTAGTTCTCCACTTCTCTTAGCCTTTTTGTGTGTGTGTTTTTTTGGGGGGGGGGGGGTGTGCTCGCTCCAAGTGCTCTCTTCCTGGATGCCTGCCCGTTCCTGATGAGTGCCAGACAGCCATTTTTTTAGCTGGGTTGATTAGAGGACACATTTCAAATCTTGATGTTCATTGAAAAGTGAGCCCCTATGATTTTGTTGGTTTATCCTTCATTGAGTATAGTACAAATCTGTAAATTTGTGGTAACTTGATTCTCTTTTGATCATTGCCTAGAATGCTGCTGCAAATGACAAGAAGATAAAGGAGCCAAAAAAGAAGAAACGCAGAAAGAAAATAGACATCCGAAACGAATATGAGGACGAGTGTTTCCGGTGTGGTGAAGGTGGTGAACTAGTCATGTGTGACAAAGGAAGTTGTCCCAAAGTCTATCACCTGAAGTGTCTTAAACTCACAAAACCACCATCAGGTAAAGTGAAATGATCTGTTTTCTGTATGAAAGATAAATAAATGCAGTCCCTTATATAATAAAGTAGGAGTTGAAGTAATTACATTTTACAGTGCTAAGTCACTACATCTGCATGTAGGGTAGCTAATATCTTCCTTAAGTCTGTGAACAATTTTTCCAGCTGGAGAGACTGAAGTCTTTTCAGAAAACCCCATTAATTTTGGATTGTGAAACCAACTGATAATCACTGCAGTAACTAAACCTCACTTTAGATAATCCTAGATTATGATTTAATTACAGTTTAATAGATTTTGAAGCTGAAACACCAGCAGCAGAATAAGGTGTAAATTTAGATGACATTACCTTGAGCGAAATAGAAACAACCTTAAAGCATATGGCCAATAACAAGGCTGCTGGAGAGGATAAGTTAACAGCAGAGATACTCAAGGCAATTGATAGCCTTAATTTAATACATCTCCAGAAAATGTTCAACATCATTTGGAAAGCAGAGAAGACCTCATAAATGAAAAAAGGGAATCATTGTTAAGATTCCAAAAAGGCAATCTTAGAGATTGTAACAACTGGAGGGGCGTGATACTTTTGTCACTTGCCACAAAGTTATTCTGCAAAATCATCCTAAATAGAATAAAGGATTCACTATATACAGTAATGCATGAAGAACAGGCTGGGTTTAGAAAAGGAGAAGCTGTCTTGACCACATTTTTACTCTACGACTTATACTGGAGGAACACATTGAGAAGCAAAAACCTTTTGTACTTAACTTCATTGACTTCAAAAAAGCATTTGACAGTATTCACAGAGATTCTTTGTGGAAAATTCTGAAGCAATATGGCTTATGGCTATTATTAAAGACATGTATGATGGTTACATATGTGCAGTTCGAACAGAGGAAGGACTGAGCGAATGTTTCCCAATAGAAACTGGGGTTAAACAAGGATGTATTTTATCGCCCTTGTTATTTGGAGTTGTTATGGACTTCATAATGAAGAAATGCTGCACTGGTAATAAAGGCATCGAATGGATTCAAGGAGACCATTTGGAGGACCTCGACTTTGCTGATGACATAGTTCTCATCAGCAGTCAGATAAAAATGATGCAGGAAAACACAAATGAACTATCATCAATAGCCAGCAAAATTGGGCTTGAGATCAATCATGAAAAGACTAAAGTCATGAAAAGCTTAATTCCAACAGATGACAAAATTTACATGGAAAACAACCAGTGGAAGAGATCGATCACTTTATCTATCTTGGAAGTCACATTGATCGAGAAGGGGATACAAGGAAAGAAATTAGAATCAGAATGGCTAAAGCAGCAATGTCTTTCAGAAGCTTGAAAAGTTGTGGAAATCAAAACTCATCAGCACAAACACAAAACTTAGACTATTCAAATCAAATGTACTATCAACCCTTAAGTATGCGTGTGAAAGCTGGAAAACAACAAGAGATATAGAAACAAAGTTGAACGCATTCGAAAATAAATGTCTATGGAAAATACTTGGTGTAGCGTGGAACGAATTCAAACAAACGAGGAAATTAGAGAAATGCCAATCAACCACTAATATCTTCAGTAATAAAGAAAAGACGATGGTCATATGTTGGACATGTGATGAGAAGAGATAATAACCGAATAGCAAAGCAAGCGCTCATGTGGGAAACAACAGGTTAGTGAAAAGAGAAAGACCCAGAGAGACACTGAGAAGAACATTGATGAGAGAGGCAAAAGCAGCAGGAATCGGCTCCTTCAATGAGATAGAGCTGCTTGTACAGAACAGAGACAATGGCGAGATTTGATAAATATCTTTGAAAGAATTGAAAACTGCTAGAACAAAAAATCAGATAAGAGGAGTATCTTGGTCTACACCCTATGGACCGGCTACGGCTTGAAATGTCAATAGATAGATTACGATAGTGTTATAAAAATTACCAGGTCAAACATTCCCCTCCCCTCTGTGTAACTTCCTAATTACTACTTACTGTGACTCCTGAGTATTGGGTTTGTTTCTATTGATGTATGGTGAGCTGCCGCTCCTGCCCCAATTTCACGAGATACGATCTTATATAATACAAATTAAAATCACTAATTATAATTTTCAAGAAATAAGTAGTTTTTCTTTTGTTGTAACCAGAGAAATTTCCTTGATCGTCTGTCGTAATGTATATATCCTTTTATTTTATTTTTTAAACTTTTTTAATGGTGTGATATGGCTAAGTTCAACTGTAGACTGCTGTTATTTTCGTTAATAAAAAAAAAAGTGTTAGAAATAAGATCAGCATAATTTGTACAATATAGTTAAATGTTTTAAAAGGCTACTATTCTCTTATTATAAAATGTCAAGCAAGCGGTATCATGCCACAGAGAATTGAAGCCTTTGAAATGTGGATATATAGAAGAATAGGTAGAATTGGATGGAAGGAAAAGAAAACAAGCTATAAAGTCTTAAAACAACTAAAAATGAATAGAGAACTACTAAATACAATTCAAACAAGACAGATGCGATTTTTGGGCCATGTTAAAAGACACAACAGCCTACTAAAAGTAATCCTGGAGGGGAAAATACAAGGTAAAAGAGGCAGACCAAGACTAACATGGACGAGTAACATCAAAAGATGGACAAATCAGCCTATGACAACAACCTGCACCATCAAAGCAAGAGACAGAGCAGAATGGCGCTCCATGGTAGCCAACCTTCGTTGCGGAGATGGCACTCGATGTTGATGAATCAAGCACTGAAGTCAGCATTTTACAGATGGATAGGTCAGACTTGTGAATCTTACGGGAATGCCATTTGTACAGGAAGTCAGTGATGAGTTAATTACCCACAAGCTGGTGCTCAAAACAGAAATGATCTCTGAAGGATATGGGAGGGGCACGAGCTTTGGTGATCTATGGCAGGGTCAGTGGCACACAGCTGATGAAGACTTCACTTTGTCTCCAAGCTGGTCTTACAGATAACAGTCTATGTTAATGCAGCCTTGTTAACGAGGTGCGGATCATCATAGTCCTAGCAGTGGTGGGGTCTGTTGACGCATGTTGACGCAGGCAACTTACCATTTCAGAAAACTCTCTGGCTAATCAGAAAAGGCATTGTAAACATCACATCATCTTCCAGGGTCTTAGGGCTAACTGCTTGGTTATGGCATTATAGAACTAAATTATTTATATTTCTTTGTAAAATGAAAACAGATAATTCTGGTACTGTAGAACTAAATTATTTACATTTCTTTCCAAGGTGTTTGGTTAGTTTTGCTAATATTTTTACTTTTCTTTTCCAGTGTTTTTTTTTTCACAGCTGGAATGATTAGAACAAAAAAAAATTTTTTTCATTAAATTTTACCACATCTAATTTTTAATATATTTAAAATATTTTCTTTATGGTTTAATTTGTGTGTCTTCAGGGAATGGCTTTGTCCGTGGCATCACTGTGACGAATGTGGAAAAGCGGCCACTGTAAAGTGCTTGGATTGCCCCAATTCTTACTGTTCAGCTCATACTAATGAAAACATATTTAAGGTTGATGATGTATATGTATGCAGTGACCATACTGATATTCTAGAGAGTGTGCCTTATTTGCCAGTTAATAGCTCCAGTGATGGTGTAAATAGCATTAGATCTGAGGTTGGGTCAAGTATAAGTGGAAATGATGCTCAAAGTATACCAGAGGAACACAAAGATACTAGTAGTGAAGTTAACAGATCATCTATTGTGACAAGTAATGAGCTGCTGTTATTGCAGACTCTAAACAGAATGGTACAGATTTATTGAAGGATCCACAGGAATTAGTCAATACAGATCATAAGCTTAAAGTGAAGCAGAAAGGTTTTAAAAATATTGGAACAGAAATAAAAGGTAATTTTCAAAAAATGGTTCAATCGCCTTCCAAAGGAAAGTCTGTTTTAGAAATCAACCCAAATGAGTCTGATATTGTCAGCAGAAGCGCAGAAGAAAAAATGTGAGTGTTAACTCAGTGAATGTGCAGTCAGGCACATCATCAGCAAGCATTCGGCGGATTGCAAGTCAACCGGTGAAAAAAATAGAAGCAACTCTGTGCCGCACCAAGGCCAGATACAAAGCTCGCCTCTGTCCTGCAGGTCTAAATGGTAGACCAACTCCTGTTAATAAACCACCACAGATCATTACATTGGGTCCTTAAACCAGTTTGAATAAGATGGGACCTGCTGGTAGTTGTAATGACTCAAATAAATGTGTACTGCACTAAAAATAGTTACTATCTTGGCATTCACAAAAAATAAATTATTAAACAGTTATACATAAGCACATTAACAAAGACTACTTTTTGACTTGAGACTTTTAGTAGGAGCAAGACACATTTTACATATGATAATATGAAATGTTATAGTTAAAATGGTAGTATTGAGTGTATATAGTATTAGCAGCATCATTATTGTCCCAAGAAATGCTGGATTTGGTGCCCTTGAAAGAATCTTGTTTGAGGGGTTCATTTTTCTTGAATAAATAATTTTGTGCACACCTAGTGTGCAGCACTTTTTAAAGAGAGTTCACCTGCTTTTCACACCAACTGACTCTCTGTCTTCAGTTGAGGATATATCCAACTTCTTACTGATTATTTATAATTCATATCAAGAGTCATAATGTTGCTTAGAAGTCTCTCTTTTCTAAATGTCTTCGAGTGTCCATTAATTTTGTATTTGTTACAGGTGGCCAAACCATCTAAGACAACATTGCTTGAGAATAGTTAACATACTTGTTACCAACGCACTTCATTATTTGTTACTTTGTCAAGGAGACAATGAGTATATGCTTTAGACATTGTATATGAAAAGCATTCAGTATTTTTTATATCTTGCAAGATGTATTCATTCACGAATAAACATAACAGGAAGCTAGTCACCACATGTTCAGAGACATCAGAACTATAACTTGTGACTTTGAGATCTTCAGTTCATGTAATTAATGGCCGTAGTGGCAACACACTAAACAAATAAAAGGATATATTGCAATGAAGGAGCAATGTTAGAAAGTGAAGAAAAAGAACCAGAGCTTATGCTAGATGAAGTTCATTCTGCAGTAAAGAAATCTGATGAGAAGGAAGTAAACAGGAAGTGATGATATTCCAGCTGAATTCATCAAAGCTGATGGGGAGACTAGCGTTTGTATTTACCATGCTATGTGTGTGTGTGAAGATCTGTTTAAAAAATGCAGGCTGGTCAAAAGGCTGGAAAAGATCACTGTACATCCCTATTCAAAGAGAGGAAATCTGTGTTCCAACTACAGAACTATTGTCCTAATAAGCCATGCTAGCAAAATACTCTTGCAGATCTTCATGAATAGGATGGCACAGAAATTAAAACAAAAACTTCATATAGATTCAAAAACTTCAAGCAGTTTTCAGACATACTAGAGGCACCCGGACCACATCTTGAACTTGAGAAACATCCCTGAGAAGTGTAGGGAATACAATGTAGAACTGCATACATGCTTCATAAATTACAGCAAGCCTTTGACTGCATACATCAGATACAGCGTAACATCATGAAAGATATGAACTTTCCAACACACCAAATATATTTATCTTATCACTATATCACAAACAGTAAGCAGCTAATCAGAATAGCGGGTGAAACATCAAACTGGCTTGAAGTACAAAAAAGGATGAGGCAGGGACACATCCTCTCTCCATACCTGTTCAACATCTTTGCAGAGAACATAATGAGAAATGTCTGAAAGTATGACAGATTTGTTTAGTTCAACCCTTTGACATTAAATGGCAACAGAATTCTAGAACTTAGATATGCTGATGACACACCCCTCCTCTCAAACAATGCAAAAGGATTAAAAGAGAATTGAATGTATTCAGCACAGTGAAGAGCAAAAATATATCTAAACAAGAAAGCTAAGATAATGTCCATTGACAAAAAAAAATAGTCAAGCCCAAATTATCAACAGTACAGAACTTGAAATTGTAACAAACTGAATATCGGGAATTTAGCAACTAATGATGGAAACTGCCGGAAAGAGATAAAAAGAGAATTAGCAATAGCAACACAAAATTAAATGCCATGAAAAACATGTTGCAAGATACCTGCAAGGCAGTAAAATTTTAATTACTGAGCACATGTATCTTCCCAATAGCAATATATGGTTGTGAATCATGGACAATTTTGCAAGTAAGAAAATCAATTCATTTGAAACAAAATGCTACAGTAAAATCTTTAAGATACATAGTCAATTTTGTTGTTCTCCATGTTTCACAGCCATATAATAGGACCGACTTAACACTTTGTTAGAAGTTGAAAATTTTTCTTTTGTATTCAACCTAATTTCTTTGGATTCCATATGTTTCCCAGTGCAATGAAAGCTCCTCTTGCTTTTGATATCCTTGTTTTGGTATCATTTTCTGTTCCTCCCTCTTTATCTATATTACTGCCCAGATATATGTAAGATTGTACGTCTAGTAGAGGAATTTCTCCTAGTTTTATTTGGTTATTGCCAACTGTATTAATTCTCATAATATTGGTCTGGTAATATCTCTATTAATCTTCAGTCCTAGCTGTTGTGATCTCTCATCAAGTATGCTCATTTTATCCTGCATCTGTTGATGGCTGTGTGATAGGAGAGTTATGTCATCAGCAAAGTCTAAATCATCAAGTTGTTTGGTCAGTGACCACTGGATCTGATTTCTGTTGTTTTTAGTTATTTTCATAATCCAATCTATGGCCAGTAGAAAGAGAAATGGAGACAGAAGGCATCCCTGATGAGGTGACCAGGGACAAGTTGATGACATACCTCGGAGTTAGTTTGATCGTAGCCTATGTTTTCGGGACGACGTCGACCTTGTGATAACAAAATTCTGCAAAGGATTAGCCGCCTTGAAAGTCATGGCAGCTGCCAACATTGAGCAGAGGCTACTTACTCTTCTGTTCCAGGGATTAGTCCTCGCACCAATCGAGTATGCCCTGGCAATTTACTGTCAGTACGACTCAAATTGATAGGCTGGAGAAAATACAAAATGAAGCCATGCACATTATCTTGGGATGTACAATGGACACTTGTAGGACCCCTGTGTAGCAATGAGGTATCTTCTTGATTTTCCAACCATGGATGAAAGAATCATTATCTGGAGAGCATGAGCATACCTGAAGATTAGTACAGACAAAGAGCATCCATTGCACCACGTGCTCAACACAGGGAAAGGTGCCAGGCTAAAAAGAGGCAAATCATAGGTGGGCCGAGCAGAAGATGTCATCAAACAGGTTCGTGGGCTTACCAATATCAGCGTTGGTGAGGAGTGGATACCCATACCTACGTCTTTCAAGGGGATTTTCTCGTGTATTGTCACACTCAACAGGAAAAGTAGGGAACAGAACCCGGTCGTGGTTAATGCTGAGGTCAACGGCCTCATCTGCGATAACACCGATAAGAAAGATGCAGTATCTATACAGATAGATCTGTAAGACGACACCAAAGAAGTGCATGGGCATTTACAGCACGCTTGGCAGGCAGAATAGTCTACGAAGACAGTGGTGCTTACGTCATGACCACGAGTAGCATGACAATGGAGAGGATGGCAGTGACCAAGGCATTCAAATGGTTAGAGTCACAAGACTACACCCATGCATGTATACTGAGTGATTCGATGAGCATGATAAAAGCTCTGTACGCATGCAATGGGTAGAGTCGTTGCAGAAATCCAAAATACGTAAGGTCACCTTTGTCTATGTCCCTGGACATGCCGGAGTAAGGGAAATGAAAGAGCGGACAGGTTGGCTAGCTGTGCTGTTGTTGAGGACGGGCAACCAATGGATCGGGCGGACATCATCAATGCCCTCCGAGATGTGGGAAGAGCACATGACTTCGACAAACACAGATCCACGTCACTTCTTCGGATGATGGAAATGGGAGTTAAGTTGGGCACAGCCAGAAATGAGAAACTTAGTGGCCGTGTAAGAAGACTTATCAACCAACATAGAACTGGAGTCGTCAGTCGCTTGACACTGAGGGAATTGCTGAGGAGGGGATCTGAGCACCTATGGACATGTTCGGAGTGCAATGATGATGACCCGCAAATAACTCAATACTTGCCTTACTCCTGTTCTTATTTCAAATGCTTCTGTAGGCTGTCCTTCATGCACCATACTACAATTTGGTCCTTCATACATTGTTTTTATCAGGTTAAGAAACTTTATGGAGATTATGTAATGACTCAGCAACTTCCAAAGCATTCTTCTGTCTAAACTATCAAACGCGTTTCGTAATCTATGAATCCAATATAAAGTGGGGATTTTAGTTCTAAACTTTGTTCAACTATTATACATAGAGTAGTTATTTGATCAGCACATGATCTGTTCTTCCTAAAACCTGCTTGTTCATCTCTCAAATGTTTCTCTATGGCCTCTTTTAGTCTCTCCAAAATGATTCTGCTTAATATTTTTCCTGGCACTGATAGCAGCATAATTCCTCTATAATTTGTGCACTCATATAAACTTCCTTTCTTTGGTAGTTTGATCATATAACCTTCTCTCCAATCTTTAGGTATTTCTTCCCTCTCCCAAATTTTATCCAATAGATTATGTAGCATCTTGGTAGAGTTGTTGATATCTGCTTTGATGGCTTCCGAAGGAATTTCATCTGGGCCTGTGGCTTTACCATTTTTTAATAGTTTGATGGCTTTCATTATTTCTTCTTTCCTTGGTTTTCCACAGTTAACGTGTAGCTCTTCTTCTGCTGGTAGTATATTTGGAGGATTATTTGAGCCGGGTCTGTTCAAAAGTTCGTCAAAGTGCTCTTTCCATCTCTCCATTTCTTTCCTCATATTACTAAGCAGATTTCCTTTCTTATCTTTAATAAAGGCATTGATCTGTTTGTATTTTCCATTTAATTTCTTTGTACTGTTGTACAGTTCTTTCATATTCCCTTTATTTGCTGCTTCTTCTGCCTCTTTAGCTAGTTCATCTATATATTTCCTCTTATCCCTTTTCATGCATCTTCTCACTTCTTTGTCCACCTGTGTGTAAGCTTCCTGTGTCTTGCCTTTATTACTTCTGGTTTTTCTTTTATTTATGTCTGCTTTCTTGTTCTTTCTTTCTTTAATTTTATCCAGGGTCTCTGCTGTCATCCATGCCTTATTCTGGCGTTCTCTTTTCCCCAGTAAAAAGACATTTGGTTTGAGATTATAGGTAATGGTATGAAGTACAATGGCGCTAAGCCTGGACATGGTGATATTGAAGACCATCGTTTCCATACAGCAGGTGCCCTCTCTCAGCACAGCATGTAGATCCAAGGAAGCAATTAGGTTGATGTAGCTGAGAGCAAGCTAAGTAGCAGGAATTGTCTGTAAAAAAGCAACTTCAGTACCTGGTTCTTTTTGGACCTCAACTCCTGATTTGCTTTATGGGTGGGTTTACTTAGTTGAGCAGCCTTAAGTGTATATATTTATTTAATTGTTTTAATTTGGTTAGTTGATACTTTTTAATTTGTTTTGTGTTCTCAGTTGTAGGCACTTTACAGAAATAGTCCAGCAGCAGTATCTTTCTAACATCAAAACAAATAAGACCAGGGCTAAAACTAAGACTAGCAAAATATATATCTTCTCAACATTCTTGAATGGTGCAGAAACATGGATATTGGACAAGAAAATAGAACAAAAAATTGAAGCCTTTGAAATGTGGATTTATAGAAGAATAGGAAGAATTAGATGGAAAGAAAGGAAAACAAAGATGATCTAGGAAGGGAAAATAAAAGGTAAAAGAGGCAGACCAAGACCACCATGGACAAGTAACATCAAAAGATGGATGTCAGGCTATGACATCCTGCACTATCAAATCAAGAGACAGAGTGGAATGGCACTCCATGGTAGCCAACCTTCGATGTGGATGCGGCACTCGATGATGATGTGTATCTTTCAACATAAAGCTATAAAACATACAATACTTATTTCTACTTCCCCCTAATTTCAGGAAAAATAAGTAGTCTTTATCTTTTCTTTTTTTTTGTGTCCTACTTTTGATGAAAATTTGTGAGTAGAAGTTATCTGCTGATGTGCTTATGTAAAAACTGCACTATTTATTTATGGGTATGAAACTTAATATTTAAAAAAAAACCATAATTTGCATGTATAGAATTCTAATATATTTCAATAATAAATAAAAATAATGCACGCAAATTTTCTTTAAAAAGTGATTTGTTAGATAATATTTCTGTATGTCACAATCTATGAATAATAATAATTATTATTTTTTTGCGATTTCATTTTGAGGATATTGATGGGTCAAAAGAAAGGTACCATATAATTATTTTTGAGCTTGTTAGTCTTTCCTTCTAGTTAATAAATATAAACACACAAATACTACTTTCTTTTTCTCTTTGAAGTATTTTTTGTGTGGCCACTATTTAGAAATATTGTCACATTTGCCCATTGTAACATTTTACTTGAAAATAGAAATGTGCTAGAAATTGCATAATATAAGATCTTTTCTAACTAAATGTTCTCATTAACATGAAAATTATTTATTAAAGATGTTTGCATGGTCTTTGTATCTTCCAAATTAATTTCCTGAACAATAGATCCTATGATCTTAACCCTAGGTTACTACTACATCGTAGAAATGACCACTTGAAAGCACATAACATTTTTTTTTAATTAACAGTTTGCCGCATGCACATTTTTTCCCCATTATGTACCTTCCTAATCGTTGCCCTCCAGTGTTGTGTTTTTAGACATCACATCCATGTTTCTTAATTTGTTTAAGAACACAGTGAAATGTTATAAAAGTTACGGTGTTTTAAAAGTGTGATTTTATTTTTTTTTTTAAATTGACAGTAAGTGCTAAAAAAAATGGTGGTCCCCCCCCCCCCCCCCCCCCCCCCCTTTTGATTGTGCAATTCTCATGGGCTGTTGGCAAGACATCAATCGAGCCGTTGAAACATGAGAAAGGGAACAAAATGACAACTAATAAAGCTGCCTGCAGGAATGGGGGGGGGGGGGAAATGAGTGCTATGCAATTGCAGGTCTGAATAGTGGCGCTAGTGCTTTTTCAGGTTACTCTATGAGGGTTAATGCAATGATTTGTAGCAAAAATTGTATTATTTCTCCAATTTAAAGGATTTATTTCCCTAGCTGTAAAGTTGCACCTTTGGACGAAATAGTAGTACATGTAATAACATGATATTAGATCATCATAATCTAGAGTTAGAGACAATTTTTACTCACATATGGACAAATATTTGATGTTTCTGATTAGTTATAAAACATTCATATATTTTTAAATTTTTCCATGTTTGGTCCATAGAAGTAAAAAATTTTTAACCAGACCCTGTTTTATGTGACATAATAGGAGTATAGTTTTAATGGACACTTGTATGCTGTACAATTTTTCAGATGTTTTAAAGCCACTTTATTTTTATGTTTACATCATACATTTTATAAAGGTTTGCAATCTTCATTAAAATCATGGGCAATGTTGTTTTTTTTTTTTTTTTACCCAGAGTAGTTGAAACTTTACTTATTGGAATGTAATGCCTTCATAGATTGAATTGTCGTGTACCATTTTTTTGGGTGTTATTTCAGGTGGTAGTCATGCATGCTGCATATAGTGCTTGATATTTATGCCAATTTTAAATGTTACTACACAAGCATTAAACATTTCATTAAGCCACTACATTTTGTTATCATTTCTAAAACAATGGAAACTACTCGCATAAATAACAGCATGATTTAAATAAAAATAATATAAAAAGAAATATAAAAATCACAAGATATGCTGATGATACTGTACTACTAGCAGAAAATCCTAAAGATCTACAATTACTTAATGAAATAAACATAAGTCTGTCTGTCTATCTATCTATCTATTGTCCTTTTGAGCCGAATATGGCACATAGGGCAGAACCACAATCTCAAAAACAGAAACCTTGTGTGCCAAAATGGCAAATAATGCAGAGAAATAAACATGACAAGCAAAAAAATATGGATTAGATATTAATATCAAAAATACTAAAACAATTATCATAAACGAAGAAAATACTCAAAACCTATAAATGGATATCAAAATTGAAGGGATAGACCTGGAGACAGCTCAGAACTACAACTACCTTGGCCATACTATAACCAGTGATGAAAATATAAAACTGAAATAAACAAAAGAATAGGAATGGCAATAAAGTAATTTTAATGCCATAAAAAGTATACTAACATCAAAACAAATAACACCAGGGCTAAAACTAAGAATATCAAAATGTTATATCTTCTCAACATTCCTATATGGTGCAGAAACATGGGCATTAGACAAGAAAACAGAACTGAAAATTGAAGCCTTTGAAATGTGGATATATAGAAGAATAGGTAGAATTGGATGGAAAGAAAAGAAAACAAACGATGAAGTCTTAAAACAACTAAAAATGAAGTAGGTAACTAAACACAACTCAAACAAGACAAATGTGATTTTTAGTGCATGTTAAAAGACACAACAGCCTACTAAAAGTAATCTTGGAGGGGAAAATACAAGGTAAAAGAGGCAGACCAAGACTAACATGGACGAGTAACATCAAAAGATGGACAAGTCAGCCTATGACAACCTGCACCATCAAAGCAAGAGACAGCAGAATGGCGCTACATAGCAGCCAACTTTCGTTGCGAAGATGGCACTCGATGATGATGATAAATCATTGGAGGCTGTAGAAATGTGGTTTTAGTGAAAAAAAGCTTTCAATAGAATACACCATAACCAACTCATAGACTGCCTAAAAGATATAAATCTAGACGACACAGACATACAACTAATATGTAATTTGTACTGGGAGCAAACAGCAATAATAAGATATAACAAGGAGAACTCTACACCCATGGACATAAAAAGAGGAGTAAGACAAGGATGCATCATACCATAGATAGCTAAGGAGAGTAATGAAAACATTCTGAAAGAGGCCAAAGCTAAAAGAGAGCTAATTTCCAATATTAGGGAAAACTATCATTTTTTGGCCATGTAATGAGAAGGGAACAACTGGAATATATTGTAACGACTGGAAAAATCGAGGGACGAAGAGATAGAGTGAAGCAGAGAGAAAATACCAGACAGGCTTGGAAGAAGGTAAACAGCAGAAATGATAAAATAAATGTCAAGATCGAAAGTTGTGGAGAGACTAGATCATCTACGCTAGCAGGCTCGGTACATGATGATGATGGTGATGAATATAAAAAACCATGTCTTAAACCGACACCTAAACTTTGCAGTATGCTGGACAAAGGGACACTGTTTCAAGTTAAATCTAATGTAAAGAAAAATCCTTGGTGTTCAAAATCTGTCTGATGTGAAGTAATTAAAAAGAAATGCAAATTTATGATGATCATGGATTCACCAGATGCTATTCCATCAGTATAACTATTATCCAGCTTCTTAATCTGATTGATCTGAAATTTCCATACAAACATCCTAAATTAGACAGATTTCCACAATAATTATCGCCAGTGGCAGCATCGAGTAAATGAGTAATATCAATTTAGTAACACGATAGCCGACAAAGAGGAAGATCAAGGTAAAGTAAAGTAAAGGTAAAGTACGAGACTTGAACCGGCGTTTTAGCACGTGAGTTTACACCCATATGTGCTCAGCCGCCTATCCAGAAATGTTTGGAAATTTCTGTATAATGTCGCCTCAAGCATCGAAACTCAGATGCGAGGCAACATTCCTCACCTTCCCTGGGTACATACCCTGGTACCCATTTCTGCCAACGGCTGGGTCGACTGCGGGGGTATTTTTTTTTTTTCTAACCACGAGTACAATTCACACTGCTCCCAGCATGAATCGAACACGGGTTGTCCGAAAGTCAGTAGTCCAGTCGGGTGGTTTTCCCAACTCGGCTACCGAGGCCCCCAAAAATGTCGGCAGGATTCGAACCTGCGCGAAAAGATCCCAATGGATTTCTAGTCCATCGCCTTAACCACTCAGCCACAACAACTGTGAAGATCAAGGTATTCTTGGAGAAGATAGATGGAAGCAGAGATGAAGATGATGGGGTAGACTTGGAATGATCTTAAAAGAATGGCAAGAAACAGAACGGCATGGAAAGTGTTTGTTGAAAACACATGCTCCGCAGAGAGCCGAAATGTAGAAGAAGAAGATAGTTGACAAAAAATTAAAAAGAAAATTAACCATCTATTGTATATCTCTGTGTGATAAACACTCAAATGGATTTAGTTTTTTGCACTATCCATGTTATACTTTTAAGCGTACTAGAAGTCTATTGAAAAGGATAGTAGCAATTTTGTTGGTAACCAAACAATGTAATCACACGGTGTTAGAAATTTATATGAATGGTCATATTACTTTTGTAATTGTTTGTATAAGTAAAAAAAGTAAAGTGCCCCCGTCACGCCAAGTGGCGTATAGGGAAATATGGTGTTAGTGACCCTATATTTTACAGACCTTCAGCACATGATTTTTGGGGTAATGTGGTCGGTATTACGCCCGTGCTGCTTTACTTTCCCAGAAAAAATCCGGTACCCATTTAAGGCTGGGTGAACCCGGAGCCGTCGGTTGGGATCGAACCCTACCCCTTGTCCGTAGTAGTCTAGTTCACTAACCACTGAGCTATCGCGGCTCCCACTAATTTTTAGGGAATTAGTAAAACCCAGGTGTCCTCGCCGTGGTAAGCCAACCGCCTATCGATTGCGCTAACCGGACACCCATTGCTCTGTATTTTATTATGATAAAGTGATGTTGAAACATTTTTATTTATGGCATTCATTTTCTGTCTTCTGCTTACAAGGGTTTTGAGTTACATTGTTTGCTGGTTTATTGTATCATCCATCATGTTGTACATCATCATTCATGATCCACTAATTGCAAGATATGATTACAGCAGCTTAAAACTTACATCCACCATGCTTGTATGTGTGAGGTGAATGTAAAGCGTAATTTTGGTTTAAAATCCTATGCCAAAAATGAGGACATGTTTGATTGTAGTTGGTCATTTGGGTGTTGAATGTAGCTTCTCATGTTTTCTTCATGCCTCGTTTATTCTACATTTTCTGTCAATAAGATATTTATGGTAATGCTGCTTTACTATAGCTGGTGATTCTGAGTAAAGGTCTCACGAAAAATGAAAAAGTAAAGCTTCTTAGAGACACCTTGAGTAAATCTTACAAATATTTATTCTACCTAGACAAAATATGTGTTTTAAAAAGTTTAATTAACATGCACCAAAAGCATAAAAAATGACAAAGTTGTCATTGTAAAAAGTATTGTTATGGAAACAGAACCATAGACTTTAGAAGTAGTGATTTCTGCAATATGTGTCATTTTGGCACGCAAGGTTTCTGCTTTTGAGATTGTAGTTCTGCCCTATGTGCCGTCTTAGGCTCGAAAGGACAATAGATAGAAAAAGCATAAAACTGCATAATTTATTACTAACAAAGGTTGATATCCATGCTTAACCAAAATTTTCAAGAACTGGCAGCGAAATGTCAATCATGGAGAATTATGAATTTGACATGCCCTATGTTCCATCTTTAGCCTGGGAGGAAAATGAATATAGCCATGCTACCTTTTAGTATTTTGTTTGCTCTGATGCCGCTTTCCGTGTTTTCTGAATGCTTATTAGAAAGAAAATGTGTGTACATGTAGATTATCTAAAAGACTGAACTGAAACTAGTTTTTGGAAAGTGCAGCTTTAAGTTTTTAGATTGTGAGTTGTATACATTTTAGGCAGTCATAGTTCTCTCCATTATGAGTTGCTTCTTCCAGTTCTTGTAGACTCATGTATGTGTTGTAAACATTTTTACAACATGAGTGAGTATCGTTTGTAAAAGATTCAAACTGACATTTTCTGTATGGTCAAGAGGTTCTGTCTCTGGACAAGAAGATCACAATCCTTTCACAGGAAGTGAGAGTTTTTCTTTTTGAATATGTGGTTTCTTTGTGGCTTTACTCTTCCCTGGTCGGTCTCTGGGTAGTCAGATCTGATGTCTGCCAGTTAACATTTAAAAAAACAAGTGATCCAAACATTTAAAAAAATAAGTGATCCAGTGTACCTCAGCAGACATTAAAAAAATACTCTGGGTGGTTAAATGTAAAAAAGAGCAAGCCAGAATGGCCATTGTCCAAGCAAAATATTTCATTTATGGTGCCAAAATATTTCATTTATGGTGCCAAGAGGCACTGGGATCATGCTCCTCCATAATCCTTTTCTGCTGTAACAGTTTCACCATTGATTTTTTTTCCTCATACTGGGCTGTCAAACCATCCAGCATCTTTTCCTTTTGTCTTCCTCTGTGTGTAGGGCTTTCTGTTTTTCCTGTTTTATTATTTCAACCAACCTTTTCCCCTTGTGTACTCCACAAATTTGGACTACCGTTTCCTATTTGTTTTATAATCTTCCTCTCTTCATCTGCCTCTTTTAGACCTTTTGGCTGTCCATAGTAAATTGCAAAATTATTAAGTTATTAAAAATCTACCAGTGCTGACAACTGATCTGTTGGACCGTTAGGCTCAGATAGAGTAGCTTGCCATAAACTAATGACAAGGCAATCCATGCTTACTTAACAAGTGAGCATTGAGGAAGACATTTTTATGGATATACTCTCCAGGCCATGTGGGAGTTCATTGTAATGAAAGAGCTGATATGGTGGTATCTGGTGTACTTTTAATAGAAATGACAAGACATAATACAAGGATGATGCTTTGAATGATACAGTGATTGTATGATTTGACTTTTCATGGCTATAGGTGAATACACATTTACGAGACTGCAACATTGTTGAATACGATAATGTGACATCTAGAAAGCTTATACTGTGGATGACAGGTAGGGACAAGGACCATTTCTTGAATGTCTTCATTAATTGTATTTTGGGGACAGGATGACTGTAGATGAAGATATAGTTATGGTAGTGCAATATTGTGGAATAAAACATCAAACAAATAGAAATGGTAACTGGTAAGGATGAGTTGTGTTTGTACACAACCAGTGTGCTATTGTAACCATAAGTGAGCACACTCCATTATTTGCTGAAAGTGACTGAGCAGCTACAGACAGGACCGACTCAAGGTACCGGCAACTCAGGCAGTTGCCTGGGGCATGCCATCAAAGATCTCCCAAAATGTTTAGTTTTTTCCTTGTGAACATTTTTATAATTATACTTAAAAAGGGTGCAGTAACCATAGGGCCGTCATTGCCTACATGTTTGCCCAGAATGCCATGTTAGCTTTAATAATGAGGTATCTTTAAGAGAAAAAGTAATACACACACACACACACACCCCCCCCCCCAAAAAAAAAAAAAAAATTTGCTAAATTGTACCTGTTTTTGTGTAAATATTATTTCTTCTTGGGAGCCACGTAAGTCATTGGTTAGTGAACTGGACTACAAAGGACAAGGTGTAGGGTTTGGTCCCAACCAACGGCTTCCGGGTTCACCCAGCCTTAAATGGGTACCGGATTTTTTTCTGGGAAAGTAAAGCAGTACGTGTGTAATACCGACCACATTACCCCAAAAATCATATGCTGAAGGTCTGTAAAATATAGGGTCACTAACACCATATTTCCTGTGTGTTACCGGGGCCTCATTATGAGGGAAGTAAAGAATAGTGACACTGTGACCTTCCAGGCATGTCGTAAGAGGCGACTAAGGAGGTTGATAAATGGCTTGACAAGCTGTCATTGTAAAAAGTATTGTTATGGAAACAGCGCCATATATTTTAGGGCAGTGATCTCTGCAATATGTGCCACTTTGCCATGCAAGGTTTCTGTTTTTGAGATTGTGGTTCTGCTCTATGTGCCATCTTCGGCTTGAAAGGACAATAGATAGATAGAACACCATATTTCCCTATACGCCACTAGGCGTGACAGGGTACTTCACTTTTACTTTTTAATTATTTCTTCTTCCTTTCAGTTTCCTGTGGAGCATAGGTCTTCAGCAAACACTTTCCACGCCAACCTATTTCTTGCCATTCTCTTAAAATCGTTCCATGTATCAACCTCATCATCTCTGCTTCCACCTGTCTTCTACAAGTATATTTAGGCCTTTCTCTTTGTGTCCTCCACTTGGAATTTCAAAAGGCTTGTCATATAATATTCCCAATTGGTTTATAAAGCTATTTTATCCTGTCATCTCCATCCTTTTATTGTGCCCAAGCACCCACTAACAAAAACCTGTATCTTCATTATTGTAATTTTGTTCACATTTCACAATCATGTAATAAGAGAGATATATATAAATACATTTCCTTTTCTCTATGTTTCATAGTGTCTTTTCTTTTAATATTGTTATTTGAAGGTGGATGAAAAATGTAAATGTTCAACAAGACACATCAAGAGACAGGACTGATATGTTCATGTATGTGCACATGCATATATTACTTCAATAATGTTTTCTTTCTGTTGATTTCGCAGAGTGCTCTCAATGCATCTATTTCATTTAGACATTTTGTAATTTAAATTTGTATTGCTGCTTCATGTATGTATTAATGGCATTTGTTCAGATAGTTAATAGCTTTGTTTCATGTTTAGTTGAGGCTGAGCAGGGCATTTAAAAAATAATTTAAATTTGTTTTATATTTAAATAAGCAAATGTAAAATGCCAGTATATTTAATGAGATGTCGATGCTTGTGTTTGTGTGTTGCTATTTAGTGATTAAAGAATTATAATTTTAGTCTGGTGGTGCTAAAGTAGGCATATGCTCTATGCTGATGATTATAGAAAGATTAATACAATAGCTTTTAACAAGTAAAAATAATAGAGATTCACACCTACTTTACACTCCTTATATATCTAAAAGTTTCTCTTAGTAGCTGTACCAAAACCAGTGGTAATACATTACAGCTGTGTTAATAAAACACAATGTTTCTCTTATTTGACAAAGACTTAACTTAAAAATCTTTTAGTCTTCTTCTGTAATCTTTTATCTTTTTAAAATTTGTTTATTCATGAATCTTTTTAAGCAATTGTTTTCAAAATGTTTTTACAAATTGTTTTGTTAGATTTTAAAATAATTTTATGAATTTTGTGTTTGCATCAATTGTTTTGATAGCATTATGATAGGGTGCTGCATGTTGCATACGTTGCTATAGTATTTCTCATTCTTTCTTTCTTTCTTTTTCTCTCTCTTTTAAAAAAAAAAATTGCTAGATTCTGTATAACGCATAATGTATTGGTAAGATATGTGCACATTTTTCAGAGCCTGTCTGTTACTTCATTTGCACTGTTTTTGTTGTTCCTTGTTTAAAAATGTATTTAACCCTAAGTTAGTAAATTGTAAGTTGTTTGCTGTTTAATATAAATGTTTGGTGTACGTACTGTCCAACAAGGAAATTATAATTTATATAAAACAGAAAGAACTAACATGAGACATCAATAAATACTCCAAGAATACAAGATTAAAGAGCTGACAATGGAATTGATGGACTGTTAAACACAAGAAACAACAGCAGTAGAGACCAACAGATCTAAAGACCACAAACTAGATTGATGAACGAGAGCACAGAAGATATATTTCAGAATTTTTTATTCTACAAATTGAGACCTGACTAAGTAAAGCAGAAATGTAGTGATAGTTACTGGCCGCCAAACAATATTGTGTTTGTCCTCATAAAAAATTTAATAATAAGGACAGAAAATAAAAAAACTGCAGTACAACTTTACTTCTTAATGTGGAAGGGTTATGACCATTAGCACTATATGGAACACTGAAAGTTTGTGAGCTGTTGTATGAGTTAAATGTAAACTAACCAGATTAAAGTGAACTGAAAAACTGGCATCATAAAGGTCTTACTAATAATGGGAATCATCATCATCATGTTCCATACCGGTTGGCATAGGCAATCATCTTCTATCCACAGTGCGTCATATCATTTCTCTTGGTGACTGTTTTCCATGCAATGACACTAGTAGTAGATCTAGTATCTTCTCTCTTTGTCATCCGTGATCTCTTTTTCCCTGTATTTTGGCAGTTCCAGTACCAAGTATTCCAATTATTTTGGGTGGGGGGGGGGGGGGGGTTAATGGGAATCACAGTCCTTGTAAAAGGATATGTACAGCGGATGAACAATTTCTATTGTTGGCCAAGTATACAGCAAACTTCATAGTTATATATATATATATATAGTGACACTGTGACCTTCCAGGCATGTCGTAAGAGGCGACTAAGGAGGTTGATCGATGGCTTAAAAAGCTGTCATTGTAAATAGTATTGTTATGGAAACAGCGCCATATATTTTAGAGCAGTGAGTTATTGAGTTATTTGCGGGTCATCATCATTGCACTCCGAACACGTCCATAGGTGCTCAGATCCCCTCCTCAGCAATTCCCTCAGTGTCCAGGGACTGACGAGTCCAGTTCTATGTTGGTTGATAAGTCTTCTTACATGGCCACTAAGTTTCTCATTTCTGGCTGTATCCAACTTAACTCCCATTTCCATCATCCGAAGAAGTGACGTGGATCTGTGTTTGTCGAAGTCCTGTGCTCTTCCCACATCTCGGAGGGCATTGATGATGTCCGCCCGATCCATTGGTTGCCTGTCCTCAACGACAGCGCAGCTAGCCAACCTGTCCGGCCTTTCATTTCCCCGTACTCCCGCATGTCCAGGGACATAGACAAAGGTGACCTTACATATTTTGGATTTCTGCAACGACTCTACCCATTGCATGCGTACAGAGCCCGCCTCCACTTTTTTTATCATGCTCATCAAATCACTCAGTATACATGCGTGGGTGTAGTCTTGTGACTCTAACCATTTGAATGCCTTGGTCACTGTCATCGCCTCCATTGTCATGCTACTCGTGGTCACGACGTATGCACCACTGTCTTCGTAGACTATTCTGCCTGCCAAGCGTGCTGTAAATGCCCATGCACTTCTTTGGTATCGTCTTACAGATCCGTCTGTATAGATGATTGCATCTTTCTCATCAGTGTTATCGCAGATGAGACCGTTGACCTCAGCATTAACCACGACCGGGTTCTGTTCCCTACTTTTCCTGTCGAGTGTGACAATACACGAGAAATTCCCCTTGAATGACGTAGGCACCGGTATCCACTCCTCACCAACGCTGATATTGGTAAGCCCACAGACCTGTTTGATGACATCTTCTGCTCGGCCCACTCATGATTTGCCTCTTTTTAGCCTGGCACCTTTCTCTGTGTTGAGCACGTGGTGCAATGGATGCGCTTTATCTGTACTAATCTTCAGGTATGCTCGTGCTCTCCAGATCTTGATTCTGTCATCCATGGTTGGAAAGTCAAGAAGATACCTCATTGCTACACAGGTACTGTCCCTCGTACATTCCAGGATAATGTGCATGGCTTCATTTTGTATTTTCTCCAGCCTATCAATTTGAGTCATACTGACAGTAAGAATTGCCAGGGCATATTCGATAGGTGCGAGGACTAATCCCTGGAACAGAAGAGTAAGTAGCCTCTGCTCGATGTTGGCAGCTGCCATGACCTTCAAGGCGGCTAATCCTTTGCGGGATTTTGTTATCACATGGTCGACGTGGTCCCGAAAACACAGGCAGTGATCTCTGCAATATGTGTCACTTTGGCACGCAAGGTTTCTGTTTTTGAGATTGTGGCTCAGCCCTATGTGCCATCTTCGGCTAGAAAGGACAAGAGATAGATATGTATATATATATATATTTTTTTTTTTTTTTAAAGCTGTCTGGACATTGGATCCAACATATTGATGAATCTCGAGGGGAATGAACCCATGCGTCCTGTTTCTTGCTTTTTTTTTTTTTTTTTTTAACTTATCATTTACAAAGATGCAACAAATAAAATAAATTATATTTACATTTAACCTTAGATTGCTCAGCCTATCATGACCTTCAGGGTTGATTGGACATTATTATAGAACTAAAGCCAAGACGAAACAAACACAGAGATAAACAAAGAAGTGAGAAGATGCATTAAAAGAGATAAGATGAAATATATAGATGAACTAGCTAAAGAGGCAGAAGAAGCATTAAATAAAGGAAATATGAAAGAACTGTACAACAGCACAAACAAATTAACTGGAAAATATAAACAGATCAATGCCTTTATTAAAATAAGAAAGGAAATCTGCTTAGTAATATAAGGGAACAAATGAAGAGATGTAAGAAGCTCTTTGAAGAACTCTTGAACAGATCCAACCCAAATAACCCTCCGGATATGCTACCAGCAGAAGAAGAGTTACATATTAACTGGAAAATCAAGCAAAGAAGAAATCTTCTTCTGCGATCATGACTGTCAGAGTAGGATTCCGGACTCTCTCACGAAGGCAGCTGTCTGTTTAAGTGATTCGGTTGTCCTGTCTGACTGATTACATGTTAGAACGTTGCACTGTGTTCCGTGCCATTGGCCCAGTGCATCCGATTTCTGCCTGCATTTTATTTAGATTTGCTTTTCTTAAAAGTAAAGCCACAGGACCAGACGAAATACCTTCAGAAGCCAACAAAGCAGATATTAACACCTCTACCAAGATGTTACATAATCTATTAGATAAAATTTGGGAGAGGGAAGAAATACCTAAAGACTGGAAAGAAGGTTATATGATTAAATTACTAAAAGCAAGGAAGTTTACAGGAGTGCACAAATTATAGGGGAATTATGCTACTATCAGTGCCAGGAAAAATATTAAGCAGAATCATTCTGGAGAGACTAAAAGAGGCTATAGAGAAACATTTGAGAGATGAACAAGCAGGTTTTTAGGAAACAATAGATGTGCTGATCAAATAACTACCCTGCATTTAATAGTTGAGCAAAGTTTAGAACAGTCTCCACTTTATATCGGATTCATAGATTATAAAAAAGCATTTGATAGCTTAGACAGAGGAATGTTTTGGAAGTTGCTGAGTCATTACGGAATCCCCATAAAGTTTATTAACCTGATAAGAACAATGTATGAAGGAATTAAATGTAGTTTTGTGCACGAAGGAAAGCTTACAGAAGCATTTAAAATAAGAACAGGAGTAAGGCAGGGATGCCTTCTGTCTCCATTTCTTTTTCTACTGGCCATTGATTGGATTATGAAAATAACTCAAGACAACAGAAATGCAGTCACTGACCAAGCAACTTAATGATTTAGACTTTGTTGATGACATAGCCCTCCCAGCACACAACTATCAACAGATGCAAGATAAAATCTCTCTCTCTCTGCGATCAGGACTCAATCAGAGTAGGATTCCAGACTCTCACATGAAGTCAGCTGTCAGGTTAAGTGTGTTGATCGCCCCCACAGACAGAACATCACAATTAGAGTCTGCTAAATCCACTCTGATTGAACACCCGCTAAAACGTTGCACTGTGTTCTGTGCCAGTGGCCAAGTGCATCCGATTTCAGCCAGCATTTTATTCAGGTTTGCTTTCCTTAGCCTTTGATTGTCCCCAATCTTCCTGCAAGGCAGCAGATTGTCTTTTCTGTAGGGGGATTCTGCCCTTAGATGGTCGGCCCTCCCAGGTTGACGAGCACCATCTGCCCGAGTCACTAGAGGTGACTAACACGGACATGCACACACAAAGATATGAGATGTGGTTTGTTGTTAAGAATCACTGTTTCACGTTGTGATTCCGCGACAACTTTATTGCTGTTATGATTCGTCCCTGAGGGTTGACGCTAGGCCAGATAATTATAACTGTGTAACACATAACAACACATTGGTTATCAGAAATGGTTCCAACTTTTAATACTGTCACATCAGACTCTCGTTACACACTGGATATGGCAGGTCACACACTTAAAGCGCACTCTTACAATTCTTTAATCTATCGCCCTCACACTTATCTCTGGGATCTAAACGCATTCATACTCGCATCTTAACTACTTGTGGACCGTTCCCCATCGAACGGCCCCCCCCCCCCCCCCCTTATCTATCTAACTTCTACCGACCCTGCGGTCTCTTGGCACTGCTACTAACTGTCTTTTCATAGTGTCACTTGCTAATCTGTCCGCCTAACTATTCTTCACTAGTCTCTGCGTCTCCTATCACGTTTTCTTCTGCCGGCTAAATGTCTATTACACTTGCTTAGTGTCATTATTCTAACTCACTTGCTAATCTACATCACGTCTAATTCTACTAGGCTAAGGTTAGCCTCTCTATGGGCCGACCCACATGGTCGCCCGTCTCCTAACTGGTGTGTGTGCTCCTGCCGACTACATTTCTCCAAGTGTTCAGTATAAAGTGCTCTTGATCTTTAGTGTTTACCTCTTAAATTTGGGTCTTCTCAGCCAATCAAAATTGACTTCCTACGCGTCTGTCTGCCCACTCACTTCTGGACATGGCCTTCACGTTTTCCATGTGAATTTCGAACCTTCATCTCCTTATTTTTCTCGTGACTTCGTCTTACTATCTTTTTTCCTTTTTTCTCCTTGACCTTGTTCTCTCGTCTTTGTTTACTCCTCTACTCTCTCCACTCCTCCCCCTTCTACACCCCAATGACTGACAAGTTTACAGGATAATTGATGGATGCTATTAACACAGGTTTCCTTTTGAGATCTCTTTGTTGGAGATAATATTGGTCCAAAAATGCATGGTGCTCTCCAAAGAGATTTGTTTTGAGAGGCCTGTAGTTTGAGATTTAAAACAATAATAGTAAATAAACATATTTATTACAATGGATTTGACAAGTTTTCATAATTGTGATCCGTTGAATTTTGAATTACTATATTGAATTTATAGATACAAATTTTAGTCTCAGATTTAATGTTGTGTGTCTTCTAGATGTTCCTATGTGATTCATTTGCTTGACTGACTTTTGATAGTGTAATTTAAATTTTTGTTTCCTTTTGCCTTCTAGTCATTTTTGAGCCCATGTAGACAAATTCATCAGTGTCATCAATGTTCCCTTCCAGAAGTATAGAATAGACTGATTGGTTCATTAATTATCTATATTGATTTATGTGTGTTCAGTTTTTTCTGTGTTGTTTTTTAGGTAATTTCTCTTAAAAGACTTTACATTCTTCATGGTTCAATAAATGCAAAATGAAACTCAGAAAAGTGAAAGAAGAAACATCAACTTAGTTGTTGGTATGAGTAATTGAAAAAAGAAGAGACTAATGACCACGCTTTCGGTTGTTAAGAAAACTGTTCAGATGTTGAAACTCTTATTCATCTTTTTGTACTGGTGATTTCTACTCTACCTCATTCGCCTTAAAAAAATGAGTTGTGTTGCAGATTATAAGCTGTACAATTGTTTACCCTTTAACTCAGTGCATTTATTTTTGTTATGGCATTTTTGTTGCTATTTGGTTTGTCTGCTGTACTTGCTAAAAAAAAGTAAAGTACCCCCCGTCACGCCGAGTGGCGTATAGGGAAATATGGTGTTAGTGACCCTATATTTTACAGACCTTCAGCACATGATTTTTGGGGTAATGTGGTCGGTATTACGCCCGTGCTGCTTTTACTTTCCCAGAAAAAATCCGGTACCCATTTAAGGCTGGGTGAACCCGGAGCCGTCGGCTGGGATCGAACCCAACCCCTTGTCCGTAGTAGTCCAGTTCACTAACCACTGAGCTATCGCGGCTCCTACTAATTTTTAGGGAATTAGTAAAACCCAGGTGTCCTCGCCAGGGTACGAACCCCGACTGTTGCCGTGGTAAGCCAACCGCCTATCGATTGCGCTAACCGGACACCCCTGTACTTGCTAAGGCCCTATAAAAAAAGTGAATCAGTTCACTCAGTGTTCTAGTTCACTGATCTTGATGCCAAAAGTCAGCTGTGAATCACTGACTACAATCATCTCATTCACTGCAATTAACTCATGATGTCTAATTGCATTTATAAATCAGTCAGATCTTTATTTGCATCAATGATAGAATACAATTAGTTTTGCAAATGACAAATATAAAACATCAGTAATTTATATTCCACATGGCATTTGAAGTCCAATCCAACTGAATGAGTTAATGAAGTTTTTTTTTTGTTCACAAAATAGTTAGTTTACCTCAAGCATGGTTAAGTTATTCTCACATCTACACTTCACTAAAATCAGATCTTTAAATTCACATTCTTGGCCATCTTCATCTACTATAAACAAATGTAACTTGTAGTTAGTGACTGGAATTTTGGTGGCTGAGTGGTTAGTGCCCTTCCTTTCTATCAGAAGTGTTTGGTTCAATTCTTGCTTAATTCTCTTTGGTGAGCAGCTTCTTATAAAGCTGATTATCCAGATATTGGACTGGCAGGTCCAGCTTCAGAATGATCAAGGAAATTTTTGTTGTTGAGTACTGTCCCTTTTCTCTGCATCATTTTACCTCTAACTTAGACCTAATTTCATTTTCAAATGTTATCAAACCGCTTTTTCTATTTTTTTGTCTGTGTGTTACGATCATCTGCCAGCCTTTTCTCAGTTTTGGCCACCAATGGAGAATTCATCCAAGGATCCCTTTGAAACGTCTGTATCTCATTTCTGGTCTGCCTACAGTTAGCTTCGCTTGCTCCCCATGCTATATTTACTTGGAGATTCAATTATTGTCCATTTTTTCTACCATGTCCCAGCCATCTTAATCTTCTCTTGCCTTTCTATGTGCCACGAACTCAATCTTCCCATTATATCTATATCTAACTTCTATTGGTCCAATATTGGCCATTATGTCCAATTAGTCCTTGTCTAAAAAGCATTTATTTTATTAATAGTTTGCTGAAGCCCATAACTATCTCTATCAGTATGATATCAAACCAAGTGATTAGTGCCAATGTCAATTATTAAAGGTGTGTCAGAATTAAACCAGAGGTGTTTCTCTGAATATTTCGGTTTGGAAAGAATACTTTAATCCTCTTCAAATGCTGCTACATATTCCGTCAGGTTGAACATGCGTAAAAGCAAAATATTTCTTTTCATTAACAATGCATTCATGTTTTCCTGGATTTTTGTCTCACAAAAATGAGATAACAAACACAGTGCTACAACTCAGACAATATACTTGAGCATCGCATGGTACAGCACTGATATTTATGATCCTAACTCCTTCTGTCAAAAGCTGCACCTTTTGACATATATGTGATTCAATTGTGTTCTAATACCGCATTAGTTTCTTTTCAAAATGACATGTTTCATAATTTATTGGCATAAATTTTGTCGCAGTACAATATGTAAAAGAAATTAATTTAGCTAAGGATTATGCTTTTAAAATTTAGATTTTAAGAGTCTAGAGTCACATCTAATGCACACCACTACCACCCTGTCCCACATCAGTTTCTGAAGTGTTTGTTAATTTTCTATAGAGTTTTTAAAAAATGTAAAATATGTTGAGAGTTAATATAAATTTACAATATCTTTGAAGAAAATGTAGACTTAATTCTTTTCAATATCAAATTCGTATTTATATATATATATACAAAGATAAATATAATTATATTATTGTTCACTTTGTTTTGAAATTGCTACTAAGCAAGTGGTAGGTTTCTAGAGCATTATTGAGAGAGTAAGAGATACTGAAGTTTTTGCTAGAGCAGGAAATGCTAAGTCCAACCACTTTTATTTACAGTTGATATCTAGAAATCTAAGGCATTGTTGTTAACATTTAAACTATAATGCAATAATGTTAAATGAAACCTGTTGTGTTGTATCTGGAAGATTTACAAGATCAACCTAGATTACAATGTAGAACTATTAACAACTGCCTACAGGGGATTTTATATATCACATGTCCAGATATTACATTGATGAACTGTTGCAGAGAGCAAATGAACACAGGGTTGAAAATATGATAAATAAAAGAAATAGGATGCTAGACACAAACTTCAAAAGCCTGCTACAAGCATTAAAAGACAAGCTCCCCTCTGAAACCTACAAGATAAAATACAGCTTTAAAGACCTATAAGTGTGTAGAGATAGACTGAGACAGATATAACAAAGATTAGCTAACCTTTAGAAGACTAGAAACAACAAAGGATAGAAGAGATTCGAGACCTTTTGTCATGTCTAGCCCAAAAAGAGTTTTTAAGAAAGAAAGAAAAAGAATAGTTTTAAAGGTCTCATTAGCAAATTTTGTTACTATTAAAAAAAAAAAACATTTTCACAAATGCAGCCATCCATATGCTTTTAGTATCAGGCTAAAATAAAAAGAATGTTCATAAATGCAGCTATTTACTGTCAGTGTTAGATAGAAAGAAAAACATGTTCATACACCTTCACATATATTGTCAGTGTTAGATAGAAGAGATAAACATTTTCATAAATCTACACATAACTGTCAGTGTTAGATAGAAAATAAAAGATAGTTCATAAATCTCATTAGCATATATTGTCAGTGTTAGATAAAAAAACATGTTCACAAATGCAGCACATCCATATGTTTTAGTATCAGGCTAAAAATAAAAAGAATGTTCATAAATGCAGCAGATTTACTGTCAGTGTTAGATAGAAAATAAAACATGTTCATAAATCTATCACATTAATGTCAGTGTTAGATAGAAAATAAAACATGTTCATAAATCTATCACATAAACTGTCAGTGTTAGATAGAAAATAAAACATGTTCATAAATCCATCACATATATTGTCAGTGTTAGATAGAAAATAAAACATGTTCATAAATCTAACACATATGCTCTCAAGTTAAAAAAAAAAAAATTACTTTTGCTTTGTGAACAATAATCATCATTGAGTGCTGTCTCTGCATCAAAGGTTGGCTGCCATGGAATACCATTCTGCTTCTTTTGATGGTGCAGGTTGTCATAGGTCGACATGTCCATCTTTTGATGGTGCAGGTTGTCATAGGTCGACATGTCCATCTTTTGATGGTGCAGGTTGTCATAGGTTGTCATAGGTCGACATGTCCATCTTTTGATGGTGCAGGTTGTCATAGGTCGACATGTCCATCTTTTGATGGTGCAGGTTGTCATAGGTCGACATGTCCATCTTTTGATGGTGCAGGCTGTCATAGGTCGACATGTCCATCTTTTGATGTTACTCGTCCATATTAGTCTTGATCTACCACTGCCTATTTTATCTTGTATTTTCCCTTCCAAGATGACTTTTAATAGGCTGTTGTGTCTTTTAACATGGCCCAAAAATCTTATTTGTCTTGTTTGAATTGTGTTTAGTAGTTCTCTTTTAATTTTTAGTTATTTTAAGACTTCATCATTTGTTTTCTTTTCTTTCCATCCAATTCTTCCTATTCTTTTATAAATCCACATTTTGAAGGCTTCAATTTTGTGTTCTGTTTTCTTGTCTAATGCCCATGTTTCTGCACCATACAAGAATGTTCATAATATATAGCATTTTGCTATTCATAGTTTTAACACTGTTATTTGTTTTGGTGGTAATATATTTTTCGTGGCATTAAAATTACTTTTTGCCATACCTATTCTTTGTCTTTTGTTTATTTCAGTTGTACATTCTCCATCACTAGTTATAGTATGGAACAATAATATATCTATATTAATATGGACATTTGTATGAATGTTTGCAGTTTGTGTCATTTATTAACTAAAATTAGAACTGATTTATAGCTGTTACAATAAAGCATATGAGAACTTGGTTGCTCTCTGTGTTACGTAAACATTGATAGAGGGGAAAATAAAATATTCAACCGGTGTATCTCATGTTGGTGGTTTTTTGTCTTTGTTGTAATATCTCACAGCTGTTTTAGTCTCAGGTGGCTTTTATGTTTGAAGTTGCTTTGCATCTACTACATTCTGCTCATTCTTAAAATTAATATCCCTTCCTCCTCCTCCTCTTCTCCCCCCCCCCCCTTTTTCCCCCTCACACTGTCACGCCCACCATAAAACTAGAAAACAACGGCCCTTTTTCAACGGAAGGCCATATTCAAATGCAGTACATGGATTTCCGAACCAATGTCGATATAGAACGCTCGAGCGCTGTAAGGGATCACCCAAAGCTACTGATGTTTTCAGCATTGTGAGCAGGGACTGTTGTGGGTAAAATGGCGTCACAAGCTTAAAACGTTTTTGAGAAAATCCTTTCAGCCCACAGGATTACTATATAGTTGGCATTGTCCGAACCTACAATTATACATCCTGGTCTAACACAGGGCCCACCTGTCTCCAGTGCTATTCCACTCATCATCATCGAGTGCCCTCTCCGCATCGAAGGTTGGCTACCATGGAGCGCCATTCCACTCTGTCTCTTGCTTTGATTGTGCAGATTGCCATAGACTGACTTGTCCATCTTTTGATGTTACTCGTCCATGTTAGTCATGGTCTGCCTCTGCCTCTGCTACCTTGTATTTTCCCTTCTA
This sequence comes from Megaustenia siamemsis, assembly GCA_032433765.1. NCBI lineage: Eukaryota > Metazoa > Mollusca > Gastropoda > Stylommatophora > Ariophantidae > Megaustenia > Megaustenia siamemsis. Next base: position 78,082,185 of record JAVIAB010000051.1, on the reverse strand, counting down.
ATATTACTTTTATTAGACTGTTCTGTCTTTTAACATGACCAAAAAATTTCATTTGTCTTGCTCTAATTGTGTTTAGTAGTTCTTTTTTCATTTTTAGTTCTTTTAAAACTTCTCCTGTGTGTTACCGGGCCTCATTGTGAGGGAAGCAAAGAATAGTGACACTGTGACCTTCCAGGCATGTCGTAAGAGGCGACTAAGGAGCTTGATCAAAGGCTTGACAAGCTGTCTTTGTAAAAAGTATTGTTATGGAAACAGAGCCATACGTTTTGGAAGCGGCGATCTCTGCAATAAGTGCCATTCTGGCACACAAGGTTTCTGTTTTTGAGATTGTGGTTCTGCCCTATGTGCCGTCTTCGGCTCGAAAGGACGATAGATAGAAAACTTCTTCGTTTGCTATCTTTTCTTTCCATCCAATCCTACCTATTCTTCTATAAGTCCACATTTCAAAGGCTTCAATTTTCTGTTCTGTTTTCTGGTCTAATGTCCTTGTTTCTGCACCATACAGGAATATTGAGAAGATGTGACATTTTGCTATTCTTAGTTTCAGCCCTGGTGTTATTTGTTTTGATGTTAGTATATTTTTCATGGCATTGAAATTACTTTTTGCCATTCCTATTCTTTTATTTATTTCTGTTGTACATTTTCCATCACTGGTTATAGTATGTCCCAGGTAGTTGTAGCTCTGGACTGTCTCTAGATGTATTCCTTCAACTTTGATATTTAATTCAACTCCTACACTGTAAAAAATAATAGGTGAGCCGACTACATGTCTGGGAAGGACACTGTCTTACACAAACGATGTTTTGGTTTATCGCCAATGTAAATATAGGGAGCGGGTTGTTCGCGAACTCCAGAATGAACGTACGCCTTTAAAGCAGATGGTGCTGTGAGGCAGGAGCACCCGACGAAGGCGGTTGTGACTTGGTGCTCTCTCGTCTGAACAAATGTATTATTGTATTGCCAATAGACCTACCATTAGTGAGCATGGGTTCAGAAGTTGTGAGTACCCACACAACAATACGGGGAGCCACGATAGCTCAGTGGTTAGTGAACTGGACTACAAAGCACAAAAGGTAGGGTTCGATTCCAACCGACGGCTTTCGGGTTCACCCAGCCATTAATGGGTACCAGGTTTTTTTCTGGGAAAGTAAAGCGGCACGGGCGTATTACCGACGACATTATCCCAAAAATCATGTGCTGAAGGTCTGTAAAATTTATGGTCACTAACACCATATTTCCCATACGGCACTTGGCGTGACGGGACTCTACTTTACTTACACAACAATACGGTATTTGGAAGCATAGCTTGATCGAAGTCTTGCTTTCACCCAATACATAGGTCCAGATTTAATGAAGGGCATCTCAGTACCGAGGTAATGACGGCGGCAGGTTGTGAACAGCAGCATCTTGTCCTATATCAAGGACTGGACGTTTCGGTTGTAAGGTATGCAGTGGCGATTCTAACTCAGATTCGCGCATATGGAAATACCGGAACGAATACAAAATGAAGACAAAAAAAGTAAAGTACCCCCGTCACGCCAAGTGGCGTATAGTGAAATAGGGTGTTAGTGACCCTATATTTTACAGACCTTCAGCACATGATTTTTGGGGTAATGTGGTCGGTATTACGCCCGTGCTGCTTTACTTTCCCAGAAAAAAATCCGGAACCCATTTAAGGCTGGGTGAACTCGGAAGCCGTCGGTTGGGATCGAACCCTACCCATTGTCCTTTGTAGTCCAGTTCACTAACCACTGAGCTATCGCGGCTCCCAAAATGAAGACATGCATATCATATTTTGATGCACGATAGTCACACCACGCAGGACAATGCGCTATCTCCTCGATTTTCCCGCCATTGCACACAGAATAAGTATGTCCCATTAACGTGCTCCAAGTCAGTGCTGATGTGCAACACCCACTGCAGATTGAGAGGAGAAAGGGCATGGATGGACTGATGACATTTACCAATAGATTTGTTAACTGGGAGACACTTAACCTGGGATGAGTGGACACAGTACGAGCAGAGTGCTCAAGTCATTTTCTGTCTGCATCGCTTTGGATTGAGACAACAAAGACCTGTGGTTGAGGAGACAGAACTGTGAAGGCCTTGGTCTACTACAATTTACCTAAATGTGCGGCAGTCATATATCCTTATGGGTCAACTGTTCGAAACAGTAAGAGCTCATAGTCAGGAGAATTCACTGCTCAGGTCAAGAGAAGAACAGTAAGGGAAGAGAGTGATGCTTTTGAGGTAACTACAAATAGTTTGATCATGGCAGTAACTACAGCAATGGCCTGTCTATAACATAAGATTGTACTCAGATCTGTTTTCTGAGCAGCTCGATGTGCATCCTCATGAAATCAAAGAGAACTAGGCTCAACGGCAGTGGTTGGTGTTTCTAAAGAGCTCAGGACTGACTGGTGTCGTTTCTTTTCGTCCCTGTGCACTCGGGCGTGAATGGAAATGAACGAGCTGACAACCTGACTGGAATGGTTGCCGTGGAGGGTGGACGTGTAATGGATCGATCTGACATTCTCAATGCCCTCAGGGAGGTAGGGCGAGCTAATGATGGGCGAGGCCATGGACCATGTCCAAACTGCGAGAGGTAACAATGGGAGTTGTCGGAAAAAGCGCTGTGCTGGGAAACAGAAGAATAACAAACCAACATAGAACAGAAGTTATCAGACTTAACACGCTGAGGGAGAGGATCTGGGCACTTATGTCCGAAGTGCATTGAGGGTGATCCGTCGATTAAACTAAAATTCTTACGTTTTAGTTAAGCCTGATGAAGATCAAGAATAAAATGAATAGACAGCTGTACAGAAATTCTGCATTAGCGCAGGATAACAATGATTAATGCACAATTTATAGAAAACGATAGCACCAAAACAATGATTGAAGTTTTAGGTCTTTTAAAACATTTAAAACAATTAACACCATATGACTTCATGCAAGGTAGTTTTCGTTGGATTTAAACTTGTAACTACAATCATCTGTTACAACCATATAAGACAACTAGGTTAGTTCTATGATCTACGAGCTAAACTAACAGAACTATGATCATAAACAAAGAAAATTCTCAAGACCTACAATTAAATATCACAGTTGAGGGAACACATCTGGAGACAGTCCAGAGCTACAACTACCTAGGACATACTATAACCAATGATGGAAAATGCAAAACTGAAATAAACAAAAGAATAGGTATGGCAAAAAGTAATTTTAATGCCATTAAAAAATATAGTAACAACAAAACAAAAATCAGCAGGGCTGAAACTAAGAATGGCAAAATGTTACATCTTCTCATTGTTCCTGTATGGTGCAGAAACATGGACATTAGACAAGAAAACAGAACAGAAAATTGAAGCCTTTGAAATGTGGATTTATAGAAGAATAGGTAGAATTGGATGGAAACAAAAGATAACAAACGATGAAGTTTTAAAACAACTGAAAATAAAAAGAGAACTGCTGAACACAATTAAGACAAGACAAATTAAATTTTTGTGGCATGTTAAAAGACACAACAGCCTACTAAAAGTAATATTGGAAGGAAAAATACAAGGCAAAAGAGGCAGAGGCAGACCAAGACTAACATGGACGAATAACATCAAAAGATGGACAAGTCAATCTATGTCAGCCTGCACCATCAAAGCAAGAAACAGAGTAGAATGGCGATCCATGGTAGTCAACCTTCGTTGCGGAGATGAGGTTAGTTCAGAGTTCGAACAAGACAAGATTAAACAAAGAACACAAGTTTCGACCGAGAAAGGTCTTCAACCAGGACGCAAACAAAATAACATGTTTAGTTTAGGGGGACCGGATGATAAGACGTCGACCTCTGGACTGGCAGGTCTTGGGTTCAATTCCACTACAGGCGGTGGCAATAAAAAAAAAAATCGAACCCGTGGTTTCTTCGGGGCACTCCCGGTCTTTGGCTAGTGAAATCCGATGTCTAACCTCATCGAAAAACAGCGGGAAAAGGTTTTATGTGCACTCTGGCATGTTAGAGAACCATTGACATTTTAAAGTCGAAAAGAACAGACCAAAGATGACCGATGTCCGGGGAAAAATTGTTAAATAAATCTACTCATCCATGCCGAAGACGGATGTGTCGGGGAGAAAGGCGCAGATATCGCGGCTATGCAGTAAACTAGCGACACAGCGCATTCACGCCCTCTTAGCTAGTGAACGCTAAGAAGAGGAGGAGAAGAGAAGGAATGTAAAGTATTTTCTTCTGGTTTTTTAAATTTATTTTCGTCTCGGTTGAAGACCATTTGGTCGAAACTTTGGCTCCGTGTCTTTTATTATATCTAATCTTCCGTTTCTAAGATGGCGGATCTAGTCCACGTTCTCTCGATCGCTGCAAAAAGTGCATTCGGTGTCTGATTAATTTCGGTTCTCTATCGCACTCCTATGCGTTAAAGTCAAAATAATGATCTACTTATTACATCTGCACTGATAAAACAATGTCGTACGCCGGCAATATTCCATTTTCAACAAATCAAGTGTTGTGAATGCGACCTTCCATCGTCTAGGCTTGTTCTGCGCTTTACGTCATTGGTGCTGTTCATGACCGTTGTTGCACTTGCTTGACGCAAGTTATTTCCATGTTACTTATTAATGTGAAATGCTTCGTCAGCCGCAGTTTTATCTCTTTAGGGAATTTGCACCGTGTTCTGTTCGTCGTGGGCTACATTCACTAGAGTAATCAGGATTCTAAAGGGCGCGTATTTGCTGTGCTTCCGACATTATTATGTGTGCTACGTAATCGTAACGGCTCATCGTAAATTCCTAGACCGGCCCTACGCTAATCATACGGTCTGTTGTTTGATGTGCGACGGGGATAATCTAACGACTAACTGTATGTTTATATGTTCGAAATTGAAGTCAACAACGATGGCCTAACATCATCAAGCGCTATACATTTTTAAAGAAATATGACAATCATCACTTTCGGGAGGACGTGAACTTCTGGTATATGCTGGATAGGCGGCATGAACCATTGCAGGCTATGCATGAAAAGTGTTCTTGTTGCAGTTTCCTCATATTCCAAGTCCATAGGGGACTGGTTGGTCTGGAGGCAAGACGCCGGCTTCGGGACAGAGAGATTGTGGGTTCAAATCTCGGCTACAGCGGTTGGGATTTTTATTTAAGATTTCTGTCTGCGACAACCACCCCTGGTTTCAGTAGCGAGGCCAGGCTTGAATCGTCAGTTACTCATCGACGGAAAAAAAAAAAAACATGAGTACCTCCGAAGTCGGAGTTATCTGCCTGTGCGGCGAGGGGCCCATGTGCACACGGTTGCCAGGGAAAAATGGATTAACACTCAAAATTCAGTTCCTAGTCTCTAGGGACTTCGTCAGAGTTAAAAGCTGGCGAACGCAACAACAACATATCTAAACCCAGATCCGACTTTGCCGCGGCCCTACAAGTCTACAAGAAACTTGTCAACTGTCATGTAAAAATCACCGATAATAAAACAGTTGGATCATACAATGCCGTTGAAAACTTAAATCTAAATAATTTGCTATTAATATTTGACAAAGATGACAAATTGTTTTATTTTATAATTTATACTAATCTATATATATAATCAAACATCGATTTCAAATCTTAAGATTGTAATTATTGACATCCTTTTCCGTGTCAACTTTTGCAAAATGGTGCCTGGTTACGGATTTGTGTAAATAAAATATTGAGCAGAGGATGATACCGCTCTCTTGTGCAGTGCTTGAAAATAATACAATTTAGTGTTAATAAAATATCGAAAGCCTGGTATTTGTTTAATTCTTTAAATAAAAACTTTAAAATATTTAACGACATTCATATACAATAACTTTTTATTGTATAATAATTTTAATATAATGTACAATTGTGGTATATAGTACCGATTACCCTACTGTAACTTACTGTGTAATGATGTAATGTAATGATTTGTGGCTTGCTTTTACTGGACTGACTCAGTCAGTCAATCTAACTCAATCATCATCACAATTCACATCTTCTATATTTTCTTGTAATAATTAGTAATCAGTAAAATTAATGTAAATCTATACTTAATACTAAATATAATGTAAATGACTACTTAATACTACTCAACTCACAGGACTCTAGTTCTAGCCTTGCCTCCAGTAGACAGTGAACAATCAATCAACATTTCATAAACATTGATTTATCATTCTCAATGATAATGATTTTCATTTTCAGGTCTCAGGTCTGTACTTAACTAAATTATGCAATACTTACAATGTTCTATAGAAATGACATAATAATTCAATATCAGTATGATAAATTCATCATAATAATGATAATAGTGACTGTATACAGCAGCCAAGGAGATGGAGGTAACTGGACCTCTGAACTTAGTAAATTAAAATTTAATTGATGAAAATCCATTAGCCATTGTCATTAGCCCATTGTTAATGGAAAAAAAAAAAAATCCACAAAAATGCATCTCTCTGCAGTATATAGCAGCACTGTCATGATTGTATTTAAAATTTGTATAGGTTGATTACTATCGGCAATGTTAATGTCATGAAAAATATACTAACATCAAAACAAATAACACCAGGGCCAAAACTAAGAATAGCAAAATGTTACATCTTCTCAATATTCCTATATTGTGCAGCAACATGGACATTTAGACAAGAAAACAGAACAGAGAATTGAAGCCTTTGAAATGTGGATATATAGAAGAATAGGTAGAATTAAAGAATCAGATGGAAAGAAAAGAAAACAAATGATGAATTCTTAAAACAACTAAAAATGAAAAGAGAACTACTGAACACAATTCAAACAAGACAAATGCGATTTTTGGGCCATGTTGAAAGACACAACAGCCTACCAAAAGTAATCTTGGAGGGGGGAAAATACAAGGTAAAAGAGGCAGAAGCAGACCAAGACTAACATGGGCGAGTAACATCAAAAGATAGACAAATCAGCCTATGACAACCTGCACCATCAAAGCAAGAGACAGAGCAGAATGGCGCTCCATGGTAGCTAACCTTCGTTGCGGAGATGGCACCCGATAATGATGATTATGATTACTATCAGGATTTTCTGTCTAATAAATTATGAATTATATATTATATAGTCATATTCATTAGAATTATTATCATCAATATCAATGTTTATCAAATTATGTTTATATGGTCTGCTTATAGTTCTTCTTGCTGAGATTACAAATTAAAAAAAAAGTAATTTTTCCATTTATTATTTATTGTGTGTTTATAGGCAGTAAATAAAAAATTTAGTAGTAGTTGTAAAGAAAAAGAAAAGAAAAAAGCCCCCTCATGCCACATAGTGTATTGGGAATATGGTGTTAGTGCCCATATGTTTTATAAACTTTTGGTACATTATTATTTTTGGGTTAATGCGGTCAATATTAGTCCTGTGCCACTTTTCTTTCCCAGAAAAAAAATCAATTACCCGATTAAAGCTGGGTGAATTTGGAAGCCATCAATCAGGTTGGAATCCGACCTCTTGTCCTTAGTAGATAGTTCACAAATCACGGAGCTATTGCAACTTCCAATAGTAGTCATTGTAGCTGTGGCATAATTAAAGTAGTAGTTGTTTTCTTTACAATATGAACATTTAAAATGATGAACATTTAAATTAATGTCAGCATAATTTAAAAATAGAAAGCTGAAAGTGAACTAAGTCTAATAATTAATTTTTCCAGTTTTTACAAAGAAATCTATTCATAGCCCAAAAGAGTGTTCATTGTGCTATGATTTCGCTCCATTTTTTTCATTCTCTCTATTACTGCTTTTCCTGTTTAACTGTTTTCTGGTGCAAGTTGTGAAGGTTATGAAAGTTTTATTAAATTCACTCAGTTACATTTTGGAATATTGCATGTAAAAATTTCCAAACAGCAAGTAGATAAAGTTTTATTAAATTCACTCAGTTACATTTTGAAATATTGCATGTAAAAATGTCCAAACAGCAAGTAGATAATAACAGCTAGTAAGTAGCATAAAGATATATATATATCATCATTAAGTACCGGGCCTGCTGACGTAGGTGATCATGCCTCTCCACAACTTTCGATTTCGACAGTTATTTATCATTTCTGTTGTTGACCTTCTGCCAAGCCATTCTCTTAAGCTGTCTGGTATTTTTCTCTTTTCTTCCCTCTATCTCTTCGCCCTCAATTTTTCCAGTTGTTCTCTTCGCATTACATGGCCAAAAAAATGATGATTGTTACTTCCTAATATTGGAAATTAGCTCTCGTTTTGCTTTGACCTCTATCAGAACATTTTCATTATTCTTCTTAGCTGTCCATGATATATATATATATATATGTGTGGAGAACAAAATAAAAAATGGCATTTCATGTTTTGAGGCAGTACTTATATCAAATTCAGAAGACAAAAAAGGCACAGGAGAAAGGAGATGAGCTCAGGCACCACAATTACATCTTGTTCATTTTGCAGATAGATTTTTCTATCCAATATTGGCAGATTCTGCCATGAGAGAACCTGTTCAGCAATGCAGCATGCAGCATAAAACACTAATAGTTTTACCATGATTGCTTGCTACTAACTGTCTGTCAAAATTCCAAAGGCCATACATAAATTCATACACACACTAATATATATATATATATATATATATATATATATATATATATATATATATATATATATATATATATATATATATATATATATATCAGTGTGTATGTTTTTATGTATGGCCTTTGGAATTTTGACAGACAGTTTGTATGTATGGCCTTAGGAATTTTGACATATATATATATATATATTTATTTATACACACACACACACACATGCACACACACACATATGAATACATTAAAGATCTTTAAATGATGAATAAACCGAAGTAAATATTAAGGATAATGGGGAAGGACCAGAAATACTCAGAGAAGAAGTGGAAGACGCCTTGCGCAATATGAAAGCAGGCAAAGCTCCTGGACCAGATAATATAACTAAAGAAGAGATTGAAGCCATGGGTGATTTTGGAATAGAAATAATAACAAAAATATTGAATGATATCTACAACAGCGGTTATATACCAGACGACATGCTCAAATCAATATTCATAGCCCTACCAAAGAAATCGGGTGCGATTGAATGCGGTGATCATCACACAATAAGCCTTATGAGTCATATGACTAAGATATTACTAAGAATCATGATGCAAAGAGTGCGAAACAAAATCAGTCCAGAAATTAGCGATGAACAGTGTGGTTTTGTTAGAGATAAAGGAACAAGCAATGCCATTTATATCATAAGATCTGTAGTAGAAAGAGCCATAGAGGTGAAAACAGATCTATACCTATGTTTCATAGATTACACCAAGGCATTTGACAAAGTAAAGCACCAAGAAATAATAAAAATTTTAGAAAGCATAAACGTAGACAGCAAAGATCTAAGAATAATAAAGAACATGTACTGGCAACAAACAGCGGCCATAAGAACTGGAAACCAATTGGGAATGTTTTAACAAATAAAACAGGGTGTTAGACAAGGTTGTGTGTTGTCATCAGATTTGTTTAATATTTATAATGAGATTATTTTAAGATCCATAAGGGGCATGCCTGGAATAACAATCGGAGGTCATAATATAAATAATCTAGGGTATGCTGACGATACAGTCTTAATCGCTAAGAGTGAAAATGAGTTACAAGAAATGTTGGACATTATAGCGAAAGAAAGCAAAAATAAAGGACTCAGCCTTAATAGCAAAAAGACAGAGGTAATGGTAACAACAAAGAAAAAGACATCACCTCAGTGCAAAATAAAGACAAGTGGAACGATATTAAAACAGGTAAATGAATTTAAATATTTGGGAACTTTGTTAACCTCAGATGGAAGATGTACAAAAGAGGTGATATGCAGAATGGCTCAGGCAAAAGCAGCTTTCCAAAAAATGAGGAAGATACTGTGCAATCCATTTTTGACAATAGAAACAAGAAAAAGAGTTCTTAAATGTTACGTAGAGTCAGTCTTAACATATGGATGCGAATCATGGACAATAGGACAACAGACAAGAAAATCACTGGAGTCTGTAGAAATGTGGTTTTACAGAAGAATGTTGAGAGTACCATGGACAGCTAAGAAGAGTAATGAAGATGTTCTGAGAGAGGTCAAAGCAAAAAGAGAGCTAATTTCCAATACTACGAAGAAACAATCATAATTTTTTTGGCCATGTAATGAGAAGAGAACAACTGGAATATATTGTAACAACTGGAAAAATAAATTGAGGGCCGAAGAGATAGAGGGAAGCAAAGAGAAAAAATAACAGACAGCTTAAGAGAATGGCTTGGCAGAAGGTCAACAACAGAAATGATAAATAGCTGCCGAGATCGAAAGTTTTGGAGAGACATGATCACCTACGCCAGGAGGCCCGGTACTTGATGATGATGATGATATATATATATATATATATATATATATATATATATATATATATATATATAATATGTATATATATATATGTACATATACACATATATATATATATATTTACACCTATTTTGAACATACATGAGGTGTATGAAACACTTATACAGGGGTTGTAACTGAGGGTCAATCACTTCTTTAGTGATCTGCAGTAGATCAAGTTTGATTTTAATGAGCTTGAATGTGTGATATAGTGCTTCAGTGAACATTGAATGTTGTGTTACAGCTTACATAGTCATTCCAATAGCTATATAGCATCCCTATGGCAATAGCTTACTGCTTTCGGTTCAATCTAGGCATTGTGAAAACGAATGCTTCTTTTGGGTACATTACATTAATGCTCCAAACCTCAACATTAATGTGTGTGAATAGAAGCATAAAACTAATTAATTAGCTGTACAATAAATGGACAATTCATATTCACCTGAATTGCACTGCTGAGTAATAATTTTTAAATCCTGAGATATCCTCATCTCTATCATAAAGGGATTCATCTATTTTATACAACATCACATAATGAAGCTGAGACCAAGAAATGAAGCTGAGACCAAGAAAAGCAGCAGAAACATGTTTTGATTGTTTACAAATAATTGTAAATAACACTCAAAATAATTATCTTTTATTTCATACATTCCAGGAACATTAATTGTTTTATAAAATGAGCACAGCAAAATCTCAAGCTCCTCTTAAAGGACAGGAACTACCCATGTACATCCAAAGACCTTCTTCTGGTCATTCACAAGATGTACGTCACATTTTGGCCAAATCCTTTAGGGACCTATACACACGTAATCCAATAAGTCTAGATACAGTCAACAATTTACAAGTTTCAAAAGGAAGTGATGATCCCTATCATGAGAAATATGTTGAAAGCCTGGAGCAGGTTTGTTATAGTAAATATAAATTTTTAGAAATAAAAGTCTTTTGTATACATGGAAATAAAAGAGAATCAGACAAATCAGTTCTATTTACAAGAAACAGTTATTTACCAAGTATTGTGTTTAAATGTGGCATTTAGTGCATTTGCTTTTAAGGAAACTTTAGTGACAAAGAAAGAGTGTCTTAGTGTAATACAGAGTAAGATGTATATTTATAGCTTTACTTTCTTCCAGACATGTTTAATTTGTTTATTTTAAAGGATTCACTTTGGCAGTGTCTTTTTTTGTATTTGTTTATCTTCTTGCATTGTTTCTGACTTTGTTGTTTTTCTTATGTGTAACTAGTAATGAGTTTAAAAAATGATGGTGTATGTTCATGTTTATAAATAAGTAAAATGAAATAGATATATATCATTATGTCTCAGTGTTCTAGGTAGGAAATAAGAGAGAGGGAATAAATATGCCTGAAAGGGAAGAGCATAGTTCTAATTTGAATCTAGTATCACAATGCAATTAATGGCTGCCTTGGTTTTCTTGGAAACCTTTGGGCTGCCTACTTAACATGAGTTGTTCACAGTCTTCTTCATCTTTCCAGATTATTTGTGCCAGTTTCTGGGTTCAGATGTTTTCCTTTCAGTCTAAATGTCATAAATCCATTTTCTCTCTTATTTTAATATTTTCAACTTCACCTTTCAATGCACTCTGTAAGATGGTTTTACTCAGGCTGTTAGATCATGTGATATGCCATACCAGCATTGTTTCTTTTTTCCTTACTGATCTATGAAGCTTTTCATATGGGCTACATTAGTGGTAATGATTTTACAAACTCATCTTCTTTGTGATGTCTCTGTAAAAGATGCCTTGAATCAAATGATAACACCTCATTTCCATAGCTTGCTTCTTCTTATAATTTTTGCATTGATTTATGGTCTATGTTTAGTAGGTATGAAAGAATATTAATATTATCAGTTACACAATAATCTAATCTTGTATTTTAGAACGACTAGCTTGTCTCATAAAATTCTTTTCAGTCTTGTCTTGTTAATGCAGTTACAGTCTACATTATTTAATTTGTAAAAAAAAAAAATGTATTTTGGAATCTTTATTATTAATGATTTTAAATATTCAATTTATTGTACATTTTCTAAGGTCAAGTCAGAAAATAATTAATAATTGTTAATAAATAAACCCTGTGATGCTTCATGGCAACAGCAGATAGATAAAAGAAAGAAAGAAGAATAAATAAATTATCAAAGACTGAATAAACTGGAGGCTGGGCGCTTGACAGCAACAGAGCTGGAATATGTCAGTGACTCATAGTTGCTGGCTTGTGCTGGGATCGGTGAACCAAAACCTTCCAGACCCTACTCTACTTCTTTGTGGTGCCTCTAAAAACAGACTAACCAGTGGTTAGTGTGGCCAAGTGAGTTGGAATAGAAAACGGAAGGTTACCAGGTACTAAAAAACGCCATGCTGAAGTTGGATGTGTTGGGCTGAATAGTGCAGATAAACCACCACTCATGTATGCCTACTTAATGTCCTTCTAAAGTTGGATGACAAAGAGAACTATCAATTCCTTTAGCAGTCATCATGTGAATGCCAAAATGAAAGAAAAAATGGATTAAACTTAATGCAGCCAGGATGCTTACAGCATATGGACTGAAAGCAACAACTTGTAACTGAATGCTTGTATCAGGATTAGTGAATCAATGCTAATGAAGATCAGCTCTATCTTACAAAAAACTGTCCAGTAAAATGAGTAAGGAGCAGCAATAGAAGGCATCTCATTACTTAAAATGCTTTGAAAGTTCAGATGTCACAGCCTTGCTATATACCATGACACAGCACAAGCACACCCACTTGACATGTTATTAAAGGTGGATAACAAAGAGAAGTCATCTTCCATGAATGTAGAGCAATGAAAGTTTACCAATTTTTAAAAATAAAATCAGTTATAAAGTTTTTATTTTTATTAATTATATTTAGTTCTGGTGTCCGGTTAGCGCAATCGATAGGCGGTTGGCTTACCACGGCAACAGCCGGGTTCGTAATCCTGGCGAGGACACCTGGTTTTACTAATTCCCTAAAAATTAGTAGGAGCCGCGATAGCTCAGTGGTTAGTGAACTGGACTACTACGGACAAGGGTAGGGTCGATCCAAACCGACGGCTCCGGGTTCACCCAGCCTTAAATGGGTACCGGATTTTTTCTGGAAAGTAAAAGCAGCACGGGCGTAATACCGACCACATTCCCCAAAAATCATGTGCTGAAGGTCTGTAAAATATAGGGTCACTAACACATATTTCCTATAGCCACTTGCGTGACGGGGGTACAAAAAAAATATTTAGTTCTACATATTATGAAAGTTGTTTTATTTTGGAAATAATTATTAACACAGGCATACACTGAGTGGCAGCAGCGCATGGATGAGATAGCAATGTTGGAGCGACATATCATGCAGGCTCAGGCAAAAGCCATGGCTGCTGAAGAGCGTGAGCTTAACAAGGCTACCATGTCATGTGACAGCTTTAAAGATCTAGGGTTGCCACCAGGTAAAATGAATAATATAATAACAACAGGAGCTGATAGCAACAGAACAGGAGAAAGTGAAATAGATAAATACAAATTTAATTAGAAATGGTAGTTTATCAAGGTTAAATTTCTTTATAAAGTTATTGTATTACTTTAAAAAAAAAAGACAAAATGATTCTCTATATAATGCCATTACAGGTGTGAAAGGTATTAATCTGAGTTCTTCTTCTTCAGCATTTACCTGACAATTGCCCCTCTTCATCATGGGCCCATTCAAAGGACCTTAAATGTTTATATTGTAATGCTTATTTAAGGCAAATTTTCAGCCTGAATTGAGTTATTGAGTTATTTGCGGGTCATCATCATTGCACTCCAAATATGTCCATAGGTGCTCAGATCCCCTCCTCAGCAATTCCCTCAGTGTCCAGCGACTGACGACTCCAGTTCTATGTTGGTTGATAAGTCTTCTTACACGGCCACTAAGTGTCTCATTTCTGGCTGTGCCCAACTTAACTCCCATTTCCATCATCCGAAGAAGTGACGTGGATCTGTGTTTGTCGAAGTCCTGTGCTCTTCCCACATCTCGGAGGGCATTGATGATGTCCGCCCGATCCATTGGTTGCCTGTCCTCAATGACAGCGCAGCTAGCTAACCTGTCCGCCCTTTCATTTCCCCGTACTGTCTTCAGCATGCCATTTTTGGACAGCAAGTTGCCTTCCTTCTTTGATCCCTATTTGCTTGGTCAGACTGGTTAGTCTGTTCCAAGAGGCACCCCTAGAAGATGGAGTATAGTTAGAATAAACTCTAATGTTCTTCAATCCTGACTCATGCCCAGTCATATGTGGGTAGCTGACCATGCTCTGCTCAGAGGCTGGTAGGCATCTTGGTCCCCACCTGAATGAACTATTCACAATATTTTAATCTGAGGTGACATGTGTACTTTCACGAATGCTATTACCATCCTTCTGAGATAGTGAGAATAATACACTACATGTTGCTTACTGGTTTTATGACCAACACATTTTGGGTACTCTTATCTCTTTGGCCAGGTTTCAGTTTGATCTGGCTGTAAAAATGGCTTTCTGGCTATCTGAAGCAAGAAATTTAATAACAATAAGTGAAAGCGATAACTATTTTCTTTTCATATATGCAGTGACCTTAGTATTTAGCTGAGACATCCATCAACCAGTTTTAATTAATGACATCAAGTTAAATCAATGCTAGATCATATTTAAAAGAAACAGATCAAATGGTCTGAATATCTAAAATAACCACTACCAGCTTCCTGAGAGTACTTTAACACTCAGAAGCAAAAGAAAAAGGGGAAATGGTAGATCTAAAATATGATGGATGAAAAGAATTAAGAAATATCACAATGAACACCATGGATGAGACTTACTACAGTAAACTGTACAAATGGGTCAAACACTTTCTAATCAACAGGACAGTCAAAAACCAAATTAAATGACTCTACAGAAAAAGACAAAGAGGTTTTAGAAGAAGGGATTACAGTAATCACCACTCAGTTGTTCCCTCTTTTATAAATTTATGACCTGGCCAAAACCCTGACTAATGAAAAAACTGTCTATGCTGATGACCTAGTTATCTGGCATACAAATGAAAACATTTGAATAGAAGAATCACAACTAAATAAAGACCTCAAACTCCTAGAAGAATATTGTAATACCTGGAAATTAACGATCAATACACAGAAGACAGTGTGTAAACGATAATTCTTATATGATTATGCATAATTGAATATACGATGCCCTGTAAACGCCGCCGATGTACTTTCACATGAATATACTTTAAAGCATTCTTATGTTCTGCCCTCATCGTGATCGCCATAATCTCCAGGGTCATTACTACTCTGCTCTCATCTTGACCCACTTTATGCATGCTCCGCTGCAGTGGTTGAGGATGCGTCATCAAGACGTGATCTTGCCGTTACCCTGGTGAGAAACCTTGGATGGTAGTTCCCTACCGTGTTTAACATATACCCATTGTATACTTGACATACTTCACGTTGATGTTTGAATTATTCTGAACTGCAGAGTCTGATAACACTGGCTATCTCTTGCCGCGACACTCACACTTCGTTCTTCACCACAGCGTCAGACTATGAGAAAGTGATAGTTGTTGATTTACTGCACACAGAATTCTCTCGTGAAAGTAACAGTAAGTTTATTTACACATAACATGTCCAATGAAACAAATTATATATAAGCCACGGATGTACAATTCACTTGGTGGTTCACACATCAATATTCTGAATGCACATCTCTCTACTGCAGTCGTGCCTCAGTTCGTCCCTCACACACAATCGGTCCAACACTGAATCACTCTAGTCTGGATCCTAATATTTACTCCCTATACTAACACAATGATCTGTCTCGTCAATAAATTTGAAACCTAATTCTTCAACTAGTCTAACTCTCTATTACGGCTTGGGCTCCACGAGCCATTAGCTTACACCTATCTACTGGTTGTCTACAGCACCCTGTCTGTCACTAGTTCTCAACAGCCCCCATGTGTGCAGAAGTCTCCTCTTCCAGGCTCGTACATGGGACTATATACTTTGTCTTTGAACCAATCAAAGTACTCTACGTCATCTCATGCTTTATCCCTTAACCAATCACAACTCCCCTACGTCATCTCCTCCCCTCCAAGTTCACACTCTCAATCAGTCACGAGATTTCCGCTGTCCTGCCTGAGCATTTACCTATTCACATTTCCTGTGACCTCTCCTCGTGCTATATTCACTCACTCACCTCAACCATCCCCATCTCTCCATCACATTCTCACATTCACTGTTACAAGTATACACAATATTTACCACAAGTAACAAAACAGCTAGGGCAAATATCAAGTTTAATCTCCAACAGGGAGGTCTACAAAAAGAGGAACACTCCACATGCTTAGGTGTACAACTAGACCATCAACTGTACTTGAAAAAATGTAGAAAACCAGGCTAAGAAGGCAACATCAAGACTAGAATATACGAAAAGGCTTTCTAGTACTTCATGGGGAGCAGAAAAAGAAACTCTTAGGAACCTCTATCTGGGTTATGTTTGCTCTATTTTTAACATGGTAGTTTGCCACTACTAATATGCAGCAAAACAACCAATTTATCACTTAACAGGATACAAAACAATGTGCAATGGTCCATCAGTGGTGCAATGAGGTCTACACTGAATGCAGCATGTAAAATACACTGCAATGTAGAGCCCTTAGAGATGAGAAAATATGACCAATATGGTGCTATATGAAAGCCAAAAAAGAATGGTGAAAGACCATCCTAACAGAAAGTTAGTGGATACATGCGTTCCTATCTGAAGAATCAAACAGATCTCAACTTTGCCGCATGTCTGGAATGTACAAGAAAAATACTACCTACTTGAGAAATGTCAACAGACATCAAGAGTCATCAAAGAACTGTCACCAAATGCAGTAAACTCAGAAATCTGTATAGAAATAGACAGAATAGATAAAAATGCTGACCCGGTATCAATAACAACCGCTGCAAGGAAAACCATCAATACTTATCCAGATGACTGAATACATGTATATACTGATGGTGCAGTCACAAATGCAACTATCAAGGCTGAATATGGGATCTTGATACATTATCCAGAAAGAAAAACAAAACTATGTGACCTATTTGGTGAAGTCTGCAACAATTATGAAGCAGAAATAACAGCCTCAGAAACAGCAGTGTACCATCTGAATACTGTTTTTATTACCATACCATCAAAGAAAAGAAATATGGTCATTTTTACTGATTCCAAATCAGGCCTGCAGGTGCTAGGAAGTAACATAAACAACCCACAACTCACCTGAGACATAACCTCATTGACACACAGGACATAAGGATAGTGATCCCAAGACACTCCAACACACCAGGAAATGACAAGGTTGACACATAAGCTAAAAGAGGGACCCAGACACACAATTTAACACCAACTTCTCATTAAACAAAGCCAAACAAATCATAAACTCCAACAGTAGAGAGGATTGGCTGAATGGATGGGCAATGGGAAAAACTGGGAGAAATCTTTTTAAATACATGTTAAGGTCAAACCTCCATGACAACATTAACAACTTAAAAAGATGAGACCAATCCATCATCTTCAGACTAAGAACCGGTCATGTACCACTGAACAACCATATTCTTCATTCCTTCCTATACTGTACCCTTATTGCAGCAACATTGATGGCTACAACCAACTTTTCCTTTCCTCTCTGATTGCTTTTGTTTGTTATAAGCTGACAAAGTCAGCTGTTAATTAAAATCTCTTATAGTTTTGCTCAAGTTTTTAAAAATATACGAGTAAATATGCAAACAAATCTTGCAGTGACATAGAGTAGGGTACTATTTTCATTTTCTCCGTTGCGTCATCAAATTACTCTACATTATGATAGTGAGAAAATGTCATCTGATTGGCTAACCTGACATTACCATAGGAACATTGAACTTATTTTTGAAGTAGTCTCCCTAATTCTCATATACAATACAAGGTCAATAGATGTCGATGTACTGTTGTAGTTATTTGTTCTCCATAAACATTGAAACTCATCTATTAGTAATGGCTTGAGTTATTTGATTGATATCACGGCAAACTGTATATGGTGGCTGGTTGTACACTGACATTTAACTGAATGAGCTGGAGTGTGATTGTGTTATGTATTCTGATAAAATATTTGAGGAATCCTGGCTTCCGTTGCCTCCTCTGAATATCTGTCGCTGCTTTCCTGGATACCAGACCACAGCTTATCGTAGCATTTTTGAATACCAAATTACAACTTAGTATAGTATTGTTAAGTACCAAACTAGAATTTAGCATAGTATTTTTGGGCATCAAACTACAATTTAGCATAGCAAACTATTTTCCTTATTTGATCCACACTTGGACAGACTAGTTAGTCTTGTTTTGAGGCTCATCATGTGGAGGAGGAGTAGAGTTTGATCATTGGTGGTTCATTTATCTTGATGCAATCAGTTGATTTTGAATGATAGATCACTTTCAGTTACTGTACTATTGGGAGTTTTGTTTCAATAATTTTTTTCGTCAATTTCCATATGCAACATTTCAATATAATGTATGAAACAAGATTCTTCATGGCTTTCAGTGAAGTCACAGTTCAGATCTTGCATTGACACCCAGCTACTTCATGACTACAACTTACTGGCACCAAGTGATTATTTGTTACCTGATCCTTTACCTGTGCCTACACCAAAAGGTAAAGTTTGTTATCTAGAATGACATTTCCCCCACTTTTTATAATGTTGTGTGTCCATATTTTTAACTGATGCCTGGTGCTACTTTGGTGAAGTACAATATATATTTTCATGTGTTGAATTCCAGGTTTCAAAACTTAAACACATCCCCCCCCCCCCCAATTACACATATACAGAGTTGATTCAACATGACGTTTGGTAAGGGAAGTAAAGACATCCAGGGACAGAGCACAAACTAGGTGGTGCTTTCCATAAAGGTGTGCCTAAGATAATGAAAACGCCCACACTACAATCCCCAAAGGCAGTAGAGCTATGATTATTTATATATATATATATATATATGAAGAAGAAAGAAGAAAGAGCCCCTGTCATGCCAAGTGGCGTTAAGGGAATATGGTGTTAGTGACCATGAATTTTACAGACCTTCGGCACATGATTTTTGGGGTAATATGGTCTGTATTACTCCCGTGCCGTTTTACTTTCCCAGAAAAAAAATCCGGTACCCATTAAAGGCTGGGTGAACCCGGAAACCGTCGGTTGGGATTGAACCCTACCCCTTGTCCTTTGTAGTCCAGTTCACTAACCACTGAGCTATCGCGGCACCCTATATATATAAAACAACAAGATATATAGTTCCACTGAGCTATCGCGACTCCCTATATATAGAAAGCAACAAGAAAGGTCTCAGTCTGAATAAGAAAACAGAAGTAATGGTTATATCGAAGAAACAATCATCACCATCATGCAGCATAAAAATAAACAAGACAAATCTGAAACAAGTGCAACGTTTGACATACTTGGGCACAGTGATAACATCAGATGGAAAATGCAACACAAAAATAAAAAGCAGAATAGCTCAGGCCAAAATAGCATTTCAGAAAATGAAAAATATCTTATGCAACAAATCTATGTCAATAGAAATGAGAAAGAGAGTTCATCAATGCTATATAGAACTAATTCTGACCTATGGAAGCGAATCATGGACAATAGACAAGCAAATGAAAAGACGATTAGAGGCCACAGAGATGGGATTTCTAAGAGAATGTTGAAAATTCCCTGGACAGCTAAAAAGACCAATGAGAAAGTTCTCAAAGAGGCCAACACAAAAAGGGAGCTCTTAAAAAACATCAGAAAGAAGCAATCAACATTTTTCGGGCACATCATGAGAAGAGGAAAGTTGGAATACTTGGTTACAACTGGCAAAATAAAAGGAAAGAGAGATCGTGGACGACAAAGAGAGAAAATACTGGATAGCTTGGTGTCGTGGCATGGAAAACAGTCAACAACAGAACAGTTACGATGCACTGTAGATAGAAGATTGTGGAAGGACATGATCGCCAACACCAACCGGTACGACACATGATGATGATATATATATATGCCTATTTCCATATATCCAACAATATCATGGAACCACATTTTAATGTATTTAACTGGAGATATCACATGATTAGTGTTAACATATATACACATCAGTCGAAAGGTCAGGCAGGAGAAAAACATCATAATCAGTACAATTCATTCATTTGCCACACACGTATCTTCCATCCTAAAGTAATTTTCACTTTCATTTTTGGATGACATTTGTGGTCTAATGTAACCTAGAAGACTCAGTCTAAGACTGAATGGATCCTGTCTCTCCAAGACGCAGGCAAAATCTCCAAGACAAAGATATACTTTTTGCCTACTGTAATCACTCCACTGTCGCATCCGTGGTAGTTTTCTGAGTATTCAAATTATTGGATTCGTGATTGAATGCAGTCTGAGTAGTAAAAATGTAAAGTAAAGAACCTTGTAATGTTAAGTGGCGTATAGCAAATATAGTGTTTATGACCATATTTTTTATAGACCTTCGGCACATGATTTTTGGGGTAATGTTGTAACAGTAATAGCTATTTGAAAGATAATGATGGTTTGTTAAAGAAGGAGAGAGCAAGACTCACCGGACAGTACACAAGCTCAGGGTCAAGCATGCAGGTTAGAATATTAAGGGAGAGTGGGGTCAAGGAAAGCAGCCAAGCGTGAAGAGAGAACAAAGAATAGTAGAGTTAACAGCGTAGTTAAGTGAGCGGTACATGACAGTTGAAAATTAAAAATGCATGAATAGAAAGGTGCTAATGTCGTGAATAATAGAAGGTTCTAGAAACACGGAGAGTGGTTAAAATTACAGAAGAATGGGGGAGTTGTAGCCAGATCAAGGCTGAAAGGGAACGGGGTGAGATCCGATTGCTTGAGATAATGAGTATTTAAATTTCTGCACAGACAAAGACAGACAAGAAGTCACATGTGGTCCAAGTGAGACAAAGTGACTGATGAACGCCAGAAGGACGTTAAGCCCATTGTTAGTGACTGAGCAAAATGCTCGTATTAGTTAGAATATGTGTAGGGAACACAATGATAATACTGTTAATAGTATTTCATTTGGAAAAAAAAGAGATCACAGGTAGTCTAAGTGAGACAAGGAGCCGGTCATGTAGATTAAGTTGCTGGACTGAGCTTCTAGCGAAGAATCCAGTGAACAGTCTTGCTAAGCAGGAATGCTCAAAGTATTTGATAGAGTGTAACAACATTCAGAGACTAATTCAAGCAGTGTTAGTTCAGTGTAGTACAGAAGAGAACGATAGTTTAAGAGGAATTAGTCGTAGACGTTAAGAAGTGATTATTTAGTAACAAAGGATGTTATCTATTTATACTGAAGAGTGTCAGTAAGCAGACTATTGAGTAGCATTGTGAGTGTTCAGAGAAGGAAAACATGATAGACATTTGTGAAGTAGACATTAAGATGTTTTTCTAAGTTTATGTAATAATATGTTTCAGTGAATGAGGAGTAAAATTTCAATTATAAATGAATTTCAATGCCTGTAGTAAAAAAGAAATTCAAGTAATGATTTCAGGTTACAACAGGTGTAAGACAGGATGTGTCCTCTCACCACTCCTCTTCATCATATATATGGACAAAATAAATCTGGAAACAACCAACAATAAGAAGTCAAATAATAACTTAGAGGTAGAAAATTCCAACATCAACGAGATACTCTTCGCAGATGACTAATGCCTGATATATGAGGATGAAAACCTGCTACAACAGCATATAATATCTCTAGATAAAAGTTGTACAAATTACAGTATGAAAATTAACACAGCAAAAACAGAGGCTATGAGAATACGAGGGCTGATCAAAAAGTATCGGAACTTTTGCAATAAAAAAAAAACTACACAACTTACAGTTTTGAAATTTAATCTCCTTTGAAATAGTTCCCTTCTGAGGCCACACATTTAATCCAACGTTGTTTCCATTGTCGGAAGCATTCCTGGAACTCATCTTCTGAGATGGTGTGAAGCTGCCTCGTCGCATTTTCTTTTATCTCCTCCACATCTTGAAATCTTCTTCCTTTCAAGTGGGATTTGAGTTTGGGAAATAGGAAAAAGTCACAGGGAGCTAGATCTGGAGAATAAGGTGGCTGTCTGACCTGGGGAATGTTGTGTTTGGCCAAAAACTGCTGTACAAGCTGCGCTGAATGGGCGGGTGCGTTGTCGTGGTGGAGCTGCCATTGACCGGACGCATGCAAATCTGGTCTTCTTCGACGAATAGCATCTCTCAAACGCCTCAGAACTTCAATGTAATACTCCTTGTTTACTGTCTGACCAGAAGGGGCATACTCGTGATGAACAATGCCCTTGTAATCGAAGAAAACGATCAAAAGGGTCTTCACCTTGCTGCGACTCATCCTAGCTTTTTTCGGTCTCGGGGAGTTTGCGGTCTTCCACTGCGAAGACTGAACCTTTGTTTCTGGATCATAACCATAGACCCACGATTCATCACCTGTTATGACTGTTTTCAAAAAGTTTTCATTGTTTTCGACAGAGTCAATGAGATCTGCGGCAGCAGAAACCCGGTTGTCTTTCTGGTCAGCTGAAAGCAGTTTTGGAACGAACTTGGCAGACACGCGTCTCATACCCAAATCTTCAGTAAGAATGGCCTGAACTGAGCCGAAACTAATGCTGCGCTCTTCTGATAACTCTCGAATGGTGATTCGACGATTTTCGCGCACAGTGGAACACACATCGGCAATGTGTTTCTCACTTCTGCTGGTGACAGGTCGTCCTGACCGGTGGTCACTCTCAACATTTTCTCTGCCGTCTTGGAATCGCTTAAACCATTCAAAAACTCGTGTGCGGCTCATACACTCTTCCCCATATACTTTGTATAACTTTTCATAAGTTTCTGTGAAAGTATCACCAAGCTTTTGGCAAAAATTAATGCAAATTCTCTGCGCAATTTTTTCCGTCATTTTCCACCATTGAAAATCCGACTACCACATGGTACATGGCTAACGTCACGGCGCTGCCGTGATTAATCCACACGTGCTACAACGACACAACTTGCACAGAGTGTTACACATATATCAAGGTCAATATGTGTACAGTTTGAATACAATCTGTTCGCTGGTTCCGAACCTATTAAGAAAGTACCGATACTTTTTGATCAGACCTCGTAAGCAAATTAAGACACTCATTAAACATTAAGGAGCCACGATAGCTCAGTGGTTAGTGAACTGGACTACAAAGGACAAGAGGTAGGGTTTGATCCCAAACGACGGCTTCCAGGTTCACCCAGCCTTTAATGGGTACCGGATTTTTTCTGGGAAAGTAAAGCAACACAGGCGTAATACAGACCTCATTACCCCAAAAATCATGTGCCGAAGGTCTGTAAAATTTATGGTCACTAACACCATATTACCTATACGCCACTTGGCATGACGGGGGTACTTTACTTTACTATTAAACATTAAGATCAAAGATAAAGAAATAAAACAAGTAGGGGAATTCAAGTACTTAGGCACAATGTTTACAGAAGATGCGAAACTAGACAGAGAAATTGACATGAAAATACAAAAAGCAAATGCTTCCACATACCAGCTTTCACCATTGCTAAGACATCCAAACATTTCTATGACAGCTAAACAACAAATGATAAATAGCATTTTCATACCAACTTTGTGCTATGAAAGTCAAACATGGACCCTTTCTAAATCACATTTAAGAAACATCAATACATGTGAGATGCGTTGCTTGAGAAAGTAACAAACAACACAAGAAGAGATAGAATACTAAATGAAACCATAAGAAAAATGGTAGGAATAAAACCCTGCCAAGAATATATAGAACAACAACTTAAATGGTTTGGTTGGTCAGAATGAATCCTTACCAATCACAATCAAGGGCGTTCTTCTCAAGAATGCATGGAAAAAGACCAAGAGGAAGTCCCAGAAGAAGATGGATAGATGCAGTGACAGAGACATGTAACAACAAAGAAAAATCACTAATTCAGACAGTTCGAGCAGCGCAAGAATGACAAATGATATAACCATGACACTTTTTCGGTACCTGTGAGAAAGAAAAAAGAAGAAGAGGAAGAAGTGAATGAAGACAGAGATGATTTACTAAGTGAATAATGAGAAAGTCATGAATTTAGTTAGGAGATAAGAGGAAGTCAGAACCTCCTTAGCACTTTTGTGACAACTGGAGTGGTCGCCCACACTGCCAGACTCGATTTTTATTGAGAACGCTATGTTTCAGTGGATTTATGTAAATAAACGCAATTGAAGTTATTGTTTACAGTGAGACTTGTTTCCTATCAGAGATGGTTGTAGATGTGGTTATAAAACTGTATCAAGAGGGCTAGTCTGGCCCAGACACAATCACGAAGCAAAACACAACACAAAGTATCCATGAGATAAGGGAGACAATAACTCAAAGACACTTCCAGACATGTCAAGGTCGAGTTCATTGACAGTAACATCATTACAGCCATTAACTAAGTAATCAATCAAGAACAAGTTGATCAATCTAGTTCATCATCATTCATTGATTGATGTCAGGCACGAATGTGATATCATCCCATCACGATATTGTGCCTGTGCCACTTTACTTTTGCAGAAAAAAATCCTCTACCCATTTAAGTTTGGAGTCTGAGTAGTAGGTGTGCTTTTTTTAAATATTTTAAATTATTAATTTACTAGTGTAAATTAATGATTAATAATATTAAGGAATTTATGTGTAATATATATATATATATATATATATATATATATATATATATATATATATATATATATATATATAATATTAAGGAATTTGTTTTTTCTTTATTATTACTGAAGTGGATAATTACAATTTTTTTTTGGTAGAGCAGTCACACATTAGTGTAACAGTATTCACATAATTGATTTAGAATTTTAACAATTTGATTTTTATTATTTAACATAATGTGCCTGCCAGAACCTGAAATACCAGCCTATGCTCTTGAAACTGCATCATTTCGCAGACATAGTCGTCTTGATGAAATAAAGCCAAAAACTTCTCCAGGTCGCATGACTGGTAAAAGTGAGGAGACCAACATGTCTCTCTCAGAAGGAGACATCAAGGACAGCATTAAAAAACAGAAAGAAAAAAAGGAAAAAATGGTATGAAATTACACAAGTTTTATTCTTTTTAATTGTCATGGATTTTATTTATTTTACTTGATCTGTTTTATTAATTGAAATCTGTTATGTTTTTCTTCCATTTATCCTGCTATTAATGCCATTTATTAACACCACCTTTTCCCTAATGTGAAATCTGTTTTCAGTGCATTCATCAATCAGTCAGTCAAAGCCCTTAAGACCCCCTTATTGGAGAATAGGCTACAGACTGTCCTTCCATCCATTCATATTCTTAAAAATGTCCTCTACATCTCACCAGCTTAGGCAAATGTTCTTTGGGGTTTCCATGACTTGTGAATTGTGAAAGGACATGATTGCCTATCCTAACTGGTATCGTACATGATGATGATGAAAGGTTAACAGAGGTGGCTAATAGATGTAAAATGTTGAAAGGTAATCCTATAGCAATTTCCGTAGAGTAAAGAAGTATTAGTGATTTCGTTATATTAAGTCTCAGCTTCATGGGGTGAGGGTGGACCGTTCCCTGCCTTTTCATTTAAGATACCCATTTAAAGAGGTTTGGTCGACCATGAGAGCCTTTTAACAGGTGGGGCACAATTTAATTCAGGGATTCATGTTAATTTTATTTTGAAGTTGCAATTTGTAAAGAGGCGCAGTATTTAATATAAAAAAAAGTAAAGAGCCCCCGTCACATCATGTGGTGTATAGGGTATATGGTGTTAGTGACCATAAATTTTACAGACCTTCAGCACATGATTTTTAGGGTAATGTGATCGGTATTATGCCTGTGTCGCTTTACTTTCCCAGAAAAAAATCCGGTACCCATTTAATGCTGGGTGAACCAGGAAGCCATCGGTCAGGATTGAACCCTACCTATTGTCCTTTGAGTCCAGTTCACTAATCACTGAGCTATCGCGGCTCTCACAATATTCAATAATGAAATATTTTTGTCCCTTTTAAAATGCATATTAAAATAATTCTAACATCTATGAGATTTAGGTGTATCGCACAATGTTGTTTTAAGAAATGTATCAATTATTATATGAGAATGATAGTTATTGACATCAATGGTAATTATCAGTTGATTGTATATTATTGTCTTAACTTCTCCTTTATCCTGTTGTCCATTCTGTGTATCAAAATGTAATTTAATTTTAACTTGGTATCATTTTAAATGTTTTTGAATAGATCACTCAACAGTTTAATAATTTATTTAAGTACAGAGGAAACCTGATAAGTGAACGTAAATGTAACTGCCTAGATTGGATATATTGTCCCAGGCACATGGGAGTTTATGACAATGAGATGGTCAACAAATTTGCATAAATTGGGGACCTTACTAATGGACATAAATGACATTGTGAGGGCTTTTAGAGACCACCTGTTGCAGGAAGGTCACAATACCATGAAGGATAACCAGCATGTAAAGGGAATGGTGATACTGCACCATGTAGGGCAAAAGCAATGAAAATGTTCTCAGTGAATAAGAATGGAACAAGTTCAATCAATGCAGAACAGGAAGAGTCAATAGACAAACACTTTGATAGTTGCTTGAACAGACCACAGAACGGATGTGGGAATGCTCTGATTACAGTTATGTCAGTCAAAACTAAAGACAAGAATTTAAATATCATTTTTCAAAAGTACCTTATTTAATGAGAACTCATGCAATGAATCAGATAAACATTAGTAATGGAAGAATAGAAGAAAACATGGTGCTGGATAGGACATTTTGCTTCAAATGTTCCCCAAAAAAGAGAAGCAGAGGAAGAACAGGAAATACATTGATAAAATAGAAGTCTGAAATAGATATTAAAGGGATAGAAATAAGTAGCATTTTAAAAATGTTTACAAGTAACAAATGACATAAGTTTGTTGAACAATTGCTGACCATGGGGGTATGATAGATTGAAATAATCATTTTTCATAGCTTCATGGTGATTTTTAATCTTATTCTACTTCTTTTTTTCTTCATTTGCCTTTCAGCATTAAGGGATGACATAGTTTGTGCCCCTAAGCTCTGTTGGCCTCTTCTGCTGTTATGTTTCCTAGTGCTTCAAATATTCCATCAGTCCAGCTCTTTTGTGATTGGGATTTGGGTTTCATAACTTTTGTTGATGGTTTATTGTCATATTTTGATCTTTCTGTCTTGATCAAGACCAACTAATTTTTAATGTACCATGCATGGTATATAGAAAAATGTGGTCATTTACACCATATTTTACATATGCCTAGCAAAACATGGAGCGGACCTTTCTTTACTAAAGTTAAAGCTACTATGAAGATGCAATATCAATTATTCAACAATGACTTTGTAGAACACAGTTGTTTTTTTGTCACTGAAACTTTAGTTGATTTACTCATTGGTGTCTTTCCAGGGATATAAAATATATACACATACTTCTTCTATTATACATTCAAAGTGATTACAAGAGATTGTATCCTAAAATTTAAAAGCTTTTGTGATAAAAAATTGAATTTTGCACCCCAAAAACTCTCAAACTTTGATCCTTTTGTGATGAGCAAAGACTACAAAAATATGATTCATGCATAAATATTTAATAGTTAATTAATAATTTTAAAAGTGAAACCTTTTGTGTTCATCGACTTCAAAAAAGCATTTGACAGTATTCATTGAGATTCTTTGTGGAAAATTCTGAAGCAATATGGCTTACCATAAAAAAGTAAAAAAGAAGTAAAGTACCCCCGTCACGCCAAGTGGCATATAGGGATTATGGTGTTAGTGACCATCAATTTTACAGACCTTCGGCATATGATTTTTGGGGTAATGTGGTCAGTAATACGCCCGTGCCACTTCACTTTCCCAGAAAAAAATCCGGTACCCATTAAAGGCTGGGTGAACCCGGAAGCCGTTGGTTGGGATTGAACCCTACCCCTTGTCCTTTGTGGTCCAGTTCACTAACTACTGAGCTATCGCGGCTCCCAGGCTTACCATAAAAAAATCATAAATATTATTAAAGACATGTATGATGGTTACACATATGCAGTTCAAACAGAGGAAGGACTGAGCTAATGTTTCCCAATAGAAATTGGGTTAAACAAGGATGTATTTTATCGCCCTTGTTATTTGGAGTTGTTATGGACTTCATAATGAAGAAATGCTGCACTGGTAACAAAGGCATCGAATGGATACAAGGAGACCATTTGGAGGACCTTGACTTTGCTGATGACATAGTTCTCATCAGCAGTCAGATAAAAACGATGCAGGAAAAAACAAATGAACTATCATCAATAGCCAGCAAATTTGGGCTTGAGATCAACCATGAAAAGACTAAAGTCATGAAAAGTTTAATTCCAACAGACGACAAAATATACATGGAAAACAAACCAGTGGAAGAGATCGATCACTTTATCTATCTTGGAAGTCACATTGATCGAGAGAAGGGGATACAAAAAAAGCAAAGAAATTAGAATCAGAATAGCTAAAGCAGCAATGTCTTTCAGAAGCCGTGAAAAGTTGTGGAAATCAAAACTCATCAGCACAAACACAAACCTTAGACTATTCAAATCAAATGTACTATCAACCCTTACATATGCGTGTGAAAGCTGGAAAACAACAAGAGATATAGAAACAAAGTTGAATGCATTCGAAAATAAATGTCTAAGGAAAATACTTGGTATAACATGGAACGAATTCAAAACAAATGAGGAAATTAGAGAGATCGCCAATCAACCACTAATATCTTCAGTAATAAAGTAAAGACGATGGTCATATGTTGGACATGTGATGAGAAGAGATAATAACAGAATAGCAAAGCAAGTGCTCATGTGGGAAACAAAAGTAAGAGAAAAAGAGGAAGACCCATAGAGACACTGAGAAGAACATTACTGAGAGAGACAAAAGCAGCAGGAATCGGCTCCCTCAATGAGATAGAGCTGCTTGCACAGAACGGAGACAAATGGCGAGATTTGATAAAATATCTTTAAAAGAATTGAAAACTGCTAGAACAAAAATTCAGATAAGAGGAGTACCTTGATCTACGCCCTATGGGCCGGCTTCAGCTCGAGAGGTCAATAGATAGATAGATAAATATTGACTTTGACTAAACGATTTTACATTTTGTGTGTGATGTCACAAATTGAAACCACTCCCATAAAATATCAGTTTCAAGAATGAGTGAATGTAGTATGCTTCGGACATCTTCATCTATAAATGCTGCAAAATTTACAGGATGAGAACAAATATGCCACTTTGAGATGAAAACAAACAACTGTGAGAAATAGTTTAACTATAAAGTCTCTGTTTCTTTTAAACTATTTGGCTTACTTCATGTTTATTTATGTCACTGCATATTATAATGTCTTATTCTATTTATTTTTGAAGGATAATTTTCCAACAAAGCATGGATGGAAAAAATTCTTGTCTGCAGAACAAAGAGAAACTGATAGAAAGTATTTAGGTATGCTTCAAGCCAAGACAAACTTTTTACGGAATCCTCGACATTTGCCTTGCTCTTTGCCAACCAGTCCTGCATTAAAGGCATCAGACAAAAGTCTAGAATTAGTTGATTTTGAGCAAGATCAGCAAAAGTAAGTTTTAATAAAGATGTCTTATTAAGTGTTTTTAACATTTTCTTTGGCTCTCTGGAAATTGAATTTTAATTGAACTTGAAGTTTTTAAATGTTTTAAACAGTTTTCTTTGATCATGGCATATTGATTGACTTTTGAGATGAAAAATTAATTAAATTAATGAAAATTAGTAATGAAATAAAACAAAATCAGTATGTATAATATATATTATTAGTTGCTTTAAATAGTATTCGTTAACTATGTATTTAACCTCATCATCATCATCATGTACCATACTGGTTGGCGTAGGTGATCATGTCCTTCCACAATCTTCTATCTACAGTGCATCGTATCAGTTCTGTTGATGACTGCTTTCCATGCCATGACACAGAGCTATCCAGTATTTTCACTCTTTGCCGTCCGCAATCTCTCTTTCCTTTTATTTTGCCAGTTGTAACCAAGTATTCCAACTTTCCTCTTCTCATGATGTGCCCGAAAAATGTTGATTGTTTCTTTCTGATGTTTTTTAAGAGCTGCCTTTTTGTTTTGGCCTCTTTGAGCACTTCCTCATTGGTCTTTTTAGCTGTCCAGGGAAATTTCAACATTCTTCTGAGAAATCCCATCTCTGTGGCCTCTAATCGTCTTTTCATTTGTTTGTCTACTGTCCATGATTCGCTTCCATAGGTCAGAATTGGTTCTATATAGCACTGATGAACTCT
This sequence comes from Megaustenia siamemsis, assembly GCA_032433765.1. Taxonomy (NCBI): domain Eukaryota; kingdom Metazoa; phylum Mollusca; class Gastropoda; order Stylommatophora; family Ariophantidae; genus Megaustenia; species Megaustenia siamemsis. The sequence continues at coordinate 78,051,411 of JAVIAB010000051.1, read as the reverse complement.
CTTTCTCATTTCTATTGACATAGATTTGTTGCATAAGATATTTCTCATTTTCTGAAATGCTATTTTGGCCTGAGTTATTCTACTTTTTATTTCCGTGGTGCATCTTCCATCCGATGTTATTATTATGCCAAAGTATTTGACACATTGCACTTGTTTCAAATTTGTCCTGTTTATTTTTATGCTGCATGCTGGTGATGATTGTTTCTTCGATATGACCATTACTTCTGTTTTCTTACTATTCAGACTGAGACCTTTCTTGATGCTTTCTTTTACTATTATGTCTATCATTTCTTGTAGTTCATTCTCTGTCTCTGTTATTAAGACTGTGTCATCCGCATATTGCAAATTATTTATGTTGTGACCGTTGACTTCAATTCCTTTTTTGTCTACTATTGATCTCATAATATGTTTGCTGTAAAGTGATAACAAATCCGACGACAGAACACAGCCTTGTCTGACTCCTTGTTTTATAAGTTGAAATTATCCTGTTTGGTTGTTAATTTGTGTTGCTGCTGTTTGTTGCCAGTACATGTTTTTTTATGATTCACAGATCCTTGCCATCAATGTTTAATTTATCCAGCATATTGATTATTTCCACATGCTTTACTTTGTCAAATGCTTTTGTGTAGTCTATAAAGCACATATATAGATCTTTCTTTACCTCTATAGATCTTTCTATGAATGTTCTTAAGATATATATTGCATTATTGGTGCCCTTTCCTTCCACAAATCATCATTGTTCCTCACTTATTTATAGTTTTATTTTGTTCCTTACACGTCTCATGATGATTCTTAGTAATATTTTCATCATATGGCTCAATGAGACTAATAGTACGATGGTCGTCACAATCAGTGGCGCCTGACTTCTTCGGTATGGCTACAAAGATAGATTTTAGTAGATTTTCTGGTATGTGTCCAGTGTTATATATGTCATTGAGTTTGTTTTGTTATGACTTGTTCTCCCAGCTCTCATAATGCATTTATCTCTTCTATTGTTATATTGAGGCAACTGACAAAAGTGTCACGCCTCTCCAATTGTTACAATCTCTAAGATTGCCCTTTTTTGGGATCTTAACAATGATTCCTTTTTCCATTTATGAGGCGTCTTCTCTGTTTTCCAAATGATGTTGAACATTTTTTGGAGATGTATTAAATTATGGCTATCAATTGCCTTGAGGATCTCAGCTGTTAACTTATCCTCTCCAGCAGCTATTTTAAATTATTCTGTAAAATCATCCTAAATAGAATAAAGGATTCAATAGATACAGTAATGCGTGAAGAACAGGCTGGGTTTAGAAAAGGGAGAAGCTGTCTTGACCACATTTTCACTCTACGACTTATATTGGAGGAACACATTGAAAAGCAAAAACCTTTTGTACTTAACTTCATCGACTTCAAAAAAGCATTTGATAGTATTCATAGAGATTCTTTGTGGAAAATTCTGAAGCAATATGGCTTACCATCAAAATCATAAATATTATCAAAGACATGTATGATGGTTACACATGTGTAGTTCGAACAGAGGAAGGACTGAGCGAATGTTTCCCAATAGAAACTGGGTTAAACAAGGATGTATTTTATCGCCCTTGTTATTTGGAATTGTTATGGACTTCATAATGAAGAAATGCTGCACTGGTAATAAAGGCATCGAATGGATACAAGGAGACCATTTGGAGGACCTGGACTTTGCTGATGACATAGTTCTCATCAGCAATCAGATAAAAACGATGCAGGAAAACACAAATGAACTATCATCAATAGCCAGCAAAATTGGGCTTGAGGTCAATCATGAAAAGACTAAAGTCATGAAAAGTTTAATTCCAACAAGTGACAAAATATACATGGAAAACAAACCAGTAGAAGAGATCGATCACTTCATCTATCTTGGAAGTCACATTGATCGAGAAGGGGATACAAGCAAAGAAATTAGAATCAGAATGGCTAAAGCAGCAATGTCTTTCAGAAGCCTTGAAAAGTTGTGGAAATCAAAACTCATTAGCACAAACACAAAACTTAGGCTATTCAAATCAAATGTACTATCAACCCTTACGTATGCGTGTGAAAGCTGGAAAACAACAAGAGATATAGAAACAAAGTTGAACGCATTCGAAAATAAATGTCTAAGGAAAATACTTGGTATAGAATGGAACGAATTCAAAACAAACGAGGAAATTAGAGAAATCGCCAATCAACCACTAATATCTTCAGTAATAAAGAAAAGACGATGGTCATACGTTGGACATGTGATGAGAAGAGATAATAATCGAATAGCAAAGCAAGCCCTCATATGGGAAACAACAGGTAAAAGAAAAAGAGGAAGACCCAGGGAGACACTGAGAAGAACATTGATGAGAGAGGCAAGAGCAGCAGGAATCGGCTCCCTCAATGAGATAGAACTGCTTGCACAGAACAGAGACAGATGGCGAGATTTGATAAAATATCTTTAAAAGAAAACTGCTAGAACAAAAATTCATATAGGAGAAGGTGTATCTTGGTCTACGCCCTATGGGCCGGTTACGGCTCGAAAGGTCAATAGATAGATTGTTATATTGTCGGGACCTGGAGCTTTGCCTCTTTTCATGTGTTGAATTGTGTCCTCCACTTCACTCTGCATAATTGGTGGTCCTGTGTCTTTGTTTGAATTGTTTAACTCTTGTCTTTCATCATCATAGAGTTGACTGATATATTCTGTCCATCTTTCTATTGTCTTCTCCAGTCCCATTATCATATTTCCTTCCTTTGACTTTACACATCCTGAAACTTTGACTTCTTTTCTTCCTGTTAATTCATTTAACTGATTGTGCATAAATTTGGAGTCTTTCTTTTGTTGTTTTTCAATTTCTTCACATTTCTGTTTTAACCATCCTTCCTTTGCTTCTCTGTATTTGTTCTGGATCTCTTTGTGCAATATTTTGTATGTCCGTTCTTCTTTCTTATGTTTTCTTCTTTCATCCATTAGTTGTAATATTTCTTCTGTCATCCATTTCTTTTTGTTGATTCTTTTGGTCACTGGTATAACTTCTTTTGATGTTTGTTGAATCGATTGTTTGAGCATTTCCCACTGTTCCTTGATTTCCTGTATTTTCTCAATAGCATTATATCTATTTTGTACTATCGTGCCATACTTATCGCTCATCTGTTTATCTACTCTAAGTATATCTAGTTCTAATTTTATTTTTCTTAGGGATTTCTGTGCCTTCCGCAGTTTTATTCTTATCATTCCAACTACTGGTACATGGTCACTATTGCAATCTGCTCCTGGTCTTGTTTTAACAGATGTTAGCCCATTCCTGAATCTTCTCTGTACCAGTATAAAATCAGTTATATTGTGCACTTTTTTGTCATGTCCATAGTCGCCTAGGGTGTTGTTTGAACAAGGTGTTACCTATAATCATTTCATGTGTCTTTGCCCAACCTATCAATCTATCCCTTCTGTCATTCATCTCTCCAAGGCCATGCCCCCCAGTCACATTTTGCACTTTAGCTGTTCCTACCTTTGCATTGAAATCCCCTATAATATAATAGTTATTTCTTGGGATTTACACTGTTCCATGGTCATCTCTAGCTCATTGTAAAAAGTGTCAATGTCTTCTTCTTCGCTATTACTTCTTGGTGCATAAGCTTTAATTATGTTGATATCCATTGGTCTACCTCTCAATTTTACTAGCAGAATTCTATCTGATACTGGCCAAAATCCTTTCACTGTTTTGCTTCTTTCTCTATCTAACATGATGCCTACATCTCTTTTGTGTGTGGTTCCTCCAGAGTAAATTACATTTCCGCTGTCGCGTTGTAATAATCCTGCTCCTTTCCATCTCATTTCACACTGTCCCAAGATGTTCAATTTCATTCTCTTCATTTCTTGACTGATGTTTTCTATTTTACCAACCTGGAATGCTGATCTAATGTTCCAAGTTCCTATTGCTAGTGTCTCTTTATTTTTGATCTTGCATACAGTAGCTTGATGACGATCGGATGTCACCTGTAGCACATGACACTCCCACCGGACGAGGTGGCTGTGGAGTCCCCATTAACATCGTTAGCTGTAGATATAAAGTTGTGATTTGTCATGATTAGTCTAGGCAATAAAAGAAGGTAGTTTGCCATTCCTTTCCTTCTTGGCAGTTACTGTACTAGTCGGAGATCGCAGCCATTGTCTCTATACATGAGATCCTCTGCCTGCCATCGCTGTGTGGGGACCATAACCGGCACTACTTGTCGGCTGCTCCCACAACACCATCCACCACCTGCTCCAATGGTTTCACATAACCCTGATAGGGGGTCTAAATGGGAGCTCCACCTTGCCCAAGGGTGTCCCGAAGACTAGCGGAGGAAAGGAGACGTCTTACTCCTCCTTTGGTAGGGCAGAACTCTACCCCGCTAACCCAATTTAACCTCATGTTACTGATTATGAAATAGATTTTTAATGCAGGCTACAGTTCACAATAGTTTGTTAGTTAAAACCATTACAATATGAAGATAATAGCTAAATCATTAACCTTGATACACATTGTAACTATACTAAAATACTTTAAGACTGTCTGACGTTAAACAGAGTGTCTGTCTCGTTACAGGCATTTAAACCGTAAATAACCCCAATGTAAACTCAGTTTAAGCATAAATTCACTTTTAACTGCTTCATAAAATTTAAACTCTAAATCTAAATACTTGTTGTAATTGGAAAAACAGTCAAATTGTTGTTTCTCTTTTAAACATAAAGAAAAAGCTTCTTGTATTTTTTTTCTTTCCCAGAGCTGATCCTAGTTTAATAATATTTATGCCAAATCCTCCGGTAGTTGAGTTCAGCAATTACAAAGTTGGAGAAGTGTATGAGGTATTTCATTGTTTTTTAAAATTTTTCATACATTTCATCTGTCATACCATTCTACCTCTTTTCATTAATGTTATTTCTCGCCTCTTTTGAAGGATCAACTACACATCAATAAATGCAACCCCCACTCTTCTTTTCTGCTCACAATAATTATATTTTATATTGGCTTTTATTCTTAGTGTTTTGATACATTGTTAAATTAGTACTATTTTTTAATACAATGTCTTTTCATACATTTTTAAGTTCTAAAAAAGGCTGTGTTAAGACATCTAAGAGAGACTGCAAACATTACAGAGGTATATCTCTACTTAGCTATGTAGGAAAGTTCTATGACAAAATTATAGTGAAAAGACTTACACCAATTATAGAACTACAGATCATATCAGTGACTCTTACATGGGCTTCTGGAATGCAAAAGAAGTACAAATTCACTAGTCACTCTATGATAGCTAACAGAAAAGAAAAGAAAACATAATAGCATTCTATACACACCTTTCAGAGACCTAGAAAAAGCATTAGACTGAGTTCACATGAAATAATTATAGGAGATATTGATGAAGTATGGAGTAAGCCAGCATCTAATCAACTTATGTAGGAGTATCAACCTTAACAGCAGGAGCACAGTCAGAACAGCAACAGGATGAAGGTGGATCAATTTGAAGTTAGACAGGAATAAGACAGCGTTGAGTGTGATCACCTCTGTTGTTTATTATTTTACGGACTATCTACATTAGTCATCAAATTTTATGCAGAGGGAACTAACACTCTGCTATTTGCAGATGACCAGGCACTAATACATAGAAAAATAGTCATCATCATCGAGTGATGTCTCCGCAATGAAGGTTGGCTACCATGGAGCGCCATTCTGCTCTGTCTCTTGCTTTGATGGTGCTGGTTGTCATAGGCTGATTTGTCCATCTTTTGATGTTACTCGTCCATTTTAGTCTTGGTTATAGTATGTCCAAGGTAGTTGTAGTTCTGAACTGTCTCCAGGTCTATTCCTTCAATTTTGATATCCACTTGTGGGTTTTGAGTATTTTCTTTGTTTATGATCATAGTTTTAGTCTTTTTTGATATTCATATCTAGTCCATATTTTTTGCTTGTCATGTTTATTTCATTAAATAATTGTTTTAGATCTTTAGGATTTTCTGCTAGTAGTACAGTATTGTCAGCATATCTTATTATTATTAGGTTATTGATTATCTTTCCATTAATTTGTAGGCTTGGCATCTCTATGATGTTTTTAAAGATTTGCTCAGTGTATAGATTGAACAAGCTTGGTGATAGGATGCATCCCTGTCTTACTCCTCTTTTTGTATCAATGGGTTCTCTTTGTTATATTTTATTATTGCTGTTTGCTCCCAGTATAGATTACATATTAGTCGTATGTCCATGTCATCTAGATGTATCTCTTTTAGGCATTCTATAAGTTGTTAGTGGTGTACTCTATCAAAAGTTTTGGTATAGTCTATGAAGCAGGCATATGTTGGTTTGTTTACTTCTGTGTACTTTTCGATTAATGTTCTCATGCAGAATATGGCTTCTTTTGTCCCGCTATTTTTCCTAAATCCAAATTGCTGCTCATCTAATCCAGTATTTATTTTATTCTGAATCCTTCCTTGTAAAACTTTTAGCAAGATTTTTGTAACATGGCTTATTGTTCTAAAGTCACTGCATTCAACTGCACCATTCTTTTTATGGCAATGCAATGAAAGTTGATGTTTTCAGTTCATTTGGTATGTATCCTGTGTGGTATATGTCGTTGCATATGTTTGTAATCACTTCAATGCCAAATCTTCTAGTGCCTGGATCATCTCTGTCTGTATGCTGTCAGGTCCTGCTGCTTTTCCCTTTTTCATTGTTTTTATAGCTTTTTCCACCTCAGATTTTAAGATTTTATAGCCTGATGTACATTTTATAACTGGTTTCTTGTCCCTTTGATCATGAAATAGTTCTGTTATAATATTCCTGTCATCTATCTATAATATCTTTATTGTCTGTTAGCATTTTTCCTTTTTTTGTTTGCAATGCAAACCTTCTGTGGCTTTTTTATTTTTATTAGTCATTCTCTTTATTTCTTTGTGCCTTTCTCTTAAGTCTTGTTTGCTTTCCATAGTTTCTATTTCTGTACATTTTTGGCTGAGCCAGTCTTCTTTTGCCTTTTTGCACATTTTGAATATTTCATTATCTATTTTATTGTATTGGGCAGATTTCTTCTCTTGTCTCCTTTCTTCCATTTTTTCTAAGATTGTATTAGTTATCCATTTTTGTTTTTTGTTCTTTTCTCTTTTGGGTAAGGTGTCGTAAGTTTCTTATATGCTTTTCTTTATGCATTGCCATTTGGTTGTTACTTTTTCATCAGGATTTTCTCTTCTGTATTGCTCAATTCCTTCTTCTAGCAGCTTCTGGTATGTCTTCTTTACTTGTATTGTATAGGCATCTTTAATATCTTTTTGATTTAAAGCTGTTATATCTAGTGGATTTGTTGATGAATTAGACTTTTGCTTGTATCTCTTTAGTTTGATTTTCATTTTAATCATTACAGGATTGTGATCTGAATTAATATCTGCTCCTATTGAAAAATAGTAGACCTACAAAAACACTTAAATAAACTTAATAATACATGCACCCAATACAACATAAATATCAACACCAACAAGACAGAAGTAATGGACATCTCAAGAGAAAAAATAGAACATCAACATAACCATAGACAGCAGACATTTAAAACATGTTGCGGAATTCAAATACCTAGTAAGTCTAGTGACAAATAATAATTCAGAAACAGCAGAAATAGACTACGTCGGTACATGTCACCAGTATAGTCCAACAAGGAAATAACAATAGTTGCTAAATAGGCAACACAATCTCTATTCCACTGTTGCTATCAAAACCCAACCTTAATTCAATCCTCAAGAATAATAAGGAAAAAAACTACCACTGAAATGAAATTTGTTAGACATTTGATAACAAATAGCCTGAGAGATATAATATCAATGGTCAATCATGAAAAAGATAGATTGATGTAATATTAGAAACATTAAGAAACATGAAAGCAGAAGAGGCCAACAATAGAGCAAAAGACCCCAAGCTCTCCTAGACCCTGAAAAGGCAAATGATGAAAGAAAGAAGAAGAGAAAAAGAACAAGTCTTTTTTTATGCTTCATCTTTTGGTGTTCATTGAGTTAGCGATATCTTTATTCTTTTTATTTTGAACTATTGAATTAACTGTTGTCATTTGCTCTTTATATTTGATATGCTGTAGTCAAAGTGCTGTTAGAACATCGGAAGGTCTGTCAGAATGGTTTCAGGTTACAACAGGTGTAAGACAAGGATGCGTCCTCTCACCACTCCTCTTCATCATATATATGGACAAAATAAATCAGGAAACAACCAACAATAAGGAAAAATCAAATAATAGCACTGAGGTAGAAAACTCCAACATCAATGAGCTACTCTTCGCAGATGACTAATGCCTAATATATGAGGATAAAACCTGCTACAACAGCATTTAACATCTCTAGATAAAAGCTGCACAAACTACAGTATGAAAATTAACACAGCAAAAACAGAGGCTATAAGAATTAGCAAATTAAGACACCCATTAAACATTAAGATCAAAGATAAAGAAATAAAACAAGTAGAGGAATTTAAATATTTAGGCACAATGTTCACAGAAGATGGAAAACTAGACAGAGAAATTGACATGAGAATACAAAAAGCAAATGTTGTCACATACCAGCTTTCACCATTGTTAAGACATCCAAACATTTCTATGCCAGCTAAACAACAAATGATAAATAGCATTTTCATACCAACTTTGTGCTATGAAAGTCAAACATGGACTCTTTCTAAATCACATTTAAGAAAGATCAATACATGTGAGATGCGATGCTTGAGAAAAGTAACAAACAACACAAGAAGAGATAGAATACCAAATGAAACCATAAGAAAAATAGTAGGAACAAAACCCTGCCAAGAATATATAGAACAACAACTTAAACGGTTTGGTCACCTGGTCAGAATGAATCCTTATCAATCACCATCAAGGGCGTTCTTCTCGAGAATGCATGGAAAAAGACCAAGAGGAAGACCAGAAGAAGATGGATAGATGCAGTGACAGAGACATGTAACAACAAAGGAAAATCACTAATTCAGACAGTTCGAGCAGCTCAAGAACGACAAATGATATACACCACAACACCTTTTAGGTATCAGTGAAAGAGAAAAGAAGAAGAAAGAAAGAAGAAGTTAAATTAGTTTTTTTTGTCTTTGAATTTATTGTTAAGTTTGCTACCATTTTTGGAGGAATTGTAGGATCAGAGAATAAAGATCACTTGCCCAGTGCAGTCGCCATGAGGTGTTTGGGTCTGAGTTTTTATTTCAACTCCGATAGAAACAAATTTTGACCCTACTGAGATTCATACCTGCGTCTCTTGGTTTGGAGCCTGACGAGTTAACCATTTGGCTACTTGCTCTCCTAGATGTCATATAATTTTACAAAATAAGTTTTTATAAAAAAATGTTTGTCAGAAGATGTGGTTTTGTGCCTATAGCTCATATTACAAAGCTTTCATAGACTTTTTCAATAATCTTTTAGGTTTATTTTGATTCCATTGTCTGAAAAGGAATAAACAAGCTTACTTGATTTGCTTGTTATTGATCAAGAGACAAAATTACATTTGTTTTTTGACTAAACTTTATGTGAAAAATTGAGAAATAAATTATAATTAGCACATACACACAGATTATTATAATAATATGTAGCATGCTCTCTTTGCTTTTGCTACACAGGTTGACTGATATGTCATGGAATTCATATTATTCAAAATGTCATAATGTATTACACATTTGCTTGTTTTAATAATGCCGAGGGATTAAAACACCTGACAAGGCATGAGCTGAAAGTGGTCAGAGATTCAAAGCTGTCTTCTTGCTTCAGTGAACTAAAATTGATCAAGACTCTACTTTATCTTACTGTGGTAAAACAAACTAATTAGTTATTCTGAAGTGAGAAAGGACTAGAGAGAGAAGGCAGCTCAGTACCCAAAACGACACGCTAAAGTTGGATATGTTTTGCAAATATCATAGTTTGATGTAGATCATAACAATGCAGCTGGACCCATTGATCTGCTTTTGCAGTGTGAATGATGAAATGGAGTATGTGTTTTTTGGTGAAAACGCAACAAGAAAGAGAAGATATTGCTGATATAAAATTGTAAAGGCTATCCATTTATGGAGAATATTGTGTTAATGTACATTTTTCCTATAACAAACAGCACATTTAGAAACTATTTGGTAAGCATTTATTTTGTACAATATAATGTAAAGTTGGACACAACTAAGCTAACACCCTATTCAGGGCAAACAAAGAGGAAAATTAAAAGCTAGAAAATTTCTCATGGTAACATTTTAACTGGTCCTAATAAAATTGTCTACAGATTACTTTGGAACTGAAGAACACATCTTCTGTAATGCAGCAATGTCGAGCACTTCCTCCTGCCAGTAATGTATTTTCTATTGGATTAGGTAAATTTACTTCTTTTTTTTTTTTATTTTTATTATCTAAGTCCTAGGAATCATCATGTGAAGAATGGGAATAAAATCAAACCAGAGATTAGTGATAAGTAGTGTGGTTTGTTGGAGATACAGATACGAAAAACGCCATATATATATATAATAAGATCAATAATTGAACCAAAGAAGGGAAAACAGATTTATGCTTTTGTTTTCTAGACTATACCAAAGCATCTGACAAAGAAAAACATCAAGAAATAATACAAATGTTAAAAAGTATAAATGTTGACAGTGAAAAAAATAATAAAGAACTTGTACTGTTGACAAAATGAAGCCCAAAGAACAGGAATAAATCATTTGGGAATCAATTGAGAGACATATCTCATGTTCATGGCATTTGATAATAATGAAAGAAAGAAAGAAAGAAAGAAAGAAAGAAAGAAAGAAAGAAAGAAAGAAAGAGCCTTATTACACCACATGGTGACATATAGGGAATATGATATTAGTGCCCATATTTTTTAATATAGACCTTCGATACACTATTTTTTAATATAGACCTTCGATACACTATTTTTTAATATAGACCTTCGATACACTATTTTTTAATATAGACCTTCGATACACTATTTTTTAATATAGACCTTCGATACACTATTTTTTAATATAGACCTTCGATACACTATTTTTTAATATAGACCTTCGATACACTATTTTTTGGTAATGTGATTGGTATTGTGCCGGTGTGTCTTTCCTTCTTAAAAAATAAGGTACCCATTTAAGGCTGGGTGAACTCAGAAGCCTTTCATTAGGATCAAATCTGACTTCTTGTCCTTTGTAGTCCAGTTCACTAACCACTGAGTTACAAAGGCTGTAAAAATGTATGTGATACTTACCCATTTGTGGCTGAGTGAACCTGGAAGGCATTGATTAGAATTGAATCCTCTCTGTAGTCTTGAGCAGGCCTGTTCATTAACCACTGCTCTCTGATGATGATGAATATCTTTTAAATTCTATCTCTGGTAGACATGATCAGGGCTGGGTGGTCTTTATTTCATACATTTATTCATGTCATATAAATTACATCAATTTGTAAAACTCAACTCAAGTAGGCCTCCATCGCTTAGAGGTAGTGAACTCAGTTTCACAACCATGAGGTCCAGGGAACAAGTCTCACTGAGAGTAGTTTTTTGTAAAGAAATCATGACTCATCAGATTATTGATCTCAGGACATCGTTTACCACCAGACGGCAATGGCAAACCACTGACGTATACTGCCTAGAAAATTACACAGCTAAAAAATGCTGGGCTAATAGCAATGATCTGAAAAGGAGATGATATTTACTTTCATTTTGCAACTCAATTACAAATTATTTCAGTCCTTGGGATTGGAAAATGGAGAGAGGTCATATGTCCCAGTGCAGTCACTACAGGTGCACAGGTTGTAGTCTTTATTTAACCCTGATACAAACCAATGTTTTATTCCACCAGGGATCAAACTCTTGCCCACCTGATTGTAAAATGACTGGTACAATCCACTGAGCCACCTGCTGTTTTCAAGCAAGTAGGAGAAACATGAATTATAGGAGAAATTTCAGCTAAAAATGTAAACGTTATAAACTAACTACTGTTCTTCCAATGCTATTTAGACACCACAGAAAGCTCAGGAGGCGAAGGTGCGCCTCACAGCAAAAGAGCTGGAAGTTGTCAGCGACCTACAACTTATGGCTTGAGTCAGAATCGGTGAACCAAAACCATTCAGACCCTGCTCCACCTCTCCATGGTGTCTCCAATAACAGACTAATCTGTCTATTCTGGCCAAGCAAGTAGGGATCGAAGAGGGAAGACTGCCCGGTGCTCAAAAATATCATGCTGAAGTTGAATGTGTTAGGCTGAAAGGTCCAAATATCACAGTTATACTGCAAACCACAACACAATGCAGACATGCCCACGTAACATCCTTTTAAGGGTGGCTGACGAAGAGGTGTACTCCTTTAGTCATCGGGCGAATGTAAGCAAGCACAGAAAGCTCACATTGTGCCCACTATAGGGAGACTGGGTGGTCTAGAAGTCAGATGTTAGCTTCTGGACAACAAGGTTCTTGGTCGAATCTCACCACAAGGGGTCATGTCTATCTTCAGATCTGTGGTTTCTTTGTAGTTTTACCTTCCCATGTTTCTTGGATGACATTGAAAAAACAGGAGGTCCTTTCTCACTCTGTGCATGTTAAAGAGCCCCTAGCAGTTAAAAATCTAAAAGAGTAGACCAAAACAGACACTGTGTGTGACAAATTGCTAAGCAATTAAAAACCTACCTATGCAGAAGATTGATGTGTCAGACTGTAAACTAATGACACAGGACACACACATCTACTTGATGGGTGAATGCTGAAGAATAAGAAAAAGTACCCACTATAAATCTCTCTTCTGATTGAACTTCTCAATGTAAGGGTGTCAATGCCTGATTATTTTGATTCTCTTGTCAGTGTTCTTCTCACTGTCTCACAAGGTCATCCTCCTAATTTTTCTGTTGTTTTTTCATTTGAGGGATTGCTTTGTGGTTCTTTGGCTGATTTTTCTCATCACAACACAGACACATGTCCACTTTCTCTTCCTGATCATTGATGATACTATTGGTTGCATGGCTAAATCTCTTAGATCTGCACCGGTCTTCAATTCATTCTTTTTGTATACAAAGTGTTTTCCCTTAGATGTTCTTTTTTAAAATGCATGAATTCAAGTATTCTCTATTTCTTTAGTTGATTTCCAACAGGTGAAAACCTGTTAAAAGTTCATCAAACATCTTAAAAAATGAAGGTAAGGTTATCCACACAAAACATTCCATTTCGAAGTTGGCTCATCGATGAAATTCATTATTCACAAACTAGGTCAGTTTCCTGGAGACAGTGGACTTGTAGCACCTGGTATGAGCTGTACATATGGCATCAGGTTTACTCCATACTCTCTCAGAAATTATGATAGCTTCATCACTATCCAAATGCAGGCAACATATCCGCTTGTCATTCCTCTAAAAGCTAGACGATCTGCCCCCATATTGAGCAGTAAGTTTATTTTGAACACAGATTGTTGCGTGACTTATGACAATTTATATAGTTTGTGATTTATGTAATTTAATTATTATACAAGTTTTTATGCATGCCTATATGCATGGTAAGTGATACTACTTTGTAAATAGTAGAGCACTGTCAGCATGGCTAAAACCTTTTTTTCCCTTGGTCACAAAGTGTCAAAGCAGTAAATGGTGTCTTGTAGGGTAACACAAAAGTTCATCTATTTTTTGTTTGATCTGTGGTTATTCTTTGCAGAGTGCTCTGGGTCAGGCACACATTATTTATCTGTTTCTACTGTCTTCAGTCAAGTTATCCTTGGCTTGTGTTTCTTTTTCATATAATTTCTGGAGTTCACTGCTTGGCAGTTCTTGCGGTTATTTATGAATTTCTTTAAATCACATGAACTATCCATTGTATCTGCTTGTTTATCACTGCATATCTTTACTCTTAAATACACCCCTTGAGCAGTGGTGAAGGTGCACTTCAGCGCTAGGGCTGAAAGGTTTCTGCAGTTCATAGCTGATGACTTGTGTCAGGATCAGTGAACCAGAACTATCCAGACCCTACTTCATCTTTTCACTGTGCCCCTAAAAGCAGACTAGACTGGTAAGTCTAGCCAAGTGAATAGGCATCGAGAGGAAGGGCAAACCCAATACTTAAAAAGACAGTGCTGAAGTTGGATGTGTGGGCCAAAAGGCACAAATATCACAGTTCTGCTGCAAACTACAACACAACTCATCCATGCACAGTAACATCCCTTTAAGAACATATGGTTATGGTTATTTGAAGGCACCGGTATCACTGCAAATGAATGGAATCCATAATTGCTCAACCGTCTGTGCCAGTGGAATCATCTGAATTAATATCTTATAAAATATCCAAACAGAGAAAGGCGGATGCAGTTCCCATTATAGCAAAAGGACTGGTTGGTCTCGAGTCATGATGCAGGCCTCAAGACAAAGAGGTTGTGGGTTAAAATCCCGGCTACATAGGTTGGGATTTTTATTTATGATTTCTTTCTGCGGCAACCACCCCTGGTCTCAGCAGCAAGGCCCAGCTTGAAACGTCATTTACTCATTGATGGAAAAAATATGAGTACCTCCGAAGTCGGAGTTATCTGCCGGTGCGGCGAGGGACCCCTGTGCACACTGCTGCCAGGAAAAAATGGATTAATACGCAAAATTCAATTCCTAGTCTCTAGGGACTTTGTCAGAGGTAAACAGCTAAACGAAAAAAACAAATCAATTGATGAATAACTGATGTGTTGATAAAATCTTTATTTTAATCTTACAATTATTCTTTTATTATTATTATTATTTATTATTTCAAAAGCACTGGCACAAAATACAACATAAATATCAATAAAACAGAAGTCATGAATATCGCAAAAGAGAAACAATATAAAAATAACTATAAATGGCAGACAACTAAAACAAGTAGAGGAATTTAAATACCTAGGAAGTCTAGTGACAAATGACAATTCACAAACAGCAGAAATAGACTCAAGATTCAACAAAGCTTGTCAAATCATTGGACAGCTATCATCATTATTGTCCAACAAGAAAATAACACTCTAGAGGGAAAATGGGCACTCTACAATACAATCTTCATTGCAATGTTGTGCTACCAATGTCAGTTCTGGACCCTTGTTGGAATAAGAAATATAACCACTACCGAAGTGAAATGTGTTAGACGAATGACAAAAAAACAGCCTGAGAGATAAGGTCAGAAATGAAGAACTGAGAAAAAAGTAGGAATAACCCCCACCATAGAATATATAAAAAAACAACAGATAGAATGGTTTGGCCATGTCATAAGAAAGAAAGATTATAACATAACACGAGTCTTCAATAAATGTTACAAGAACATCAGACCCAAAGGCCCAACCACAAAAAAGATGGATTTTATGGGATATTAGAAACACTAGGAAACATAACAGCAGCAGAAGTGAACTGATGAGCAAAAGACCACAAATGTTATCTCCCCTCAACGCTGAAAGGCAAATGAGGAAGGAAAGATGAAGAAGAAGAATTATTTATTGTTTATTATTCTGAGTGAAAAATAATAAACCAATTTTTAAACTTGGATTTAAAGACAGAATATAAATGAACACAGTTTTCAAGTTCTGAATTCCTGGCACAGGTTGATAAATCACATAAAGCAGATAAAAATGTATGTTTTTTTGCTCATAGTTAATAGATCTACATTAAACATGGTATGAAAAAAGTGAAAACATAGGTATTCATCAAAGCTTATGGTGTATAGGGAATATGATATTAGTAGCCATATTTCTATCCTTGACCTTTGGCACATGTATGGGTAATGTCATTATCTCACCAAACTGTCTTTCTCTACCAATAAAAAACTCTGCCACTCATTTTCAGAAGCTGTATGAACCTTGAAGTAAACAAGTTTGCTTATAGTTAATGCTATTAATTATTGTACGAGTCTTCACATTTTCTGAATTTTATTATTTTTTATCACCTAGTGCCAAGTGAAATAGACATTGGCAGCTGTTTGGTAGGTGGAATTCTTTCTGTCCATCTGCTTGTGAAGAATGAAGGAGGACATGGTAGGTTCTGTCTTATGCCCAGAAACAAGTGGCCTACAGCCAGTATCAGAGTAAGTTTTCAATATCTTTCAGGAAAATATTGTATGATAATGCAACTTCAAATTGAAATTAAATATAAGTAATATATATATATATATGTGTATATATATATATATATATATATATATATATATATATATATATATATATATATATATATATATATATAGTAAAGTAAAGAGCCCTCATCACACCAAGTTGCATATAGGGAATATGGTGTTATATGACCATAAATTTTACAGACCTTCAGCACATGATTTTTGGGGTAATGTGGTCGGTATTACGCCCGTGCTGCTTTACTTTCTTCCCAGAAAAAAATCCGGTGCCCATTTAAGTCTGGGTGAAGCTGGAAGCCGTCAGTTGGGATTAAACCCTACCTCTTGTCCTTTGTAGTCCAGTTCACTAACCACTGAGCTATCGTGGCTTATATATATATATATATATATATATATATATATATATATATATATATATATGACTTTTTGTTTGCAGTTTCAGTCCAAGATGGAGGAATTGTTTTTCTTCATCTTGCTATGATCACTGGCCCAACAAGCTGCCATTGTGGATCATCCGTTATTATTAAAAGGAAATCTTGACTCGTAGATTATGAATTCCAATCAAGAGTAATTTTAACTTTCAGCCCTAAAATCATAATCAAATTATAGGTTTCTGTAATGTCAGAACAATGGCTGCATTAACAAAAATTTTGGACACTTGATAACAAAGATCATCAGTCACAAAAGTCTAGAATTTCTGCCCTATTATTACATTATATTTTTCACTTAGGGCAAAAATTCTAGACTATTTGTGTCTGATGATCTTTGTTATCAAGAATCAGATCTTGCACAGGACCCGCCTTATATCATGCCATACATCCCTGGTCTGGGCAAGTTGTTCAATCTTGATGAGGAAGCTGATGCATGCTGTTGTTGCCTTTTGTCTCAGTGTTCTTTTTAGTGTTTCTCTATTGATTGACCTCTTTTTATTTTTCCCTCTGGTTCTCGTTTGATAACCTACTTTGAGATCCTCTTGTATCTTCACATCACATGGCCAATATATGACCACCTTCTTCTCTTGATTTTAGATAATATTTTTGAATGCTCTGTCATTTCTTTTATTTCTGCATTAGTCTTAAATTCATTCCATGGTCTATAAAGTATTTTCCTGAGACATTTGTTTTCAAATGCATCCATTTTATTTTCTGTTTCTTTAGTTGTTTTCCAGCTTGCGATGCATAATTAGGGGTGGATAATACATTTGATTTGAAAATCCTGAGCATTGTTTTTGTGCGTAGTAATTTTGATTTTCATTTTTTATCAAGGTTTCTGATTTTTTATTTTTTATTTTTAAATTTAATTTTTAATTATTTTTGTCATTTCTCAATTTTTTGTGGTTGCTCTCAAGTCCTGTTTTTCTAGCCATTGATCACAGGGCATTTGTTTTTTTTTCTTGCATCATGTTTACTTTGCTATTGATAATAACTATGTCACCCACAAACTCAAGGTCTTCCTATTGAGATCCAAGTGTCCTTCCAATGCCTTTGTTAATTGTGCAGCATTTTTGCATTATGAAGTCAATGGCAATTACAAATAACAAGGGAGATAAAATACATCCTTGTTTCACTCCGGTTTCAATCTGAAACCTTTCACTCAGTCCTGCATCTGCATGAATTGAACATGTGAAGTTGTTATCATCTTTGATGATGTTAATAATTTTTGGTGGTATTCCATATTGTCTGAGTATGTTCCACAATGAGTCTCTATATATGCCGCTGAAAGCATTTTTAAAATCAGTCAAATTGAGAAGTGATTTCTGCTTTTCTATATGTTCTTCTAATATAATTTTTAGGGTGAAAATATGATCAAACAGCTTCTTTTTTTTCTTAATCCTGCTTCTTCACACATAACAGTGTCTACTGCATCTTTGATTCTGTTCAAGATGATCTTACTTTGCTTTAGAGAATATTTTAAAGGAAACTGATAGAAGAATCACGCCTCTCCAGTTGTTGCAATCCTTGAGATTGTTTTTTTGGGGGAATTTTGATGATACTTCTTTTCCACTGTGTAGGTACCTCTTCTGCCTTCCATATTGTGTTAAACATTTTCTGTAGTTGTTTTAAGTTATGGCTATCTGTTGCTTTTAGCATCTCAAATGTTAGCCTATTCTTCTTCTACCTTTTTAGCTCCCAGTGGAGCACAGGTCTTCAACAAACACTTTTCAAGTCGTTCTGTTTTTTGCCATTCTTTTAAGATCATTCCATGTCTTCCCCATCATCTTCATCTCTGCTTCTATCTGTCTTATCCAAGAATTCCTTGGTCTTCCTCTTTGTCTTTTCCCCTGGGGATTCCAAAAAAGGGCCTGTTGTGTAATACTCTCAGTTGGCTTCCATAGTGTGTGTCCTATCCAGCGCCATCGTCTTCGCTGTATCTCTTTATCCACTGGTATTTGACTGGTACATTTCCATAATTCTATGTTAGTGATTTCCATGTTTGCAAAGTTTTTTTCGGCTTATTTTTTTTTACAGTATGGGATAGCCAGTCCCATGACCAACCCTCCTTTCTCACCTCTTACGAACATGCCTGGTAGGGTACAGAGCCACTATTCTTTACTCCCCTTTCGGGCCCCAGTAGCGCACGGGCGGTTAGCCTATTAATGGGGGTTAAGGCAAAAAAATGCAAATGAATGCATAAAAATGCGAAGCTGCAGCTACAGTTTTTCCTATTGAGCCGAAACGTCGTTCAAATCTGTGTCGTCTACTAACCACGTAAAGCTTTTACCATACCTTTTTTCTATATTTTTTTCAATTTTCCCTTAGCCTATTAATGACTTGAAAATCAGACTTATTGTAAGCATCCCTGAAAGAGTTAACCATTCGAAAAAAAACACTGCAAGATTGACAGAGGACCATATCACATAAAGAGAAATCTCAGAAACTATATTGTTGATTTTAACTTCTCTTGTTTATAACCCAGAGTCTCTGACTCAATAATATTGATTGCTGTTATTAAACACCTCTGATAACCTTTTTTTAACTTGTTTTGTTATTGTAGCAGTTTTCTAAATTTTCAGTCTGTGCTACCTAACATCATGAAGACAACAATCAAGCAGCTTCCATTTGAAATTTATCCAGCTACATTTGAGCTTGATTCAGGCCAATCTTTTGCCTTGGAAGTTATATTCAGTCCACAATATGAGAAATCCTTTGTTCAGGAGATGGTTCTAGTTTGTGACAGCTGCCAAATTTCTTACTTCAAACTGAAAGGTAACATTGTCAGACTGCTATATTTGGTATTGAAAGTTCAACGATATGAGGAATGACACATATAAAATAATGATACAGTAAGAGGTGTAGGCATTCTTAATTGTTCTGTGACTCCGTAGTTGATTTTCTGATAGTTTTAAGGAAATGCAGTAAAAGTAGAGATGTACACTGTGATCCAGTCTTGGAGCATCCTGGGAAGGATGATCATGAACTGAGCAAGTTGGAGAGATTTATTGTTACAGTGAAAGCTATTACTAACAATTTCCACTATTGAGTATTTGTTGTTATTGTTGTTGTTGTGTTCGCCAGCTTTCATCTCTGACAAAGTCCCTAGAGACTAGGAACTGAATTTTGCATGTTAATCCATTTTTCCCTGGCAGCCGTGTGCACAGGCAGACAACTCCGACTTCGTAGGTACTCATGTTTTTTCCGTCAATGATTTGACGGAAATGCAACTGACGTTTCAAGCTGGGTCTCGCTGCTGAGACCAGGGGTGGTTGCCGCAGAGAAAAATCATAAATAAAAATCCCAACCGGTGTAGCCGAGATTAGAACCTACAACCTCTCTGTCTCGAGGCCGGCATCTTGCCTCGAGACCAACAAGTCCCCCATGGACTGGGAATATGAGGAAACTGCAACAAGGAACACTTTTAATTTGTTGATCTGTGACCAGGGTTAAGAAAAAAAAATATCAGCTGCATTTTTCTGTAATAAATGATCAAAATGAGATGGAAAGAATATTTCGAGAGCTTTTGAATGCAGAAACAACAAGTCCAAAAACACACAAAAAGCAACTAATAGTTGGTGATAAAGAACCAAATATATTAATTGAAGAAATAGAAGAAACATTGCGATTCGCACCAAGAAACAAAGCCCCCGGAATCGATAACATCCCAGTAGAAATGCTAGCAACAGTGGGAGAGGCAGGATGTAAATGGCTACACAGAATATTCAATGCTGCATGGATACAACAGCAAGTCCCAGATGATTGGAAACAGTCCATTATATTACCAATATGGAAAAAGAAGGGCAGCAGAAGAGACTGCAACCAATATAGAGGAATATCGCTATTAAGCCACACAGGAAAGTTATATGCCAAGATAGTCGAAAAATGATTGAGACCAATTATAGACCCACAACTAAGCAATGCTCAGATGGGCTTCAGGAGGAACAAAGGTTGCACAGATGCCCTATTTATCATAAAACAACTGGCTGAGAAAACAAGAGAGCATAATAAAACACTATATACAGCTTTTATTGACCAAGAAAAGGCGTTCGATAGGGTGGACAGGGAACAACTGTGGTCCGTATTGCCCTTGTATGGAGTGAGTCACCACCTAGTAGAGATGTGTAAGAGCCTCTATGAAAGTAGTCACACTACAGTAAGATCTTCAGCAGGCTACTCTAAACATTTCACCATTAACTCCGGAGTAAAACAAGGCTGCGTGCTTTCCCCTCTACTTTTCATCATATATATGGACAATATATGCAAATTAGCATGCTCAAGCAAAGGAAGTATACCAACAAGGATGATAACAAGTGATAACACAAAAAGAGAACGAAATATACATACCAGAATACAACAGAAGAGAAGATGAAATACTATTTGCAGATGACCAAGTTCTAATACATGAAACAACTGAGGACCTGCAAGAACATATCAACAGACTAAACAACACTTGTAAACAATACAACATGGAGGGATAACACCAGAAGAGGCCAACAGAAGAGCAAAGAATTGCAGATTGTATCTCCCCTCGACGCCAATGGCAATGGAGGAAGGATAGAAGAAGAAGAACGATCAAATACTTTTGCTATGTCAAAACAGTTTAAAGGACAGAGCTTATGCCAGAATAAGTGAATAAGCTGGTCACAGAGGGTACTTATTTTCACTGGCAGCCAGATATTACTGTAAAAAAACAGAGATTATTGCTTTCCCATGAAAAATCAGAAGACATGTATATTTTATAACTATACATGTAAATTATTATGAAATGAGTCAATAGTAGCCTGTGACCAGACATGTATCGAATTAGATATCACCTGAAAAGGAGGAGTGGAGAAAAAGTGAGAAGAACCCTTTATAAAGAATAGTGGAAGATTAAGAGAGTGAAGACTCATAAACATGAATTAAGTGAATAAATTTGAACATAATTTGATTGTGAATAATATTTCTGGCTTAATGTTATAATTGTCTTAATCGCTAAAAGTGAAAATGAGTTACAAGAAATGTTAGACATTATAGTGAAGGAAAGAAAAAATAAAGGACTCAGCCTTAATGTCAAAAAGACAGAAGTAATGGTAACAACAAAGAAAATTACATCACCGCAGTGCACAATAAAGACATATGAAATAATATTAAAACAGGTAAATGAATTTAAATATCTTGGAACATTGTTAACATCAGGTGGTAGATTTACAACAGAAGTGAGATGCAAAATGGCTCATAGCAAAAGCAGCTTTGAAAAAAAAAATGAGGAAGATACTGTACAATTCATTTTTACCAGTGGAAACAAGAAAAATGTTTCATGTTATGTAGAGTTTTAACATATGGATATGAAGGTAGGGGGGGGGGGTTCTTCTTTTCTGTCCACCTCTCCATTCACCTGATCATCTAACATGTAGTTATAGATAATTGTGCTTCATCGTTTGTTGTCATTGTCCCTGTGTTCTGAAGAAGGCCACAGGCCGAAACATCAGTATTGTGTTGTGTTCCTTCCTTCCTTGTAAAGCTGTCACCATACCTTGGAGTGTTTAACACTCCCCACCACTGGCTCCCATATGGATATGAATCATGGACAATAGGACAACAGACAAGAAAATAACTGGAGGCTGTAGAAATGTGGTTTTACAGAAGAATGTTGCGAATACCATTGACAGCTAAGAAGAGTGATCAAAATGTTCTGAAAGAGGCCAAAGCAAAGAGAGAGCTAATTTTCAATGTTAGGAACAATCATAATTTTTTGGCCATGTAATGTGAAGAGAACAACTGGAATATATTGCAGCAACTGGGAAAATTGAGGGAAGAAGAGATAGAGGGAAGCAAAGACAAAAGATACCAGACAGCTTAAGAGAATGGCTTGGCTGAGGGTCAACAACAGAAATGAAAGAGGTTGAAAGTTGTGGAGAGACATGATCACCTACACCAGCAGGCATGGTACTTGATGATGAATGTTATAATTGGAAATAATGGTTGACAATAATCAGACATTTAATTAGCTTTACTTATTTATTTTGCCAATCACTCTAGCATTTCTAAACAAAATATTTAATGTATTTTATAAGAAGAATATTTTAAGAAAAGAGACTGTATTGGTTTTTTCAAAATACTACTTGTCAAAAAGTCTTGATCACAAGTACAAAATATGCACTGAGAGTGCCAGTATTGATTAGATAAAAGGAGGGGGCAAGACACTTAATAGTACCTGGCTTGAGAGTGGTCAGTGAATCATAGCTGACTGTTTGCACCAGGTTCAGTGGCAACAATAGATCAAGATTCTACTCCATTTCACCTTGGGGGCTAGGTGTTATAGAAGTAAGACATCTGGGTTTAGACAAATAGGTCCCAGGTTTGATTTCTACCATTTTTTGGTAAGAATTAAAGAAAAATCAAATCCTTGGTTTCTTTGTAGCTTTACTCTCCCCAGAGCATACAGCTGTCGGTGTGATCTATTGAGAAACGTGATATTCATCTAAAATTCAGTCCCAAGGGACTTCACTAGAGATGCATAGCTGGCATAGGCAAAACAAAAAAAAACCTCCATCTTGCTACAGGAATCAGACTAATGATTCTGACTAAAGTATAGTGATTGAAGAGGGAAAATGGAAAGAAACCAGGTAAACACAAATTTTGTGCTGAAGTTGGATATGTTTAAATAAAAGGTAAGATATCACAATTTGCTGTCAGCTACAAGATAGTGCATCTATGCTCATTTAACATTCTTTTAAGGATAAACAATAAAGAGAAAATTAGTTAAATACAGCAGCAAAAGATAAAGATTAGTAAAAACTAAAAAACTGACAGCATGATACAGTTTATTTTTACATTCATTTGTACACAGGGGATGGAGAAATTGCCAAAATTAACCTTGAGTATGTAGAAATGGGTGTGGCTGAACCGATGCCAGGAGAGTTTGTTGATGTCAGTGCCAAAAATTTGGTGAGATTTGAGGATCTGAATCCTTACACTTACACTGAGAGAGTTATTAAAGTCAGAAATTGCACGTAAGTTTTATAATCAGCATCATCATCTAGTTAGTTGATCCCAAGTAATATTAACAGTAGATAAAGACACCCATCCATGTGTCATGTTTTTACGATAAGTTCATCAATATGATGAACAATGATGTTTACATTTGGAGTTTAGAAAATAGTATTTTATTTGAAATTTTGCTACAAATTTTTTTTGTTTACCCAAGAAAAGACACGGGAATCAGATGCGGTAATCAATCTCTGACTTAAATTTGATTTATGGCCTGAAATTCGACCGCATGGCACTGTGGCTAATGGAGGAGTTACTTTGTCTATAGACTCGTCAGCCATCAGTCTGTCATTCCAGCCATATGTTCAGCTTCGTGGAATTGTTCACTTTCCCATGTTACAAAGATTTGTTTAATGTTTCACTAACAGCCAAAAAGATTTCCACCATTATTAGGAAAAAAAGAAATCCTCGAAAATTGGCCAAATTTATTAAAAAAAAAAAAAAACAGCCCCTTTTCTATAATAGCTTCATACTTTTTATGAAGCACATGTTCCTATAACATCCAACATCAGAGGAAACAAATCCAACACTCAGGGGTCACCAGAAGCATTAATTAGGAAGGTATAGAGAGGGGGAAAATGTTTGCCTGTGGTAAACTGTTGAATTCCAAGAATTGTATTTTGAGGTTATAATTTTTATGAGTGTATTGTAATCTTGGGTTAAAGTTGTTTTAATATGTTTGTTTACTCTCATTTGTCCTCAGTGGCTCAGCAAGTTTAGTATAAACCAGATGTTTATTGTTTTTGAAACTGCTGGGGAATGAAGTAGAATATTGTGAATTTTTTTTTATCCTATTCAAAATTTGTGTATGTGCTGCTCTCACTTTGAGTACTTATTGTTTACAGCTGTCTCATTTCTAGGAATGCAACAGTGTGATGGTATCAATTGGGGGACTTGTTCTGTTTTTTTTTCTGACAGCAGGCACATGTTGTTCGTTATTACTTGAATCAGTCTGTTCTGTTTCAGGCTTGATATAACTGTCTTAGTATTTAGAGACAGGATGTCTAGTGGTCTTTTTTGCTCTTTTATATTCGTGTGAGTAAGTAAAGTAAAGTTCCCCCGTCACGCCAAGTGGCGTATAGAGAAATATGGTGTTAGTGACCCTATATTTTACAGACCTTCAGCACATGATTTTTGGGGTAATGTGGTCAGTATTACGCCCGTGCTGCTTTACTTTCCCAGAAAAAAATCTGGTACCCATTTAAGGCTGGGTGAACCCGGAAGCCGTCGGTTGGGATCGAACCCTACCCCTTGTCCGTGGTAGTCCAGTTCACTAACCACTGAGCTATCGCGGCTCCCTATATTCGTGTGAGTTTAGAACAAATTTACATCTTGGTAAATTAACTTAAACCCTGTACCTCTAAACTGAAAAGATAGTAATTAAACTTTTGGTAGTCCAAAACTCTCTTGGTTAATCTTTTTAAATCATATAGTTTACTCTTTCATGTACTTTGGCAAAAGTGATATGCTTAGATTGAAATATCTCATTAAAGAAATTGTTAACATTAAAAAAAATTTTGGTAAGTTTATCCATGATACATAGCATTAAAGAATGTTAAATTTGACACAGGAAAACCGAGCTTCGATATCAGTGGATGATTTACAAGCCAATTTTGACATCATGCTTTTCTGATGGCCAACCTGGCAATGTTTTAGAGGAAGAAAGAGTTCCAGATCTGCAGTCCTCTTTCAGTATGTATCCAAGCAATGGTGTGCTGCAGTCTTCCCAGTTAGCAGAGTTCCGGCTCACTTTTGCTCCTGTGGCCGTAAGTTTCAAATTATATTTTGTTTTGCAACATTTTGTAATATTCTGCAGAATTGTTGATTTGAAATTTGTGTGTTTTATTTTAACTTTAGTTTAGTTTGCAGATTATCTTAACTCTTTCCGTACGTTTCGCCGCATAGTGCACCACTCTCAATTTGATTAGTGTCAACGACATCAAACCATATTCTTTTTACAAGTCTTGGATCACTATGTATCTAGATTAGGTTAAATGTTTGCATGCATCAAAATTACAGATCAGCTGATGTTATTTTGTTCATTTATTTTTACTGTTCTTGACATTGTACAGTAAATTAAAAAAAATTGTCATTGACTCAAATCTTACTGCTGGAACTCATTAAGATCTTACTTCACGTTCCAGTTCCTTTGAAACACATTTACTAGTCTAACCAAGCAAGTTTTACTGAAGTGTAAAAAATGGAAAAAATCAGTTCCTGAAATATTAACTAAAGTCAGACATGCTGGGCCGAATGACATACATAATGTAGCTTGCGTAAACCATGACACAGCACAAATTATGTCAATTTCAAACACTTTTAAGATAGAACTATGAACTGGAATAATTGTTGGGTGAGAAAATGAAGAAAAAATTAATTTTTTGGCATGAGCTGTTTAGAAAAATTGGTTTTTAGAAAGAGAACTCGTGAAAGAGAAAATAAAAAAAAAAAATTCATAACAGTAATCTTTTTTTTTAAAAGTGTTTATTGAATATAAAAAAGAATATGAATGGCAAAAAGCAATTTTAGCAATATGAAAAATATACTCACATTAAAGCAAACACCAGAATTAAAACCACAAGTCATCATCATCATCATCATTGAGTGCTGTCTCCACAATCGAGGTTAACTACCATGGAGCATCATTCTGCTCTGTCTCTTGCGTTGATGTTGCAGGTTGTCATAGGCTGACCTATCCATCTTTTGATGTTACTCAGCCATGTTAGTCTTGGTCTGCCTCTATTACCTTGTATTTTTCCTTCTAAGATTACTTTTAGTAGGCTGTTGTGTCTTTTAACATGCCCTACAAATTTCATTTTTGTTCTAATTATGTTTAGTAGTTCTCTTTTAATTTTTAGTTGTTTTAAAATTTCATCGTTTGTTTTCTTTTCTTTCCATCCAATTCTACCTATTCTTCTATAAATCCACAATTCAAAGGCTTCAAATTTCTCTTCTGTTTTCTTGTCTAATGTCCATGTTTCTACACCATACAGGAATATTGAGAAGATGTAACATTTTGCTATTCTTCGTTTTAGTCCTGGTGTTATTTGTTTTGATGTTAGTATACTTTTCATGGCATTAAAATTACTTTTTGCCATTCCTATTATTTTGTTTATTTCAGTTTTACAGTTTTCCATCTCTGGTTATAGTATGCCCAAGGTAGTTGTAGCTCTGAACTATCTCAAGTTATATCAACTCAATAATTGTATATGGTTGAGAAACATGGACAGTTACTTAAATAAGAAAACATATCAGATAATTGAAATCCTAGAAATGTGGGTTTATAGAAAAATGGGGAGAATTTGGCAGAAGGGAAAGAAGACAAACAGTAAAGTTTTGAATTTTCTAAAAATGAAAAAAAATAATTACTTAACACAATTTAAAAAAAAAAGACAACTGAAATTTTTGGGACATGTAAAGAGACACTTTACCCCACTGAGGTCATCTGGAAGGGAAAGTACAAGGTAGACTAGACAGATAATAGACCAGACTAAAAACATTAAAAGATAGACAGGTGAGCCTTTGGCAAGCTGCACTATCAAGACAAGAGACAGAATAAAATAGTGCTCATTGGAAGCCAACAATCGATGTGGAGGCAGCACCCAATGAATGAAATTAATATAATATTTGTTTATTTCTTAATTTAATTTTATTTTCTTGTAATATTTTAATAATTTTATTTGTTTTTTTTAATGCTCACTAGAAAGGAAGCTTCCATAGTGTTGCTCACATGCTGCTACAAAATGTGCCTCCACAAAGAACAGGAATGCCATTCTCCCACAGAAGGACATCCATTTTTGATACAGAAATGCAAATGAATGAAGATAGCTACAATATTTTTGATACAGGAGGTAATTAGTGCTTAATTGCAAATTTTTAACAAAATTGGACATCACATTGATTATATTTTTACATGTCTCATAGTTTATACGCATGATTTTGTGTATTGGACTCACTCATTGTTAGTTATATTACATTTGACACGCATGTTTGGATGCAC
Source organism: Megaustenia siamemsis (assembly GCA_032433765.1). NCBI lineage: Eukaryota > Metazoa > Mollusca > Gastropoda > Stylommatophora > Ariophantidae > Megaustenia > Megaustenia siamemsis. The sequence continues at coordinate 78,023,862 of JAVIAB010000051.1, read as the reverse complement.
TCATATTATATTTCCTCATGCGTGGTTGGATTATGTTATATTATATTTACAAATGGTTGGTTGTAAGTAAAGTAAGTAAAGGACCCCGGTCACGCCAAGTGGCGTATAGGGAATATGTTTGTGACCATAGATTTTACAGACCTTTGACACATGATTTTTGGGGTAATGTGGTCGGTATTAGGCAGGCCCATGCCGCTTTACTTTCCCAGAAAAAAATCCGGTACCCATTTAAGGCTGGGTGAACCGGAAGCTGTCGGTTGGGATCGAACCCTACCTCTTGTCCTTTGTAGTCCAATTCACTAACTACTGAGCTATCGTGGCTCCCAAATGGTTGGTTGTACTCTTATAATATTTGACTCAGACATGGCTGGATTACTTGTATTATATTTGACTGACACATATGTCTCATATTATATTTGATTCACAAATTGTTGGATGTCTCATTTTATACCCACATATGGCTTGATAAATTTTATTTGCCTTGTTGGATGACTCAGAAGAATGTTGAAAGTTCCCTGGACAGCTAAAAAGACCAATGAAGAAATTCTCAAAGAGGCCAACACAAAAAGGGAACTCCTAAAAAACATCAGAAAGAAACAATCTACATATTTTGGACACATCATGAGAAGAGGAAAATTGGAATATTTGGTTACAACTGGCAAAATAAAAGGAAAAAGAGATCACGGACGACAAAGAGAGAAAATACTAGATATCTTGGTGTCACGGCATTGGAAATAGTCAACAACAGAACTGATACGATGCGCTGTAGATAGAAGATTGTGGAAGGACATGATCACCTATGCCAACCGGTATGGCACTTGATGATTGGGTGTACTCATGTTATATCTGAATCACATTTTATTTGGCTCAGACATAGTTGGATGTTTTATATTTGCTTCACAAATGATTTGAGATATATACAACATGCACAAGAAACTGGTGATACTGAGTGACGCACTGTCAGTCCTAACCGCCTTAAAAACCCACAGGAACAGGGAGCTAGATGACTTGAGAACAACGCTGGATTAATTGTGCAATCACTTCCAGAGAGTGGTCATCCAGTGGATATACTATCACTGTAAAATACAAGGAAACGAATATACAAACAAACTAGCTAAGAAGGGAGGAAGATTACAAGAGAACCATCTACCTATATCAGCTATAATGAAGCCAAATCCATCATCAAAGACCAGTATCATGAAAAATGGAAACAAGAACACCCAAAGTATAATGAAAGGGACCTCCAAATGTGAAGGAGTGATCAAGTCATCATATTTTGTCTACCCACTAGCCACAACAGAATGAGAAACTACACCAAGCTTAAAATAGGAACCACCGGCTAATGCCTCTGTACCCTCGATAACATGACAACAAAATGTTCTTTAGGATTGCCCCCAGTACACAGACCTGAGGAGGACAATGTGGTCCACACCCACCTCCCTGGAAGAGAAACTTTACGGGTCAACCGACACTGAAATATACAGCTGCCTTCATAAGAGAGTTCGGAGTCCTAGTCTGAATGAGCCATGATCAAAGAAAAAGAAGAAGAATTAATGTATTATATTTGTATCACACATGGTTGGGTGTATTATATTTGCCACACACTTGATATGATGTATTATATTTGCCACACACTTGATATGATGTATTATATTTGCATTATACATGATTGAATGTATTATATTGTGGTCTTACATGGTTTGGTGTGTTATATTTGTTTTGGTCACATATGGTTGGTAGGCTGGTTTATTGAATGGTTTGTAGGGTAGTTATTGCTCCAGCAGCTTATTGGTTTTGCTCTTTGTCTCATTATTAATTAGTCTGTATGGACATTTTGTTCATGGGGTGTGGATTTATGTTTACTTGTACCAACACAGACTTATGGCCAGTAGGGATTATCACAAATATGTGAACCAAGTTGTTTGTGTTTTCCAAAGTAGGCGTTGCCATAATAATTTCTCATTACAATTGCCAGCTGTTTATGTTCATCTCTATGAGGCTGTAGACATTTGGTAAGAAGGTAAATGCAAAGAAATCATTTTATCTTAAATTCTTCTTCTTCTTGGCATTTATGCATTAAGTCGGCATGGATGCATTGTGCCAGTAGTCTGGGGCAAAGCCACGATATCTGTGCTTTTGACCCAATACATTCATCTTTCCATCTATCTATTGACCTTTCGAGCCGTAGCCGGCCCATAGGACGTAGACCAAGATACTCCTTCTCTTATCTGAATTTTTGTTCTAGCAGTTTTCAATTCTTTTAAAGATATTTGATCAAATCTCGCCATTTGTCTCTGTTCTGTGCAAGCAGCTCTATCTCATTGAGAGAGCCAATTCCTGCTGCTCTTGCCTCTCTCATCAATGTTCTTCTCAGTGTCTCTCTGGGTCTTCCTCTTTTCCTCTTACCTGTTGTTTCCCACATGAGCGCTTGCTTTGCTATTCGGTTATTATCTCTTCTCATCACATGTCCAACATATGACCATCATCTTTTCTTTATTACTGAAGATATTAGTGGTTGATTGGAGATTTCTCTAATTTCCTCGTTTGTTTTGAATTCATTCCATGCTATACCAAGTATTTTCCTTAGACATCTATTTTCGAATGCGTTCAATTTTGTTACTATGTCTCTTGTTGTTTTCCAGCTTTCACACGCATACATAAGGGTTGATAGTACATTTGATTACATTCATCTTTGGCATAGGTAGATTTGCTCAACAGTTTTTGCCTGGCCAGCTAACATTTTTGGCCTACTCTTTTCAACTTTAAACCTCAAAGGATTCTTGAATATGCATGAGTGCACATGGGACCTGTTTCTTGACATTTTCCTAGAGTGCTAGACATCTGATCTCACGACTCAGAGATCAGGGGAGGGTAAAGCCATGAGGAAACCATGGGTTTGATTTTTGGAAACCTGTGATGGGAATCAAACCTGGGACATTTCTGCCCAGAGACCAAAATCATACCTCTAGACCACCTAGCCCCCTATATCTTAAATGAATTCTCCATTACAATAGATGCCAGGCATAAAAGATCTAAACTGTGTATATTATCTATGTGTCCCAAGGGTAATCGTTTTGTCAAGGGGCTCAATGCATAAGTTACCATATTAGTTAAAAGTGGCAATAACTCAACAGGCTCATCAAGAGCCTTTTCCGCTCGCCTGTGGTATGTTGACCTTGAATTTTTGCCTTTTTCTTCATGTGGCATATCCATTTAACTTTGATTATGTCGTTTAAGGCATACTTGATCACAATTGCCCTTTAACAAATTTATATTAAATCTACGTTTTTATTAGTTTATTTTAATCATTGATTATCTTAATAACACATCAGACAATTCCATAGTGCTCAGATCCCCTCAACAATGTGTTGCAAAACCACCGAACCACCATACACTAGTGAAAGCACCAAAGATGGTTTCAGCTCAGATGCACGAGTCCTTTAGCACTTATTATTGTATTGTTCCCTGCAATAATCTTTAAAACATTAACAAGTCTGGCCATGAGAGTCATGATCAAAAAGGGAAGACAAACTGAGAACCAAAAAAATGTATATTCTGAAATTGTATTCATTGACCCTCAATTGCAGATATCACAGCTTTCTGTAAACCATGACACTGCACAAATTAAACTCACTTAACATCATTTTTAACCCTTAATTATGATACCTAGCTGTAACTCTTCCAGTAACGATACCATAGTAAAAATTACTACCACTTAAATGTAACATTAGGTGCTCTAAAAATAGTAATTTCTCTGAATTTTTAGCACACTGCCATGTGTTCACACTAGGCAAAACATGGGGACTCAGAATTCCTGGCTCAGGTTGATGTATGACCTAAGTTTCACCTCATGGACTGAACGTGTTACATTGTTTATTGGTACAGTTGCCGTAAGTCTGTCAGTACTTTCAACTACTTCATAGCGTTCATTATTCACTGTGTTTCATGAGTCACAAAGGATTGTTTGATGTCTGCTGATGACCAGAAAAAAAAAATTTCTTGAAAATTGGCAATTGTTTTTTGCAAAAATGATGTATCTCCTGAAATAAAAAACCCTATATCAATAGAAACAAGTCCAATACTTTGGGGTCACCGGAAGTAGTAATTATTAGGAAGGTACACGGAGGGGGTTAATATTTGACCACGGCAAATTATCAAATTTTGTTTTTTTTTATGGTAATTTTTGCCACAGTATCATAATCTAGGATTCAAGGTACATGATGAAAAAGAGTAATTATTGGGTGAATTCATATATCTAGAAGAAGAAAGTAATATTAATAAAATAATATATTCTTTTCCAGTTTTCATTGCAATATTTTTCTTTGTCTTCACAGTTGTGTTATTATTTTTTCACAGTTATGCCAATTAAAGATATAACTTCATTAGCACTGGAAATGAAAGGAAAATGCATCCCATTAAATGTGGTTCTTCATCCATATGCTCTGATCATCCAAGCACCAGTTCTGAAAGGTTCAACTGTGAAGAGAATGTTTACAGTAGGTATTTTGTAGTTATATATAACTGATAATTAATGTAGAACATATACATGTGCATATGCTCATATATATTTCATTATTTTTCTCTTGCAATATGTTTAATAATTCATAAACATCACATTCCAACTCATTCCATAAACTATAAATTTTGCAACAGTTCTTGTTTTCAGTTACTTATAACATATGTATCTTTGGGCAGTTAAAAGTCCTGAAAGATTACCTGAACCTGTTCTGGATCATTGTGCAAAAAAAAAAACCTTTCATACGTATATGTGTCTACATATCGTATGTGCATGCACATGCGCAAATGTGTATGTTTGTGTGAAAAATATAGAGAGTGTGTGTGAGCACCCATGTACATAGCATGCATGACAAATGTACCATACTTATTGACACATACATATTATATATGATGGGGAAAGCCTGAACATCCATTCAATCTGGAAATAAATATTTTACCAAAAATACCTGAGTTAAAATGTAATATTTCAGGCATAGTAAAACAAAGAGACATGAGTATAAAAAAAAAATACATAGTAACCATGTGTGTAGAACACAAATTTTCACAATAATTGCGGACACACATATATAGTTGGCTCAGCCAAGAGAGCAATAGAAAATGAGAGAGCTGGGATAGTTATTAAATCATCATGTGCCATACTGGTTGGCGTAGGCGATCATGTCCTTCCACAATCTTCTATCTACAGTGCATCATATCAGTTCTGTTGTTGACTGCTTTCCATGCCATGACACCAAGCTATCCAGTATTTTCTCTCTTTGTCGTCAGCGATCTATCTTTCCTTTTATTTTGCCAGTTGTAACCAAGTATTCAAATTTTTCTCTTCTAATAATGTGCCCGAAAAATGTTGATTGTTTCTTTCTGATGTTTTATAGGAGCTGCCTTTTTGTGTTGGCCTCTTTGAGAACTTCCTCATTGGTCTTTTTAGCTGTCCAGGGAACGTTCAACATTCTTTTTTTAGAAATCCCATCTCTGTGGCCTCTAATCGTCTTTTCATTTGTTTGTCTTCTGTCCATGATTCGCTTCCATAGGTCAAAATTGGTTCTATATAGCACCAATGAACTCTCTTTCTCATTTCTATTGACATAGATTTGTTTCTTAAGATATTTTTAATTTTCTGAAATGCTATTTTGGCCTGAGCTATTCTACTTTTTATTTCTGTGGTGCATCTTCCATCTGATGTTATTATTGTGCCCAAGTATTTGACGCGTTGCACTTGTTTCAAATTTGTCCTGTTTATTTTTATGCTGCATGCTGGTGATGATTGTTTCTTCGATATTACCGTTACTTCTGTTTTCTTACTATTCAGACTGAGATCTTTCTTGATACTTTCTTTTACTATTATGTCTATAATTTCTTGTAGTTCATTCTCTGTCTCTGCTATTAAGACTGTGTCATCCACATATCGCAAATTATTTATGTTGTGACCGTTGACTTCAATTCCTTTTTTTTTCTACTATTGATCTCATAATATGGTCGCTGTAAAGTGAAAATAAATCCGGTGACAGAACACAGCCTTGTCTGACTCCTTGTTTTATAAGTTGAAATTGTCCTGTTTGGTTGTTAATTTGTATTGCTGCTGTTTGTTGCCAGTACATGTTTTTTTTATGATTCGCAGATCCTTGCCATCAATGTTTAATTTCTCCAGCATATTGATTATTTTCACATGCTTTACTTTGTCAAATGCTTTTGTGTAGTCTATAAAGCACTTATATATATCTTTCTTTACCTCTATAGATCTTTCTATCAATGTTCTTAAGATGTATATTGCATTATTAAAATGGGTTATTAAAATACAACCTATAATACAAAGAAAAAATATACAAGAAAAAATACAATCTACATTATGATTGGGTGAGTTAGCGACCTAGTTTTTACATGCTGGCTTGATGAACAAGGATTCCAACTCAGTTTGGCACTCCACAGCTGACTCAGCTAATAAAGGAATTGGTGTGTACATGGCTCTCTGACCTGGAGAAAAAGTAGAGACAGCGAGGAAGAGACCTGGCCCTCTCACCTCAAAATGCTAAAGGCATTTCAGAATGCTGAAATTATATATTTCAACCCCCCAACAACATAGTTACTGCTTGAAAATAAGTAATCTTTAGTCTTATTTAGTTATTTTCTTTTGTGTGTACTGAGTTGAATGTAAAGTCTAAACATGGCATTACATTCCTTGCCACAGGTGAGATTTTTTTTTATCAGAGTTGGTGATTTGGATGTTGATTGTTGTATCAACCTCTCTGGCAGCATAAATTTATCATTTCTCACTGGATTGGTCAAGCCATTGTAACAAAATTAGTGGAAAATACTGCAACAACCTTAGTGGGAAGTGGAAGCTCTGTGGCAGACAGCGAAAACCATGATTAAATGCAAGGTGCAAGCAGAACCAAGTAGCCATCTTTAAAAATGCCATAAATTAAGTGAAGCTCTGAATTGCCAATGCACAAGTGGATTTATTAGTTAAACATTCACTGGAAAGAATGGCTTGCAGAACAGACCTTACATCACAGGTGATGACAGTTTTTGGATCTAGGGTCTCTCTTGAATGTTGAATGACTGTGCAGAGTGCCATTATTTCTGCTCTGAAGTTTGCATTTGTTTCTTGAAATAATTTTATCAAGAAATTGTCACGTGTTTTTTCTGCATTTACTGTAAGATCATGATGATTCAGTGCAATCCATTTTTGAGAATAGAAACAAGAAAAAGAGTTCTTAAATGTTATGTAGAACCAGTCTTAACATATGGATGTGAATCATGGACAATAGGACAACAGACAAGAAAATCACTGGAGGCTGTAGAAATGTGGTTTTACAGAAGAATGTTGAGAATACCATGGACAGCTAAGAAAAGCAATGAGCAAAAAGAGAACTATAGCTTGTTTCATAAGTCGTGCCCAACTTTAAAAATCAATATCTTTTAAACCGCTTTTTGTAATTTTTTCAAAATTTGCATGTATAGTTATAATGATTAGAACCCAACAGGGAATTAATTTCATTAAAAACAAACATTTGGTTATTATTATTGCTTATTTGATTTATATAAATTTATAACGACCCATTGATGTAGTCAAAACTTAGTGTTTACAGTATTTAAGTTAAAAATAGCGATTAAAAATCTATACACGCTCAAATTTACGATTTTGCACGCTTTCCGCGTGAGTTATCTGACACAATTAGACACTTGTAGTAAACACGAGACATTGTGTGTTCCATTTTCGTTAATTCAGCGGCGTAACGTGGAACAATAACATTTATCATGAGTCTTAAAATGAAATTCTGCAGTTTACAAAACATCGCAATAAAAATGTATGACTATTTTTGCAAAGAGGCTAAACGAGGAAGATTATTTCATTCTTTAGAAAACCCTGAGAATAGGACAAGACACATTTTGGATTTATCTAAATGGTCATTTAATCGCTAGATTCAAGCATGTGACCGTCAATGTTCCAAATATACAAAATCACAAGGAAGAGCAAAAATGTTGGATAATTTCGACAGTGAACTTATTAGAAGTGAAATTCGCAAAATGTTGGGTATGAATGAAACTGTTACAATAAGAAAATTAAAAGTATCGCTGAAAAAGAACAACAGTATTGAAATATCAAAGTCTACATTATGGAGGAATGTGAGAGCTGCAGGCTTTACATTCAGAAAGTATTCCAATGGACGAAACATCATCTGTGAGAAGCACATATAATAGTCATGAGAAGCAAGTACTTACGTGAAGTAAAAGAGGTGCGCAAGCAAGGTTATGATATTGTGTACTTGGATGAAACATGGATCAATGCTCACCATACTAACCAAAGGGAATGGCATTTGTCTCATTTTTCTTTCAAAATCCATAGACAATCGGGATTATCACTCTGAGATGAATGGTCACATATTTAGACATTGGATTGAAAATTCTGTTCTCCCAGCACTAGATCGACCATCTTGCCTAATAATGGACAATGCAGCGCACCACAACATTGTTGCACTTGAAGATAAAGTCCCGACGTCATCCAGTACAAAAGATGCTATTAAGATATGGCTCACAAAGGAGCACATACAATTTAATAACATGTACTTAAAACCTGAATTACTATCTCTAGTAAAGCAAAAACAAAGGACAAAGATTTTTCAAATAGATAAGATTATCCAAGAGCACAGTCATATAAGTTTGAGGCTGCCACCTTACCATGCTCATTTAAATCCAATAGAACTAATCTGGGCAAAATTAAAAGGACAAGTGGCAGATGAAAATACAACATTCAAAATATGCGATGTAAAGACTCTTGCTAATCTAAATTATTAAATATAGACAAAGATTATTGGGCTAAAGGTGAAGACCACGTCTTAAAACAGGAAGAGGAATATTGGAAAAATAATGGTTTGTGGAATGTTCAACCCCAAACAGTTATTTCAACAAACGGTCCTTTTCAGGACCACACAACTATGAAAATTGGACATACAGGTATACCTTGATATTATCGTCCGTCCTCGAACTGAGCAGACAATAATTCTCCTGGTGTTTTGTCTTATCCAGTTATTTCCCCATTACGGCCACGCCTTTACCTAGTGAAAATTAATCGTAGACCAGCAACTACGGTAATTTCTATTCTTTAGGGCTTCACAATTTACAATTTTGACAAACATCAAAGAAATATCGCCGCTTTAAGAAAACTGCAGATGCAAGATATTTGTTAAATATACATTTAAAGGGTCTTTTGCATTCTAATAACATTTGGAAAATTTCAAAAGTATTTAACAAACGGTTAGACAGTGATAGCGTTTTGAAGTTGGGCATATGTTTTGAAACGAGCTATAATTTCCTAAATTAGGAAGAAAAAAATCATAATTTTTTGGCCATGTAATGAGAAAGGAACACCTGGAATATATTGTAACAACTGGGAAAATTGAGGAATGAAAAGATAGAGGAAAGCAAAGAGAAAATACAGCTTAAGAGAATAGCTTGGCAGAAGGTCAACAACAGAAATGATAAATAACTATCGAGATCGAAAGTTGTGGAGAGACGTGATCACCTACGTCAGCAGGCTTGGTACTTGATGATGATAAGAATACTGGATTTCATCAAATGTGTTCTAAAAAACTATCTCTATGACACATATTACCATTGCTGATGTATGTCAAGGGAGCTCACGACAGGACCAGAGGGATAAAGGCCGCTTGGTCAAAGCAGTCGCCACAACGTGTGAGATTCAGGATTTTTATTTCACCCCGAATAGAAAAAATCCTTTCTGTCTACCGTGAGTTCCAAACTCCGTATGCCGATTTTCAGCCAGAAAAACAAAGCCGATTTTTAGCCAGAAAAAAGTGGATTTCACCTCACGGCCATTTGCTCAAGTTCACTTACTTGAAAAATATAATATAAGATTGAGAACAAGTGAAAATATCAACAAAAAGAGAAGTAAGGTTACAATATGTTTTATTTTTAAATGTAACATTTCCTCTCAATGTAACATAAGAATAAAACTAAAGATACTTAAGAGCTGCACAATTTCAGTGCTTTTATATAATCTTCATGCTGGAGACTAACATAAAAGGAGACATTAAGATGCTATTATTTCATATAATCTGCTTAAGGATATTTCTCAGGATATTTTGATCAAACACAATAAGCAACCAAAAACTGCTCATGAGACACAACCAAAATGAAATGCATACAGTGATAACAGGTAGGTATTGGAGTTGGACAGGTCATATGTTCAGTTAAAAAAAACAACACAAGAACAGCCTTGCAGAGGGCTCTGGATAAAAGGTAAAAATATGGTAATTCCAGGACAACATGGTAGAGAACTGTGAAAAGTATTTACCAGACTTGAGGCACCTGCAGAAACTGTCTACAGACAAGCAAAATGGATTAACTTCATTGTTGCTTGCTGGAACAAAATATTTAGATCCCTGACTGCTTTGTTATGTGACAAAGGATAGAAGAATACAAATAGTACTAGATTTGATCATCTAACATTTATGAATCCTATTCAATTACATTATGTAGATAGTAAATGCTTAACAATTGAAATTCCCTCTATGTGTATTTCAGATGGCCAACCACAGTTACTCCAATATCACATTCAGATGGGAGTCCTACACAGAGAGCTACTTCATAGAAATTGAACCCCCTTGTGGTGAATTAGGTATTTCATGACCCTCTAGGTTGTTGGATAAGTGAACATTGAAAACATAATTCATCACCATCATTGTCTTCTTTCATTTCATTTCAATTCTTTTTTTTTTTTTAAATAAGAAGTGGTTGACTCTTAAGAATTTATGCTAATTTGTATGTGACACAACCTTCTATAAACATAAACACAGGCTTAAAATTTTCAGGAACTTATATGTATCTTTAAAGATACCTATACAATACAAGTAAAGAAGACATACCAGAAGCTGCTAGAAGAAGGAATTGAGCAATACAGAAGAGAAAATCCTGATGAAAAAGTAACAACCAAATGGCAATGCATAAAGAAAAGCATATAAGAAACCTGTGACACCTTACCCAAAAAGAAAATAACAAAAAACAAAAATGGATAACTAATACAATCTTAGAAAAAAAGGAAGAAAGGAGACAAGAGAAGAACACTGACTAATACAATAAAATAGATAATTAAATACTCAAAATGTGCAAAAAGGCAAAAGAAGACTGGCTCAGCCAAAAATGTACAGAAATAAAAACTATGGAAAGCAAACAAGACTTAAGAGGAAGGCGCAAAGAAATAATGAGAATGACTAAGAAAAATAAAAAAGCCACAGAAGGTGGATGCATTGCAAACAAAAAAGGAAAAATGCTAACAGACAATACAGATATTATAGATAGATGGCAGGAATATATAACAGAACTATTTCATGTTCAAAGGGACAAGAAATCAGTTATAAAATGTACAACAGACTATAAAATCTAAAAATCTGAGGTGGAAAAAGCTATAAAAACAATGAAAAAGGGAAAAGCAGCAGGACCTGAAAGCATACAGATAGAGATGGTATAGGCACTAGACGATTTTGGCATTGACGTGATTACAGACATATGCAATGACATATACCACACAGGATACATACCAAATGAACTAAAAACATCAATTTTCATTGCATTGCATAAAAAGAATGGTGCAGTTGAATGCAGTGACTTTAGAACAATAAGCCTAATGAGCCATGTTACAAAAATCTTGCTAAAAGTTATACAAGGAAGGATTCAGAATAAAATCAATACTGAATTAGATGAGCAGCAATTTGGATTTAGGAAAAATAGCGGGACAAAAGAAGCCATATTCTGCATGAGAACATTTATCGAAAAGTACACAGAAGTAAACAAACCAATATATGCCTGCTTCATAGACTACACCAAAGCTTTTGATAGAGTACACCACAAACAACTTATAGAATGCCTAAAAGAGATACATCTAGATGACATGGACATACGACTAATATGTAATCTATACTGGGAGCAAACAGCATTAATAAAATATAACAAAGAGAACTCTACACCCACTGATATAAAAAGAGGAGTAAGACAGGGATGCAACCTATCACCAAGCTTGTTCAATCTATACACTGAGCAAATCTTTAAAAACATCATAAAGATGCCAGGCCAACAAAGTAATGGAAAGATAATCAATAACCTGAGATATGCTGACGATACTGTACTACTAGAAGAAAATCCTAAAGATCTACAACAATTACTTAATGAAATAAACATGACAAGCAAAAAATATAGACTAGATATGAATATCAAAAAGACTAAAACTATGATCAAAACAAAGAAAATACTCAAAACCCACAAGTGGATATCAGAATTGAAGGAATAGACCTTGAAACAGTTCAGAACTACAACTACCTTGGACATACTATAACCAGTGATGGAAAATGTACAACTGAAATAAACAAAAGAATAGGAATGGCAAAAAGTAATTTTAATGTCATGAAGAACATACTAACATCAAAACAAATAACACCAGGGCTAAAACTAAGAAAATGTTACATCTTCTCAATATTCCTATATGGTGTAGAAACATGGACATTAGACAAGAAAACAGAACAGAGAATTGAAGCCTTTGAAATGTGGATATATAGAAGAATAGATAGAATTGGATGGAAGGAAAAGAAAACAAACAATGAAGTCTTAAAACAACTAAAAATGAAAAGAGAACTACTGAGTACAATTCAAGCAAGACGAATGCGATTTTTGGGCCATGTTAAAAGACATAACATTCTACTAAAAGTAATCCTGGAGGGGAAAATACAAGGTAAAAGAGGCAGAGGCAGACCAAGACTAACATGGACGAGTAACATCAAAAGATGGACAAATCAGCCTATGACAACCTGCACCATCGAAGCAAGAGACAGAGCAGAATGGCGCTCCATGGTAGCCAACCTTCGTTGCGGAGACGGCACTCGATGATGATGATATGTATCTATTATCTCTGGTTCATTCTTAAGTCCATGGTAGTGAGAGTTAAATTATAGCTCGTTTCAAATCATGTGCCCAACTTCAAAACGCTATTACTCAGTAACCATTTGTTAAATACTGTTGAAATTTTCCAAATGTTATTAGAATGCAAAAGACCCTTTAAATGTATATTTAACAAATATCTTGCAGCTGCAGTTTTCTTAAAGCGGCGAATTTCTTTGATGTTTGTCAAAATTGTAAATTGTGAACCCTAAAGAATAGAAATTACCGTAGTTGCTGGTCTGTGATTAATTTTCACTAGGTAAAGGCGTGGCCGTAATGGGGAAATAACTGGATAAGACAAAACACCAGGAGAATTATTGTCTTCTCAGTTCGAGGACGGATGATAATATCAAGGTATACCTGTATGTCCAATTTTCATAGTTGTGTGGTCCTGAAAAGGACTGTTTGTTGAACTAATTTCAGGTAATATAGGGGCCAACATTGTGGGGGCTATATACTTTCATTCTGAATCAGACGAGTCTAAAAGATTAATAACTGTATGGGGTTGAACATTCCACAAACCATCATTTTTCCAATATTCCTCTTCCTGTTTTAAGACGTGTTCTTCACATTTAGCCCAACAACCTTTGTCTATATTTAATAAAGCGAGATTAGCAAGAGTCTTTACATCGCATATTTTGAATGTTGTATTTTCATCTGCCACTTGTCCTTTTAATTTTGCCCAGATTAGTTCTATTGGATTTAAATGAGCATGGTAAGTTGGCAGCCTCAAACTTATATGACCGTGCTCGTGGATAATCTTATCTATTTGAAAAATCTTTGTCCTTTGTTTTTGCTTTACTAGAGATAGTAATTCAGGTTTTAAGTACATGTTATTAAATTGTATGTGCTCCTTTGTGAGCCATATCTTAATAGCATCTTTTGTACTGGATGACGTCGGGACTTTATCTTCAAGTGCAACAATGTTGTGGTACGCTGCATTGTCCATTATTAGGCAAGATGGTCGATCTAGTGATGGGAGAGCAGAATTTTCAATCCAATGTCTAAATATGTGACCATTCATCTCAGAGTGATAATCCCGATTGTCTATGGATTTTGAAAGAAAAATGAGCTCTGCATTCTGTATTAGTCCATGTTGTCGACTACCTGCATGCGCAATTATCAAGCGCTGTCCTTTGCTGCTAGGTATTAATCTCTTAATCTTTCCATCTGATGACTGCCATTCCCTTTGGTTAGTGTGGTGAGCATTGATCCATGTTTCATCCAAGTATACAATATCATAACCTTGCTTGCGCACCTCTTTTACTTCACGTAAGTACTTGCTTCTCATGACTACTATATGTGGCTTCTCACAGATGATGTTTCATCCATTGGAATACTTTCTGAATGTAAAGCCTGCAGCTCTCACATTCCTCCATAATGTAGACTTTGATATTTCAATACTGTTGTTCTTTTTCAGCGATACTTTTAATTTTCTTATTGTAACAGTTTCATTCATACCCAACATTTTGTGAATTTCACTTCTAATAAGTTCACTGTCGAAATTATCCAACATTTTTGCTCTTCCTTGTGATTTTGTATATTTGGAACATTGACGGTCACGTGCTTGAATCCAGCAATTAAATGACCGTTTAGATAAATCCAAAATGTGTCTTGTCCTATTCTCAGGGTTTTCTAAAGAATGAAATAATCTTCCTCGTTTAGCCTCTTTGCAAAAATAGTCATACATTTTTATTGCGATGTTTTGTAAACTGCAGAATTTCATTTTAAGACTCATGATAAATGTTATTGTTCCACGTCTCCGCCGCTGAATGAACGGAAATGGAACACACAATGTGTCGTGTTTTTTACAAGTGTCTAATTGTGGAACAAGGAAGACATGTCACAGTGATACAATGATTGATACTTGGAAAAAGATATAAGTAACTACAGAGAATTATAGGTAGTCTGAAACTTGAATCTGGCTTATTGAACTCTATGACACAACACTTGGCTAATGAGGTATTATGCTAATGTAAACTATTAAGTCATTACTACTAGAAAACTGTAGTAGAGCAGTGGTTAATGAACTGGTCTGCTGTGGACAAGAGGTCAAGTTTGATTCCAATTGATGTCTTCAAAGTCCACTTAACCTTAACCCAAGTATACGATATTTCACTGTGAATTACATTGTTATGAAACTTTAAAAAAATTTTACTACTCAAAGAAAACCATGTGCAACACAAAAATTATACTGTTATTGACCTTCTGGTACAAATCTTTGTAATAATTACACTTTGGAAGAACTCCAATAAAAAATAATTAAAGAGCACAGTTAGTACAAACGTTAACATTATGTTAATTTATTTCATTATGTTATTAGTTATATGTGCATGACATATTTTTTTTTAATTTTCTTAAAAAAATTGAATGTTTTTTGTCATTTTTCTTGATTTTGAGGAGTCTTACAAACTTTTCACGAAGAACGGTCTGAGGTTCCACTGCATCAGCATTCTGTTTATAGAGATAATGGAGATAAGAGTTTATGGATTCTTTTTTATTTCCATTTATATAATTTTAAAAATATATTCGCTGGCATCACGTCAAAAAGTCGCACAAATCACACTAATAGGATCTTCTTCTTTCTTTACTTCCTCTTGTACCCGTTTGTGTGTCAAGGGAGATAAAAGTTCTGGTTCTCACCCTGATGGCAGCCTCCCTCAGTGTCAATTGATATAGTTGTAGTGTTTCTTTGTCTTTGTTTTTCATTGTTTGTCCATCTTACTCTGGATCTGCCTCTTGCCCTTCTCCCATTTACTATATGCTTTGTGTAGTAAGAAATAGCATGGACTTCTTTCTAGTTGGGCAACCCAGTTTATTTGTTGTTTCTGTATGTTGCTTAGGAATGGTTTAATGCCTACTCTTTCTCCTATAATATCATTTCTGATTCTGTCTTTTCTGGTTACCCCAAGTGTTTTTATCAGACATCACATCTCTGTGGTGACAAGATTTATTTTGTGCTTAGTAAGTGACCATGTATGGCACTGGTAGCACAATTTTGGAATTAATATGCTTTGTATAAGCATCATTTTTTGGCCATGTAATGAGAAGAGAACAACTTGAATATATTGTAACAACTGGAAAAATTGAGGGACGAAGAGATCGAGGGAAGCAAAGAGAAAAAATAACAGACAGCTTAAGAGAATGGCTTGGCAGAAGGTCAACAACAGAAATGATAAATAGCTGCTGAGATCGAAAGTTGTGGAGAGACATGATCACCTACACCACTAGGCCCGGTACTTGATGATGGTCATAAGATATTTCTTGGCGGTAATAGGTATTACTTTATGTTGAAGTATAGGGGAAAAGAAATCACCAATCAACAGCAATATCATCAGTAATCAAGAAAAGACAGACTTATGTTCAACATGTGATGAGATGAGATAATAACTGTATAGCAAAGAAAGGCCTTGAGTGGGAAACATCAGGTAGGAGAAAAAGAGGAACAGACCCAGAGAAACACTGAGAAGAACATTGATCAGAGAGACAAAGACAGCAGGAATTGGCTCCTTCAATAAGATTGAGATGCTTGCACAGAACAGAGACAAATGGCGAGATTTGATAAAAGATCTTTGCAAGGATTGAGACTGCTAGAAAGAAAATTTCAAAACAGGGAAAGAGAATCTGAGTCTATGCCCTATGGGCCAACTTGGAGGGTCAATAGATAGATAAAGGATAGCTGTTCCAGTATTTGGTTTGCCTTATTGCATCATATGTCTATTTCTTTATCGATTTTACCATCTTCAGAGAATGTTGTTCCCAGATATTTTAAGTTTGATACTTGTTTTATAACTTATTTATAGCTATGTTAATGTCTTTTTGTCTTCCTAGTGATATAATTTCTGGGGTTAAGGCAAAGAAGATGTTCTTCTCATCGAGCTGCCTGAGTGTAAATATTGCATCTGTGCAGATTTTAATTTTTCTAAACCTCATCTGTTCTTCCACCAACTGTCTATAATAGGTCTCTTAATCTTGTTCCTATAATCTTGACATACATTTTGCCTACATGGCTCAGCAGTGATATACCATGGTATTATGAACATTCTCTTTTGTTCGTCTTTGTGGTAGTTAGCTCCATAAATAAATTGTGTAGCATTTATGAAAAAAAAAAGAACAGAATAATCCCCCTCTCGACTTGCAGGGCCTGTCAAAGGATTATCTTTACTTTGCACATGAAATTGATGGAATATGCTCCTGTTAGAATCACATTTTTATGTATATTTTACACTTAACACAAAAACACTGAAGAAACACAGCTTGTTTATGTTGCCATGTTGGGCCTCCCTCCCTTCCCTTCTTTCTCTCCCTCCCTCCTTTCTCTCCCTCCCTCCATTCTCTCCCTCCCTCCCTTCCCTTCCCTTCCTCCCTCCTTTCTCTCCCTCCCTCCCTCCCTCCCTCCCTCCCTCCCTCCCTCCTTCCCTCCCTCCTTCCCTCCTTCCTTCCTTCCTTCCTTCCTTCCTTCCTTCCTTCCTTCCTTCCTTCCTTCCTTCCTTCCTTCCTTCCTTCCTTCCTTCCTTCCTTCCTTCCTTCCTTCCTTCCTTCCTTCCTTCCTTCCTTCCTTCCTTCCTTCCTTCCTTCCTTCCTTCCTTCCTTCCTTCCTTCCTTCCTTCCTTCCTTCCTTCTTTCTCTCCCTCCCTCCTTTCTCTCCCTCCCTCCATTCTCTCCCTCCCTCCCTTCCCTTCCCTTCCTCCCTCCTTTCTCTCCCTCCCTCCTTCTCTCTCCCTCCCTCCCTCTATCCCTTCCTCCCTCCCCTTCCTCCCTTCCTCCCTTCCTCCTTCCTTCCTTCCTTCCTTCCTCCCTCCCTCCCTCCCTCCCTCCTCCCTTCCTTCCTTCCTTCCTTCCTTCCTTCCTTCCTTCCTTCCTTCCTTCCTTCCTTCCTTCCTTCCTTCCTTCCTTCCTTCCTTCCTTCCTTCCTTCCTTCCTTCCTTCCTTCCTTCCTTCCTTCCAATCTGGAATTATAAATGTGTCTATAAATGGTTTCCAACCATATGTCAAGGTTGATATTTTGTACTTAAATTGTAAGCAATCATTATCTTCATGTAGAGCCAGGCATGGCCATGGATTTTGACATTAGTGTTACTGGAGTTCAGCCAGGAAGGATAAACCATAGAGTGTTATGTCATGTCTTGAATATGGATGAACCCCTTCATTTTCTTGTGCAGGCAGACATTAAAGTGAGTAAATTTAGTTGTATTATTGATTCATTTAATAATTAGCAAAGTGTTTCCACATGGAAGGTTGACAGTATTATAGTGTATCACTTTCTTCAGTAGTGCTCTCAAAATATTCCAACTAGAATAAAATTAAAATAAAATGTATAAAAAAAACTTTCTATACAAATGATTTCTAGCAGTCATGGAAGAATAAAGACAACTTGCCATAGTGCAGATCTAATGCATATTTTCGATTTTTAATGGGTTGTCCTTAATTTGTAAGAAATATTATAAAAAATGAATTCATAAGCCCTACACAGGAATTTGTAATTGAAAATATACTATTTGTGTCACTTTCTGCATCTTTTTCATATTAAAGTAAATATACACATACAACTTTAAGAAAATAAAGTTCATTAAATTAGCTTTTCTTATACATGTGCTAGGCAATCAAACCACACCAAACCTACATTTGAAACAGACTACAAATACCAAACCTATCTGATTATACTACAATACTTCTCGAACCACGTGGTAATTAAAAATGAATTCTTCTGTTTTGGAAAACAAAGATCTAATCTATGTAAACATCTGTTTCTGTTTGATTTATTCTTCTCTTCCTCCTCCTCTTCTTGTTCTTCAGCATTCCATTTCCTATACTAGCACTCAGAATGATGAATTGAATCTATGAATTTAGCAATTCACAGGAACAGTTTCCTTCCATGTAGTACTTCTGCTTGATGCAGCCTTAAAGGACGTTTTTTTGGTAGTCTGTGGTACTTCTCCATATGTGCAAATGTTTGTGCTAGCCATCTTGAACTTTATGCACATATGATTTCAAAGTAGATTGGGTCCTATTGTTAGTTGGAAGATGATGACTTGATCCTTCATATCAATTAGATGGTAATAGTTGAGCAGGAGATTGGTGCCTCTGCTCCTATATAGCACATTGATCTTCTGCTGGTATTTGATAGATGATCATGATTGTTCTATTCTGCTACCATCCTTGGCCAGACCATAATCTATCTCAATTTCTAATGTTCCTCAGTGACATGTCATCCACTGTAATACTATTTTTCCATGGCTAATAATGTTTACTACATTTCTTGTAGTTTTGTATGCTTGAACTTGAGCATTTCATTACAGACTTTGTTTGTTACAAACACTGCTCCAAAGGTCTGAAGGTTGGAGTTATACATTTCCTTTGCCACTCTAATCATATCTTTGAAATCTTTCAAAGTTTGTACAGTTAATAATTGTAAAAAATGTCAACATTTTCTACAGGGGCCTGAACTAAAGATAGAAGAGCCATCCATTAACTTTGGGTTGATTCGTATTGGCCAGTGTGAGATCAGGGAGATGACTGTGATCAATACCTCTGAGACAGTTGTAAGATGTACAGTCTTTGACAGCCCAGCCGATCAGGAGCCTGATGAGCAAGACGTGAGTTTAAGCAAAATTATCACATATAAATTGTTTGTTACACCTTTACAGGTATAAGGCATAACTCAGTAACAAACATTTCAACCTATAGTCTTCATCAGTAGACAGAGGTGGGAACATGTTAGATTACATGAATAAATTGGAATTAAATAAAAGTTAAGAGACAATTTAGGGAGCCGTGATAGCTCAGTGGTTAGTGAACTAGACTTCAAAGGACAAGATGCCGGGTTCGATCCTGACCAACGGTTACCAGGTTCACCCAGCCTTAAGTGGGTACTGGATTTTTTCTGGGAAAGTAAAACAGCACAGGCGTAATACCAGCCACATTACCCCAAAATCATGTGCCGAAGGTCTGTAAAATTATGGTCACTAACACCATATTCCCTATACGCCACTTGGCGTGATGGAGGTACGTTACTTTTTTTTTTTTAATAGAGATTCTCTTACTAGATTATTCTATATCCTGACATTGTAGTGAATCCTGGACATTCAGACACCTGACATTGTAGTGAATCCTGGACATTCAGACACCTGACATTGTAGTGAATCCTGGACATTTAGACACCTGACATTGTAGTGAATCCTGGACATTCAGACAACAGAAAAAAAAGAAATTCAGAGGCCATAGAAATGTAGTTGTATAGAAGAATGTTTAGAACACCAAGGACAGTTAAAGAGTAACAGATGTTCTTAAAGAGACCAAGAAAAAAAGAAACCTTATTAACTTCATCAGAAAGAAATAATCTTAATTTTTGGAAACCATTTAATGAGAAGGGAACAGTTACAACATATTGTGAAAGTAGGAAAATTCAAGTGAGGAAGATACACAGGGAAAGTGAGAGAAGATACCAACCAGCTTAAGAGAATTGCATGGTAAAAATTCAACAAAATATTTGATGAATATGTGCAGAGACAAAAAGTTCTTAAGATGCATGATTACTTTTACCAGCAGGCATGGTATTTGAATGATGATGATGATACTCAAGAGAAAGAAACTTATCAAGAAATCTACAACTCTTTAAAATAAAAAAAAATATTCATGAGTAATTGTTCTTGAACGTTTATCTTTTAAAAGGCTGAATTTGAACTCAAGTTCTCAGAGAGATCTTGTGAACTGCAACCCTTTGGAAGAAAAGTGTTTACTCTCACACTGATCCCTACAGTTGCTAAGTCAATAAGAAAAATCTGTCATGTGCAGTATGAAGGTGATAAAACTTGGTAAGAAGACATATTTTGAAATTCATGATTCTAATACATTTTGCACACATTGCAGGGTACAGTACCAAGGAAAGAAAACAAGGCAGATAGAGAAAATAGTGGGAAGACAACATCAGAGAATGGATCTGATTAATGTTTGTTACACCTCAGAAAGAGAGCAATGATAGTGGTTAGTGAACTGAGCTACTAAGGACAAAAGATCAGGTTCAATCCTGATCAACAGCTTCCAGGTTCACCCAGCCCTAAATAGTTACTGGATTCAGAAATATTCAACATTTAGAACCTTCTCATTATAGAGTGCATGCAGCTCTTTGATGAAGGTAAAGTGAGTACATTTACCCAGGTGTACTGTCCAGGGCACACTGATGTACACAACAATGAAATAGCTAATAAGCTCTCTGGCAATGAGTGTGGTCTTACTCTAGACAAAGAGAAGTTCGCCATGTTTGTTCTTTATTCCTTAAGAGAAGAGGAGGTGAATGGAAGGAACAGTGATGTACTCATGGAGATTGAGGAGTCTAAAGATGGAAAAGAGATCTGGTCGATCCTGAGTGTTTAGTGGAAAAAGTAGATGTTCTACAATCAACACTTTACAGAAACAATCAGTCTGCATATGCTTCAAGAAATACTGGAGTAGGCGGTTGAGCTGATATTGGGTGGCCTTGACTGCAATAAAACTTATTCTATAAATAGAATAGGGTACTGGATATTTTTCTTGGAAAGGAAAGTGGCATGGGCTTAATACTGATCACAATAGCCCAAAAATCATGTGCTGAAGGTCTATTAAAAAATATGGCCCTAACTTCATATTCCCTATATGCCATGTGGCATGCCAGGGGTTTGTTCTTTTTTTTCTCTACATCTCAGGTAGCAGTTCTTGATTGTGATGGTTGTAGAAATATTGTGATGGCATCATTTAGTGCCCATTGACAGCTAAAGTTACAGGACTAATGAATTAATTCTACTACCTAGAAAAATTATGCCCAGGCATCAGCCATTATTGCTCATCTGTTTTCTTTGTTTCTTTCTTTTTATTATTAATTTATGTTTCTTTGTATTAATATATATATATATATATATATATATATATATATATATATATATATATATATATATATATAACATGCTGTCATTGTAAAAAGTATTGTTATGGAAACAGAACCATAGATTTTAGAAGCATCGATCTCTGCAATATGTGCCATTTTGGCACGCAAGGTTTCTGTTTTTGAGATTGTAGTTCTGCCCTATGTGCCGTCTTCGGCTCGGAAGGACAATAGATAGATAGATATATTTTAAAAAGCTACAAAGCACACAGTATAAACGACAATTAGAATAACTTTTATATGTTTTAATCACTACTAATAAATGTTTTTGATATAAGATTAAAATACATGCTATGTGGGCTGGAAGTATATTGGGATAGATAATTCATTCAGGATGTGTCATGGTCTTCAAGTTCAGAATGCAACAGAAGTCATCTCGGGACTCGTCCTCTTAGAGTGTCTGGAAGCTAAAAAGCTGACAACTTGCTTGATGGAGAGGAGACTTTACTGGATTCAAATTGCTTTCTTTTGCAAAGCTTAATATAAGGAGTTTCATATCATCATTGTAGATATAAGTTTATAAATACATGCAAAATGATATATTTTTAAGTTATGTATTTCTTAAAATTGCTTTTATTTTTACATTCTTGATTTCCAATTATTTACATAGCATATTTTGCTCAATGAAATGTATGAAAATGTTTAAAATGCTTCATACTCATTCTTGTCTTGTCTGGCTCAAACATTTGATCCTAAATCTACTTTTATATAACTGTCACTTAATATTTAAATATTATATTGCATTAATGTTATTTGTTGTATCAATTATTGGCAAATTATTCTATCACTTGTTATTTTTCCTCTTCTGTATTTATCTGATAACTACTCATCTTTATTGTTCATCCTTAGGCGTGTGTAAGATGTTTTATGTTCTTGTACATCAGATTTCAGAATGACATTTTTGAGTATAGGGTTGCCTTCCTCTTTCAATCCTTTTTTCTAGGTCTGTTTCCAGAGGCAATGAGGGGAGGTGAAGTAAGATCTTGATCAGCTCTTGCTGCTTATCATAATGCGAACCATTATATGACTTATAGTTTCCTTATTACTGGAGATAAGCACAAATATGAAATATATAGCCATGAGTACAGCTGCAGAGAGCATATAAAATAAACATAAAATGGTATGGAAAAGCTAAACTAATAGAAAGACAAGACAAACTATGATGTTTTGGCAAAAGCCTTCATGAGGTATAACACCAAACTATTAAAATTAAACAAATAAATTCAAGCACAAAAACAAAACACTGATCTGAAAAATGGTCGAAAGAAATGGTGGCCAGGATTAATAAAATATTAAATACTATGCGGGGCTGTGAGTAGTGTTGCAGAAAACATGTAAAAGAAACATAAAATTGTATAAAGCAGCTAAAATAATGGAAAGACTATTTTAAATCAAACTATATTAAATCCTGGCCACCGTTTCTTTCCGCCATTTTCTAGATCAGTGTTTTTTTGTGTGCTTGGTTTTCATTGTTTAATTTAAGAGTCTTTAATCTTGAATCTTTAATTCTGTTTTAATAGTTGATGTGTTATACCTGATGAACACTTTTGTCGAAATGTTGTAGTTTGTCTTGTCTTTGTATTAGTTTAATTGTTTCATACTGTTTTATGTTTATTTTACTTGTTACATCACTTACATGTTCATTATTATATATTACCATAAATAAACACACATTAAAATTACTTAGTTAAAAAACTTAGTCCACACACTGAGGGATATATTGGGGAGGAGATCTGAGCACTTGTGGACATGTCCTGTGTGCAATGAGGATTCTATTGACTAAACTAAACTAACTAAACCTGTTAAAAAAGTCGAGGCATTAATTCAGCGAAAAACTAAATCATCGTTTTGACTCAATAGGTCAGTTGGGAACAAATATATACAGATTTGATCTATGACATGAAGATTCTTAACTGTGGTAACTTCAGACAATATGATTTCTCTCAATGATTTTTCAGCTCGGTTGGTGTGTATGGAGAAGCTCAAAATCCAGTTGTATGTTTCCTGGAGTGTCAGAAGTTTTTGCAGGATGTCTACCTGGGTGTTCCAACTGTGTTCACTGTTGTTCTTCATAACCAGACATTGTTGACCACCACTTTTAAATGGGGCAAGGTGTGTGTGACTAGCCTTAATGGTCCTACAATGCTGATTCTCTCATCTCATCTCATCTTCCCCTCTCTTTCTTTTCTTTTCTTATCTTTTCTTATCTTTTCTTATCTTTTCTTTTCTTTCTTTTTTTTTTTTTTTTTTTTTCTTTTCTTTTTTTTTCTTTTATTTTCTTTTTCTTTCTTTTCTTTTCTTTTTCTTCTCTTCTCTTCTCTTCTCTTCTCTTCTCTTCTCTTCTCTTCTCTTCTCTTCTCTTTTTATATAACTTTTCATTTTCATTTTGTTAATCATTGTCTCTGATAAAAGTCTTTGACTTAAAAATAATGTCCTTTATATATTCTTTTGAACACCAACATAAAATTTTTTTTTTTTTCCTAATTAATTTTCCTAAATAATTTTATTATTTAATCCTTTAGGTTGTCAGTTTTGTTGTAATTTCAATTTTTTTTGCAATGATGTACACAAAATCAAATGAACTTGACAATTGTTTTGTGGTGTAATAAATTTGCTGCTTTCATATTAATTTCAGGTCAGCTGTGGCACATTTAACTACATTAATCTCTTATTAAAAAAAAAAATTAAACACCCAAACATCTCTTTAACAACCAAGAAACAAATAATAAATATCATTTTCATACCAACCTTATGTTACCAATGCCAAATATGGCCATTCAACAAAGTCCAGATAGAGAAGATCACAACCTGCAAAATGAGGTGCTTGAGAAAGATAACAAGAAACACAAAGATAGATCAAACACACAATGTGACAACCAGAGAACAGATCTGAATTAAACCGTGCATGGAATATGTATACAAATTAGAAATGAAATTGTAAGAATGAAACCAGACCAAACAACATCAAAAGTTTTCTAACTTAAGTGTAGAGAACAAGAGATAGACCAAGAAAAAGATGGATCTACGGAATAAAAGACATGCAAGAACAAAAACATGTCTAACTTAACAGTGTCCCGATATGTCCAAGAATGACAACTACTTCTAAAAGAGGGAAGTGACCAAAAGAACAAACAATACAACATCTACAGATACTAGATTATATTATATATTCCTCATTTTTGATGTGATACTTCAAGGCAAAAGCAGATGGACTACTAAAAAAGAAAAGAAGTCTCTAATCATTTGTGAAATGAATTTTATTTTTCTTAAATGCCTTAGGCTGAAGGTTCTGAATGTGGTGACTGCAAGATAGAGGTTCTTGAACCAGAGGGAGAACTTTTGAGCTGGCAGCAGAAGACAATTTCTATATCTTTTACACCACTGAAAGCTGTAAGTTTATACTGCTGGAAGAGGTAATCTTTTTTAACTCACTGTCTGATTTGTCTCCTGACTGGGCTTGAAATTCTCAGATTACAATGTCCACATTTAAAGTTTGTGACATTTTATGGACTCTACTTTGAAGCCAGCAGTATTTTTTTCTGTTATTTTCTACATATTTTTAAATAAATATAAGAGTGAAAATGAGTTGCAAGAAATGTTAGACATTATAGTGAAGGAAAGCAAAAATAAAGGAATCAGTCTCAAAAGCAAACAGACAGAAGTAAAGGTAGCAACAAAGAAAAAGGCATCGCCACAATGCACAATAAAGACAACTAGGAAAGTTGATGCAAAGTGAAAAGATACCAGACAGATTAAGAGAGGGGTTTGGTAGAAGATCAACAATAGAAATGATAAATAACTGTTGAGATTGGAAGTTGTGGAGAGGCATGATCACCTACGACAGCAGGCATGGTACTTGATGATGATTGCATTTCCGCATCTATTCTGTGACATCCATTTCTGACTGTCAGTGTGAAACCCATTTCTGTCTGTCAACATAAGACCAATTTCTGACTGCCATTGTGAAACCCATTTCTGTCAACAAGAGACCTATCTCTGACTGTCAACATGAGACCAATTTCTGACTATTAGTCTTAGACCCATTTCTGACTATCAGTCTTAGATCTATTTCTGACTATCACTGTGAGACCCATTTCTGACTGTCAGTCTTAGATCTATTTCTGACTATCACTGTGAGACCCATTTCTGACTGTAAGCATGACACCCATTTCTGACTCTCAACATGAGACCAATTTCTAACTGTCAGTCTGAGATCCATTTCTGATTGTCAACAAGAGACTCATTTCTGACTGTCACTGTGAGACCCATTTCTGACTGTAAGCATGACACCCATTTCTGACTCTCAACATGAGACCAATTTCTAACTGTCAGTCTGAGATCCATTTCTGATTGTCAACAAGAGACTCA
The DNA here is from genome assembly GCA_032433765.1 of Megaustenia siamemsis. Taxonomy (NCBI): domain Eukaryota; kingdom Metazoa; phylum Mollusca; class Gastropoda; order Stylommatophora; family Ariophantidae; genus Megaustenia; species Megaustenia siamemsis. The sequence continues at coordinate 77,997,614 of JAVIAB010000051.1, read as the reverse complement.
TTTCTGACTGTCACTGTGTGACCCATTTCTGACTGTCACTGTGAGACCCATTTCTGACTGACACTGTGACATCCACTTCTAACAGTGTGAGATCCATTTCTGACTGACAACAGAGTTGTCCACTTATTTTTCCATGTACAGGAAGTCTCTTTTGCTATAATAAAACCACTTTAAATGTTTTAAGATAACAAAATACCTTTAGTACATTTCCTTTGTAAAGTACACATTTTTAATGTGCATTTTATGATCTTTAATAATAAAACCAAAAAAAAAAAAGAACTATCTTTATGACATTATCCAATTTCTGGGGTGAGCTAAGGGGACTTATAGGACTGGAAAATAAAGACCACTTAACCAGTAGTGTTGCCACGAGGTGTTTCAGGTCTGAGTTCTAATTTCACCCTTGATAGAAATAACTTTTAACTCTATCATGATTCAAACCTGTCTTCTCCTGGTTTGGAGCACAAGTTATCAACTCAACCAACTGCTCTCTGATCTTTATTAATCTGAGAGGATAGTTTTAAACTACCTGAAAATAAAGAAAAGAAACACGAAAGTGTTTCATTCATCATGCTTTGTGGCAAATATAGAATAAGGTGTTCATGAACATATTTGTTTGACTGCTGGCATGTTTTTGAGTAGTGTCTCCAACATCATTACATAACTGCTGTCTTTCTTTTCCAAAAAAAAAATGGTACTTATTTAAGGCTGAGTAAAACTAGAAGAAAACTATTAAAGAATAGTGACACTGTGACCACCTTCCAGGCATGTCGTAAGAGGCGATCGATGGCTTGACAAGCTGTCATTGTAAAAGGTATTGTTATGAAAACAGACCATAGATTTTAGAGCAGTGATCTCTGCAATATGTGCCATTTTGGCACGCAAGGTTTCTGTTTTTGAGATTGTGGTTCTGCCCTATGTGCCGTCTTTGGCTCGAAAGGACGATAGATAGATAGAAAACTAGAAGCCATTGATCAGGATTAAACTTGACCTTTGTCCTCTGAAGCAAAGTAAAGTAAAGGTTTCCTTCACACCTTGCTAGTAATATGGGGAATATAAGACCAGTTCATTAATCACTATTCATAGCACCTGACAAAATAAAGAATAAATTATTAAAAAGTTAAACAAAATGCACCATCTCATTCAAGAAAGGATTCAAAATGCTGGTTCTGCATGAATAAATGTCCTTTTTCACTTCTTTTATCATAATATTGTTTATATAATGCTTTTGTAGTTTGTTAATTTTAAATTAAATTAAAATTTGGATCTTATTTTGGAAACAAATGAATGTACTTAATCATACACATGAAAATGCATATCTGATTTAATATTTAACTCTTGGGAATGAATAAATATCTTGAAACATTATGGAGTACCACAAAAATGTATCACTATCATAAAAGATATATATGATGGCTATATTTGTACAGTTGGCACTAAGGAAAGAATGAGTGATTGGTTTAAGATTGAAACAGGGATAAAACAGGGATATATTCTATGACCTTTGCTATTTGGAATTACCATTGATTACATAATGAATAAATGTTGCAAATGCAATAATGACATTAAATGGTACAACAAGAATTTTACCTGGAAGATTTCGATTTTGCAGATGACATAGTGCTCCTAAGTGATACAGTATCAACAAGATGCAAAAGATGCAAAATATTACAGATACCTTATCATCCATGGCAGGAAAAATAGGACTTGAAATCAATAGGGAAAAAACAAAAATAATGAAAAAAAATACACCAGAGGGCAATATATATCTAAATCATCAGACTTTGGAAAGGGTAGACCACAGTGTATATCTTGGTAGTAATATAGATCAAGAAGGTTAAAAAAAGGAAAAATCAGAAGCAGGATAACAAAGGCAGCAGCAAAGTTTAAAAACTTGAACAAAATATGAAAATCAAAAACACTAAGCAAGAAAACTGAACTTGGAATATTGAACTCAAACAAACTTCAACCCTTACCTACGCATATGAAAGCTTGGAAACAACAAATGAGATTGAGAGAAAATATTTAAAATGCTTATGAGATTAAGACAAATGCATATGAAGACAAATGCCTAAGAAGTATGCTTTATTTAAAATGGAATGAATTCAAGACTAATATAGAGATAAGAGATTGGTCATGCAACCAATAATCTCATCTACTATTAGGAAGAGAAGAAGGACATATGTCGAACATGTGCTGAGAAGAGACAACAAAAGAATTTCAAAACAGGCTCTTCTATGGGAAACATCAGGATACAGGAAAAGATCGAGTCATAGAGAGACACTGAAAAAAATACTTGTGAGAGAAGCAAAATTAGCAGGCATAGACTCAATAGATAAGATCGAACATCTCACATCAAGAATAGAGATAGATGGTGAAAAATCTATGAGACATAAGTGAAGGTCTAATGGTGCTGGAAGGATCATGAACAATTAATGAATTAATTGGTATTCTTATTTTTGTTTTTTTAACTTTTGCTTTCTATTTTTCTTATTTTATTTTAATATTCTTATCTAAGTTTTATTTTGTCTGCTGCTATTTTAATTTGAGTCTTTTAAAATAATATTTGTATCATTGTTTTGATTTATGTGTTGTTATTTTTATTTTAAATCACTTCTGCTTCTGTTAACTTATTTTAATAATATTTCCAAAAAGTTTTGTCTCTTGTTATTTTTAATGAATTACTTCACTTTTCTTAGTTTCTTGTTTTCTGTTTTTTTTTTTTTCAAAATTAAAATTAATCAATTTTTACAGATGTTTATTTCGGATGTCAAATTGCCATGTCATATTGCTGGACAAGATGATGACATTTATATTGATATAGAATGTGATGTACAAACATTGGCAGTCTCAATTAAAGTGTCCACAGATGGTAATCAGTTGACGTAAGTTATACCTACTCTATTTTTATTACTAACCTTTTCTTCTACTGCACTAATTTGACAATCGTCCCAAATTCATCATTAAAGGACATTAAATTGTAACCCAAAATCTGTTATCGGAGGATATATCTGACGATCGTTAATAATGCCTTTTTTAATGTCGATATTTAATGGCGATAGCGATAACGTTAGATTGTAACGTTCGATGGATCTATCATACTTTATCTGACGATCGTCTATCAGATCTTTCAGTTCTATCAGATTATTCAGATGTATCAGCTCTATCAGCGCTTATTACTCCATATGACACGTCTCGCATGTGTAACTGTTTTCGCAGAGGCGGGTGTTGCTCGGCTTCCTTTTCAGCTGTTTACTGCGCTGAGCTCTCAACTTCTTCGTGCTAACCCCTTCTTTGGCTGACTGGAATCTCGCCTCAGGGCCCTGACCTTGCTAGTAGCCATATTATGTGATCGTTAGTACTTCTTAGAAAAGTTACTATTGTGCCACGACAACTTTCCGCTGTGTTGAGGTTCTCCCTGTAAGTCAATTACACTAGGCTGGATTTTAAACACTGTTGAACACATAACAAAACTTCAGGTGTAATAATTTTGCCGGCTTTATTTCAGCCCACTGTCAGGGCGCCAAAATGCACAAGTGACATAGTATGCCAATCACACTGGAATAATGAGCATACACACACATTTAACTAGCCCACAGCAATATCACTCGCCACTGGGGCTCTGGGTTCATACACGCACCTATCTAAATCTGTTGGGAACTGTTCCCATTGAACAGTTCCCCTCTTCTAGTTAGCTTTTGTCATCACTATTCTGTCACTTCGCTAACTACTACTAATTGGCTTGGTTACCGTCTTACTCATGATCCTACCGGACTAACTGTTACATAAGCTCACAGCTCCTATCTTAATCTGAGTCTCCTACTTAGGCGTGTCTTCCTGCCGGACTAATTTGTCTCAAGTGCCCTTGAACTTTTGTGTTTTCTCCTTAAATCTGGATCTTTTCCTCCAATCACAATTACTTCTTCTCCTTTCTATCCAATCCTCTTCAACAACGCGTCTATCTGCCCCCCTCCTTTATGATCATAACTTTCACGCTTCCCATGGGAACTTTGTATTATCGTCTCCTTGTTTTTCTCCGTGAACTTCGTCTTACTGTCTCCTTATTTTTCCCCGTGACCTCGTCTTATCGTTTCTTTGTTTACTAACTGGCTTTTCTGTCATTTCCGCCTTCCCCCTTCTACAAAATGAGCATAAATGTCTTGTGCTGGTATTTGCATCAAGCTGCAATATTTTGCATCTTTCAGCCCAAAACATCAGATTTCAGCAAGGTATTTTAGGGTACCAGGTTACTTGCCCTCTTAAATCTCTACTCCAAAGGAGCAAGGGGAGGTAGAGGGTAAACTTTATCAGCTGTTTTACTTCTGATCCTGATACTAACCGCTTTCAACCCAGGTGCTGTTAGCTCTTGAGGTCCCTTAAATACTAACTTAAAATTATATTTATGTTGTTCTTATAAATAGAACCATCATTGTTGTATTTTAACATTTGAATAGTATTCTTTTATCTATTTTTGATCTCACAGGAAATCAGAATAGAACATGAACTTCATAGCTCAACAAGTGTTCTCTTGGTTTTCTCTCAGAAGGTTGATTCGTAAATATTTTTTAAATAAAAAAAATTCCTGGACAGTGACATAAGGCCTGCTCTCTTAACTGTCTGAACACATTTTTTGCACTTGTCCGCTGATTATTTCTCTTAACCGTCCATCTTTGAAATGGTGTTTATTAGATATAGCGGCCTTTTGTCATGGTTTAAGCAAGCTGTGATCTCTGTGTACTATGGTTTAGTATATCTGACCTCAAAATGGCATTTTTTGATACCAGCCTATTTTCTTTCTTCAATCCCTGGTTGCTTTGTCTGAGCGGTAAGTCCGAATTTAGAGTCACCACCTAGATTTGTAGAAGGATCTCAATTAATTCTGGCTCACTGATCTTGATGCAGATAATCAACTATAAGTTGCTGACCACTTTCAATCCATGCATTGCCTGGCTCCATCATGGCTCCACTTTCTGAACAGACCTATGTTTAATTGCTTATTTCTGATACTTCACCCTTTTTCTTCTTCACCATATAACTCTGGAGGGTCATTGGGGCACTCCTGTTAGACTTTATCAACCTTCTCCATTTCTATCTATCTTCAGCCTCTCTTTGGAACTCTGTAAAGTTGAGGCTTGTCCATTTTTTTAGTGCTATCTTCCAAGCTCTTTCTCAGTCTACCTCTCCTTCTCACTCCTTTAGCTTTTCCTTGCAGAATGGTATTTTCTATGCCAGATGATTGAGATATAAGGCCAAACTATTTCATTTTGCATTTGTGATTTTTCCAGTAGTACACAAATCACCTTTGTTCTGGTGATCAATAAAAGGCGGGGTAATTGCTTACAAGGGTTGCAACCAATCTGGTATGGAATCAGAGAGTCTGTCTGTCATTTGTGTCAATGGGCTACATAACCTGGTAGGGCTTAGTCATCTCCAGGACAGCAGTGATTATACTAATTAGAAATCACAGCCATTGTCTCTAAAATTTAGATCCCCTGCATGTTATCATTAATGGAGACTATAACTAGCACCACTTGTCGGCTGCTCCCACAACACCATCCCTCATCTGCACTCATGGCTTCATGTAACCTTGATCACGAATAACCTTGATCAAAAAATGGTACTCCATCTTGCTTAAGGATGTACTTAGCACTTAGACAACTCTTGTTATATACAATAAATATACTTGTCATTTTCAATGAATATATTTATTTGCTTCAACATTAGTATTCCTCTGCGTGTACCAATATACATATCAACATCTTTATCTGCATCATCCAAAATCGGTATCTGTTCCATCAACATAATATTTATTAACTTCAATAAAAATTCTTTGATCTGTATTAACTGACATATTTTTATATAACAATGAAATCTATATCTCATTCTACTTAGGTCTTTATTATCTTCTGTGATCTAATGTTAATTCACAAGCACAGTACAGTATTTCAGTAATATTTAAATTCTAGGATTACAAAATAACTGTTTTATGATGTTCTGATTCAAAGATGATATTTAAAATAAAAAGATAGGTTTTGAACATATTTTAAATCAATTTTCATGCAATTTACTGCAATAAATAATAAAATAACTTTAGTACTCAAATTATTAATTTATGTTCAAGATTTTGAGACAGACGCTATAGTCTTCTGTTGTTTAAAATAAGTTTTCTAATCACTGAGTTGCTTTGAAGTGACCATGGTCTTCCTTAATATTTGTGTTATTTTTTTGGCTGATTTACAGTAACAGCCTGCAGTTGGACTTTGGTGATGGTGTTGGCTTGGGTGAGATTGTAAAGCGATATGTTCATATCTGTAACCAGACAGCCATCTCTGCACCTTACTCTGTTGTTGTTGAAAACTTTGCAGCCCCATCATTTCCACATTCAGAAGTCACAAATACTAACAAAGATGCCAGGTAAATTCTCACAAATGAGAACAAACAATCTTTTGTCCTATGTAAATTCATGAAATTGAGATAAATTCATCTTTTCTGTTACTTAATTAATAAAAAAAATTGTTGTTTATATTTCTGGCTGTTTATGTTATTTTTAGAAAATGATTTTGTTTTTAATTTTTTACAAATTTATTTCCTACATTTTATTTTTAGCACCATAAAAGTGTTCATAAAAGGGTTTGTGGTATAAGGCAAACAAAAATCAGGATGTTGTATTACTATTAAAGTGCAAGGCATAATTGATGTTGAGAGACATAGAACTAATACTACTAACTCAAACATGATAGTGGGAACTGTTTCAGTTAGCATAGCTCCGGGAGTGTTATATAACATTTTAGAATGGAGTGCTGAAATGGTGTTAGATTATTAGTTGATGTCAAATAAGGTTAAATATCTTTGACTTTCATAGAGGTCTCTAAATTTCAGGAACTGGTGTGAATTTATTGCTTTAGTCATGCTAGATTTTGTGGTAATGATCACTTTGTTTTCTTGTGGGCCTTTATTTTATTACACATTACATCTGTTCGGTAAAATGTAAATAAAGTCAGAATTGCTTTTTGTCAATCTCATCATTTGGAGCTCGAGCCAGTGCAGCACAGAAATTAATCTAAGGATATATGGAAGGTTTGTATGTTTTTTAATGTACCTTGATGGATTTGGATGCTGAAGAATAAACAGAAAAGAAAATGTCGAGACTGTCATCATTTCATTCAAATCTGTCAGAGGAAATAATTCTCATAATATTTTGGCCAAGCAAAAATTTCAAGCAAGATTTGTTCAAAAGTGTAACAAGAAGGACACGTAATTATTTGGCAGACGATGAAGCTGGACAGATTTTGTGTTTAGAAGAAACAGTCATAAGAATTGCCATGCAGAGAGCTTTTAGTGAAATGTGAAAGATAGGTAGACCAAGGATAACCTGACAGAAAATTTGGAAATAGAAACAAATGGAGTAAGCACCATGTAATAGTCGGCCAAAGTGGAGGAATTTTTGATGTTGCCCTTCATGACATCCCAAGGTGTGCCAGCTACAAACTGATCCAGGAAATAAGAAAATGGATAATATTATTCATTGAATTAAAAAGATAACATTAAAGATGACATGCTTAAATTTGACCATTATAATATGAAGAAAGTGTAAATAAAAAAATTGAAAAAAATCATTCTTCAATATATTCTGTGCAAAGGTAACACTTGGTGAATTGAAACTATAACTTCAATTTATTCTGAAGTTACCACAGAAGAACCAAATACAGATTATAATTCTAAAATGAGCAGGATTGCTGAAATATCAGTGAGAAACAGGCGTGAATTGTCTCTGTATTTTCATTTGAAAATAAAATGTATTTAAATACCATTTTGAATTATTTTGTCTTTAGTCAGAAGCACATCATTCTCAGCAGAACTCCCCATGTTAGTGGCCCACAAAGAAAGCCTGCAGCAAAACTGAAAGAAGGTATAATTATTATAATGACTATCACAGAAAACATATTTATGTGTCCATTACAGAAAAAAAATATATTTATGACTATCACAAAATATAAATCTTTATATGGCTATTACAGAGAACAATGAAAATGAATCTATCTATCTATTGACCTTTTGAGCCGTAGCCGGCCCAGAGGGCGTAGACCAAGATACTCCTTCTCCTAAATTTTTATTCTAGCAGTTTTCAATTCTTTTAAAGAAATTTTATCAAATCTCGCCATTTGTCTCTGTTCTGTGCAAGCAGCTCTATCTCATTGAGGAAGCTGATTCCTGCTGCTCTTGCCTCTCTCATCAATGTTCTTCTCAGTGTCTCTCTGGGTCATCCTCTTTTCCTCTTACCTGTTATCTCCCACATGAGGGCTTGCTTTGCTATTCGGTTATTATCTCTTCTCATCACATGTCCAACATATGACCATCGTCTTTTCTTTATTACTGAAGATATTAGTGGTTGATTGGCGATTTCTCTAATTTCCTCGTTTCTTTTGAATTCGTTTCACGCTATGAAAATGAGCACAACTGACTTATTTACATGTCTCTCCCTCTGTTAAGTTACAGATTCTTTGGGACCTACAAGGCTGCAGGTTTCATATTTTTATGGGAAGTAAAGGTAACCTGGCATGTGGTTGGCACACATTGCTCAAAAATGTGCTGTTGGTCATGGAAAAATATAGGCACTGAAACAACAATCCCCCCTATATCCTAGCAGGGTGTGGAGGGAAGCTTTTCTTTGTGTTCTCCTTCTGTTGCCTTTCAATGTTGAAGGAAAATGGCGAGTCAATGGCTCTGTAATCTGTCTCATGCATTGTACTCATTATGATGTTTGATATTTCATTAATCCATCATCTTTAAATCTGAGATTTTCCCTATTTTGTAATATTTGTTGATAGTTGATGCTATCTGGAGGATGATGTCAGTGAACAATGTGCTGCATGCCTAAACCAATTGAATTTGTTGTTTATTAATGTTTTTTTACAATGAACATCAACAAAACGATGAACAGTGGACAATTAAAACAAGTAGAGGAATTTAAATACCCAGGAAGTCTAGTCGTAAATGATAATTCAAAAGATGCAGAAATAGACTAATGCATGTCAAATATCATTTGACAGATGTCACCACTGCTCTTCATTAAGGAACGCAAGAAGCAAAATGGCCACTTTACAACACAATCTTCATCCCAATATTGTGCTACCAATGAACCTGAACACTAGACTCAAAACAATAAGAAAAAAATAACACTACCAAAATGAAATGTGTTAAATGCATGACAACAAACAGCATAAGATCAGAAATGAAGAACTGAGAAAAAAAGCAAGCAATAATTTCTGCTGTTGAGTACATAAAGAAAGAACACATAAAATAGTTTGGCCATGTGATAAAATAAAATATCAAAACACAACACAATGAACATTTAATAAATACTGCAATAATACCATATCTAAGGCCAACAATGATTGATGAAATATTAGAAACACTAGGAGATATGACTGTAAGAGAAACCAAAAGTAGAGCAAAAGACCACAAACTGTATCTCTCTTTTATACTGAAAGGCAAATTAAAAAATAAATAAGAAGAAGAGTTTTTCCTAGCATCCAATATTTTGACACTGTCTTTTCTTGTCAAGCCCATTTATAAGAATTTTGCTTCCAAAAAAAACTCAAGTTGTGAGATAAAGTAAAGCATCAGACTGTTGCAGACAAAAAATGGCTGAAATTTATAGGACAAACTGAAACTATTTATATAAAAATAAATATATATATTAAAAAAATTAAGCCTTATATGACTTGCAGAAAAAGAAAATGTTATATTTTAAATGTACTAGACCTGTTTAGTAATGTTGATATATGAGAATTTTGTTCTAATATGTTACAAAAAACTAGAAGAAACAATTTCTCTCTGATGGCAGAAACAAAAGTATTTCAATAGATCTGCTGCTTAAGTTTGCCCGATGACTAAAGTATTCTAGAGTATTCATAGACTGTAGAATTCCTCTTCGTCATTCTCCCTTAAATGGACATTAAGTGGACATGTCTGCGTTGTGTTGTGGTTTGCAGTATAACTGTTATATCTGCGCCTTTCGGCCCAACACATCCGACTTCAGCACAACATTTTTGAGTACCTGGTTGTCTTCCCTCTTCGATCCCTGCTTGCTTAGGCAGGCTAGACAGGTTAGTCTGTTAATGGAGGCACCACGGAGAGGTGGAGCAGGGTCTGGATGGTTCTGGTTCACTGATCCTGGCACAAGCCATCAACTGTGGGTCGCTGACAACTTCCAGCTCTGGTGCTGGGAGGCGCGCCTTCGCCTCCATATCAATAGATATGAATAACATATCAAGCAAAATAAACAGAAGTTTCATTAATGGATATCAAGTCAATTAAGTCTGTACAAATTAAAATGAAATTCATCCTGTAGTATATTTTTTGCAAAGGTCATCTAGAGTAATTATTCTCAGCATTCAAAAGGGGGTGAGCCACGATAGCTCAGTGGTTAGTGAACTGGACTACCACGGACAAGGGGTAGGGTTCGATCCCAACCAACGGCTTCCGGGTTCACCCAGCCTTAAATAGAGCAATGAAATCAACACCAATATTAGAGATGGAGAAATTGTGGAGGATACCAGCACTGAGAGAACGGAGGGACACAAAGGTGCTGATACAGGCAGAAAAATTTGCTTGCATGCCGAGACATCCAATGAAGGACCGATTCCAAAATCTTGCATTGGGACGACTTAAGAGAAGCAGTTTTATCCACCAAGCCAAGCGTATTAGTAGACAAACACCAGACATGCCAAGAGCTGTTAACCCCCTACTGCCCATACCAGAACAGACTCCCTGGACAGAGGAATCTGGATTATCAGTTCAAATACGGACAGAAGTGAAAGGAATAGTTGATAAAGAGGAACAGAATAGTCTACAGCGAAAAACAATAACTCTCAGTTTCCTGGATGAAGAATACCCACAAGACCTATGGATTCGTGTGTATACAGATGGATCAGCACAGAATGCAGTAAAAAATGGGGGAGCAGGTGCATATATAGAATACCCAAATAACACTTGGGATATGAATAAAATAGCAACAGGGAAATATTGTCACAATTATGATGCAGAAATACAAGCAATAAAGTTAGCAATAGAAAAACTGCTGAACATTAATCTTAGCCCGCAGCCTGTAGTGTTTTTGACAGATGCAAGATCAGTACTCCAGGCACTACAATCCAGAAAATTACCACATCTGCAGACCTTATTGACTGAACTCTGCAAGCACCACAGGGTTGCCCTGCAGTGGATCCCATCTCACTGTGGAATACCAGGAAATGAGAAAGCAGATCAGTTGGCAAAGGAAGGTTCAACAGGCACACAACTAGATACACCTGTTACATACCATCATAAGAAACAGATAATCAAATCAATCAGAGGACCACAAGCCCCAAATCAGGATGCCTTTTATAATATGAATAGATATGAACAAGTTATCATTATACGTCTCAGAACAGGACACAATCGACTCCATAGTCACATGTATACAAAATTCAAGATCGGCACCTCAACTACTTGTACATGTGGACAGGCGCCCCAGACTGCTGAACACATACTTCAAGACTGCACTGAATATAGTAGACTGAGGAAAATCCATTGGCCCATAGATACAACACTACAGACAAAACTATATGGGCCACTGCAAGAATTACAAAAGACAGTAACATTTATACAGGAAACGACATTGCAGATATAGACAATGCTTCAGGCGAACGAAAGATAGATAGATAGATCTAGAGTAATTATTCTCAGCATTCAAAAGGGGTGAGCCACGATAGCTCAGTGGTTAGTGAACTGGACTACCACGGACAAGGGGTAGGGTTCGATCCCAACCAACGGCTTCCGGGTTCACCCAGCCTTAAATGGGTGCCGGATTTTTTTCTGGGAAAGTAAAGCAGCACGGGCGTAATACTGACCACATTACCCCAAAAATCATGTGACGAAGGTCTGTAAAATATAGGGTCACTAACACCATATTTCCCTATACGCCACTTGGCATGACAGGGGTACTTTACTTACTTTACTTACTAAAGGGGAGATGATAGTTCTATGGAATTGTTTTACTTCTCATAACTCATTAAATTTAGACAGCCAAGAGGAAACAAATGTGTACTTATCTGCCTCACCCTTAGTAGGACTGTCTGACATATATTCATCCAATATTAGAGTCTAGGCACTGTTTTTAGAGCTTTCCTGCATTTTGTCCTATTGTTTGTTGTTGTTGTTGTTGTTGTTGTTGTTGTTGTTGTTGTTGTTGTTGTTGTTGTTGTTGTTGTTGTTGTTGTTGTTGTTGTTGTTGTTGTTGTTGTTGTTGTTGTTGTAATGCCTCAGAGTGTGGCAAGTCATAATGGTTTTTTTGGCATTTATGGCTTTTACTAGAGAAGTTGGAGTTTGTCTAGTTCCAGACGATGGCTGGAAAACTGTGTAACTTATCCTGCCTAGAGATACTGCAACTCTAGGTCTTCCATATCACTAAGAGCCACCACTACAGGGAATATGATCTTAGCTTCTGTTGGCAAGCTTATTTTGACCAGTGGAGACCAATTTGGAGGTCAAGGCTAGGTCTTGGTCAACTGATGAGTTATTGAGCCTTCTGTTGAGACTGCAGGTCGCAGGTGCTTGAAATCCCCCTTTGTCTTATTAAAGGGTGACACTGCTTAGTGCTCATACATTTTTCTTGATGCTGTGAATGGTCTAGACTCATGTGCACTCACTCAGTCGCATGGTCTGCTGTGCTGTCATTTAAGACGGTCAACCAATGGATTGGGGGGACATCATCAATGCTCTCTGAGATGTGAGAAGGACACAGGACTTCGGCAACCATGAGTCCATGACATTCCTTCAGATGAAAGAGATGGTAGTTAAGATGGGCACAGCAAGAAACGAGAAACTTAGTGGGTGTAAAAGAAGACTTATCAACCAACACAGAACTGGAGTCGTCAGTCGCTGGACACTGCAAGACTTGCTAAAGAGGGGATCTGAGCACCTATGGACATGTTTGAAAGACAAAGATGATGACCCGCAAATAACTCACTGTCACAGAGACCTATTTTATGTGGGTGTGCTCTGAAGCTACGGTGGCCTGTGTGAGTGACGGCAATCTCCTGCTATTGGGTATATTGGGCAATCCAGGTTAATAATGTTTGGTAATGATTTCTAATGCTCAAGCTATTCTAGATTCCTAAAAATAGAGGTTACTAATGATACTATATCTCATACAAATTTCTATATAGATTTCAATAAAATGGTGCTGAGCAAAAACTTAGGAGCAGCCTTTGTAGTTCAGCCATCACTTGGGCATCTGCAGCCGTTTGGCACACAAGTAATTGAGATTTCAGCACACAATGACTTGTGGGGGCAGTATGTTGATAACTTGATTTGCCAGGTATAATTTGTAGTATGCATGTGTTAGAAATATTGTGTACAATTATAAAAGGGTAATGTACCAAATAAACCCCATGCCATTATGATGCATGTCCGTGATTACTTACTTATTAAGAGAAGTGATCTCACCTCATTCATATCTTCCATTTCTGTCACTACTTTGATTCTCTTCATAATCCACACATTAAAAAATAATAAGTGGGTGTAAATGTATTGTATTGTCTTTTCACAGGAAGTTTCAATTTTGCATCTTTTGGTACAACACATGCAATTTCAGCAAATAATTTTTTAGTAGCAGGTAGCCTTCTCCTTTTAATATAGCAGTTTATATGCATGGTCAGACTGGTTAGTTTGTGGTGCCTCCATCATGAGAATTATGTTGCATTAATTTGTTAGACATATAGCTTAATGTATATGATTACTTACCTAGTAAGCTCAAGGATTATATATATCATAAACTCTTTCTGCTATAAAGTGGACTTATGATGGAGGAGCAAATGTGTGCAGATACTGGTGAGATTTTAAGACATACAACCTCACTTAATAGTAAAACATATGCCCAGCTTATAATGTTGTAAGTATGGCATCAGATCAGATCAGTTTGGGTAGAGGCTGTCAAAGCTGGCTCAATCCAACACTCATACCAGACTTATAGTTACAAAGTACAGACACTGATAGTTTATGTAACTTGCTAGTTATGCACATTTCTGATTTATTATCTCAGCTGGTTCATCATACAAATTTATATCTAGTCTGACTCCATCATCATCTGGACTGAAAGTTGACAGCATGTCATAGCTGACTGCTTGCATCAGAATTGGTGAATCAAAACTGATCAAAATTCTACTAACTTCCACATGTTGCGACTGGAAACAGACTAACTACCCTGGCCAGGAGAGAATGGATCAAAGAGGGAAAGCAACCCCATACCCAAAAATGTCTTGCTAAAGTTGGATTTATTGGGTCCAATGGTGCAGCAGCCTGCTGAAACAACAATGCAATGCTGTTTAACTTTAACCAGTGGACGATGAAGAAAAGTAGGCATACCCAGTAGCATAAGAAAATTACTCCAGTTTTCTGCCTCATGAATGCACCCTGACCTCTCAAGTGATCACAAAGAGACTTAAATATAATTTCCTTATCAAGTCTTTAAAAAATAGTAATAATTGTTTTAAAAAACTAATAATGGTTGTGCATGATAAGTTTAGCTTATGACCTTTTTCAGTATTTGTTCAAAATAGTAATTTTAAGAAGAAACAAAATGCAAAATTTCACAAAAATAAATGGTCTTTTTTCTCCATATTAATTGAGAGTACAGACTTTATTTTTAAAAAACACATAAAAAGCATACTAAATACAGGAAAAATTTATCATATGGATGGTATGAGACAGCCCTCAGCACAGTGGCCTGAGTAGGTCAATGTGGTCCACACCCACCACCCTGAAAGAGAAACTATACAGGATACCCGAATCACTGAGTCTGGAATTCCAGTTGGAATGAGCCATGATTGCAGCAGAAGAAGAAATCTCCCCTCAGTGCTGAAAGGCAAATGAGGAAGGAAAGAAGAAGAATGCCATAAAAAGAGAAAAGAACTGCTTCAAGAAAAATCTGTTATTTGAATTGTATGAAATGATGGCACTCTTGTTGTTTTATTGCCTGTTGTTCTCCATCATTCAGAAGTGTAGAAGAGGGAGGGGGGCTGAGTGGTCTAGAGGTAAGACGTTGTCCAAGACAAGAAGGTTCTGGGTTCAGTTTCTACTCCAACGGGTGGTGGAAAATTAAATAAATAAATAAAATCGAATCTGTGACTTTACCCTCCCCTGGTATCCGGGTAGTAAGAGCCAATGTCTAGCCTTCCTGGAAAATGGCAAAAAACAGTAGGTCCTGTGTGCATTCTTCACATGTTAAAGAACCCTTGGCAGTTGGAAGGAAGTTGAAAAGAGTAGCCAAAAATGGTTGCTGCCCAGGCAAAATTAATAGGAAAAATCTACCCAAAACATTAAAACTCTCAACAATAAAAATATGAGGGTACCTCTGAAGATGGAGAATATCTGCCTGTATGGTGGGGGACACCTAAGCACACAGCTGCAAGTGTGAAAAATATGAAAAAATTATATTCATGCAAAATTCAGTCTCCTGGGACTTTTCCTAGAGATATAAAGCTGGCAAATGCAAACAACAACAAACAAAAGTGTAGAAATGTTCTGAAAGTATCTTTAAATTTTTTTCATATCATGTTGAATGGGTCATAAAGCCAATCATCACAAATATTAGTATTGACTGTTATCATTACAGCGCAACAGAAATTAAATTTAAATATTCTGTTTTTTTTTTTTCATTCATAGGTTGGTGACCTAGATCAGGTAAAAATTCCCTTGAAATTGATGATCATTGGTTGTCCACTCAGTTTCCAGATTACAGGTGGTCTACCGGGAGTAGAAGGAACTGTAAGGTATTTTATTTCAGTTGAATTTTTGCAATGTTTAGAAGTGAAATCTTTTAATTCCCTGCTGGTTAAGTTAAGTTGACCATTTATTAAACATATCATTAGGATGTGGATGCTTACACATTTGCACAGTTCCATGTAGTTAAAATCTGCAAGTAATTATTAAATGTTGATTTGTTGTATCTAGAGTACTTGTTTACTTACTTTGTTTATCTCCACCACATATTTTGCTTTTTAACATCAAGGGATTCTATAAAGAATAAGAAGAAAGAAAGAGCGCAATTATGCCTTGAGTATGACACATAAGAAATGTAATGTATATCATCAACAACATCCAGTGTGTCCTTTTTGGAACTTGACTTCCGTGATGGCCACTGTGAAAATTTTGTGTCTTATACTCATCATATTCTGCAGTCAAGCCCAGCTTATTTGTTTCTTCTTGCACTAACTTTCTTCTTGGGCTTCCTCTTTCATTGTTGACTGAAATGTATTATTATAATGTGATGTTAGTGCCCTAATTTATTTGTATCTTCCGCACATTTTTTGAGGAAAGTGGTCAGCATTATGCCAGGTTGTCTCTCTTTCCCATAAAATTCTTTTGTACTGATTGTAGTGTACTTCATGTTTTTGGTAATGAGTAGTACATCAGAATATTCTCTGTGATGAAATCTAAAATAATAAACTTTTAACAAAGTTTTATGTAAGTGAAGTGGAAATAATTCTTTTAAACTTATGTATAAAATTGGAGCAGCGATAGCTCAGTGGTTAATGGTGACAAAGGACAAGAGGTTTGGTTTGATCCTGATCGACAGCTTTCGGGTTCACCCAGCCTTAAATGGGTACCGGATTTTTTTCTGAGAAAGTAAAGCGGCACAAACGTAATACCAACCATATTATCCCAAAAATCATGTGCTGAAGGTCTATTAAAAAGTATGGTCACTAACACCATATTCACTAAACGTCACTTGGTGTGATGGGAAACTTTACTTTTTTTACTATATATAAAATATTTAAATCTTTAAACCTTTACTTTTATTTTGATACTACAAAATGTATTTTCCTGTTTTAGACACTTTAAAAATCCTGAATGTTAATTCTTTACAGCTCCAAATTTGCTTACTTAGTTTAAAATTTATATTTTTACTTCCCCAGATTTGGTAGCCATATTGCTGGTTCTAATGTTATTACCAGAAAACTCAAGATCAATAACTCTGGTTCCAGTGGTGAGAATTAGGAAAATATGTTTTCATTTCAAATAAATTTTGAGACTTCCAATTTTTGTTGCATTGTGTGAGCAAATAAAGAGAGAAGATACTAGACAGCTTAGTGTCATGGCATGGAAAACAGTCACCATTTGATGCACTGTGGATAGAAGATTGTGGAAGGACATGATCACCTACACCAATCGGAATGGCACATGATGATGATGACATTGGAGAAGCTCAGAGACTGGAAAAATATAAGTGTTAAATCAAACATGTGTGCACATGTTTCAAGAATCTTTTTAGATAGCCTATCTGCAATCACAATATAAAAATAATGGTCATAATAAAGAAAACTTCCCCAAACTGCACAATTAAAGTTAATGGGAGAGTATTAAAACAGGTTAGTTATTTAAAATACTCGGGAAAAATTCTAATTTCAGATGGTAGGTGTACAACTGAGTGGAAACACAGAATAGATCAGATATGGGCTAGTTTTCAAAGAAAGTAAACTGATATTATATAACTGTTTTTTAAACAATGGAGATAAGAAAAAAGTTGTTTAGTTTTATGTGGAGTCAATTTGGAAATATTTAAGGGAATCCTGGAAAATTGGGTAACAGACAGAAAATTGTTTGAGTGATTTTGCAGAAAAATGTTCAGAATACCTAGAATATTTAAAAAAGAGTAACAAGGATGTTCTATCAGAGGCCAAGATAAAAAAGAAACTAATTACAGACATCAGGAGGAAGCTATTATCATTTTTACCATTTAATGAGAAAGAGAAATACTAAACATAATTCGAACAAGACAAATGAGATTTTTGGAGCATGTTAAAAGACACAGCAGTCTACTAAGAGTAATCATGGAAGGCAAAATACAAGGTAAAAAGAGGCAGACCAAGACTAACGTGGACGAGTAACATCAAGAGGTGGACAAGTCAGCCTTTGACAACCTGCACCATCAAAGCAAGAGACAAAGTGGAATTACGCTCCTTGGTAGCCAACCATTGATACAGAGATGTCACTCAATTATGATGATCAATGAGAAAGGAAAAGTTGAAATATTTTATGAATTTTGGAAAAGATAGACAGATACAGAGAGAATAATACAAATTAGTTTTAAAATGGCATGGTAGAAAGTCAACAGCAGAACTGATATGCAGTTGTAGAGAAACAAAAATTGTGGAGAGGCATGATTACATATTTCACCAGGCATGTGGTAATTGTATATAGTCATAAGATTAAATTTTTTCAAATACCTTAAGCCTTGATACCAGTTGCAACTATCCCAATCTTTTGAAAAATCCTCCTTTTCACTTCTGCAATGGTGGAATCCTATACAGATTGTCATAAAATAATAATTCTCATCATTTTAGATATTCGAGTAGACTGGAGAGTTTTCAAGAGAGATGATCGTCCAGAGAAGTTGCTTGATTTCATAACCTGCTATGGCAAGGCTTTTCCACGACATGATATTTTTGGCTCAGAAATTATTCACACTGGACCATTAGAATGTTAGTGGCTTTGTCATGTTTCACTAACAATTATTTTTTTAAAGAAAAATACAATGCCCTCAATAAAATTTATATGTATTTGTTATATGTCTGTTGGGGAGTGATTGTTATTCTGTGTATTTTGTATATATGGGGTTTATCAAAAAAGTTTCTTATCTCTGACTTTTGCATTGGGAATGGAGAACAACACAGTTTTCTACCACCAGATGGTTCTATATGACTGTTCTAAGAGTCAGCATGCTAAACAACACTATTGTGGCATCATGTGGTGGGATGCAACACGACTTTGTGATGATTTGCAGCTCACTGCTGAAAATGAATTTAAGTGTATGTGCATCAAACATTGCTCTAAAATGATAAAAATGCTTCTGAAACCCAAAATATGCTTCGGCGGGCACTTACTTAGTGAACTTGTTGTAGGTAAAACAAATTTGTGAATGCCATAGATGTTTCAAGTGTGGTCAAGAATCACTCCAAAACAATTAATGTTTTGAATGGCTTTCTACAAGATGCATATGAGAAAATGTGAAAAGTACCTAGTGATGTCATACCATTCAAGTCATGCTAAAAAAGAGTAAAGAAGGTCATAGAACTTGAGGCAGACTCACATTGTGTTGCAGTGACAACATCAGAGAAACCCTTAAACGACATCAGATGTCAATGACTGAAGCTGTCAGAAGAAAAAGAACCTGAACTTTGTATCCCACTCGACACCAGTTGCAGTAACAAAAGGAATAAAAGAAGAAGAAACCATGAGAGAAGCTGCTCAACAAAGTAGCATGTTGTGTCATCATCAAGTCGTGTGATGGGGCCTCGGTAGCCGAGTCAGGAAAACCACCCGACTGGACTACTGACGTTTGGACAACCCGTGTTCGATTCCCACTGGGAGCAGTGTGAATTGTACTTGTGGTTGGAAAAAAAAAAATACCCCCACGGTCGACCCAGCCCTTGGTAGAAATGGGTAAAAAAAAAAGTAAAGTACCCCCGTCACGCCAAGTGGCGTATAGAGAAATATGGTGTTAGTGACCCTATATTTTACAGATCTTCAGCACATGATTTTTGAGGTAATGTGGTCAGTATTACGCCCGTGCTGCTTTACTTTCCCAGAAAAATCCGGTACCCATTTAAGGCTGGGTGAACCCGGAAGCCGTCGGTTGGGATCGAACCAGACCCCTTGTCCGTGGTAGTCCAGTTCACTAACCGCTGAGCTATCGCGGCTCCCTGGTAGAAATGGGTACCAGGGTATTACCCTGGGAAGGTGAGGAATGTTGCCTCGCATCTGAGCTTCGATGCTTGAGGTGACACTATACAGAAATTTCTGAACATTTCTGAATAAGCGGCTGAGCACATATGGGTGTAAACTCACGTGCTAAGATGCTGGTTCAAGTCTCATACTTTACCTTTACCTTTACAAGTTGTGTGTGTGTATGTACACGTGTGTATGTGAGTGGCTATATGTGTGCTTGTGTGTGTTTTAAATTGTATCATATTCATTATTTCTTGTCTCATGTCTACTTTTAATATAATTAATTTCTTTTTGGCTTCTCTTGTCTTGAAATGTGTCCTCTACAATGAATATTTAAAATAAGGACTTTCTGATTAACATAAATATAACATTTGTTTGAATGTTCTTTTCTCTTTCACCACAATAGTTTTAACAGGAAATATTACTTTTTACCACAAACTTTCATTAAGATTTCCACAACATTACATTTTTTTATTTTTATTTTAGACTCTGAAAATACTAAAGAGGAACCAAATTCAGGTAATTTATTTATTTTATGAAGAACAATGTAGAAATTTCATTAAAATGAAATTATGTTGTCACATTATGAAATGTTATTCTTCAAGCAGTGATGTTATGCATTGTTTACAAATTATCTACCTATTGTCCTTTTGAGCCAAAGACAGAGTGTTGGGCAGAAATTCTAGACTCTGCATGTTTGATGATCTTTGTTATTAAGTGTCAGATGTTGTACCTATATTGGACCCACATTGTATCTCTCGCCGTGCATTCCTGTTCTGGGTGAGCTGCTCAATCTCAGCAAGCGATCTGATGCCTATTGTTGTTACCTCACACCTCAATTCTCTTGTTAGTGTTTCTTTAGGTTGCTCCTTTTTCTTTTACCCTCTGATTCCCACTTGATGGTTTGCTTTGAGGTTCTCTTGTTGTCCCTTCTCATTACATTGCTAACATATAACCACCTTCTTCTCTTGAGTATAGAATTCTAAAAAGAAATGAGTCTAGAATTCACTCCATGGTATACAAAGTATTTTCAAAGCATTTGTTTTCAAATGCATCTAATTTATATTCTACTTCTTTAGTTGTTTTCCAGCTCTTACATGCATAAATAAGAGTGGATAATACATTTGATTTGAAAAATCCATAGCTTTGTTTTTGTGCTTAGTGATTTTGATTTCCATATTTTATCAAGTTTTATAAAACTCATTGCTGCCTTTGCTTTTATTATTCTAAACTTTTACTTTGTAATTTCTTACAAAGAAAATAGTCCCTTTGTAAAATGTTGCATCACAATAATGTTACACTTGTTAAGAAATATAGTGTTATTGTTTTACAGTAAAGTAGTGATAGTTCTTCCACTTTTAATAATGTTACTGGTACAGACAAATTCTAGTACTTGTATTGCATTGTATTACTGATATATATGTACAAAAGCCATACACCATATTTTTGAATGCCATAGTCTTATACAACAGAAAAAGATATTGTATCAGTTTTATTATGATTATCAATATCACATAAATTATCATCAACATATCATCAGTTTTCATCCATGTCAGAATGTTCTATCAACATTCTCCCATATTAAATGTGTTGTCATCAATGCTCCATAACTTTTCAACAAGACATGATTTATCATTAATACCCAATCAGATTTCAATAGTATAACACAGAGTTTCATAACACCTCTTATTGCACAAGGACATAATATGGATATGCAAAGAAATTGGTAATCCTAGAAAAAAGTAATCCTGGAGGGGAAAATACAAGGTAAAAGAGGCAGACCAAGATTAACATGGACGAGTAACATCAAAAGATGGACAAATCAGCCTATGACAACCTGCACCATCAAAGCAAGAGACAGAGCAGAATGGCGCTCCATGGTAGCCAACCTTCGTTGCAGAGACGGCACTCGATGATGATGATGAAAGAAATTAGGTTAAATACAAAAATAAAAATTGTTAAATCCAATGTTAAATCAGTTCAATTATATGGCTGTGAAAAATGAAGAACAACAACAATTACAACCACAAAGACACAGACCTTCATCAATGGATGTTTACACAGAATAAAAAGATGGAAATGGCAAGACAAAATCATTGGGTGGCTGAAATTTGCCTATATGGCCATACGCTTAAAATGAAGGGCAAAATGATGGAGTTCTGTTCATGACTTTGCAGCCCCAGTGTGACTTCCAGAGTTTCATGTTAATCAGGAAGGATGTTGTCTGGATTTAAGAGGACTACTGTGAGATTGAGGGTAGACTTGTGAGCTGATTTATCATTTCACAATTCACATTTCAGGGGAGATCTGAGCGATTACAGTCTATTGTTCGATGTGCGATGAGAATAATCTGACGACTAACTGTGTTTCATATGTTTGGATTTGGAGACAAAAATGATGGCCTAACACCATCAAGCGCTATACATAAAAAAAAAATATGACGATCAACATTTTCAGGGGGATGTGAACTTCCTTTATTCTCTATAACACATCTTATGTTTTCATTAATATGTGATGTGTTATGGTTATGGAAGGCCCCGGTATCACTGCAAACGAATTAAAATCCATAATTGCTCAACTGCCCATGCCAGTGGAATCACCCGAATTACTAACTCATCAACCAAACAAAGAAAGGTAACTGTAGTCCCCATTATAGCAGTCCCAGCACACACCAAATGACATAAGGTGAAATCGCACAGAAAGTAAACACAGCCAACTGTTCCTCGTCATACGATATCATTCATCGTAAACAATTGAAATGTCGAAACATGATCAAAACGGATGAGACATACAGCTCATGGTGTGCACAGATTCTTAACTCAGTAGCTCCTTCAACAAGCCGGACTTGGAATATGAGGAAACTGCAACAAGGAACACTTTTCATACATAGCCTTCAATGGTTCCTGCCACCTATCCACCATATAGACCTGAAGTTCACGTCCTTCTGAAAATGATGATTGTCATATTTTTAAAAATGTATAGTGCTTGATGATGTTAGGACATCGTTTTTGACTCCAAATCCGAACATATAAAACACAGTTAGTCGCCGGATTATGCCCGTCACGCATCAAACAGACCATAAGATTAGCGTATGGCCAGTCTAAGGATATACAATGAGCCATTATGATGATGTAGCACACACAACAATGGCTGCGCCCATAGATTCCCAATTACTCTAGTGCATGCAGCCTACAATGAACGAAACACAGTGCAAATTCACCAAAGAGAAAAAACTTTAGTTGACTTGACAGAGCAGTTCATGTTAATGCGTTATAACATGTAAATAACTTGCGTCAAACAATTCCAACAATGGCCATTGAACAGCATTCAATGTGTTGATGTAAACCGCAGATCAACTCTAGATAGTGGAAGGTTGCATTCAAAACACTTGACTTGTCAAAAAGGAATATTGCCGTGTGTATGACTCCGCTTCATCGGCTTAGATTTGTTAAGTAGAACATCATTTTGACTTTAACGCAGAAAATTGCATTGGAGAGCTGAAATTAATCAGTCCCCAAATGCATTTTCTGCAGCGATCGAGAGAACATGAACTGCGTTCCACCATCTTGGAACCAGAAGTTTCCATGTGGGTGTGTTATTATTAGTCCTATTGTGTCCTATTAGTTTAATCAATATCATTTAATATCAATAATGCCACAATTTTCATACAAAATATAATAAATTAGTATTCATTATCCTATTAGTCTTATCTGTATAATTTGTTATTCATAACACCACATTTTTCATAATTATATCATCATGAGTTACCATACCTTAGTAGTTTAATTGATATTACATGTTATCACTAATTTCCTATGAGTTATTAACAGAATCTCATGCATTGAAATTATTACCTCATCAAAGCTCATTCATTTATCATAATTAAAATTTAATAGTTAAAAACATTTAATGCTCATTTAAAAATTCTTTTTCAGCACTGGATTTACCCAACAGAAACATCGCAGATGTTTCACAACAATCTCTTTCACAACTTGATAATTTCTCATCAGGTGTTTGCATCAGCAATAGAAGTCAAATTATTTTTTGTTGTCTCCAACATCATGATGGTGTCAGAATTAAAAGCCCTTTCAGCATGAAACCCTCTCAGATGGTATGACATGGCTAGATTTTTTATGCCAGCCAAAAGAAAGTTGCATGAACTTTGCTTAAATGATTTATGTAATCTGAAATAGAAGAAAATCAGTTGGGGAGAAATAAGCAGTCATAAAATAAAATCAAACTTTTAATAATTCGATGCCTGACAATTGAAGTGGGAAAGTCTGTCTTATAGAATGCTGGTTTATAATGTGAACCATTTATGTTGAAAATTTGTTCTAAAAAAAGTGAAGGAGATTCCATAATATAAAATAAACAAATGTAAAGACTTAAAAAAAGCAATATTAATGGTCTTCTAAAATGTCTTTAGCGTGGAACAACCACAAAAATAAAACAGGTTAAAAATCTAAAAAAAAATTGTAATAAAAAAAGAGCTCAGAATATTAGCTAGATTGATGTGTCACTATGTACATGCATAAAAAATTAGATGTCATTCAATAGTAACCTATGATATGATCAAGAGTAGCAGTAAAATATGCATAATGTCCTGAAATATGCAAATGAAATGTTTAGAGTTATTGAGTAATTCATGGGTTATTATCATTTCTCTCTGAACATGTCCATAGGTGCTCAGATTCCCTCCTCAAAATGTCCTGTAGTGTTTAGTGACTGACGCACCAGCTCTTAATGTTTAGATAGAAACAGAAGTGTCATTAGAGAAAGTAATTAAAAGAATTAATCAACTTTTGGTTTAAGGAATAAAAGCGGGCTTAAAGGAGGTTCTTAATGGAAAAGTGACTGCAGTCATCAGTGTATTAGATTATTCTGTAACATGTGATATTGATGTGAATGTTGTTGTTGTTGCGTTCGCCAGCTTTCAACTCTGACGAAGTCCTTAGAGACTAGGAACTGAATTTTGCGTGTTAATCCATTTTTCCCTGGCAGCCATGTGCACAGGGGTTCCTCACCACACAGGCAAATAACTCCGACTTCGGAGGTACTCATGTTTTTTTCCGTTGATGAGTAACTGACGTTTCAAGCAGGCCAGGAAGAAGAAATAGCAGTCAGCTTATGATCATTCAGATGAATAAGATCATTTTTATTGAAACAAAAGTTAGCAACAAATAACTTTGGACAGATTTATGAATTAAAAAGAGAAATGCAGAAGAAATAAGAAAGATGCAATATATTGTGGACATTTGAAAAAATATCATTCTGATCATGGGTATTTTGAAGCTGCTTGTATGGTTGAACAGAAGTCTAAAGTGAGAAAATTGGTGGGAAAATCAAATGGACTTAGGTCTTACAGTTAAAGGATGTCAGGGGACCAAGTGAAGTAAGAAATGTTTGTTGCTGCCCACCTATCAGAGGTTTCTGTTTACTTCACCGGAAAATGATCACCGATTGCAGTGAGTAAATTGTGAAGTAAATGTGAATATTAAACTTTACCATAACATATCAATGCTTTTTAGATGATTAGTCCAGTTTTCTTCCTTGCTGTTTTTATCTTACTTAATTCAGTAGATCAGAAACACATTCTTTTTTCACCTGTATCAACTGGAGAATCTGGGATCAAACTCACATTCATTATTCAATATTGCCAGGCCAGCCACTGAGTAAAACAAAAAAAAGTGTAATGTACAGACATTTTATTTTTATTTCATTTGCCAAATGTTCTTTTATGTGTTCAATGTGAACATTTTATATTCCCAACAGTCAAACAATCAGTCAACAATCAGTCAATGAGAAATGCTGACATCTTCTTCTTTCCTTCCTCATTTGCCTTTCAACGTCGAGGGGAGATATAATTTGTGGTCTTTTGCTCTTCTGTTCGCTTTTGCTGCTTTTATGTTTCCTAGTGTTTCTAATATTTCATCCATCCATCTTTTTTGCGGTTGACCATTGGGTCTGGTATTCTCACAATGTTTGTTAAAGGCTCGTTGTGTTGTGTTTTGATCTTTCTGCTTTGTCATGTGGCCAAACCATTTTATCTGTTTTTTTCTTTATATATTATATGGTGGGGGCTATTCCTAGATTTTTCTCAGTTCTTCATTTCTGATCTTATCGCTCAGACTGTTTCCTGTCATTCGTCTGAGACATTTCATCTCAGTAGAGGTTATTTTTCTTATTGACATGGGCGGTGGAATGCCCCAAATGCAGCGAAACTGATTGCATGAATAGAATTGAATTTATTTTCTTTCTCTTTCTGATAGGACTAGGTGCTTGAAATAAAAGAATACTAGAAAAAGAGAAGCCTTATCGCTCCTCTGATATTTTAAATGGATACTTTGAAATTTCAGGAGAACACTTTAATCTGAATACTGCAGCACTTCCTGTATGTCCAATCGTACAGTTGACAACTACTCATACTTTAAGAAATACAATAAATTCAGTCTCTTTACAGGAGGAATGCTGTGGATGTGTGTGCATCTGCCTGCCTGTCTGTGCACATGCATGTGTGTGTGTCTGTACTACTTGGGACTTTCTGGTCAAATACTGACTGCTAGTATCAGGGTCAGTGAGCAAGAGAAAATCAAGATTCTACTCCACCCTTTCATGGTGTACCTTGAAACAGGCTAACTGGTATGTAGGAATCCAAGAGTGAAGGGAACTGGTACCCAAAAATGCATGCTATGGTCAGGTGTTGTTTGCTGAAACACACAGATAAAGAGCATTCCCATGAGTCAATGCAACTCTACCTTTTAATTTGGACATTGATGGGGAGTAATTGCAAAAAAAAAAAAAAAATTCTGCTATAAAACTATCTCTTTGGTCTCTACTGATTGCCTTTTTTGTTATAGTTTACTATTTGTTTATAATTTGTTTCAATATGACAGCAAGAATGATGGAAAATGGATGACCACTAAGTGGATTATGCTGGCCATTTTACAAATATATTGATGTTGATTCAACAATATAATGTAACTCTATATTTTAAAAAGTGTTCTGACATATTTGTATTTGTTTACCAGGTTGTACCCGCCAAAGGCAGTAGCATTGTTAATTTTACATTCACCCCACTTCCCACCTCTGATGTTTCTAAAGAAATGGATTTCACTGGTTATGCACGAGGTTATCTTAATCTTGACAATGAGGTGGGTGCATATGTTTATATATATGCCTGGACCAGACATTAATTATATATTATTAATGGGATTTTTTGTGCAGTTTTTTCTGAGCATTTATTTTTCAATGAATGCTTATTAATAATATTACAACAGAGAGAAGGAAGAAATATCTGAACAGAACATTGTTGGTTGCTTGATGTTTAGAATCAAAGAAATACAACCAGTACGATCAAATTCTTCCAATATGTTTATTCATGTTATTGAGAGAGGAGTGAGAGAAATTGAGAGAGCTTGCTGCAGCAGTCCATTAGATTTAAACTTGATATGAAAATGAAAACAAACCACACACAATTTTTAACACCTACTTGAACATGCGCACACACACACACATATATATATATATATATATATACACTATACTGTACTGCACCATACCGCTCTGCTCTGTGCTGTGCCATGCCAATTAACTCGTACTGTACTGGCTCAAAATTCACATTTTTACAGAGCATTTTTATAAAAAAAAATTAGGGCATAAGTGCATATCTTATTTTCATAACAACTTTTTAACCTCAAATATTACTATGGTGTATTTTATATCAGAATTTGTAGAATTGAGTGAACTTTTTATGAAACATATTTGTAAATATATTTGTTTCAAGAAAAGTGCAAAAAATAACTGGAAAATCTGATAAATTAAAAAATCTAATTAAAAGCATAAAAACAAAAATGGTACTTGAAATAATATTTACATGTTTATGTGTCAGAAACGCCATACATATGTTTACTGTAAAATATATTAATTTTTACACGAAATGATAAAGTTTGAAATGTTTATGCTTAAAATTAAAATTTTAATGAATTTTTAACATTTTTATTATCTTTTGTCAATTTCAGCAAAAAATTAAAATAAGACAGAGTTCACATCATAATAATATCTCAATACTTTTTAAATCTACATACTACAGTAATGTATTATATATAAAAATGTGTAGAATTAATTAATGAAATTCTTATAAAAAGTATTTATGATAATATTTTTGTTAGAAAATAAAAAAAAAAATAATGACATGATTGACCTGCTATTTCTAGAACTAGAAGGTTTGAGCTACGGCTCCCCTTATCTCAGGTACCCATGAATGTTCCAATGATCAATTTTATCATTCAATGAAAAATTTTAATCTGAACTTCCATCCATGTGGTGAATAAATGCATCTTTTACATGTTTAACAGTAATCCATGTTTGAATTAATTGTGAGGTTTGTTCGGCCATAAATCATTAGTTACATTTATAAGGAAGTCATTTTCTTATCAGTGAAAATTTAATTACTTTGGAATAACACAGCATAGAAACAGATTAAAAACACAATGAAACTGCTTCTAATAACACTGGCATGAGTTACAAAAGTAAACATCAAGAATAGACTTTAAAAATGTGGATTGGATAAAATATGAAACAATTTTATTTAAACTCTGAAATTAAAGACTCAACTATCAAATAGCTTTTATTAGCTGGGCCAGAATGAGGGGTACACTTTTCCCAGCTATTATTAGATGAGCTGGATAGAAAGAATTAAAACACATATGTGCGTGTACACACGTGGTACACAGCACACAAATTTTATGAAGCAACCATTGCAACAACTGCTTCATCTAAGGATTGCAAATCTGATTCTAAAGACTAGAGACTGAACACAAAAAATGTTAAAGAGAAAAAAAAAAACTCACATTGGCGTTTGATATAATATCATTATTGACATGTTAATTGTCTATGGGATTCTAAACATTATTTTTTACAAATATAAACATATCTTTACATTGAGTGGCCATTTTTTTGTCTTTGCAGGATAAAAACAATGATAAAGTAATGAGATCAGTTGGTTATTTTGCTGAACAACTTAGTGTTAACTA
The DNA here is from genome assembly GCA_032433765.1 of Megaustenia siamemsis. Taxonomy (NCBI): domain Eukaryota; kingdom Metazoa; phylum Mollusca; class Gastropoda; order Stylommatophora; family Ariophantidae; genus Megaustenia; species Megaustenia siamemsis. The sequence goes on along the minus strand of JAVIAB010000051.1, from coordinate 77,968,809 downwards.
TACAGCACAACTGAAGCCACCAGTGTAAGTAAATTATGTGAATCTGTTAGTAATTATTCAGTGATGAATGATGATATTTATTCTCTCTTTGTCTACTGACATTATTTTGAAATTTAACTATTGAATTAAAAACCAAGGTATGAGTGGATAATCTTTATTTTTAAGTGAAATTGTCACTCTCAGCAGCTCTTGGTAACATTGTCTTGAAGCTCACAGAAACTAATGAATTAAATAAAAAAAATAAAGTCTCTATAGTAATAGTATCAATAGTAACAAAATGGTAACTTTAGCAGTAAGAAGGAGTAGAATAAATATGATAGTGAAAAAAGAACTGAGCCCTAGAAACTGGTTTATGAGCCATTGTCACTGATTTCATGTCATTGATCCTTCCATTATTTTTCTTATGTCTTCTTCTTTAGCACTCACCCATTTAGTGGGCATAGATGCATTGTATCGCTAGTTTATGGCAAGCCAAGATATCCACACACTTTGGTCCAACATATCTGTCATTGGCTTGGCAGCAGCCAATGTGGTCTACTCTGTTAGACATTTATCTGCCAAGGGTTTGCCTGATCTTTTGGACTTTTGCTTGCATGGTTTGCTTTCACCCAGTGACTAAGGAATACATCTCTTCATCATCTGCCCCTAAGAGAAAGTTAAATGGGCGTGTGTGTGCTATGTTGTGGTTAGCAGTAGAACTGTGATATTTGCACCTTTCAGCCTAACACATCCAACTTCAACTCTGCACTTTTGAGCATCTGTTAAAGTTCCTTTGAGATTTGGGATGAATTCCTTCTCAATCCCTACTCACTTGGTCAGACTAGTTTGATTTGTGTCTGTTGTTAGAGGCACCATGAAGAGGTGCAATAGGGTCTGGATGGTTCTGGTTCACCAATCCTGGTGTAAGCCAGCTCTGCTGTTGTCAGGCTCCTTGACCTCCTTTTAGACTTAAATGCCAACATGAGACCTCCTGTTTTCCACCATTATTCAAGAGGGCAAGATGTCACTACCAAAAGACCAGGAGAGGGTAAGGCTATGAAGTAACCATGGATTCGAAGAAAAAATTCCCACTGTTTATGTGGAGATATTTTTTTTTATATTCGCCAGCTTTCACCTCTGGTGAAGTCTCTAGAGACTAGGAACTGAATTTTGTGTGTTAATCCATTTTTCCCTGGCAGCCGTGTGCATAGGGGTCCCTCACCACACAGGCAGATAATTCCATCTTCAGAGGTACTCTTATTTTTTCCATTGATGCATAATTGACGTTTCAGGCCGAGCCTCGCTGCTGAGACCAGAGGTAGTTGCCGCCGAGAGAAATCACAAATAAAAATCCCAACTGGTGCACCCGGGACTTAAACTTACAACCTTGCCTTGAGACCAACAAATCCCTCATATCCAAGAGGGTTAGACAATGTATCTCACTACTAAAAGACCTGGAGAGGGTAAAGCCATAAAGAAACCATGGATTCGAAGAGAAAAATTCCCACTGTTTATGGAGAGATTTGAACCCTGAACCTTTTTGTTTAGAGAATGACAACTTACCTCTGGGCTTCCCATTCCTTCTTTTTTCTTATCTATATCTATAACATACATTATATTTTTATTTATTAACTATGATAAGAAAAATAGCGAGGAAGATGCTGACCATATTGCCCATAAATATTCTGGCGGTCTTGGAATGGTGTGAGGACACTAACAATATTTACCCACACACCACAAGGTGTGACTGGCAACCTTTATTGTTTTGCAAATATATTAACCTAACATTACAAATAAACATGCACTTGACCACAAACCAAAAGAGGAAGTGAAGAACTGAAAAGGCAAAATCTGGTTGATGTGAAATCGAAGAAGATCTGAGTAAGTGGAGGATAAAGAAGATCTGAGTAAGAGCAGTTAAGAGAAGGTCAAAGGAAATGGAGTCTCATGAACAAATGCAAAAATGGGAGGGAAATATAAATAAGTGAGAAACATTTGAGAGATGAACAAGCAGGTTTTAGGAAGAACAGATAATGTGCTGATCAAATAATTACTCTACGTATAATAGTTGAACAAAGTTTAGAACTAAAATCCCCACTTTATATTGGATTCATAGATTACGAAAAGGCATTTGATAGTTTAGACAGAAGAATGCTTTGGAAGTTGCTGAGTCATTACAGAATCCACATAAAGTTTATTAACCTGATAAAAACAATGTATGAAGGAACGAAATGTAGGGTAGTGCATGAAGGACAGCTTACAGAAGATTTTGAAATAAGAACAGGAGTAAGGCAGGGATGCCTTCTGTCTCCATTTCGCTTTCTACTGGCCATAGATTGGATTATGAAAATAACTCAAAACAACAGAAATGGAATCCAGTGGTCACTGACCAAACAACTTGATGATTTAGACTTTGCTGATGACATAGCTCTCCTATCACACAGCCATCAACAGATGCAGGATAAAATGAGCATACTTGATGAGAGATCACAACAGCTAGAACTGAAGATTAATAGAGATAAGACCAACATTATGAGAATTAATACAGTTGGCAATAACCAAATAAAACTACGAGAAATACCTCTATTAGATGTACAATCTTACATATATCTGGGCAGTAATATAGATAAAGAGGGAGGAACAGAAAATGATACCAAAATAAGGATATCAAAAGCAAGAGGAGCTTTCATTGCACTGGGAAACATATGGAAATCAAAGAAAGTAGGTTAAATACAAAAATAAAAATTTTCAACTCAAATGTTAAGGGGGTCCTATTATATGGCTGTGAAACATGGAGAACAACAAAATTGACAATCACGAAGATACAGACTTCGTCTAACAGATGCTTGCGCAGAATAAAAGGATGGAAATGGCAGGACAAAATCACTAACAGAATTATGGAAAGGTACCAGTCAAACACCAGTGGATAAAGAGATACAGCGAAGATGATGGCGCTGGATAGGACACACATACAGGCCCTTTTTTGGAATCCCCAGGGGAAAAGACAAAGAGGAAGACTAAGGAATTCTTGGAGAAGACAGATAGAAGCAGAGATGATGATGATGGGGAAGACATGGAATGATCTTAAAAGAGTGACAAAAAACAGAACAACTTGGAAAGTGTTTGTTGAAGACCTATGCTCCACTGGGAGCTAAAAAAAGGTAGTAGAAGAAGAAGAAGAGAAACAGTTATTTCATAAATAAGGCATAGAACAATTATAGTATGCCTAGTAATATGATACAAATCTTTAAAATATAAACTTTATGTAGGTATTACATACGCAAGAAAAAAGAGAGCTATTACCACTATGGTCCGAGGTAATAACTCAAGCTCAAGGCAAAACGGGTACTCTACAATACAATCTTTATTCCAACATTGTGCTATCAATGCCAGACTTGGACTATAGATGCAAGAAAAATAAGAGAAATAACCACTTTTTGAGATGAATTAGATGAATGACAGGAAACAACCTGAGAGATAAGATCAGAAATGAGGAACTGAGTTTGGCCACGGGACAAGACAGAAAGATCAAAACACAACACAAAAAGCCTTCAATAAATGTTGCGAGAACACCAGACTCATGGGCCAACCTTGAAAAAGATGGATTGACAGAATATTAGAAACACTGTAAAAAATAACATCAGTAGAGGTCAACAGAAGAATAAAAGACCACAAATTATATCTTGCCTTAGTGCTGATAAGGAAGGAAAGAAGAAGAACAAAAGAAAGGACTGAATTTAATAGGTAACTTTTACAAGACTTAAACAATTAATACAAATTGACACAGCAGCTGACCAGGTTTACCATGAACTTACCATAAAATAAAGAGAAGTACTATTAGTATGTCTGCCTGATGCTTTAATTCTTTGAGGAAACTAGAATGACACATTGTTCACAATCTTTCTCTATTCTACCTTGTGAGCCAATATTCTGGATTTGTCTAAATGTTTTCCTTCCCTGTATTTTACTATTAATTGTATCATTGTTATTGTCTTTCAAATATTCTCTGTAAGTAACTAGGATGTGGGGGAAACTCTGATCAAGAAATTAATTGAATAACACTTTATTCTAATTGTTCTGTTGCCAAACATAGACCAAATACATCAGAAATACAGAACAAATGATGTTCAATTTTTATTATGTAGAAAAAATAACTGACATTTCAATCAAAAAATATAATCAGAGCATTACAAAGAAAAACAGAACACAAAATCTCCATTTCTGAAAATATAAACATGTATGTATATATAACTGAATTAGTTAGACATAAGGCAAGATACCTAAACAACACCTGGACTCTGAAAGTGGCCAGTGACTTAAAGCTGACTGCTTGCATCAGGATCAGTGAACTTAAACTGATCAAGATCCTATACACCTCTTCACAGTGCTCCCAAAATCAATCAAAGCAGTCAATTCAGAATATTATAGTTTAAATGACAACAAAATGCATCTACACGAATTGAATATCCATTTACAGACAGATATTGAAGAAGAGTAGTCATCAGATGAATGTAGCAGAAGAACTTATATTACTGAGCATACACAAGTGTCTTCTTCTTTTTGTGTCCTTGTGTTAATGTGTTTTGTTTATAAATATTAACTTTGTAATTTCTTCAGAGAATTTGTTACTGCTTCAGACTATTCGTTAATTTCTATCTTTTAAAAAAAATTTCCTCTTGTTCATGCATTAAAAAATGTTTTATTTTCAATTAAAACCAATTATATTGAAATGAAATGTATTTCATGAAAAAGTAAATAATGAAGGCACAAAAAATACATGAACTGAACTAAATTAACATTAAATGACTTTAAATAATTCAGTACTACCACTGCTGATTTATCTGATATTGTAATGTAAATATTTCTCTCAGAAATTTAAAACATTATTTATTTATTACCTTATTTATATTTTATTGCATTTGATTTTTCCATAATAGAATTTTCCTTAATTTTATGATAAATCACTTACGTTATTATCTTTATATACAAAAGTTAATTAATGCAATAATTTGATTTACAAAATGATTGTAAAGAGACTTAAATTATTTGTCATTAAAGTTATTAGATAAGCAGGGACTTGGGTTGTCTAGAGTTTAAAATGTCTATACTAGAAAATGTCAGGTTCTAATCCTGTCCATGTGGCAGTAATTTTTCTGGTTGAATCCACGGTTTCTTTGTGACTTGACTCTTCTCCAATCACTGGCTAGTGAAATGTGATAAACAGTCCTCTCAGATAAAAATGGTGAAAAACAGGAGGCTTTATGTGCAGTCTGGGCATGTGAAAAAAAACCTTGTTAGTTAAAGGTCAAAGAGAGTTGGTCAAAATGACAGATGCCCAGTAAAAATTGTTAAGCAATAAAAAATCTATCCATGCCAAAGCATGTGTTGAGTTAAAAGATGCAGATAATGTGACTTGCTGTTCTGGTGCAGTAAATTTTACTAGGGTATCATAATCAAGGATTAAAATTATCTGATGAGAAATGTTGACAATAATTTGCTATTATAATAGTTGTCTGATAAAATTGATTTCCTGTAATTTTAATAACCCTTTGTTTGCTTTTGTCAATTTAAAGTTATGATATTTACTTGCAGTCTAACAGTTGAGGAGCTAGAAGATGATGGGATGAGATTTATGGCTGCCATGAGCGATATCATGACGGACAATGAGGTCTGTCTAATAATTAATTTTAATCAAGGCTGTTATCTATTTTGTCACATATGTTTTTGTTTGCATCTGTTACACTCCATGGGGCATTGGTCATCGACAAGAGCTCTTCAATCCTTTCTGTCCTTTGCTGTATCCTCTAATAATTTCTAATCAAGGTAATTTATCTTTGCATTCTCAGTTTACCCTGTTTCCTCTTTCCTTGTGGATTCCATGTGAGAGCTTGTCTGGTAATGTTTGTTGTTGGTTTTTTAAATGAGTGTTCTATTCATCCCCAGCCTACTTTTTCTTATCACTTCTTCAGCTGTGTGTTGATTTGTTCTTTACCATAGTTCATCATTTCTAATGGTGTCTGGTCATCTTATTCTCCTAAAGAAAATATTTATGTCTGCAGTTTCCTGATATTCCTGGTTTGTGTTCATGTTTCAGATCCATACAAAAATAGTGATTTAATGTTTGTATTAAACAATCTACAAGAGTAGACCACTATATATATCTTGCTAGTAGTAGATCAAAAAGGTGAAACAAAGAAAGAGATCTAAAGCAGGATAAAAAAGCAGAAGCTATGCAACCAACGATCTTATCTACAATTAGAAAGAGAAGATGGATATATGTTTGACATATGCTGAGAAGAGACAACAAGAGAATTCTAAAACAGGGAAACATTAGGATACAGAAAAAGAGGAAGACCCTGAGAAACTAAAAACACTTATAAGAGAAGCAAAGTTTGCAGGTAAAGACTCATTAGATAAGGTCAAAATCGAACATCTCTCCCAGAATATAGATGGGTGGCGAAAAACATTACAACTCCTATGCGTCATCTAACGGCACGGAAAGGATCAAGTTAAAACAATCTAATTTTGGTTTTTAAGGACTGTTCCATAGCTTTCTAGATGTTCTTCAGCTGTACAAAATCTCTTCTAGTTTTTCCAGTTGTTGTAACAAACCTGCTCCTCTATCCATGATGCTACCATAGATAAGAGGATGTATTCACATCTTCTAGCTTCTTGTCCCCTAATGTAATTCAGTTAGTATTTTTATTATTCTAAGAATTTTAGTTCTTTTTGTTTAAAGTCCAGTCTATTCTGAAGTTTTAAACATTCAATTTTTTCAGACATTGGGGGCCTCGGTAGCCTAGTTGGGAAAACCACCCGTCTGGGCTACCGACGTTCAGACAACCCAAGTTTGATTCCCACTGGAAGCAGTGTGAATTGTACTCGTGGTTGAAAAAAAAAATAGACCCCCACGGTTGACCCAGCCGCTGGCAGAAATGGGTACCAGGGTAGTACTCTGGGAAGATGAGGAAAGCGCCCTCGCATTGTGAGTTTTGATGCTTGAAGCGACAACAATCCAGGAGTCTCCAAACACTTCTGGATAGGCGGCTGAACACATATGAGTGAAAACTCGCATGCTAAGATGCTGATTCAAGTCTCGTACTTTACCTTTACCTTTTAGACATTCAATTGGATTTTTATTCAATCTATTGTTGATGGTACAACAAAATTGCTAAATCATTTGAAAAATCTAGGTTTGTAGTTGTGTTCATGCAGTCCACTGAATTCCATTCTTACTGTGTCCTGTGGCTGTGTTCATAATCCAGTCTATTGCTGACAGAATTAAAAAGAGTGACTGTAGGTATCCCTCTCTAACTCAAGTCTTTACTTCAAACATTTCTGTTAGTTGTCCTCCATGAACTATTCTGCATGTTATTCCTTCATATGAATTTTTAATGATGTTGACTACCTGGTGTCTTAGTAGTTTATATATTGCGGCAGATTAAAAAATTAAACGTAGTGTTGCTAAATGGTCTGTGCAGAATCTACCATATCTAAAACTAGCCTGTTTATCTTGCATTTGTACAGGAACATCATCTTTTATTCTATTTAGGATGTTTTTATATAATATTTTTTAATGGAGAGAAGCATAATCTATATATTAAGTAAATACTGTAATGATACTACCTTTTAATATTTTAGTTATATGGTCAGTTGAAAGATGTTTAACTATACTGGATTATCCCTCATCGCACACTGATCAAGTTCATTAGTGCTCAGATCACTTTTGCCATGAATCCTGCAATGTTAAGAAACTGAGAAATACAAGTCTTCTCCTGTACCCTCTGTAACTCTCTTGAATTTAGACAACATCCCTCTTGACTCGAAGATCTTGCAATCACACTGAAGGTTGCAGATTAATCACTAATATCATCAAAATCATCATCTCAACCTCCTTATTTCTGTCTATTGCAAGGCCGCATATTTCACGATGACATAATACATACAATGTATGTCAACAATGGAGGCACCACAAAGTCTTATTCACTGAAATGATCGCAACCAGGTTTACAAACATTGTAGTGTCAGCGCAGAATCATTAAAGTTGAATCTTTAGCAGACTTGACACAGCGATCCACATGAGAGATCTGGAGGTATAAATCAGCTGGCAAAAAAAAAACTGGTGATTTATAGAACTTACAAAGTGATGACATAGAACACGCAATGAACTTGACAACAAGGGACATCATAATCATCCCATCAGATCCACTGAAAAGGCTGCAGTAACTCTATAGCACCAGCACGAATCTGTAAAGTGGAACCTCTGGTTGGCTTTTACACAGCAATCTACATTAGAGAACTGAAATTAATCAGTCTCCAAACACAAATTCTTCAGCAGTCAATGGAACACAAACTCTATTCCACCGTCTTGGAATTGGAAGTCCTGTTGAATGATGTGTATATGTTTATGATTTTTTCAAGTTTATTGAAAAGTCATTTGTAAACAAATATGTTAAAAATATATATCAACAGGCATCATGAAGTGAATAAACCTGATTGGCCTCAGTGATTACCAGCTGACTGCTGACATTATGGTCAGTGAACCAGTGCTGATCAAGACCATACTCTCAACCTTTTCACTAGACTCAGAGAAAGAGGCTGATCTGGATAAATAAATAAAGATCTAAAAGAAAGAAAACTCTGCACCATAATATTAGAAAAAAAAATGCTTAGTGCTGCTGTTCTAGTTGCCTTCATCCTCATCAATCAACAGCAATCTACGGCACAGCCATTCTTTGCAATAAAAAAATTAATTTGACTTAACAGCAAGATAATAAACGAAATTTAGAAAAGAGTTAATCTCTTTTCTAAATAAGAGAATTACACGATTTTAGTGAAAATAATTGCAGAAATGTAAATAAATTAAAAGCTGAAAAAATTGGCTCCTGGGTTTCCCGTGTTAGTAACTAGAACCACATTTTGTGGCTCTTGGTACATAAAATTGAAGCCTTTGAAATGTGGATTTATAGAAGAATGAAAAGAATTGGATGGAAAGAAAAGGAAACAAATGATTAATTTTAACACAACTATAAATGAAAAGAGGACTCTTAAACACAATTCAAACAAGACAAATGAGATTTTTGGGGCATGTTAAAAACACAGCAATCTACTAAAAGTAATGATGAACATTAAATAAAAGGAAAATGTGGTATGATAACTACTACTAAAAGTAATTTTGGAAGGGAAAATACAAAGTAAAAAAGGCAGAGGCAGACCAAGACAAACTTGGACAAGTAACATCAAAAGATGGACAAGTCAATCTATGACAACCTGCACTATCAAAGCAAGAGACATAGCGAAATGGCCCTCCATGGTAGCCAAACTACAATGCAGAGACAACGCTCAATGATAATGAATGATACTTAATGTGGCAGATGATGAAGAGGAGTAATCTTCAGGTATTTGCACAATGGGAAACAGAGAAATGATTTGGTTACATCCTTACAATGATAACAGATGAAACAAAAATATAAGACACTTGTTTAAAAGCTGGCCTGTGGTTGTTTTAAATAGTATGTATGTATAAAGCTTCATATAAGAGGATTGTTTAAGCTACACCTGGACTAACTCCCATGAGCACATCTACTATTACTGCATCATGTACCAACATCAGTGTCTACTATTACTACATGATGTGCTAACATCAGTGTCTACTATTACTACATGATGTGCTAACATCAGTGTCTACTATTACTACATGATGTGCTAACATCAGTGTCTACTATTACTACATGATGTGCTAACATCAGTGTCAACTATTACTACATGATGTGCTAACATCAGTGTCTACTATTACTACATGATGTACTAACATCAGTGTCTACTATTACTACATGATGTGCTAACATCAGTGTCTACTATTACTGCATCATGTACCAACATCAGTGTCTACTATTACTACATGATGTGCTAACATCAGTGTCTACTATTACTACATGATGTGCTAACATCAGTGTCTACTATTACTACATGATGTGCTAACATCAGTGTCTACTATTACTGTATCATGTACCAACATCAGTGTCTACTATTACTACATGATGTGCTAACATCAGTGTCTACTATTACTACATGATGTGCTAACATTGGTGTCTACTATTACTACATGATGTGCTAACATCAGTGTCTACTATTACTACATGATGTGCTAACATCAGTGTCTACTATTACTACATGATGTGCTAACATTGGTGTCTACTATTACTACATGATGTGCTAACATTAGTGTCTACTATTACTACACGATGTGCTAATATCAGTATCTACTGTTACTACATGATGTGCTAACATCAGTGTCTACTGTTACTACATGATGTGCTAACATTGGTGTCTACTATTACTACATAATGTGCTAACATCAGTGTCTACTATTACTACATGATGTGCTAACATCAGTGTCTACCATTACTACATGATGTGATAACATCAGTGTCTACTATTACTACATGATGTGCTAACTTCAGTGTATACTATTACTGCATGATGTGCTAACATCAGTGTCTACTATTACTACATGATGTGCTAACATCAGTGTCTACTGTTACTACATGATGTACTAACATCAGTGTATACTATTACTACATGATGTGCTAACATCAGTGTCTACTATTGCTACATGATGTGCTAACATCAGTGTTTACTATTACTACATGATGTGCTAACATCAGTGTCTACTATTACGAAATGATGTACTAACTTCAGTGTATACTATTACTACATGATGTGCTAACATCAGTGTCTACTATTACTACATGATGTGCTAACATCAGTGTCTACTGTTACTACATAATGTGCTAACATCAGTGTATACTATTACTACATGATGTACTAACATCAGTGATTACTATTACTACATGATACCATAACATCAGTGTCTACTACTACTACTACATGATGTGCTAACATCAGTATCTACTATTACTACATGATGTGATAACATCAGTGTCTACTATTAATGCATGCTGGGCTAACATCAGTGTCTACTATTACTACATGATGTGATAACATCAGTGTTAATTTTACTGCATGATGTGTTAACATTCAGTGGCAACACTTCCTTTCCTTGTTAAGTAAGATGTTGGACATGCTTGTGCAAAATTAGAATAGTATGCTGTTATGAAATTTCTTATGAATGAAGTGAAATTTACAAAAGATTTCAAACACACTATCTAGACAAAGCTCTTAACTGCAGTAAAATATTTTAATGGTACAAATAGTTTTGTTTAAAATAACCATACATCAGCTCAAGATGATCTTGACTGGGGGGGGGGGGGGAACCCATTGCAGCTATTCTCATGAACATTCTTTCAGTGGTACACCAAATTCTTGAAGATCAATGGATAATATGTTGTCAACTTGCAGAGCAGATAAATCTTTCTGTGGGGTCTTTGAGCACATTAATTCATGAACACTTACTGTGCCAAAAAGTTAGAGCACTTTGGTTTCCAAGACAACTCTCATTTTGGCAGTGATGATGAGGCAAAGCAAGCAGTCCAGCCATGGCTCTGGCATAATGAGAAATCTTTCTGCACTGTTGGTAGCCAAGCAACACTCAAATGCTAGATGCATTCTTGAACAATGGAATTACATTGAGGAATAAAAATATTTTTTAAGTGTGTTCTATTATTCTGAAAAATAAAAAAAAACAGTTTTTGAGAAACCTTCGTACATTTTTAATATAATATTTGACAAATTCTTTTATAGATTCAGAAAGAGTCCATGCACATCTGTTCTTTAAAACTGACAAATGATAACCTGACACCACTGATATTTAAGATGAAAGTCAAGGAACCATTTCTTCTCATTGATTTTGATCCCTGCAGTACCCAAGAGGCAACTGGAAACCATGTAGAGTCTTTATTATGCAAAATAAAACCTAGACATTCTCTTGTGGTAAGTGTCAGTCACATTTTTTCACAATTTACCAACTTCTGGGAGAATCAGTTAACATTTGTTTTTATCTAAGAACTTGTTTCTATCAGCTTTTGTAAAAGTTAACTTTATCTGTCAACTTGTATTTCTGTCTACCAAGTTTATTTTTATCTGTCAATTTGTATTTCTGTCTAAAAAAGTTTGTTTGTATCTGTCAACTTGTATTTCTGTCTACCAACAGTCTGCATCTATCCACAACTTTCTTAAAAAGGCTAATAATTTTTGTCTATAAGAAATATAATTTCATTTGTTTTCTTAAATTATAAATTTAACATTAAAAAAAAAAAAATCCTACTTAAAAAAACATTTTAAAAATTGTTTCCTATCATTTCATGTTATGCTGAACTCAGTTCTCAAGCACCAACACCATAAAGCCAAAGAGGCAAAAGAAGGGGACTAAAAAGAAGGATCAACAAAGTATCTGAATTAAATGCCGCATAAACTACTTTATGTGAAGCAAATGGTGAAATTTTGTGAAGAACATTTCATTTTCTCTTGATGCCGCTTCACACATAAAGACAGATAAAAGAATAGAACAGAAAAAAAAATAATAGTACTTAGGTCTCTGTTGGCAAACCTTTCTGATTGTTCTCATTGCTTATATGTGTTATTTAATCCAATGTGGTCAACCTTTTGCTATCCAAGGGCCAAACACAACAACCTGCAAGGAGTTTAACAGTTTATAAAAATTAACAATATTTATTGAACCAAATCTCTTTAGTTTAACTCTTTCAGGACCAGAACAGGAAACAAGAATTTTCAGATTTGGACCAGAAAACTCTATTTTTTTTCCTGTTTCCAGAAATTTTACCATATACCTTTTTCATTTGACTACTTCACACAGTAATTAAGATAAATGTGGCATGTGTTATATATCACTGGAAAGGGAAATGGATACAGAAAATGAAAATAGCAATATATTTCTGATATGTCATTATTTAAAGGAATAGTTATATAAAAAAAAAAAATAATATTCAAGGTAGATAATTTTAAATTTAAAATATTGTATTTCACTTACCCATTTCCATCCAGATATGTGTTGCTATCCATTTGTCTTGAAATATTACACAACATAATCCAAATTCCTCGAAAATACAGTTTATTTGATGAATTTATGTCCACAAATAACAAAATTATGCACATTTTTATAAATGATCCCAGAATAAAAAATTTTCAAATTTTGTTACATCACAACAATATTATTTACAAGTCAAGTTTATTATTTTTATTGACACATTTTTACTTATTGTGTGTGATATTCCCTAAAGCATGTTTTAGCGCACAGATGTGGCTTATCCGGACAACCTGTACAATAATAGCTGCTTCGTTTTCTTACTTTCTGCTGCTCTGAACAATGAACACACTGCAGGTCTTTCCCATCAAAATCAATGAGATGGATGGCACCCTGATATCTCTGCGGCTTCATGTTCCATTTTTTCCCCGGCTTGGATAAATCAACTTGAAGAAGGTTGTTAAGAATAGGTGTCTCTGCTCTTACTATGCTACACAAATCATAAATAAGCAGCTCCTTGAAATTTGCAAAAGGCATAGGCTTTTCGGTGTTAGGGAGGCTCAAGTTATATAAAATATGAGCATTGAATTGTGTGATCTCAATTATCCACATAAATATTTTCTTCCACCACTTGACTGTCTTCCTTGTGTGGTTCCCATAATATGAGATCATCTGGTCTACTCTGTCACATCCATTCATTGAGTGGTTGTAGCTATGGATGGGTGATGGCTTCCTGACTTGACTCCTACCTTCATTTCTGACCACATATATGACACTTCCATGTGTTGTCACCAATTGGCAGGGCTTTTTGGATTTTTTATCCCTCCAGTTGACACACATAACTTGCTCCTCATAATAGATGAACCACTTTGCCTCATTCACTGATATTTTTTTATTTTTGAAAACTGCTGGAAATCCACGTCTGTTGGAATTTAGCGTTCCAGTGTAGTTGTGATTTTTCTGCCGCAGAAATTGAACAAGTGGTAGGGAAGTATAATACCGGTCAGCAAACAAATGATGATGATCTGTGATGCCTTCCAGTAACTTGTCGAAAACTTTGACAGCATGTGATGAATGTGGGTCTGTTTCAGGCCTGTAAGCTGTGTCCGTACCAAAATATACCAGGAGGTTGAAAACGTATCCGGTGATTGAGTCGCAAAGTCCAGCGGTGTCCATTTAGCAAAACTGGAATACCTGCGTACAGGAGTACTCAATTCCATTTTTTGCTGAGCATAACTGTTGATATTTTGAATCAGACTGTCAACAATTGTGTCAGTCAACAGGCTCAGAAAATACTTGGAAGGTGAAGCATTTTCTGGAAGATCTAACTTACATCCAGAATTTATATTTTGGAAGCTACATTTTCCTATGGTATCTCCATCTCTGGCTTCATGCCACCCATCAGCAGGCTTCCTAGCCACATCTGTCCTGTCAGCTTTGGCTGACAGAATAGTATCAGTTTCATCATCAGAATCACTGCCACTAAATTCCTCTGAGTCACTGATAGTGCAGGACTGGAGGCATCGACCAGCTAAACCTAAACAAGAGTTAGAGAGTCTTGGTTTCTTGCCACTCGACTTACCACTACGATTATCATGACTATCACCACAAAAACTCTTGTCTGAATCTGAATAGTCCATTTCTGATTCACTAAATAACAATGTTTCGAACATAGATCTCGCTTGTTCTGCACTACATCATTTTGGGTGAGATGTACTGCAAGAACTACCAGCAGTGGGCATGGCCATTTTGTGATAGAAATTTCAGAAAAATAAACAATGAATATAAATGAATAATTTTTAAAAAATCAATCGTCGAAACACGATGGTCTGCACCGGAAGATCAAGGAATATAACTCTCACAACCGGAAATCAAGTATTGGTTGAAACAAAAACGAAATTCGGTGAAAACGAAACAAATATTCAGCTACATACAAAATGTCCGACATATCGGTGTTGTCCAAACGGATCATGCCGAGGACTCGGCGCCGGACCTGAAAGAGTTAAGTAATGATCTTATAGGGTATTGGCATTTATATATAATCTTGCTTTCTTTGTTTTATAAAGTTTATGTATAATCTTACCTTCTTAAATTTTTAAAGTTTATATATAATCTTAATTTCTTACTTTTAGAAAGTTTATATATAATCTTAATTTCTTACTTTTAGAAAGTTTATATATAATCTTAATTTCTTACTTTTAGAAAGTTTATATATAATCTTAATTTCTTACTTTTAGAAAGTTTATATATAATCTTAATTTCTTACTTTTAGAATGTTTATATATAATCTTACCTTCTTAGTTTTTGGAATGTTTATATATAATCTTACCTATTTATTTTGGAAAATTTATATGTAATCTTATCTTTTTATTTTGGAAAGTTTGTATATAATCTTACTTTTTTATTTCTGGCCACAGAGCAAAGTAGCATTCTGTGTGTCTTCATCACTGCTTCCTAAAAATTCATCACAAACTGAAAACAGTGAAAATGAATCAAGCACAAAATGTGTTTTCGAAGATGTGTTGTCACTAGAGTTTCAGAATGGTGTCATTCAGGTGAGAATGAGCATAAGGGGTGAGTTTAATAACTCATCTCACATAATGTTAAAAATAAGGTAGTTTTATATTGACATGTTGGCTTTGAGGTACCTGTAACGGATTATTTGTTATGAACAAAGATGACAGGAGCAATACATATTTATATCACTCTCTGGATTCATGTTATATTTCATCATTCCATCTGGATATTAGACTTAACACATAAAAAGGTTTGGTTGTGTAATAAGACAGAAAGAACACAAATTTGACACAACCATCCGTAAATACTATGTTGTTTGGGATTGAAAACACAAAAAAAGATAGACTGATAGAATATTAGTGACATAAAAACATAACAACAGGAAAAACCAACAGAGAAGCAATGGACTGCAAGCTATATTTCCTACTGATGCTGAAAAGCATCAGGAAGGAGAGAAGAAGCAGTATTCCCTGAATAATTGTTAGCATTTTATGCATTAAGTACACCTTTTGCACCTTTCTTCTTCTTCTTCTCTGTTTGCAAAGCAGGTCATTTTTGCTCTGTGTTTTGCATCTTGTAGTCTGGTAAATCTCTACAGCACATGCTTGTTTGGGATTGCTTCCCTAGTTTTCGGCTTCCATTGACCTTCCTACAAGTCACCACTTGTTTCTGTTCTGTTAAGTTGTCTGTCCTAGAAAAGCAGACTGACAAGAATCTTTTCTACCCAAGATTATATCAAGTTTTCCTGTTTTAAGGAGGCTGTCCACCAGGACTATCATTCTCATTTTAATTGAATTTTTTCAGGTTTAAAAATACCAGTCTGTGAGTTTAAGGTCTATACTGCAGGTATCAGAGTTCATTTAACATTGTAAAAATTATGTGTCAGCAATCAAATGTGTGTGTTTTATTCATCATTCATAAAGTTTTTAAGGAGTCTCAGCAGCTGAGATATTAGTGTCATTGTTTCCTGATCAAAGGGATCCAGGTTTAAATCCCAGAAGTAGCAAATTTTGTTAGAACCAGCAAGACACAAGAATTCACCCATCCTTTAAAAATAAGTACCAGAGATTTTTCTTGGAATTTAAGATGGCCTAGTATGATATCAACTGCTTCATGAAAATTTTTTCATGGGCACCGCATTCCCCATACACCAAGAAAAGGTGTGGAGAGAATCTTTACTTGACATTTTTCACTTTAACGTTTGCTAACATACTGTATTGTTGTGAGACAAAAGTAAGTAGTTAATGAATAAATAATTATTTTTATCAGTGAGAAAAGAATGCTACCAGATCTAGTTTTCTGACTGATAAAATCCAGTGACAAAAACACCAGGGCTAAAACTAAGAATAGCAAAATGTTATATCTTCTCAATATTCCTGTATGGTGCAGAAACATGGACATTAGACAAGAAAACAGAACAGAAAATTGAAGCCTTTGAAATGTGGATTTATAGAAGAATTGGTAGAATTGGATGGAAAGAAAAGAAAACAAATGATGAAGTTTTAAAACAACTAAAAATGAAAAGAGAACTACTAAACACAATTAGAACAAGACAAATGAAATTTTTGGGACATGTTAAAAGACACAACGGCCTACTAAAAGTAATATTAGAAGGTAAAAGAGGCAGAGGCAGACCAAGATTAATATAGATGAGTAACATCAAATGATAGACAGGTCAGCCTATGACAATCTGCACCATCAAAGCAAGAGACAGAGTGGAATGGTGCTCCATGGTAGCCACTCTTCGATGCGGAGACGGCACTCAATGATGATGATGATAATCCAGTAAGTGACTGCAAATACTTATTCCGTAACAATTGTTTGCTTATACAGGCATATTCGTATTGCACGTGAAAATATAATTGTCAAGTCTGTCTTTAATTGTCCTTAGATTTACATGAGAAACACAGATGCCTGACAGTAAACAGAAAAATGTGTGTGTGTATTAAATTTATTAGTTTGGTTCAGAATTTTGAGATCTTTGGAAAAAAAAGAGTAGGTCCTATGTGCACTAATGCACATTATTAAAGAACCCTTGGCAGTAAAAGCTGAAAAGAGTAGGCCAAAGAAGTGGCAGGTAAGCGGGTAAAAATTGTTCAGCAAATCTGCCCATGCCGAAAATGGATGTGTTTGGCCTGAAGGTGCAGATCTCGATGCTTTGCCATAAACTAGCGACATAATGCATCCATGCTCAATTAACATGTGAATACTAAGAACAATCATTATATTTCTTAAGTTTCAAATTATCAAACTTGTTTCTCTCTCTCTCTGCGATCAGGACTCAGAGTAGGATTCCAGACTCTCACATGAAGGAAACTGTCTGTTTAAGTGAATTGACATCATAATTAGAGTCTGTTAGATCCACTTTACCTGAATACCTGTTAAAATGTTGCACTGTGTTCTGCGCCAGTGGCCCAGTGCATCCGGTTTGCTTTCCTTAGCCTTTTATTGTCCCCAATCTTCCTGCAAGGCAGCAGATTGTCTTTTCTGTAGGGGGATTCTGCCCTTAAATGGTCTGCCCTCCCAGGTTTAAAAAGCACCATCTGCCCGAGTCACTAGAGGTGACTAACACAGACATGCACACACAAAGATATGAGATGTGACTACCACTGACATGCACACAACGATATGAGACATGACTAACACTGACACACACCAAAATAAGAGATATGTCTAACACAGACACACACACACACTAAGATATGAGATGTGACTAGCACAGACACACTCTAAAATATGAGATATGACTAACACAGATACACACACTAAAATATGAGACATATATAGACAGACACACACAAAGATGAGATGTGACTAGCATCGACATACACACAAATAGATGAGATATGACTAACATAGACAAGCACACACAAAGGTATGAGATGTGACTAACATAGACATGCTCACAAAGATATGAGATATGACTAACACAGGCATGCACGCACAAAGATATGATACATGACTAAGACAGATACACGCTAAGATATGAGATACAACTAAACACAGACACACACAAAGATATGAGACATGATTAACATGGACACACACCAAGATATGAGCCATGGCCAGCACACACACACAAGCTAAGATATGAGCCATGGCTAGCACAGAAACACACCAAGATATGAGCCAAGGCTAGCACAGAGAAACATTAAGATATGAGCCATGGCTTCACGGAAACACACCAAGATATGAACCATGACTAGCACAGAAACACATCAAGATATGAGCCATGGCTAGCACGGAAATACACCAAGATATGAACCATGGCCAGCACAGACACACACCAAGATATGAGCCAAGGCTAGCACAGACAAACATTAAGATATGAGCCATGGCTTCACGGAAACACACCAAGATATGAACCATGACTAGCACAGAAACACATCAAGATATGAGCCATGGCTAGCACGGAAATACACCAAGATATGAACCATGGCCAGCACAGACACACACCAAGATATGAACCCTGGCCAGCACAGTCACCAACCAAGATATGAGCCATTGCCAGCACATACACCCACCAAGATATCAGCCATGGCCAGCACATACACCCACCAAGATATGAGCTACGACTAACATATACACTTGGTAACTTCCACCAAAGTTTGTCTGAGGTTCTTGGTAAAGTCTCTACTGACGACCACAAAGATCCAAAACCTGCAGGCATGTTGGGCGTGACCGACATGCAGGAAGATCAGCCGGACAAGACCTTCAGAGAACGTCAACCTCATGCCCCCTGAATCTTGTCCGCCTCTGATAGTACAATCTGGCCATGTGCGTTCATGATGATGTAAGACAGAGATAAGGCAAAGAGCAGCCTAACCACACGAAACTGGGCGCTAGCTCGCGCTGAGCTCCACCTAGGATCATTGATCAGTTTCAGCTCAGAAACTTCCAGCATCGGCAGGCCACTGAGCTTCTTCCACCGGGACTTGTGTATGATGGACAGAACGATCATGAAGAGTATGAAAGTAATGGCAATCAGTGGTAGTAGCAACGTTACTACCAAGTCAAAGTAGGTTATTATGTGCAAGAACATCAGCCTTGGACTTGGCAAACATTTCTCAAGACCTTTCTCATTTGGCGTTACCTCGGCAGCAACAGAGGTGACTGTTATTATCAAGGTTATTTACGAATTTGGTTCATTTAGACAGCGTCCGTTTAGTCTGCATTGCTGGGAGAAAGCACGATAAGATGGTGGTCCGAGCTTATACTCCAGGCATTGTGCTAGCAAAAGCTAAACTATAACGGCCACTGTTGAGAATGATCAAAATTCTGCAAATTCAGATCAGATCTTGGCCGTTGGGCTTTGTTCAAACGCAAACAAGTGCCCATCTTGGTGCGCCCCAAACTTGTTTGATGTGTACAATAAATTTATTAAGAAACATTTTTGAGTAAACTGTCCGTTTACTTTGTCATGCTACCAGTATGTGACTCATAGTTTAAAGATTATATTAAACTCATTCAAAAGTGGATGTTTAAACTGAAGTAAATATTGTACCATCAGCTCCTCAGAATATAATGACAAATATAGATTGAGAAATCAACTCACTGTTTGTGTAATGTTCACCATTGATTTTGACATTGATTCCATATTCTCTGGTCATCCACCATTGATTTTGACATTGATTCCATATTCTCTGGTCATCCACCATTGATTTTGACATTGATTCCATATTCTCTGGTCATCCACCATTGATTTTGACATTGATTCCATATTCTCTGGTCATCCACCATTGATTTTGACATTGATTCCATTTTCTCTGGTCATCCACCATTGATTTTGACATTGATTCCATTTTCTCTGGTCATCCACCATTGATTTTGACATTGATTCCATTTTCTCTGGTCATCCACCATTGATTTTGACATTGATTCCATTTTCTCTGGTCATCCACCATTGATTTTGACATTGATTCCATTTTCTCTGGTCATCCACCATTGATTTTGACATTGATTCCATATTCTCTGGTCATCCACCATTGATTTTGACATTGATTCCATATTCTCTGGTCATCCACCTCAGTAAAGAAACAACTCATTTGTCAGAAAGATAAGATGTGTGCTCATATTGGTTGGTTCACTAAAAGGTGATGTACTGGCACAGTAATTTATAGAATTCAGCTCTTCACAATTAATGTGGCAAGATGAGATACACACCCAATATCAAACACGTCAGATGTGTCTGTTTTGTCCAAGTGATTAATGAGTTTGTCTTCCTTATGATACTTCAATGTTTTACTAGTAAAATCAGTGCAGTTTATCCATTTTTGTGAAATATGGCAAAAACAGCATCAAAATCACTTACTCTTTTCTTCAGCTCCAAAAACTCCTCCTCTTCATACCACCACCCTCTCCCCCCTCTTAAAGAAACATTAAATGGGCACATATATATATGTTGTACTGTGGTTTGCAGCAAGCTACAAGATTTATGCTTCTTGGTTGGACGCAACCAACTCCAGCGATTGTATGTACTGGGTTATGTTTCCTCCTCAATCCCTGCTCAGTTGACTAGACTTACCTAATATGTTTCCTGGCCCACCACAGGGAAGGGGAGTGAGTTTTTGATCAGTAATGGTTCACTGACACTGATAAAAAAAGTCAGTTTTGAAAATCTTACCACATTCAGCGAATGAGCTGTACAGTGTCTTGAGCCTATCAACATCCTTAAAAATGTCTTACTGAGTTCCCACAGTACTATAAGTAATCTTTATTTAAATCTGTTTGATCCCATATCACAGTTGAGGGAATGCATCTGGAGACAGTCCAGAGTTACAACTACCTGGGACATACTATAACCAATGATGGAAAATGCAAAACTGAAATAAACAAAAGAATAGGTATGGCAAAAAGTAATTTTAATGCCATGAAAAATATACTAACAACAAAACAAATATCAACAAGGCTGAAACTAAGATGGCAAAATGTTATATCTTCTCAATATTCCTGTATGGTGCAGAAACATGGACATTAGGCAAGAAAACAGAACAGAAAATTGAAGCCTTTGAAATGTGGATTTATAGAAGAATAGGTAGAATTGGATGGAAACAAAAGATAACAAACGATAAAGTTTTAAAACAACTGAAAATAAAAAGAGAACTACTAAATACAATTAAGACAAGACAAATGAAATTTTTGGGGCATGTTAAAAGACACAACAACCTACTAAAAGTAATATTGGAAGGAAAAATACAAGGTAAAAGAGGCAGAGGCAGACCAAGACTAACATGGACGAGTAAACATCAAAAGATGGTCAAGTCAATCTATGACAGCCTGCACCATCAAAGAAAGAAACAGAGTAGAATGGCGATCCATGGTAGCCAACCATCGTTGCGGAGAAGGCACATGATGATGATGATGATGATTTGATCCGAAATGACCTTTAAACATGCTGTATGTTTCTAAAGGTCACATTCTTCATACATTTCATTCAGGTTATAATTTTGTCATTTCATTTTCATTGATAAGTAAGACTAGTTTTTATAATTTTTCATGTATAGACAGTTCCCCTGTATGCCATTTTAACAATTCCCCAAATGGAAGTGTCAGAAGATTACCTGGACTTTGGAATTTGCCTTGTTGGACAGAGTCGAGAACTTCACTTGGATATATTCAATGTAACTGCTTCTCACTCATATTGGTGGATTTCCATTGGTGAGTACATTCTCTTTTCCTTTATTCCTTATTTATTTAGATAGAAAATGGTGGTGGTTATGGGGGTGGGGGCAGAGAAGTGCTGAAGGAAGGTAGACAAAGAAGGTGACTTACAATTTGTTTTCACTCTGACTTGCCTTGCGAATCACAATGCTTTACACACAAAAAAACTGTTTAAAATGTTCAATAAATCTAAAGGTTTCTCATCATACAGATGTAGCGAGCTCTTATTAGACAGTTATTCATTGGCTCCAATTCTATAAGGCTTCTTACAGCTGTATTTGTCATCAATATTCCTATCTCTTCTCTGCATTTTCCACCTTCCCTGCCTGCATATACTATTGTTTTGTTGTTTATCCACTGACCTTCTGTCTGTTCTCAGCCATCACATTTATCTGAAATATTGAGGTTATATCTATCCATCTTGTTTGTCACTTAGTCCAATTTTGTTAGTGCAGCTGATTTTAGTTACAATTTTGGGACCAAAAGTTGAAAGCATTGTTAGATCCTGATAATAATTCATTATTTCTATTTGAGGGTCAAGATTTTTGTTTCAATAACAACACATGTTTTATGATGGCAGCATGCTAGGCCACCAATCAACTGTCCATAATAAGATGAAGGAAAGCTTTATTCATGCCCACATAAAATATAATTACAAATTTATCTCTATTTTTATTGTCTCTCTAGTTGATGGATTTGAATCACTGCACTCACAACAGCTTAAAGGTGTTTGATTCCTTTCACAGCAGTAGTTATACTATACATTTTTATGAATCCCTTAGCTTATTGATGAAAAGCCTCCTATTCATTCCCTCAGTCTTTTGTACTACTTGTAGCAAGTTTAGTTCCAAATTCCCATTAAGATTCTTATTATTTCCTAGAAAGAGTTTGACTGTCATATTTTCCTACTATTTTCCTGAGGATAATTTTAATTTATTTTGCCCATTTTAGACTGTAATAAACAATTGCATATCAGGTGCAACAAAGAGGAAATTGCATACTGTAATAAATGAAATTGCTGGAACTAAATTGATCATGAGCTCAAAAAAAGAAGCAGACCATCACAAGTAATGCCCTGTAACATACTCCAAAAGGAAAGCAATAGGTATATAAAAGATATATGGGCAACATTCGAAGCACAGTGGCATGGTGTAAAAAAAAAGTAAAGTATCCCGTCACGCCAAGTGGCGTATAGGGAATATGGTGTTAGTGACCATAAATTTTACAGACCTTCGGTACATAATTTTTTGGGTAATGTGGTCAGCATTATGCCCATGTGGCATGGTGTGGCTTAGACTAAATTTGGTCTTAACTGCTACTCCATTCTTATTTTGAGTGTGTACTAATATGGCAGTGAAGTGGCTAGGGAAACTGGCTGTTATTTCATTATGGTGTTCAGCAAAAGTTTGGAAATAGAATCAACAATGGTGGTGATAGCATGGTTGTTGTTTACATGACAAAGCCTTAGTGACAGATCCACAAAGTATGCCTACAGAAAATTGAGAGGCAGTCTCTGCAGCAGAAGTGATGCATCTTCTGGATGACTATAAAGTGAGACTCTTTATCTAATTTGTACTGTCTTTGGCATGCTGGTGTGCACAACAATGAAATAACCAATAAACTTGTTGACAGCTGTGACACTCAGTGTGGCCTGATTCTGAACAAAAAGGCATTGCCAAGTGTGTTCTTCACTCTTTAAGAGAAGAGAAGGAGGATGTGTGGGACATGGATGTACATATTGAGAAACTGATGAGTCTAGAGGTGGAAAAGGAGTCTAGTTGACTCAAAGTGCCTAGTGCAAAAATAGTATCTACAATCAGTGCCATGCAGAATAATCAATCTGCATATGCTTCAACAAGGAAATTAGAGAAATCGCCAATCAACCACTAATATCTTCAGTAATCAAGAAAAGACGATGGTCATATGTTGGACATGTGATGAGAAGAGATAACAACCGAATAGCAAAGCAAGCCCTCATATGGGAAACAACAGGTAAGAGAAAAAAGAGGAAGACCCAGGGAGACACTGAGAAGAACATTGATGAGAAAGGCAAGAGCAGCAGGATTCGGCTCCTTCAATGAGATAGAGCTGATTGCACAGAACAGAGACAAATGGCGAGATTTGATAAAATATCTTTAAAAGAATTGAAAAACTGCTAGAACAAAAATTCAGATAGGAGAAGGTGTATCTTGGTCTACGCCCTATAGGCCAGCTACGGCTCGAAAGGTCAATAGATAGATAGATATGCTTCAAGAAATCCTGGGACAAGCAGTGGAGTAGATTTGAGGATGCCCTGACTTCAATGAAACTGATTCTATAAATGTAATAGAAAAGAGTGTAACTTTTAAGAAATATGCTGTTAGTGCCTATATTTAGAAAAAAATCATCAGCACATTTCTGAAGAGTGTGGTCAGCACTATGACAGGCAATCTTTCTTTCTTGAGAAAACATTTCTGGTACTCATTTAAGGCTAAGTAACTTTAGAAGCTGCTTGATTGATGAAGTCACTAATCACTTTACTACCAGAGCTGCATTATGTTAGATTTTGGGCTATCTGTAAATAATGATCACACACTGTGCAAGGTAGAGAGAACATATTGCTAGTCTGCAAGAGACTAAACGTTGTGTCAATCAGTGATTGCTTTGTCCAATAGTATAGCAGCCAGGACAGAAGAAAAAATGAAATGAATGTGAATGTCATTTACATAGAAATGTAAAGAAGAAAGATAAGAACATATTCCTCCAAGATATCATCCATTCTTACAGATTTCCAACATCACTTTATTATAACAACAGTGAACACATTTTTTTATTGTGGTACAGGTGGAAATGATAACTTGATTGTACAATGTACATAGGAAGAGGGTACAAGGTTATTTCTCAATCGACCCTTATCGAGTCATACATCGTTATGGTTGGTCTTGGTTGACATGGACATACTGATCTGGACATGATAAATACCTGACACACATTGAATCAGCAACGACCTTACAGGTAGATTACTAAGATGTTTAGGAGGCTGGCTTAAATCATCCATCTCTCCAGGAATTTACTAACATTGTGTCTTATCAAATATCAATTTCAAATACTTTCACTCAAGCTTAACTTACTGACCAGAATGCTGTCCTTGTGGAATACTATCCCCACAAACTACTATTCAGTTTCTAACTTCCTATCAAACCTCTAAAGTTTTTAACACTGTCCTTTACAGACCATTAATCTCTACTTTCTTATTAGACTAGCTGAATAATTATCTACATCTTGAGTTGCTATAATCTACTTGAGTCCATCTAATCTTGTCTGGATCTAGGTGTTGTCAGCATTCAAGGTGTTACCCTATTTCACCAGTTCTTTCTCTAATCTCTCAAATGCAGCCATTCCCCACGATGTAGTGTGAGCCTCTGTCAATCTCTAACAAAGAATATGGCTTTTGGCTACAGTCACCTGACTAAACTGGACATGACTTGCATGAGATACCCTTGAACTCTGGTTGACAACAATTTCTCTGTCTTTCAATCTACAAGGTTATTTCCCCAACCCCTTTTTTTGTGTGTAGTCCCTCAACTTCTATTGTTATCCTTACAAAGCTAACACTGGCACACCACCACTGATGTGAAGTTGTTGGTTTCTTCTGTCAGAAAGTAAATCATGTACCTGTGACGATGACACTTTCCACATCCAGCCAGAAAAGGGCATGCTTGAAGCTCAGATCAACTATGCTAACAAGAGTACAGTTCAGTTGAAAGTTATCTTTACAGCCAGGTAAGAACCTTAACACTGTCTTGCATCATCATCATCTTGTACCATTGCTGCCTTGAAGTTTTGTCAACATTATGCAACATTTCACTCTGTCGCTTACCCTGATGGTACACACTGTCAATGGTTTTCTGGCCTATCTCTTGATATTGAAGATCTACTTCAGACGTTTACTGCTTCTGCCTTGTTTGTCTTATGTTTTCCTTCCCAAAATGACTTTCAGTATGTTTCTCTTTATGTGTAAAAAAATGTCATGTGTCTTGTTTGAATTTTTTTAAATTTTTCAACTGACTCAATCCTTTTCTGTCCACTCAATTTTTCCCAATCTTTTATAAATCCACATTTCAGGACCTTCAGTTTTGTTTTCTATTTTTGTACCTAGTCTCCATCTTTCTGCACCATACAAGAGTTTTGCTTTGATATAACACTTTATACTATACTATTCTTATTTTAGTTCTGATGTTATTTGCTTGAATATTTCATATTCTTAAAAATGCCTTTTGCCTTTCATATTTTTATTTTCTTTCTGCCTCACATTTTCTGTAACTTGTTCTGACATGTCCAAAATAGGCTATATTCCTGAACTCTTTCTATGTTTGTTCTCTCTACCTTATATTGACTTGCATTTTCTGTACCATATCTCTATTTATTATCATAATTTTAGATTTTATTAATATTTTTTATCAAATCCACATTCACTGCTTTTTCTGTTTATTTCATTAACTTTTTGTTGTGTGTCTGCTGGACTTTCTACCAGTAGTACAGTTTCATCAGCATATCTTAGGTTGCTGATTATATTTCTATACATATTAAATCCTGACTTTTTCATGTCTTTCATAGAACATATCAGTTTTTATAACAAAAAGTGTAGATTTCTCTCTATTACATTTATCACTATTGAAATCACTATTTCCAGTACACGTTACATATCAATCTTATGTCATCATTTAGACATTCTATAAGTTGTTTATGTTGTACTCTGTCAAAAGCTTTGGTGTAATCTATAAAGCACTTAGAAATTGGTTTGTTTACTTTTTTATACTTATTTAAAAATTAACATCCTCATGCAGAAGAGAGTTTCTTTGTCCATTAGCACACAACTTAATTTATAATAATACAAACTCAAAGTACTTTGTTTTATGATACTGATGTTTCTTGAATTTGTCAAACTGATGAAGTGTCTATGCTTTGGACCTACAGTGAGCTGATAACAGTCAGTGAAATATAGGTGACTTCTGGCATTAATCAGTGAAATATAGGTGAATGCTGGCATTAATCAGTGAACTATGGATGACTGGTGGCATCGAGCAGTGAACTATAGATGACTGTTGGCATTAGAGTCAGTGAATTATAGATAACTGCTAGTATCAGAATCAGTGAATCATAGCAGATCAACACAACACTCCACCTCAACATGGTGGCCCCAGAAGCTGTAAGGTTCTAAAATAGAAAGGCAAACTCAATCCAAAAAACTGCAATGTACAGATGAAGTCTAATGTGGCTGACCCAAAGATGCAAATATCTTAGTTTATGGTAAATGGTGAAATAAACCAACAATTCCCATTTCTGAATTTACAAAAATTAAATAGAAGATAAATAAGAAGAGTTTACAGTTTTTATTTCTGTGTTTCATAAAAAATTTATCTTTACTGCATTTTCCTGTTACTGGGGTCTTATAGGACTAAGAGAGAGGGAATAAAATTGTTATAACAAAATTATCTGTGTTGAGCAAAAAAATGCAGATATTGCAACTTCCAATGCAACAAATGCTATTTTCAGCTTGAACAATTAAACAAAAGAGAGACATAAGAGAAATGTTTCTTTTAATTTATCTGTCTCATAAATCATATCATGGATGTGAATCATGGAGACTGCTTGCTGCATTAGAGATGTTATTTTTGTCAAGGAGTGTGTAAATATTTTATTTTTTATTGTGATAGTTCTTTTCTTTTTTTTTCACCAGACATTCAGATGTTTATGACTGCACTTTTATGATTCAAGGACTGCTGGGTGAACGTCCACGTCGAATTTTGGCGGTAGGTGAAGGGTCGTATGACGGTTGTCATGAAGCGATTCTTGATGTTTGAGAATGATATGGCAAATAGATCAAGATTAATGTTCTCTATACTAATAGTAGTTTGATCATAATTGTATGTTGCAGAAGTATCTCTTTCTTCCTTCCATCCGTCCTTCCTTCCTCCCTCCCATCCTTTCTTCCTTCCTTTCTTCCCCTTCTCTTCATCCCTCTCCCCTTCCTCACTCCCTCCCTTCTTTTGTGTTGAAAAACAACAGTGGTTTTGACTGGCATTCACTAAGGTTTAATATTTAATGGTTAGAGGGTTATGAATGGTTTCTAGTCTACTCTGTATTAAATAGGTCTCTGGCTTGTTGAGGTTTAGAAAATGAATGTGTACCTAATAGGATGCATCTTTCTTTATAGCATTCACTTCATGAGTACCAAAAGAAATTGATTGACCTCTTTGTCATCCATCTTGAAAAGGGCGTTAAGTGGGTTTAGATGCGTTGTGTTGTAGTGCCTTTTGGCTCAACACATTCAACTTCAGCACATAATTTTTACTAATGGGTTGCTTCCCTCTTCAATCCCTACTCTTTTGGCCAGACTAGACTGGTTAGTCTGTTTCTAGAGGCAACGTGAAGGGTGGAGCAGGGTCTGGATGGTTTTGGTTCACCGATCCTGGCGCAAGCCATCAGCTGTGCATCATTGACGCTTCCAGCTCTGCTGCTGTGAGACGCCATGCCACTAGATGGATCTTAAGGGCAGTGATATGTTTTCCAAACATGTTTACCTAAAAACTTTTTTTTTCCCTCAGAACTCTACATTTATGATAAGTTGTCCTTGTTTTAATATGCAACCTCTTGTGCAGCCCAGTTTAAATATTGCAAGAGTTAGTTTAAATTTGATTGGCTATTTCTTTTGAAATACTGGGAAGTATGAGAGGAAAAAATGTTCTTTCACATTTGTGACTGTTTGTGACAGTTTAATGGCAATCCTTCCAAAATATAATTTCTGCATTCATTTTTTTGTAGGCTTGTTTAGAAATAATATCTCTCAGACCTCAACATCCTGTTAGGTAGTCTGAAGACTGATTCAAAGTTGTCTTATCATGCCCTTTCTGCTTTAAATTTTGTAAAATATAACCTATATTTTCATGGATTTATAATGAGATGGTTTCATTTCATTTTTTTTTCAAATTTACATCACAGAAAAATAAATTCCATATAACACATCCATATATAAGCTGTAGGATAAGTATTCTTCATTGAGTGATTTTAGATTTGAGCACTTTATACCATTGATATTTTATCTACAGGGCTGAGTTATTGCAGTTAGTGTGTCCTTTTTGTCAAATAGAGAGTATAGAGACCATTTTCTATACTTTCTTGTTTGTTAATGAAGTTTACATATTTGGTATCTATTATTAATTATATAAGTTTTGTTATCACCTTATATTCTATTAATTTTTTGGTAAAAGTCCTAGTTTTCGAGACATAAATGTATTCAATTCAGAAGAGTAACATCCCTTTGAATGACATTGCACTTTATTCGGTGGTTCTCTAGTCTGTCATTAAAAGTTCCCTAATTGTAGAGAAAAGAGAAATAATTTGAGGGTAAAGTTCTATGTTTCCTAAACCAAACCCTGACTGTAACCCAAAAATAAAATAAATAGCATTAGTGATGAACATTGTTGAAAGCAGAGATACATTTTAGTATTTGAGAACCACTGTAGTTTTGTTGTGATGCCAACTAAGGGGAGAATACTTTAATTTATTTCTTTAAACTAGGAATACTAGATTTTTGTCATTTGTTGAAATATTTTCAAAATTCTCATATAATATGCACAGAAATAAGTCACTTATTATGTGTGTAATAGTCTATTTTGCACATTGATGTTCTTTAGAGTATTCTCAATATTAATTATTATTATGGTTTTGGAATGCGCCAGTATCACTGCAAACAAATTAAAATCCATAATTGCTCAACTGTCCGTGCTAGTGGAATCATCCGAATTAATATCTCATCTTCCAAACAAAGAAAGGTAGCTACAGATCTCATCATAGCAGTCTTAGCACATGCCAAAAGGCATGGGCGAAACTGCACAGAAAGTGAACACAGCCATCTGTTCCCCATCATATGATATCACTCATCGTAACTCATCGGAATATCAAAACACGATAAAAAGGGATGAAACGCACAGCTCACAGTGGTGTGCACAGAGCACTTAACTCAGTAGCTCCTGCAGCAAGCTGGACTAGTAATATGAGGAAATTGCAACATGGAACAATTTTCAGACACAGCCTTTAACGGTTCCTGCTGTCTATCTGCCATATTGATAGGAAGTTCACGTCCTCCTAAAAATGTTGATCGTCATATTTTATTAAATGTATAGCGCTTGATGATGTTAGGACATCATTTTTGTCTCCAAATCCGAACATATCAAACACAGTTATTCATTGGATTATCCTCATCATACATCTCAATATTAATTATTTTACATGGCTCGAAACACAGTCTTTCGCAGGAGTATGTTTTCTCAGTGACTCCATGAGTATGCTTAAGAAGGTTGAGGCTGGGTGGAGGCGAAGAGAGTGGTTGAAGTCCCTGCAGCTGTCAACTTTAAAAGAAATCGTCTTCATCTACGTACCTGGCCACTCTGGAGTGCAAGGGAACGAACGAGCTGACAAGCTTGCTGAAAAGGCTAAAATTTCAGATGGCAACGCCATGGACAACGCGGACATTTTACACGCAATCCGCGAGGCGGGAAGAGTAGCAGACTCTCGAGACGACAAGGATTCAAACGCAATGGCGAGACTAACGCATAGTCGCGTAAGGCTTGGCACAGCTAAGAGCGAACATTTTTCAGGACGCCAGAGGTGTATGGTTAACCAACTGCGAACCGGCACGATCAGCCGTCACACACTTGTGAATTTACTCAAAAGGAAATCGGAGCACTTATGGGTATGCCCCTTGTGCAAGGAGGATGATCTTTCGACTAATGACTAATTAATTATTTTTTAAAACTCATTGAAATGTTTACTTTGTTTAGCATAGATTCATCTCACTCATTATAACTGTTTGTCCACAATTCAATGGCTCTGACATATAACATGTTTGCAGGAAGTGGTGCCTTGTTCAGCTATTGTTGAATATTTGTTTAAAAGGATGTTAATAGGTTTTTACTGTACAGGCTTGTGTTATAACTCACCATCAAAACTGAAACTTACGACAGTAGTCTGTTATGTTCAATCAACACTTATTTTTTACTTATCATAACTTTGAACATGAAATAATGCAGCAGAAAAAAAATTTTTATCCTTAAAAATGTGGATTTATCATTAACTTTGTCTTTTCAATATTGTATCATGGGACTGGATATGGGAGTTAAGACGTTTTAGAGATTTCCTCACTCTTTCTGGTGGCATTTTATGGTTACTATAGTTCCACCATGTTTGAGGCATGCCATTGACAATTTCAAGTAGATGCAGAGTCAGTAGAGAGAGCTGAATTTTTCAATGACTTTCATCATTTGTACTTAACTCTGTGAATCTCCCATGAAGCAATTTCTTAAGAGAATACACCTGTTTCATACAAATCACCATTAAGAAATTTTTTCCCTTGTAGATATTTTGCTTCATTTATCTGAAATAGACATGTGGACATGTTTTTGTAAAGGAACTTGATTAGATTACTCTTAAACAAATTAAATGATTAAAACATATTTTTTAATAATTACAATTTTTAATAAATTTTGCAACAATGTTTACAATATCTCAAAATAAACTGAACAAAGTAAAGTTTTAATGATAATTATTAAAATTATATAACTTGTGGGACTCTGAAGGTTACCAGTGTATCTTTAATTTCTTAGCACCTCTTCAGGTTTTATTGCAGCTAAAAACTATAAACATGATTGATTTTAATCTTTCATCATGCATCTGTTGCTATAGATACCATTGAAGTGCTGTGTTACCAATTTTCATTATGTATTGATGCAATGAAATTGTTATTTAAAATATTATACACATATACAGTTCAAGTGCTTTGTTATCAATAATATACAATAACAAGTCCTGGAAAATTGAAGTAAATAAATTCATTATCTGTTTCCGTTTATTAATTATGTTTTTCAGGGAGTGAGTGATTGAGTTGACTGTACTGATTTCTGGTACAGGGTACATTATTTTTTCTGTTGAATTTGAAATGAAACCATAACAGGTACTTTGTGGTGAATGCTCTAAGTTTGCAATCCCTCAGTAAATTATCAAGAATATTCCAGAAATAGTGATAGAAAGTTGAAATAGTTTACTCATTTATGACTTAAACACAAAATGTTAAATATATAACCCACTTATAGTCCTACAGTATCATCATCATCATAAGATATACTGGTTGATGTAGGCGATTATGCTCTTCCCACAGTGCATTGTAGCAGTTCTGCTGTTGACTGTTTACCATTTCAAGACACCATAAATTATCTTCTCTCTTTGTCATCCACAATCTCACTTTCCCTCTGTTTTGCCAGTTGTAACAAAGTATTCCGACTTTCATCTTATGATGTGTCCAAAAAATGTCACTTGTTTCTTTCTGATCTTTTTCAGCTCACTTTCTGTGTTGGCCTCATTGAGAATTTTCTCATTGGTCTTTTTAACAGTCCAAGGAATTCTCAACACTTTTTTAAGAAATCTCATCTCTCTGGCTTCTTATCATCTTTTAATTTATTTGTCTACTATCCATGATTCACTTCCGTAAATCAGAATTGGTTTTATAGAGCACAGATGAGCTCTCTTTCTCACTTTGCTTGACAGAGACTAGTTGCACAAACTGTTTTTAATTTTCTGAAATGATTATGATTCTGGCTTGTACTATTCTGCTTTTTATTTATGTGGTACATCTTCCTACAGTATAATGTTATATACAATGGCAGACATTAAAAGACAAAGAGTGTGGTCTGTTTCAATTCACATTTAGGGACAACTAGTTGGGTTTTATGAGACTTCCATTGGAAATGTGCACAATCTTGCTGATTGGCTAATATTCTGACTGGTACATGGCTGATTATCAATTCTGAAAAAAACATGCATACAGCAAGCAACATGTACACATGTTGGTACTTCTGACTGACATGTATATTAATTGTAGCACATCTCATTACATGTTAACAACTTTTGGTATTTCTGATTGACATGTATACATCTTGTTGTCATTCTTGATTGACGTATTAACAACTTTTGGTATTTCTGATTGACATGTATACATCCTGTTGACATTCTTGATTGACATGTTAACAATCTGGTAGAAGGAATCACCTGAGTCACTTGTTATGTATGTAAGAATAAATATAACAAGATTCTACTTGTTTGTTTTTTTCAAGCAAGAAACCAATGTATTTGAATGTCTTATCTGTGATTGTATCTTTATAATGCTGACTATCAGTACTTTTTTCTTGCCGTATGCAACGGTACATAGTACCTGCACCTATTTTATATTAAAAATCCAATTTATTCTTCTTCTACTTTTCTCTTTTCACTGATACCTAAAAGGTGTTGTGGTTTATATCATTTGTCGTTCTTGTGCTGCTCAAATTGTCTGAATTAGTGATTTTCCTTTGTTGTTACATGTCTCTGTCACTGCATCTATCCATCTTCTTCTGGGTCTTCTTCTTGGTCTTTTCCCATGCATTCTCAAGAAGAACGCCCTTGATGGTGATTGGTGAGGATTCATTCTGACCAGGTGACCAAACCATTTAAGTTGTTGTTATTCTATATATTCTTGGCAGGGTTTTGTTCCTACTATTTTTCTTATGGTTTCATTTGGTATTCTATCTCTTCTTGTGTTGTTTGTTACTTTTCCAATTTATTGACAGTAAAAATATACTCTCTCAATGAAGCTGAGATTAGAAAGTATTAGGTTGCAAATTCTGCTTAAATGAAAGAGAAATCAGTTTTGGTTTTCATGAATATCTTCAAGAAAATAAATCCCCAGACAGACTACTTCCTCTAAAGAACACTTTGGACACATATTTACAGTATCTTTCAGTGCATGTGTTCCAGTGAATGTGAAAGGGGTTTCTCTCAGATGAACCTTATAGTAACTACATCTAGGTCATTTCTGCTTGTACGGACAACCTCTGCACTGATGTTCATCAGGATAGTCGGATTCTCCTCTCACCAAATTGATTCCTAGAAAATATGTGGATTCATTCACTCCGAAGATGTCATTCTTCTGTTGATACCAAAAGCAAGAAGGTATCTAGAGATGATGAGGATATGTTGAAAGTGTGAAAGTTGCTGTAAAATCTTCACGGTGTGTAAAGGCACTTTTTTTCCATTAAAAAAGCACTAAAATAATATATATATATATATATGTATATATATATCTATTGACCTTTCGAGCCGTAGCCTGCCCATAGGGCGTAGACCAAGATACACCTTCTCCTATATGAATTTTTTGTTCTAGCAGTTTTCTTTTAAAGATATTTTATCAAATCTCGCCATCTGTCTCTGTTCTGTGCAAGCAGTTCTATCTCATTGAGGGAGCCGATTCCTGCTGCTCTTGCCTCTCTCATCAATGTTCTTCTCAGTGTCTCCCTGGGTCTTCCTCCTTTTCTTTTACCTGTTGTTTCCCATATGAGGGCTTGCTTTGCTATTCGGTTATTATCTCTTCTCATCACATGTCCAATGTATGACCATCGTCTTTTCTTTATTACTGAAGATATTAGTGGTTGATTGGCGATTTCTTTAATTTCCTCGTTTGTTTTGAATTCATTGCATGCTATACCAAGTATTTTCCTTAGACATTTATTTTCGAATGTGTTCAACTTTGTTTCTATGTCTCTTGTTGTTTTCCAGCTTTCACACACAAATGTAAGGGTTGATAGTACATTTGATTTGAATAGTCTAAGTTTTGTGTTTGTGCTGATAAGTTTTGATTTCCACAACTTTTCAAGGCTTCTGAAATACATTGCTGCTTTAGCTATTCTGATTCTAATTTCTTTGCTTGTATCCCCTTCTCGATCAATGTGACTTCCATGATAGATAAAGTGATTGATCTCTTCCACTGGTTTGTTTTCCATGTATATTTTGTCGTGTGTTGGAATTAAACTTTTCATGACCTTAGTCTTGTCATGATTAATCTCAAGCCCAATTTTGCTGGCTATTGATGATAGTTCATTTGTGCTTTCCTGCATCATTTTTATCTGGCTGCTGATAAGAACTATGTCATCAGCAAAGTTGAGGTCCTCCAAATGGTCTCCTTGTATCCATTCTGTGCCTTTATTACCAGTGCAGCATTTCTTCATTATGAAGTCCATAATAACTCCAAATAACAAGGGTGATAAAATACATCCTTATTTAACCCCAGTTTCTATTGGGAAACATTCGCTCAGTCCTTCCTATGCTCGAACTGCACATGTGCAACCATCATACATGTCTTTAATAATATTTATGATTTTTTATGGTAAGCCATATTGCTTCAGAATTTTCCACAAAGAATCTCTATGAATACTGTTGAATGCTTTTTTTGTAGTCGATGAAGTTAAGTACAAAAGGTTTTTGCTTTTCAATGTGTTCCTCCAATATAAGTCATAGAGTGAAAATGTGGTCAAGGCAGATTCTCCCTTTTCTAAACCCAGCCTGTTCTTCACGCATTACTGTATCTATTGAATCCTTTATTCTATTTAGGATGATTTTTCAGAATAACTTTGAGGCAACTGACAAAAGTGTCACGCCTCTCCAGTTGTTACAATCTCTGAGATTGCTTTTTTTGGGATATTAACAATGATTCCTTTTTTCCATTTATGAGGCGTCTTCTCTGCTTTCCAAATGATGTTGAACATTTTCTGGAGATGTATTAGATTATGGCTATCAATTGCCTTGAGGATCTCAGCTGTTAACTTATCCTCTCCAGCAGCCTTGTTATTGGTCATTAGCTTTAAGGTGGTTTCTATTCCGCTCAAGGTGAAGTCATCTAAATTTACATCTAATTCTGCTGCTGGTGTTTCAGCTTCAAAATCTATTAAATTGTTGGGTAGTGGACGGTTAAGAATTTCTTTGAAGTGTTCCGCCCAACGGGCTTTTATATCTATATAAAATTTAAGTTCAACTCTAGCATATGTAGAGGTCTGCTCCTAGATTTTTACTCTGCTGCAGTTGATACTGAAAGCAAGAAACGATCTAGAGATGACAAGAAGACGACAAAGAGGATATTTTAAAAGTGTAGAAGTAGATATAATAACATCGTCAGGGTGATTACCTGTACCTTTTTTCACCAGTAAAAAGGCACTGCTATCTATTATATAAATATTGAATAAACACTGGAAGACAGAAATAAGGAATTTGAAATTGAGTTATTTGCGGGTCATCATCATTACACTCCGATCATTTGAAATGAGAATGTAAAGACAACAAGTACATATCAGTTGAAAAAAAAAACACATGCTATTGAAATAATTTTATCTTTAAAAAATTGCTATCACAACACTGATAATTTTCAAAGGCAATGTCAAAAATGCAGATGTAGCTGAAGAAAAGAGATGAAAAAAAAGATAAAAGAGAGCATAATGGAATAAACAGATCCTGATTTTGCATGCATCCAAAGATTCACATGAGACAAACATAAAGAAGTAAAGGTAAAGTACCAGACTTGAATCTGCGTCTTTGCATGTGAGTTTTCACCCATATATGCTCGGCTACCTATCCAGAAGTGTTTGGAGACTTCTGGATAGTGTCGCTTCAAGCATTGAAACTCAAGATATAAAGCGGCATTCCCCACCTTCCCAAAATTCTACCCTGGTACCTATTTCAGCCAGCGGTTGGGTTGATCCGCGGGGTATTTATATTTTTTTTTATTAACCATGAGTACAACTCACACAGCTTCCAGCGGGAATCGAACACGGGTTGTCCAAATGTCAGTAGCCCAGGTGGATGGTTTTCTCAACTAGGCTACTGAGGCCCCCACAAAGATAGATGAAAGCGACAACAGCTACACTGCATCAACACAGACGGTCAAGGGTTAAGCATGCAGAATAAAGAAACAAACTAGGAATAATGTATGAAACATCAAATGCAGCAATGATTAGATAATATAGTTATGTGACATTTTGTTTTTTAACAGTAGACATGGGGTCAGGTTGAAGATCAAACTAGAGAGTATGAGTGAACCCAAATGGACCGTCATGGCATCTTATTTTGACAGTTAAATGATATTTGTTATGCTGGTTAACGTTTTGGCTTTTCAATCAAGTAAATGGGGGTTCAATCCCATTCTTATGCACTCCAGATGATCCAGATGAAAAAATAGAAATGCATCTTCAAGTTAGTGGGGAGGTTCATTAAATAGTGTTGAATATATTATTTTCTATAATAGAGTCTACCTTTATTTCTTGTATTAATTCCTTTCTATTCATCCTTTCTTCCTTTCTCTCTCCCTCCTCCCCTCCCTTCCTTTTTTGCTTTTCAAATCTATTAACGTTTGTTCAAACCTTCACAAATCTCACGTGTGGAGAACCGTATAGACAACAGACTAAATTAAAACAATATCAGTCAAAGTTCATTCCCAACTTTTCAAAGACCCTACAATTCTATCCATTAGATGCATTGTATTTGACCAACTATCTTGACCTCAACAGATAGTACAGACCATAGAGGGGAGCTTAATTGTCAGTCTTGTAATGTTACCTTTTGTTAAAGATTCACATTTACCATATTTGTGACGTCATCTGGCTCACACTATTCATGTGACAAATAAGCACGCTCGACGTGATTACCTTATCGGTAACTTCTATCAGGATGGGAACATTTTGTCAGGTGCAGATGGAAGTGGTGACTGAGACATATTTAGTTCACGATCGGGCAAACTTTAGCACTACGTCAGCGAAATATCAACATGTCAAGAATTGTGTTCTGGTTGCTTGTCTTTGCGGCAATTTGCAGCTGTCAGGTTGTTCTTGGTCAAAGTAAGTGTTTGTTCCGAAGTAACGGTGCAGAGGGTGGGGGACCTCGTAACATAATATGGGGTGAGAGAACAAGAAAGGGGGTAAGGTATTTTTTAAATTTTCCCATGCAAGACCTGCCAGTAAAATAACATTTTGAGGGAAAATGAGCTGGCAGAGTTCGTTAAGTGCAGGCCTTATTGGTAAGGAGCTGTTGCTAAGAGTTAGGTCGAATACTGGTTCGGGCTGTCTACTTTTTGCTGCTGTTTTTTTTTTTTTTGTAGATCTTTAACGAGTGCTGTTAGATTATACCTCTTTGATTAATGGTTAGCATGATGGCTTAGCGACAAAGTTAATGCGGATTCAATCCCAGCATGTCGTTCGTCAGTCGATCCATGTTCAAAGGAATGGTGGCAGTTTGACTCACACTTGAATGTAAAGGGCAAGAACAGCGAGGATGAAAACTAGTACCTCCGTCATTTTTAAATATGGTGACCTAAGGTAGCGAGGTTTAATGCTTCAGTCACTACCTGTCAACTCCCCGTGGAGCGAATGTCTTTAATAAACACTTTCCTAGCCTTACTGTTTGGTGTTAGTCTCTTAAGACCGCTACATGTCTTCTCCATCTACTTCATTTGCTTCTACGTCTTCTCCGTGTATATTTTAGTCTTCCCTTTTGTCTCCTTTCTTGGGGACTCCGAAATGGGGGGGGGGGGGGGGGGCAGTCGTGTAATACTCTCAGCTGTCTTCTACAGTGTATGTCTTATCCTGTGCAATCAGCTTTGTCACATCTCTTTGTTCACCGTTGTTTGTCTGATAGTATCCCATAATTCTACGAAACGAGTAGTATCGTTATGGTTATTGTTATGGAAGGCCTCGGTATCACTGTAAACGAATTAAAATACATAATTGCTCAACAGCCCGAACCAGTAGAATCATCCGAATTACTATCACATCTCCCAAACAAAGAAAGAAAACTGTAGATCCCATCATAGCAGTCTCAGCACACGCCAAAAGACACACGCGAAACCGCACAGAAAGTGAACACAGCCAACTGTTTAAAAATAAAGTAAAGAACCCCGTCACGCCAAGTGGCGTATAAGGAATATGGTGTTAGTGACAATAATTATTTACAGACCTTCGGCACATTATTTTTGGGGTTATGTGGTCAGTATTACGCCCGTGCCGCTTTACTTTCCCAGAATAGCCAAATGTAGTATTTTTATAATTTCCACTAATGAAAGTCGGCATCATTGTGACTGTTATTTTTTTTTTTTTTCATTTTTTCGCAGCAATAATTACAGACTTATAACTTTAGATTTAAACATTTTTATCTTTGCATTTCTTCTGATTTTCATGTCTCCTAGTGTAATGTGTCCACTTGCTTTTGATATCATTTTGGTATTGCTCTCTGTTCCATCTTTTTTGTCTATATTACTGCCTGGGTATACGGTATATGAGGTTCTACATCTTCGAGAGATATTTCTCCAATAACTATCTTGTTATTGCCAACTGCATTAATACTCATCATTTCAGTCTTATCTTGTCATTTTCAGTCCTAGCTGCTATGACTTCTCATCAAGTATGTTCCTTCTATCTTGCGTTTGTTTAGAGAGTAGGTCATTGATCTTCTTGGTCTGTGACCACACGATTCCATTCATGTTGCTCTTTGTTATTCTCATAATAAAATCTATAGTTATCTAGAGGAGAAATGAAGATATCGGACATTCAAGCCTCCCATGTGTTATCATTTCAAATGGTCGCGTGAGCTGTTCTCATGTACAAAGCTTCTTTATTTCTTATGATGCTTTTATCAGGTAATGCACTTTGTAGCATTTTTTGTGACTGCTGGGAAAATAGAGGAAATAAAGAATGGAGGGAAAAGAGTGAGAAAAGATGCCAGGCAGTTTAAAAGAAAAGCTTGGTACGAAGCCAACAACATAACTGATAAAGAACTGTCAAACAGTGTTCTGGTGTCAAAGTGAGAGTTCTGGTGTCAAAGTGAGAGTTCTGGTGTGAAACCGAGAGTTCTGGTGTCAAAGTGAGAGTTCTGGTGTCAAAGTGAGAGTTCTGGTGTGAAACAGAGTTCTGGTGTGTAACCGAGAGTTCTGGTGTCAAAGTGAGAGTTCTGGTGTCAAAGTGAGAGTTCTGGTGTGAAACAGAGTTCTGGTGTGTAACCGAGAGTTCTGGTGTCAAAGTGAGAGTTCTGGTGTCAAAGTGAGAGTTCTGGTGTGAAACAGAGTTCTGGTGTGTAACCGAGAGTTCTGGTGTCAAAGTGAGAGTTCTGGTGTCAAAGTGAGAGTTCTGGTGTCAAAGTGAGAGTTCTGGTGTCAAAGTGAGAGTTCTGGTGTCAAAGTGAGAGTTCTGGTGTCAAAGTGAGAGTTCTGGTGTCAAAGTGAGAGTTCTGGTGTCAAAGTGAGAGTTCTGGTGTGAAACAGAGTTCTGGTGTGAAACCGAGAGTTCTGGTGTCAAAGTGAGATTTATAGTGTCAAAGTGAGAGTTCTGGTGTGAAACAGAGTTCTGGTGTCAAAGTGAGAGTTCTGGTGTCAAAGTGAGAGTTCTGGTGTCAAAGTGAGAGTTCTGGTGTCAAAGTGAGAGTTCTGGTGTGAAACAGAGTTCTGGTGTCAAAGTGAGATTTATAGTGTCAAAGTGAGAGTTCTGGTGTGAAACAGAGTTCTGGTGTCAAAGTGAGAGTTCTGGTGTCAAAGTGAGAGTTCTGGTGTGAAACAGAGTTCTGGTGTGAAACAGAGTTCTGGTGTCAAACAGAGTTCTGGTGTGTAACAGAGTTCTGGTGTGAAACAGAGTTCTGGTGTGTAACCGAGAGTTCTGGTGTCAAAGTGAGAGTTCTGGTGTCAAAGTGAGAGTTCTGGTGTGAAACAGAGTTCTGGTGTGTAACAGAGTTCTGGTGTGTAACAGAGTTCTGGTGTGTAACAGAGTTCTGGTGTGAAACAGAGTTCTGGTGTGAAACAGAGTTCTGGTGTGTAACAGAGTTCTGGTGTGTAACAGAGTTCTGGTGTGAAACAGAGTTCTGGTGTGTAACAGAGTTCTGGTGTGAAACAGAGTTCTGGTGTGTAACAGAGTTCTGGTGTGAAACAGAGTTCTGGTGTGAAACAGAGTTCTGGTGTGTAACCGAGAGTTCTGGTGTCAAACAGAGTTCTGGTGTGAAACAGAGTTCTGGTGTGTAACCGAGAGTTCTGGTGTCAAACAGAGTTCTGGTGTGAAACAGAGTTCTGGTGTGTAACCGAGAGTTCTGGTGTCAAAGTGAGAGTTCTGGTGTGAAACAGAGTTCTGGTGTGAAACAGAGTTCTGGTGTCAAAGTGAGAGTTCTGGTGTGAAACAGAGTTCTGGTGTCAAAGTGAGATTTATAGTGTCAAAGTGAGAGTTCTGGTGTGAAACAGAGTTCTGGTGTGAAACAGAGTTCTGGTGTCAAAGTGAGATTTATAGTGTCAAAGTGAGAGTTCTGGTGTGAAACAGAGTTCTGGTGTGAAACAGAGTTCTGGTGTCAAAGTGAGATTTATAGTGTCAAAGTGAGAGTTCTGGTGTCAAAGTGAGATTTATAGTGTCAAAGTGAGAGTTCTGGTGTCAAAGTGAGATTTATAGTGTCAAAGTGAGAGTTCTGGTGTCAAAGTGAGATTTATAGTGTCAAAGTGAGAGTTCTGGTGTCAAAGTGAGATTTATAGTGTCAAAGTGAGAGTTCTGGTGTCAAAGTGAGATTTATAGTGTCAAAGTGAGAGTTCTGGTGTCAAAGTGAGATTTATAGTGTCAAAGTGAGAGTTCTGGTGTCAAAGTGAGATTTATAGTGTCAAAGTGAGAGTTCTGGTGTCAAAGTGAGATTTATAGTGTCAAAGTGAGAGTTCTGGTGTCAAAGTGAGATTTATAGTGTCAAAGTGAGAGTTCTGGTGTCAAAGTGAGATTTATAGTGTCAAAGTGAGAGTTCTGGTGTCAAAGTGAGATTTATAGTGTCAAAGTGAGAGTTCTGGTGTCAAAGTGAGATTTATAGTGTCAAAGTGAGAGTTCTGGTGTCAAAGTGAGATTTATAGTGTCAAAGTGAGAGTTCTGGTGTCAAAGTGAGATTTATAGTGTCAAAGTGAGAGTTCTGGTGTCAAAGTGAGATTTATAGTGTCAAAGTGAGAGTTCTGGTGTCAAAGTGAGAGTTCTGGTGTTAAACAGAGAGTTCTGGTGTCAAAGTGAGAGTTCTGGTATCAAAGTGAGAGTTCTGGTGTCAAAGTGAGAGTTCTGGTGTCAAAGTGAGAGTTCTGGTGTTAAACAGAGAGTTCTGGGGTCAAACAGAGAGTTCTGGTATCAAAGTGAGAGTTCTGGTGTCAAAGTGAGAGTTCTGGTGTCAAAGTGAGAGTTCTGGTGTCAAAGTGAGAGTTCTGGTGTCAAAGTGAGAGTTCTGGTGTCAAAGTGAGAGTTCTGGTGTCAAACTGAGAGTTCTGGTGTTAAACAGAGAGTTCTGGTGTCTAACAGAGAGTTCTGGTGTCAAAGTGAGAGTTCTGGTGTTAAAGTGAGAGTTCTGGTGTTAAACAGAGAGTTCTGGTGTCAAACAGAGAGTTCTGGTGTCAAAGTGAGAGTTCTGGTGTTAAACAGAGAGTTCTGGTGTCAAAGTGAGAGTTCTGGTGTTAAACAGAGAGTTCTGGTGTTAAACAGAGAGTTCTGGTGTCAAACAGAGATTTCTGGTGTCAAAGTGAGAGTTCTGGTGTCAAACAGAGAGTTCTGGTGTCAAACAGAGAGTTCTGGTGTCAAAGTGAGAGTTCTGGTGTCAAAGTGAGAGTTCTGGTGTCAAAGTGAGAGTTCTGGTGTCAAACTGAGAGTTCTGGTGTTAAACAGAGATTTCTGGTGTCAAACAAAGTTTTGGAACGACATGACCAACTACGCCTGCATGCATAGAGTGCCTCACAATGATGAACATGCATCTATTTCTGAATGCTCATAACGATAACTTCTCATTATTGTTTCGCCTCATTAATTTATTTAACAATAATCAACCAATGATACATCATACTTTGTTGACTATCAATCCCTCAACCAAAGGAAGTTAAGAGTTCTGCCCCTTCTTCTCTAAATGGTTTCAGACATTCAGCATTCGTTTATTACAGTTAGCGGAGACCCATGCTTCTACATTGAGTGCAAAAATGGCGGGCGCTGTACTGCTCCGCTGGACCTTCCATACTGTGTGTGCCCTATCGGTTACATTGGGACATATTGTCAAATTAATAACAGACTTTAACGCTCAAAGAAAGTAAGTTCTAGGCCATGAAGTAAGCTTCTATTATTGACACATTGGTACTTATTGTCAAATTAATAACATAATTTTTATAAATTACGCAAATCATTTCTCTTGATGATGAAATAAACAGCCGAATTGATTAGGCAGCTACGACTTTCGGCAAACTCACAGAAAGGGCATGGGACAACACGAAACTAACACTGAAGATCAAACTCTTAATATATCAAACTTGTGTGCTTAGCACACTATTATATGGATCTGAAACCTGGACAACATACACAAATCAGGAATATAGACTAATTGTCTTTCACATGCGATGTCTCCGCAGAATAATGCACATCAAATGGCAGGATAAAATAACCAACTTAACTGTCCTGCAACATTCTAAGACCCCAACAACCATGTCGATGCTCAGATGTCGA
Source organism: Megaustenia siamemsis (assembly GCA_032433765.1). Lineage (NCBI taxonomy): Eukaryota > Metazoa > Mollusca > Gastropoda > Stylommatophora > Ariophantidae > Megaustenia > Megaustenia siamemsis. The sequence goes on along the minus strand of JAVIAB010000051.1, from coordinate 77,925,354 downwards.
AGACTAAGATGGCTGGGGCGTGTTCAGCGAATGGAAAAAAAACTCACCCCCAGGCAAATACTATATGGCGAACTAACCCACGGAAAAAGACAAATCGGCAGACCTAAACTACAATATATAAAATATATATAAATCATCTCTGAATGACTTCCCCATATGTGAATATGACTGGGAACATCTGGCAAGTGATCGCACATCATGGAAAGCATATATATGGAACGGGATAACATCATTTTTATATTGTGCAGAAACATGGACATTAGACAAGAAAACACAACAGAGAACTGAAGCCTTTGAAATGTGGATATATAGAAGAATAGGTAAAATTGGATGGAAGGAAAAGAAAACAAACGATGAAGTCTTAAAACAACTAACAATGAAAAGAGAACTACTAAACACAATTCAAACAAGATAAATGCGATTTTTGGACCATGTTAAAAGACACAATATCCTGCTAAAAGTAATCCAGGAAAATACAAGGTAAAAGAGGCAGAGGCAGACCAAGACTAACATGGACGAGTAACATCAAAAGATGGACAAATCAGTCTATGACAACCTACACCATCAAAGCAAGAGACAGAGCAGAATGGCGCTCCATGGTAGCCAACCTTCGTTGCAGAGATGGCACTCGATGATGATGATGATAACATCATTTGAGACTGTGCGAGGCAGAACTTAGAAGAGAAAAGATTAATGAAAAAGGATGGAAAACCCAGTGGACCAGTGTGCCTGACTTGTTCACTTTGTGATCGCGTGTGTTTGTCAAACATCGGTAGAATTAGCCACGAGAGAAGCTGTTTGACAAAAACAAAACCTCAAAAAATACACAAAAGCCTCTACTATAAAAAAAAGCTCGTTTCAAAACATATGCCCAACTTCAAAACGCTATTACTCTCTAACCGTTTGTTAAATACTTTTGAAATTTTCCAAATGTTATTAGAATGCAAAAGACCCTTTAAATGTATATTTAACAAATATCTTGCAGCTGCAGTTTTCTTAAAGCGGCGATATTTCTTTGATGTTTGTCAAAATTGTAAATTGTGAAGCCCTAAAGAATAGAAATTACCGTAGTTGCTGGTCTACGATTAATTTTCACTAGGTAAAGGCGTGGCCGTAATGGGGAAATAACTGGATAAAACAAAACACCAGGAGAATTATTGTCTGCTCAGTTCGAGGACGGACGATAATAATATCAAGGTATACCTGTATGTCCAATTTTCATAGTTGTGTGGTCCTTAAAAGGACCGTTTGTTGAAATAATTTAAGGTAATATAGGGGCCAACATTGTGGGGGCTATATACTTTCATTCTGAATCAGACGAGTCTAAAAGATTAATAACTGTTTGGGGTTGAACATTCCACAAACCATCATTTTTCCAATATTCCTCTTCCTGTTTTAAGACGTGGTCTTCACATTTAGCCCAATAATCTTTGTCTATATTTAATAAAGCGAGATTAGCAAGAGTCTTTACATCGCATATTTTGAATGTTGTATTTTCATCTGCCACTTGTCCTTTTAATTTTGCCCAGATTAGTTCTATTGGATTTAAATGAGCATGGTAAGGTGGCAGCCTCAAACTTATATGACCGTGCTCTTGGATAATCTTATCTATTTGAAAAATCTTTGTCCTCTGTTTTTGCTTTACTAGAGATAGTAATTCAGGTTTTAAGTACATGTTATTAAATTGTATGTGCTCCTTTGTGAGCCATATCTTAATAGCATCTTTTGTACTGGATGACGTCGGGACTTTATCTTCAAGTGCAACAATGTTGTGGTACGCTGCATTGTCCATTATTAGGCAAGATGGTCGATCTAGTGCTGGGAGAACAGAATTTTCAATCCAATGTCTAAATATGTGACCATTCATCTCAGAGTGATAATCCCGATTGTCTATGGATTTTGAAAGAAAAATGAGCTCTGCATTCTGTATTAGTCCATGTTGTCGACTACCTGCATGAGCAATTATCAAGCGCTGTCCTTTGCTGCTAGGTATTAATCTCTTAATCTTTCCATCTGATGACTGCCATTCCCTTTGGTTAGTGTGGTGAGCATTGATCCATGTTTCATCCAAGTACACAATATCATAACCTTGCTTGCGCACCTCTTTTACTTCACGTAAGTACTTGCTTCTCATGACTACTATATGTGGCTTCTCACAGATGATGTTTCGTCCATTGGGATACTTTCTGAATGTAAAGCCTGCAGCTCTCACATTCCTCTATAATGTAGACTTTGATATTTCAATACTGTTGTTCTTTTTCAGCGATACTTTTAATTTTCTTATTGTAACAGTTTCATTCATACCCAACATTTTGCGAGTTTCACTTCTAATAAGTTCACTGTCGAAATTATCCAACATTTTTGCTCTTCCTTGTGATTTTGTATATTTGGAACATTGACGGTCCCGTGCTTGAATCCAGCGATTAAATGACCGTTTAGATAAATCCAAAATGTGTCTTGTCCTATTCTCAGGGTTTTCTAAAGAATGAAATAATCTTCCTCGTTTAGCCTCTTTGCAAAAATAGTCATATATTTTTATTGCGATGTTTTGTAAACTGCAGAATTTCATTTTAAGACTCATGATAAATGTTATTGTTCCACGTTACGCCGCTGAATTAACGGAAATGGAACACACAATGTCTCGTGTTTACTACAAGTAGTCTATTTGTGTCAGACAACTCACGTGGAAAGCGTGAAAAATCGTAAATTTCAGCGTGTATAGATTTGTAATCGCTATTTTTAACTTAAATACTGTAAACACTACGTTTTGACTACATCAATGGGTCGTTATAAATTTATATAAATCAAATAAGCAATAATAATAACCAAATGTTTGTTTTTAATGAAATTAATTCCCTGTTGGGTTCTAATCATTATAACTTTACATGCAAATTTTGAAAAAAATACAAAAAGCGGTTTAAAAGATATTGATTTTTAAAGTTGGGCAAGACTTATGAAACAAGCTATAGACCGTCTGACAAGTGGAAAAGGGCCATACTACATACAATAACAGACGTTAACTTACAGAAAGTAAGTTCTAGGCCCTGAAGTAAGCTTCTATTATTGACACAAAATATTTTTTTTTTTCGATTTTTCTTTTTCTTATGATTTTGTGAGCGTTATCAACAAACAACATATTAACAATACCATTATCAACATTATCGTTACCATCGCCACCATTGTTATTATTATTATCATAATCAGCATATAATCACGCGTCATTATAATTATTATTATTATTATAGTCGTCATACATCATCACCATCATTATCAACAAAATCATCATTATCAGACGACGTGTGTTGAGATAAATGCAACATGTAGGAACACAACGTCAATCAAGTAGAAGCGACAGCCTTTTAGAAACAGCTGATGTTTTCAGTGCTAGATAGTTGCTGGACGCATCAGTGTGCTCACAAGTCGTCATTTGTTGAAATAAACTGAACACCTATAGGTCTGCTTGGAGTGTTGTGATGCCAAAACTGACAACAATGGACAATCCAAGTTATTTTATGTTTATTTTTTTTGCGTCATTTTGTGTCAACTATCTCTCACACCGGGAGCCACGATAGCTCAGTGGTTAGTGAACTGGACTACAAAGGACAAGAGGTAGGGTTCGATCCCAACCGACGGCTTCCGGGTTCACCCAGCCTTAAATGGGTACCGGATTTTTTTCTGGGAAAGTAAAGCGGCACGGGCGTAATACAGACCACATTACTCCAAAAATCATGTGCTGAAGGTCAGTAAAATTTATGGTCCCTAACACCATATTCCCTATACGCCATTTGGCGTGACGGGGGTACTTTAACTTTTTTAATCTCTCGCACCGCATAATAATTTTCCTTATATCCATTTCTATAATACAAGTCGGAACGAACGTTTATTATTATTTTTTATTTTAATTTCTTAAATGTCCATGTTATACTGGACATTCTTGTTTCAATCAATGCCCTACGAGATGTGAGAAGAGCACAGGACTTCGACAACAACAAATCCACGTCACTCATTCGGATGAAAGAGATGGGAGTTAAGATGGGCACAGCCAGAAATGAGAAACTTAGTGGGCGTGTAAGAAGACTTATCAACCAACACAGAACAGGAGTCGTCAGTCGCTGGACACTGCGGGACTTGCTGAGGAGGGGATCGAGCACCTATTGGACATGTTCGGAGTGCAATGATGATGACCCGCTAATAACTCAAAAACTCAATTCTTGTTTGTTGTTGTCAAATGTTTGCAACCATAAAATAACATTAAATATTTATTAAACGACAGAGCTATCGTTCTCATAACAAATTTTAGACACCGACAAGATTTTCATTCACTGGAACATCGTTTTATGTGGAAAGTGTCTAGGCTCCACTAGCTGTGAGGACGTGCATTCATTTGCTGGCAAAGTGTTCCGGTTTCGTCCCCTTGATGCAACGAGACCACCTTTTGCAAAATGGCACCAGATATTTTTCTATGAAAAAGTAGACAGGTCTGGAATAGTGTAGAACACATCGTTGAACTGTGCCAATTGTCACGGAAGTACGCCGTGTAGTTTTCATAGATACATCGTTCTGTTGGAATGTTTATGCTTTTTAGATCTGCTCAGGTCCGAGCTTATTTGATCGTGGCAAGAAACATAAATTATCTCCTGTATTCTGAGTTGGATGCGATCGAAGGCAGGTGCATCAGGCGTGGATAATCATTGATTGCCGAGGAGAGAGGTTTTGTGGCATACCAACATGGCAAAAACAGTGGCTAGAGATCTGGCAAATGTACCATTACGGTGTCGAGCATAAGAATGGAGATAGAAGCAGCGACGAAAATTCTTTTTCTGCCATCATGGCTCATTCAGACTATGACTCCGGACTCTCTTTATGAAGGCAGCTGTCTGTTCAGTAATTCGGTTGTCCCGTAACATTTCTCTTCCAGGGTGGTGGCTGTGGACCTCATTGTCCTCCTAAGGACTGTTTACTGGGGGCAATCCTGTAGAATGTGTTTCGTTGTCATGTTATCCACGGTACAGTGGCATTAGCTGGCAGTTTCTATTTTGAGTTTGTTGAATATGTGGTTTCTCATTCTGTTGTGGTCAGTGCGAAGGCGAAATATGATGACTCCTTGATAGTTGGAGGCATCTGTCCCTCTCGTTATATTTTGGGGTGTACTTGTTTCCATATTTCATGATACTGGCCTTTGATGATGGATTTGGCTTCATCGTAACTGACCAGATGGTTCTCTAGTGGTAATATCCCTCCCTCCTTAGCTAGTGTGTCTGCACATTCATTTCCTTTTATATTACAGTGTGAGGGTATCCACTGGATGACCAATCTCTGGAAGTTGTTGCACAATTGGTCTAGGGTTGTTCTCAGGTAATCTAGCTCGCTGTTTCTGGTGTGTGTGTGTGTTTTTTTTAGAGCTGTTAGGACTGCCAGTTCGTCGGTCAGTATTACCAATTTCTTGTGCCCGTTATTTTTATGTTGGATGACCAGTTTTGCAGCATCTTTGAGGGCTTCAGTTTCTGCTTTATAGTTGTTTGTGAGAATTTCACAGTTGCTATTAATTTGGTAATCATTTCCTGCTTATTCAGTCTCAAGAACACACCTCATCCTCCATTTCTAGTGACTTTTGCAGCAGAGCTATCTGTGTATAAGTGTGTCCAGGAGTCCCGTGAGTAATTGTCTATGTGGTTTTCTGCTATGTGCTTTCTCTCTGTGTTTGGGTGTCTTTTTTAATGATTTTTATTGTGTCTTACTTAAGTTCTAGTATTTTATATTTTTCGTGGGAAGTCATACAGGATGGTCAATGGGTTTTGCCATTATTTAGGACAGTACTGGATAGCTAGATGTCAATTCTTTGGAGATTGCCGTGACGTTGCTCCTCTTTAGTCTTTCTTTTCCGAAACCGGTTATTCTTTGGTGCATGCGGTGGTTAGGGAGCCTTTTGTATTTCTCCGCGTGTTGCATTACTTTAGTTTTTCGTCTGTCTTCCAAAGGCTGCAGGTCTGTTACTGTTTCTACAGTCTCTATAGGTGTAGATTTAATAGAAACCGGTGATAATACGGGTAGCCTGGTTTTGTGTTCTGTTAATTTTGCTAAGCTGTGATTTGGAAGCTGTAGTCTAGGCTGTGACTCCATACTCTAGGACTGGTCTTACTCTTCATGTGTACAGTCGTTTCAAGATATATGTTCCTCAGTCCGTTCCTGCTAATTTCTTCATAATAACTGTTCGTTTTCTGGCTCTTTTGTTTACTTTGTCTGTCTGATTTATCCATGTCATTCTGCGATCCATGATGACAAGATATGTTGGGTTTTGGTCAACAGAAAGTGTGTGGTCTTTTATTTTTACATTTGCAGAGAGTGTGTTTCTAGATAGGCTGAAAATTGTGTATGTAGTTTTTTTTTAAATTAATGGGTAGCAGACAGGTGTTCGTCCATCTTTCAAGTTTTCATAGGACATTTTGCGTTCTGGAGCTGGCCAATGACATAGATTCTTTTCGCGCCCATATATCCAAGTTGTCTGCGTACATTGCAAAGTCTATTCTGTGTGGAGTGTCCTCTACGATATCATTTATGAACGACGGAAATAACATGATTGTTTACGCAAAAGGGGATCACGCAGTCTTGATGACGGACTCACAAAGTATGCTCAGTAGATTGACAGTCTCCATGGCAGGAGAAGATGCAGCTCTAGGATGACTCTAAAGTGCACGCGTTAACCTGGGTGTAGAACTGTCCAGGGCACGCTGGCAACTCTGGTACTGAGTGTAGCTCGGCTCAGGACAAAGAAGACATCGCCAAGTTTGTTTTTCAATACTTACGAGAAGAAGAGGAAGATAGGTGGGACAATGATGTGTATATTGAGATACTAATGAGCCTAAAGGTGGAAAAGGGATCTGGTCTCCAGAGTGCTTAGTGGGAAAAGCGGATGTATGTACAATCAATACATTACAATAGAAACAATTAGGTTTCATACCCTTCCAGAAATGCTGTGAAGGGCGGTGGAGAGGTATTGGGGATCCCAGACTTCATTGAAACTGATTTCATGAATAGAATAGAATAGAATAGAATTTAATAGAATAGAATAGAATAGAATAGAATAGAATAGAATAGAATAGAATAGAATAGAATAGAATAGTTTGAATGTTTTGTCTTTAGTTTATTTGCCTAACCGTTGTATTTTAAACTTCTTTGGTTTAATATGTTACTATTTTACTTTCCTCGCGTCAGTTTTTATCTTAAATTTTCTTAACTCTAGTGTCTTATCTTGAACTTTCTCCTTGAGTATTTTCTTTTAGACTTTCTTTGCTTAAGAGCTTTATTTTCTAATTTCTTTGCTTGAGTGTTTTATCTAAGACTTTCTTAACTTCGGTGTTTTATTTCTCCACAGGTAAATGAGGCTTTGTTGAAGCCAAAAAAAGGAGAAAAAGCTGAAGATAGTGCCGATATATAAAATAGCAACCAAAGGTTCTAAAACTATCGCACATTAAAAAAAAAATGATTAAAGCATTAACGTGTGTTCTCTCAAATAAATAAAAACTAAAAATTTCGAGTTGGCTTTTAAATGTGGACAAAAGTGTTTACATGTTTACTTTAAGCTGGCTTTTAAGAAAAGTATTTATAGTTTGTGTTCAACAGTGTAGCCATGAGTTATTGAATAGAGTTTTTAAAAATAATAAATTGCAGAACGACCTAAAGTATATGTACCAGTGGCGTATTCTCTATGCTACCGCCGGTAGTCTGAACATATTAACGAAATACAAAAGGAAATTATAATTTATTATATTTTTTCATATTATTTTTCATATTTAAAACATTACAAATTTTCGAATATTCTATTACACATTTCGTAGGCCAATATGAGTTATTTGCTTTGATTTGCAATTAGTAAAGCACGGCTTTCATATGGCCACTATAATGTTTGTGAATGAAACAGAAACTACTCTAAGATAGTACATGAAACCGCTAATAAGCAGCGTACAATTCTCTTCTCTCCGACTTAAAATTAATAACCTCGACATTCAAAACAGGCAGTGAAAATAATACGACGAGAACTACCTATACAAAATGCAGTTTCATGGGTTATTTTTAGCTCTAGCCAATCAGAAGCTTCACAAAGTGAAAGTGAAACTATGTCTGATTATCGGCACTTCCTAACCTATTTATAACTACGTTATGCGAACCAGCATCTGTAGAAAGAACTTTTTCTGCTCTCAAGAAAATCAAATCTTGTTGTCGCTCAACTCGGACACAAGAACGCTTATCTGGTTTGGCATTAATGTCCATTAAGAAATCATTCCCTAAGAAACTTAGAAACCAACCCAACAGTACTTTCAATGACAAAGTCATCGAGACATTTTCGCCCCAAACAAGACGGGTAGAGTTTACATTTAAATAAATAAGTAATTTAAAATGTAGTGATGTCATTAGCAAATATTACTTCATGTTAGCCTACTGAATATAATGTATGTCTTTATTTATTATGTCAGCGGTAACCCAGAGCCCAAAACCAGTATACGCCACTGATTTGTACATAACATAACATTACATAGTGCAGTATAGTACAGTAGCCTCCGTCAGTCATAGTTGACTATGGATTTTTCAGCGCCCCTAGAAATGCTATTTTTTCTTATCTTTTCTTTCACCGTGTATTCTCTTTCTCTGTGAATCTCTCTGCTTCTTGTTTGAGGTGAACCTTTAAAGTGTGTTTCCAGAGATTGCGGTCTGCAGCTATGTCTTCCCAGGCTGCAGGGTTTATGTTCAGAGTCTTCATGTCGCGTTTACACACATCTACAAATCGAAGTTTTGGGCGCCCCCTAGTTCTTTTACCATCTGCCAGTTGTCCTTAGAGTATATCTTTCGGTACGCGGCCATCTTTCATACGGCGTACATGGCCAAGCCAGCGTGACCTACGTTGTTTGTGCAGCGTGCATATTTCGTGAGGCCTGTGCAAGTCATGACCTCCACGTTTGTCACTTTATCCTTCCAGGTGATACCAAGAATACGACGAGACATCGCATGTGGAATGCATTTAGCCTTCTCTCCTGCTTTACATAGGTTGTCCAAGATTCGCTGCCATACAGGAGGATACTAATTATGCAGGCATTGTACACTGCGGCTTTTGTTTTAATTGTCAGTTTGCTGTTTTGCCAGACACGCCTAGAAAGGCGGGCAAAGGTGGTAGCAGCTTTACCAATACGAGTGTCAATTTCTGTATCTAAAGATAGTCTGTCGCTGATGATGGACTCCAGGTAGTTATACTGCCGCATGATATCAAGTTTGTAGTTGTCGATAGAGATTTCAGGTGTTGCTTCGACGTCCTGACCGAGTATGTTAGTTTTCTGCAAACTTATTGTTAGACCGAAGTCTCGGCAGGCATGCGCAAAGCGATGTACCATGCTCTGGAGTTCTTCCTGACTTTGCGTGACAAGTGCAGCGTCTGACCTTAGATCTTGCCTTTAGTCTTGAGATATTGAACAATCGACCATCAGATCTAGTATGTAGATAGACTCCCTTCATTCGCATGTGAGAATGCATGTTTTAACTGAACAGCGAGGAAGACTCCAAATAGAGTTGGAGCAAGAACGCATCCCTGCTTGACACCGCTGCGTATGCCGAAGGGTTGTGATGTGCTGCCATCGTATTGGATGGTGCTCTTCATATCCTCATGAAACGATTTTACTAGCGTCAGTAGAGTATGTGGGCAGCCTATTTTTGAAAGTATTTTGAAAAGACCTTCTCTGCTGACAAGATCAAATGCCTTTGTAAGGTCGATAAAGGCGTTGAAGAGAGGCTTTTTCTGCTCTCTAGATTTTTCTTGAAGTAGACGTAAAGAGAAAATCATATCTGCAGTTGATCTTCCAGATCAAAAGCCCAAATTGCGATTCAGGATATACGCGTTCTGCGAGTTTTTGTAGCCTTCCTAAGATGACTCTGGGGAAGGTCTTGCTGACTATGCTGATGAGTCGCTTCTATCTCCTTTATTTTTGTAGAGAGTTACAATCACAGTCTCCCATATCTTGAGGAATGGCTTTCTCTTTCCAGCATAGATGTAGTACTTCAAGCAGGAGATGTAACAAAGCACTTTTGAAGAATTTAATCAGATCGGGAGGGATCCCATCTTGTCCTGGAGCCTTTGCCTGTGGCCAAGCTATCTATGGCCTTGCTAAGTTCATCTACGGTTAATTCAATGTACAACTCTTCCATAGGTGGGGGACATTGTATGGCGTTAAGGGCGTTTGGTGTAACAGTGTTTTCTATTGAATAAAGTGAAGAATAATGTTCCACCCATCTTTCCATCCTATTTCCCCTGTTTGTTATTTTCTCCGCAGTGGATGTCTTTAGTGGGGCAATAGTGTATTTTGTTGGTCCAAGGGCTTTCTTTATGCCATAATACATTACTTTTAGATTTCCAGTTTGAGATGCAGTCTGGATGCTGTCGCTAAGCTGGAGCCAGTACTCATTTGCACAGCTTCGAGCTGTTTCCTGGACTTTGTTTCTGGTCATTTTAATAGCCTGCAGAGCATTTACATTAGGTGCGCGCTTGTGATCTAAGAAGGCCGCGCGTTTAGCTTCGATTACGGGTGTCATAACATGAATGATATTTACAACAGCGGATATATACCAGACGACCTGCTCAAATCAATATTCATAGCCCTACCAAAGAAATCGGGTGCGATTGAATGCGATCATCATCGCACAATAAGCCTTATGCGTCATATGACTAAGATATTACTAAGAACCATCATGCGAAGAGTGCGAAACAAAATCAGTCCAGAAATTAGCGATGAACAGTGTGGTTTTGTTAGAGATAAAGGAACAGGCAATGCCATTTATATCATAAGATCTTTAGTAGAAAGAGCCATAGAGGTGAAAACAGATCTATACCTATGTTTCATAGATTACACCAAGGCATTTGACAAAGTAAAGCACCAAGAAATAATCAACATTTTAGAAAGCATAAAAAGAGAGCTAATTTCCAATGTTAGGAAGAGACAATCATCATTTTTTGGCCATGTAATGAGAAGAGAACAACTGGAATATATTGTAACAACTGGGAAAATTGAGGGACGAAGAGATAGAGGGAAGCAAAAAGAAAAAATAACAGACAGCTTAAGAGAATGGCTTGGCAGAAGGTCAACAACATAAATGATAAATAGCTGCCGAGATCGAATGTTGTGGAGAGACATGATCACCTACACCACTAGGCCCGGTACTTGATGATGATGAACATGGGAGTTGGCTTCAAACCAATCGTGAGACTTAAGTGTCAGTTTTCCAAAGATGCTAACCGCGTTGTTGTAGATGACGTTGCGGAGATGTTCCCATTTTTCTTGTCCTGGTATACTTTCCATGACTTCTGTCAAATTTTCTCCGTAGAAATTGTCCTTGATTTCAGATGAAGAGCACACGGTTGGAGCGTATACACTTATAAGGGTAATCGGTCCTACTGTTGTATTGAGGCGAAGTGTTAGTATCCGCTCTGATGCATTCTGACCGAGTGTAACCAGACCTTTTAGAGATTTGTTCACAGCAAATCCCACACCGTGTTCTCTTATATCGTCGCTGCTCTTTCCTTGCCAATAGAAGACGTAGTCCGCCTCGTTCAGCATGCCTGATCCTGCCAAACTCGTCTCTTGAAGTGCGGCTATATCCACCTGAAGTCTTTTCAGTTCATTATTAATTATGGCTGTCTTTCTGGCGTCGTTTATATCACGCAAATTGTCAGATAAGTTTTTACAAATTATCAGTTTGCAGTGTGCGGACGTTCCAGCAACCAAACTTTGGTTGAGTTTCTTAATTGTTGGTTTCACTTGTGTGGCAGGTGTGGATGGTAACCTGTCGACACCAAAATGGCGATTCTGGAGTGTCCTCTCCAGGGCGCGAGCTTGGGCAGAAAAAGAAAGAGACAAGTTGTTGCCCATGCAACATGTTTCTTCACTCCACGCAGCCGAGCGATCCAACGGTCTAGCAGGGCAAGAACAGTTTGATGCCAACTGCGCCGCAGGAGTTGCCAGAGTCAACACTGAACTGCCTTAGAACATTACATAACATAACATACATGTGTATGTTCGCTTTGTGCCCTTGTTTTGTGTGTGAATTGTGTGTGTGCATATGTGTGTTGTATGTGTGCGCGTGTTTGTTTTTTTCTCTTTTTAGTTTGTCAAAATTTACAATTACTTTAAATGGCATCATGCGATTCAATGGTCACGTGCTTAATTAGTCTGCCCTGTGTGATTATTTTATCGCTATATCCAATCTCAGGATGGGAATAATTTGTCACTTACAGATGGCGCTGTCTCAAACACATTTAAAACACTAACAGATCGGACTTTTATCATTCAACAGAGAAAATACGTCTTGTAAACATGTTAAGACTTTTGTTCTTGTTCTTTGTCTTTGCGGCTGTTGTCAACAGTCAGTTTGTTCTTCATCAAAGTAAGTATTTGTTACAAAATTACGATACGAAAGTAGCTCATAAAATATATAAAATATGTTGTAGTGTAGAGTAAAGTATTAAGCTTTACTGCACTATTTGCAGCATTTGTAAGTGAGAGAGAGAGAGCTAAGTCAATAATTTGGGGGTTTTTCGAAAGGAGAGTGTAAGGATGAGATTTATTTCTTCTATTAACTCTTTCCGTACGTTTCGCCGCACAGTGCGTCACTCTCAACTTGATTAGTCTGAAGCGTCGTCAAACCCTATTCTTTTACATGTCTTGTATCATCTTGGTATTGGCGAAATCTAATAATACCTTGTTCAATTATCTAAAACTTAGTATATAATAATGTTATTTGTTAGAAAAATATGTAGATTGATTCTTAATACCATGAACAATTTTGTTTCTGAGATCTCTTCCCTTGCATTGATAAAGAGGTACCGTACGGAAAAAGTTAAGATCCCACAAAGACCAGTTCTCCTAATTTTCTGTCCCCCAAAATATATATTCAATATCCGTAGAGGCGTTGTACTATACAGGAAGCAACAATGTCTGCGCTTATCGGTGCCACTCTTTCGACTTTAGCACAGCGTTTACAGTTAGCGGGTTGCCTCGATCCTCGCTCGTTTTGTCAAGAGGTTAGTCAGGATGTGAAGGAGGATCTTGATTAATTGTTCACTGATCTCGCTACCCAAACAATCAGTTATGAGTCGCTAACAGCTTCCTACCTGGATCCTGTTGAACGTCTTGGGTCTGACTGAGTTATATAATGATAACTTTATTGTTAAACCAGACAACTAATCGGTACATGGCTGACGCACATATTGTGAACACAGTTTGAATAAGTCATATTTTATAAACTTCATGTAAACTAAAATACGAAAATCATATCGAGATAAAGCTGTCATACTTTTTTTGATCACGTAATCAAAGAGATAAATACAAAAATATAAATGTTCAACTCCAATGTTAAGTCACTCTTATTATATGGCTGTGAAACATGGAGACCAAAAAAAAATGACAATCCTAAATATACAGACCTTCGCAAGAATTACAAAAGACAGTAAAATTTATACAAGAAACGACATTGCAGATATAGACAATACTTCGGGCGAACGAAAAATAGATAGATACAGACCTTCATTAATAGATGCTTACGCAGAATAAAAAGATGGAAATGGCAGTACAAAACACTAACATAGAATTATGGAAATGTACCAGTCAAATACCAGTGGATAAAGAGATACAGCAAAGACGATGGCGCTGGATACGACACACACTGCGGAAGCCAACTGAGAGTATTACACAACAGGCCCTTTTTTTGGAATCCTCAAGAAAGAAAATACAGAGGAAGACCAAAATATTCTTCGGGAAGACAGATGGAAGCAGATATGAAGATGATGGGGAAGACATGGAATGATATTAAAAGAATAGCGAGAAACAGAACGGCTTGGAAAGTATTTGTTGAAGACCTATGCTCCACAGGGAGTTGAAAGGTAGAAGAAGAAGAATGCGAAGGGATCCGCTGGTATTTTTTTTTTTAGACACAGCGATGGAAAAATATAGAATGAAAAGAGTGAAGCACGATTCTATACAATTGTAACTTGATTATTAGGCCAACAGCAAACTAAATAACAACTGTAGATACAGAAAGTTGTGAAGCGTCATGGCCACCTTCGCCTGCAGGCATAGAGTAATTGATGACAATAATAATGCATATGCAACTATTTCTGAATGTTCGTGTCATATAACGTCTCATTATTGTCGCGCCTCATTAGTTCTCATATTAATTAAAAATAATCAAACAATGTTTTTTTTTTCCAACAAATCGTCAATCCCCTCCCTTCACCCACAAACTTCTACGATTTTCTATCGTTTCTTCTTTAAATTATTTGAAGAAACTCAGTATTGCTTTATTACAGTTAGCAGAAACCCGTGCGTCAACTTTGAGTGCCAACATGGCGGTTATTGTACCTCACCAGTGGACATTCCATACTGCTTGTGCCCCGACGGTTACACAGGGGATTATTGTCAAATAGATAACACACTGTAAGGCCCACAGAAAGTAAGTACAAGGCCCTAAAGGAAATGTTTGACTTCTATTATCGGTCAAGTTTTTATGGGTATTTATAATAGTAGTCTTTTATCATCAACACAATTATGAGGTCAGTGTTTTTTTTTTTTTTTTTTTACTTTACGTTAACATCTACTTCTCTCGGCAAACATTTCTCTTGTATCAACTTTATACTTGACACGCTCCACAAACCACATCGTTATTCTCATCAGAGGCAAGATAAGTCGTTGTCGACTGTGAGGATGATTGACAGGAACAGAGGCGATAACTTAAAGGGCTTCAGCAATTGGATGTTAGAAATGGCGTGTCCTCTCAGTGAAGTTGCACTCTTCAGATTTATTGTAGCCATTTCGAATACACACACATTGATTATCTCGTAGGAACAGTAGCCTATTAGAGGAGTTAGATGTTTGCAGAATCATCTAGCAGCTGAAATCATCGGTCTACATATTTTCCCATCTGCTAAAACCGACAGCAACTATTTCCTGGAGTGTTGTGATGACAAACCTGACAATTAATGACAATCCTAGTTAGGCCTGTCTTATGTTCTGATATTCTGTATCTTTATGTATCAAACTATCTCTCGTACTGTCTCAACTTTCCAAATAATTTTGCTTGCAATATTTTTTTTAAATAGCTAATCTGTTCTCTTGATTATAACCATTTTACTTGTTAGATTATTATATTTTTTATATTAAAATTTTATAAAATTAAAATTTATTATATATTTTTTTTTCATTTCTCAATTACCTATCGTATCCTGGACATTCTTCTTTGGTTGTTATTGTCCAAAGCTTGCAACAAAAAAAAAACATTGACTATTTATAGAATTCCTGTGTGTTACCGGGGCCTCATTATGAGGGAAGTAAAGATTAGTGACACTGTGACCTTTCAGGCATGTCGTAAGAAGCGACTAAGGAGATTGATCGATGGCTTGACAAGCTGTCGTTGTAAAATGTATTGTTATGGAAACAGAGCCATAAATTTTAGAGCAGTGATCTCTGCAATATGCGCCATTTTGGCACGCAAGGTTTCTGTTTTTGAGATTGTGGTTCTACCCTATGTGCCATCTTCGGCTCGAAAGGACAATATATATATATATATAGAATTGTAGAACGACAGAGCTATCTCTCTCTCTTGACAATCGTCAGACACAAACTGTTTTTATTCGCTGGAACATGTCTTCAGCTGGACAGTTTCTAGGCTCCACTAGTTGTGAGGACGTGCTGGCAGAGTGTTGGTATCATCTCCTTGCTATAGCGAGATCACCGTCTGTAGATATAAGAGATTTTTCTATGAAAAAGTAGACCCCATCACTGATTAATGTACCAATGGTCACGGAAGTACATTGTGTTGTTCTCATACATCAGTCGATCTGTTTAAATGTTTTGTCTTGATACTATTTGATAGAGTGATTTTATCTTCAACTTTCTTTGTTTGGGTGTTTTATCTTTGGCATTTTATACTTAATTGCTTTATATTTGACATTTTATACTTGATTGTTTTATCTTTGGCATCTTATACTTGATTGCTTTATATTTGACATTTTATACTTGATTGTTTTATCTTTGACATTTTATACTTTATTGCTTTATATTTGATCTTTTATACTTGATTGTTTTATCTTTGACATTTTATACTTGATTGTTTTATCTTTGACATTTTATACTTGATTGTTTTATCTTTGACATTTTATACTTGATTGTTTTATCTTTGACATTTTAAACTTGATTGCTTTATATTTGACCTTTTATACTTGATTGCTTTATATTTGACATTTTATACTTGATTGCTTTATATTTGACATTTTATACTTGATTGCTTTATATTTGACATTTTATACTTGATTGCTTTATATTTGGCATTTTATACTTGATTGCTTTATATTTGACATTTTATACTTGATTGTTTTATATTTGACATTTTATACTTGATTGCTTTATATTTGACCTTTTATACTTTATTGCTTTATATTTGACATTTTATACTTGATTGCATTATATTTGACATTTTATACTTGATTGTTTTATCTTTGGTATTTTATACTTAATTGCTTTATATTTGACATTTTATACTTGATTGTTCTATCTTTGGCATCTTATACTTGATTGCTTTATATTTGAAATTTTATACTTGATTGTTTTATCTTTGACATTTTATACATGTACTTGATTGTTTGATCTTTGGCATCTTATACTTGATTGTTTTATCTTTGACATTTTATACTTGATTGTTTTATCTTTGACATTTTATACTTGATTGTTTTATCTTTGACATTTTATACTTGATTGTTTTATCTTTGACATTTTAAACTTGATTGCTTTATATTTGACCTTTTATACTTGATTGCTTTATATTTGACATTTTATACTTGATTGCTTTATATTTGACATTTTATACTTGATTGCTTTATATTTGACATTTTATACTTTATTGCTTTATATTTGACATTTTATACTTGATTGCCTTATATTTGGCATTTTATACTTGATTGCCTTATATTTGGCATTTTATACTTGATTGCTTTATATTTGGCATTTTATACTTGATTGCCTTATATTTGGCATTTTATACTTGATTGCCTTATATTTGGCATTTTATACTTGATTGCCTTATATTTTGCATTTTATACTTGATTGCTTTATATTTGACATTTTATACTTGATTGCTTTATATTTTACATTTTATACTTGATTGCTTTATATTTGACATTTTATACTTGATTGTCTTATATTTGGCATTTTATACTTGATTGCCTTATATTTGACATTTTATACTTGATTGCTTTATACTTGACATTTTATACTTGATTGCTTTGTATTTGACATTTTATACTTTATTGCTTTATATTTGACATTTTATACTTGATTGCTTTATATTTGGCATTTTATACTTGATTGCCTTATATTTGGCATTTTATACTTGATTGCTTTATATTTGACATTTTATACTTGATTGCCTTATATTTGGCATTTTATACTTGATTGCCTTATATTTTGCATCTTATACTTGATTGCTTTATATTTGACATTTTATACTTGATTGCTTTATATTTGACATTTTATACTTGATTGTCTTATATTTGGCATTTTATACTTGATTGCCTTATATTTGACATTTTATACTTGATTGCTTTATATTTGACATTTTATACTTGATTGCTTTATATTTGACATTTTATACTTTATTGCTTTATATTTGACATTTTATACTTGATTGCTTTATATTTGACATTCATAGCTTGAGTGTTTTATCTTTGACCTTTTATATTTGATTGCTTTATATTTGACATTCATAGCTTGAGTGTTTTATCTTTGACCTTTTATATTTGATTGCTTTATATTTGACATTCATAGCTTGAATGTCTTGTCTTTGACTTTATTTAATTGAGGGTTTTCGCTTTGAATTTCCTAGACTCAATGTTTTCTTTTGAATTTCTTTGCTTGAATATTTTACCTTAGACTTTCCTTGCTTATTTTTTTTTTTTCTTCAGACTTTTTTTTTTGCTTACCTGCTTTATTTATCCACAGGCAGTTGAGGCAATGTTGAAGCCATGCGATAATGCTGAATATGGCGCCGATATCTTTAAGTAGCAAAGTGGAAATCAAAGGTTCTAGAACGATATTTGTTTATTTTATTTATTTTGAATTAATCATTAACGTGTGTTGCCTCAAATAAATAAACAATAAAAATCCAGAGTGGCTTTTAAATTTGGACAAATGTGTTTATATATTTACTTTAAGCTGGATTTTAAATGAAACATGAGTATGAAACAGTGTAACCATGATTTGTTAAATAGTTAACAAGATAAATAAATTAAAAAAGCAGTAATACGTACGGTAAAAAAAAAAGTATATGTACAAAAAAATGTATGCATGCGTGTGTGTATAGGTGTGCGTATGTAAATGGGTGTGCATATGTACATTTCTGTGTTCGATTGTATTATGTGAGTGTATGTGTGTGTGATATATGTATGTGTGTGTGTGATTTTTTTGGGTCAATATTCACGCGTACGTTAAATGGCATCATGTGATTCACTCTTCACAAGCATAATTAGTCTTCTCTGCGTGATTACCATATCGCTTTATCCAATCATAGGATGAGAACAGTTTGCTGGTTGCAGATGACGCTGTCTCGAACATATGTAGAACACTAACGAAGTATACTTTAATATTACAACAGATAAATATATGTTGTCACCATGTCAAGACTTGTTTTCTTGTTCTTTGTCTTTGTGGCAGTTGTCAGCTGTCAATTTGATTTTGGTCAAAGTAAGTATTTGTTACAATATAACGATACAAAGAGTGGTACCTAGTAACATAATATACGGTAGTGGATGCAAAGTAGTAAACTTTACTGCACTATTTACAGCATTTGGAAGTGAATGAGAGGTAAGTGTTTTTTTCTCGCTGACAATAACTTCCCCAAATTAGCTATCACCTATTGCCACTGTGTCTACACAATGTCTGGCTGGCTCGTCTTCATCAACACCTGTCCCTCATTTTACCCAAATTATCACCTATGACCTCTGGGCTATGTCGGCTTAGCCTAATCACTTTTACAACCTCGAGTTCTTACCTGTGTCACGCTTGAGTGCCTCATAACTCGTCGGACCTCAAGTCTAACCTTTGGTTATGGTTGGCCCCAGTATCACTGCAAACAAATTAAAATTCATAATTACCCAACCGCCCGTGCCAGTGGAATCATTCGAATTACTATCTCATCTTCCAAAATAGAGAAAGGTAGCTGTAGTTCCCATCATAGCAGTCTCAGCACACGCCAAAAAACATAAAGCGAAACCGCACAGAAAGTGAACACAGCAATTTGATTGCCATCTTCCACCGTGAGCTGTGACTGCCATCTGCTCAGTCTAATTTTTATCCACAATTATTTCTCTGTACTTACATTTTCATATCTCTACATTTCACCTATCCTCTAACATGTAACAAATCTCTTTCTCATCTCATCATCCCATCGCTTGTCCCTCCGTCCACTTCTCCTATACTTAATCATTCTAGATGTAGTAATATGTATCTGTGCCTCACCGTTTGTTGTTATTGTTCTCGTTTTCTGAAGAAGGCCGCATGTAGGCCGAAACGTCAGCATTTTCTTGTGTTACTCTTTTGTAAAGCTGTCACTATACCTTATAGGAGTGTACGTGACACCTTTAGGTTGCTCTTCTAAGTACTTCGACAGGAGAGTATAAGGCTGGTATTTCTCTTCCCCCGAGTTCGCGCAACCACTACACCTTTTCTGCAGCTCTTAAAAGAATGTTGAATGGGCTTTGATGCGTTGTAGTTTACAGCAAGCTACGCTATCTGCGCTTTTTTGGTCTAAGTCTTCCGACTTTAGCACACATTTTCTAGTTAGTAGGTTGCCTTCCCTATTCTATCTCCCCCCCCTCCCCCACCCTTCCACGTTTTGTCAGATTGGGTTAGTTTGCTTCCAGGACGACAGCAAGGACGTGGAGTAGGATCTTATTTAGTTTTTGGCTGATCTCGAAACAAACAATCAGCTTTGAGTCTTTGACCGCTTTCAGCATGGACCCTGTTAAATGTCTTGGACCGACCTGAGATTGAATCATAAGAACTTTAAACCAGTGTAATAACCACCATTCAACTGGCACATATATTTGGTTCAGCAGTCACATTTGGTTAAGCTTTATATGAGCCAAGTCACGAGAATCTTGTGAGAAAGCTGCCATAATTTTGCTTTAACGTAATGTTGAAAATAGTTTGTGACAACTGGACGAATTGAGGGAAGAAGAGATACATGGAAAAGAGTGAGAAAAGACGTCAAACAGTTTGAAAGAATGGCTTGGTATGAAGTTAACAACAAAACAGATAAACAACTGTAGAAAATTTGATTTTTGAGCAATATGAACACCAGCACCCGCAGGCATACAGTACTTGACGATGATGATGATGCCGATCATGGTCGCGAATATGCATCTATTTCTGAATGGTCATACCGATAACTTTCCATTATTGTCTCATCCCTTTAGTTCTTACATTAATTTAATATGAATCAACCAATAACGTATTTCTATCTATCTATTGACCTTTCGAGCCGTAGCCGGCCCATAGGGCGTAGACCAAGATACTCCTTCTCTTATCTAAAGTTTTATTCTAGCAGTTTTAAATTCTTTTAAAGATATTTTATTAAATCTCGCCATTTGTCTCTGTTCTGTGCAAGCTGCTCTATCTCATTGTGAGAGCCGATTCCTGCTGCTCTTGCTTCTCTCGCAATGTTCTTAGTGTCTCTCTGGGTCTTCCTCTTACCTGTTGTTTCCCACATGAGGGCTTGCTTTGCTATTCGGTTATTATCTCTTCTCATCACATGTCCAACATATGACCATCGACTTTTCTTGATTACTGAAGATATTAGTGGTTGATTGGCGATTTCTCTAATTTCCTCCTTTGTTTTGAATATCGTTCCACGCTAAACCAAGTATTTTCTTAGACATTTATTCTTGAATGCGTTCAACTTTGTTTCTATATCTCTTGTTGTTTTCCAGCTTTCACTCACATACGTAATGGTTGATAGTGCATTTGATTTGAATGTAACATATTTAAATATTGTTTATTATTCCTCTCTCCCTGTCATGTTTCCGCCATTTTTCTAAATTTTGTTAAGAAACCCAACCCTGCTCTCTTCAGTTAACCGAGACCTGTGCATCGGCTTTGAGTGCAAAAATGGCGGATATTGTACATATCCAGCGGACATTCCCTACTGTCTATGCCCCGACGGTTACACTGGGACTTATTGTCAAATTAATAACACACTATAAGACCCACGGAACGAAAGTGCTAGTAAAAAAGTAAAGTACCGCCGTCACGCCAAGTGGCATATAGGGAATATGGTGTTAGTGACCATAATTTTTACAGACCTTCGGCACATGATTTTTTAGGTAATGTGGTCGGTATTACGCCCGTGCCGCTTTACTTTCCCAGAAAAAAAATCCGGTACCCATTAAAGGCTGGGTGAACCCGGATACCGTCTATTAGGAACGAACCCTACCTCTTGTCCTTTATAGTCCAGTTCACTAACCACTGAGCTATCGCGGCTCCCTAGACCTTAATGGAAATATACTTTTGCTTCTATTATTGCTTCAATTGTTTTATTTGTTATGGCTATTTACAGAAATATATTCAGTTTTTAGTTCTTGTTTTTGGAAGTTCTATCATCTACATCAGCACCATCATTCGCAGTACCATTATTATCATCATCTTCATTGTAATTGTCATTATCATTATAACAGTCGCCGTCATCACCAGCATTATTATCATTATCACTTTCAACATTCATCATTACTGTTATTCTCAAAAACATCGCTATCACTCATTATTTTAATTTTAGTTAATCACATCATCATCTTTGGAACGTGGGAATCCTCATTATCATTGTCTTCATCATCGTCAAATTGATAATTATCATCATCAAGAACACAATCATCAGGTTCATGTATTTTTGACGTTGACGATAAACATTCCTCATTTATTAATTTAATGATTTACTGTTTATTTACTGCTCATTAAACTACTTTGTTATGCTCGGAAAGGCAACAAGATAAGCTGTCATCGAGAGCACCAACAGCAAGAATTAAAGTGCACCAACAGTGATCATTAGAATGCACCAAAACTGAGGATGAGAATGCACCAAAACTGAGGATGAGAATGCACCAAAACTGAGGATGAGAATGCACCAACACTGAGGATGAGAGTGCACCAAAACTGAGGATGAGAATGCACCAACACTGAGGATGAGAGCGCATCAACAGTGAGGATGAGAGTGCACCAACACTGAGGATGAGAGTGCACGAACAGTGAGGATGAGAGTGCACCAAAACTGAGGATGAGAGTGCACGAACAGTGAGGATGAGAGTGCACCAACACTGAGGATGAGAGTGCACCAACATTGAGGATGAGAGTGCACGAACAGTGAGGATGAGAGAGCACCAAAACTGAAGACAAGAGTACACCAACACTGAGGATGAGAGAGCACCAACTGCAAGAATGAAAGTGCACCAACAGTGATCATGAGAATGCACCAAAACTGAGGATGAGAATGCACCAAAACTGAGGATGAGAATGCACCAACACTGAGGATGAGAGTGCAACGACAGTGAGGATGAGAGTGCAACGACAGTGAGGATGAGAGTGCACCAACACTGAGGATGAGAGTGCACGAACAGTGAGGATGAGAATGCACCAACACTGAGGATGAGAGTGCAACGACAGTGAGGATGAGAATGCACCAACACTGAGGATGAGAGAGCACCAACTGCAAGAATGAAAGTGCACCAACAGTGATCATGAGAATGCACCAAAACTGAGGATGAGAATGCACCAAAACTGAGGATGAGAATGCACCAACACTGAGGATGAGAGTGCAACGACAGTGAGGATGAGAGTGCACCAACACTGAGGATGAGAGTGCACGAACAGTGAGGATGAGAAAGCACCAAAACTGAAGACAAGAGTACACCAACACTGAGGATGAGAGAGCACCAACTGCAAGAATGAAAGTGCACCAACAGTGATCATGAGAATGCACCAAAACTGAGGATGAGAATGCACCAAAACTGAGGATGAGAATGCACCAACACTGAGGATGAGAGTGCAACGACAGTGAGGATGAGAGTGCAACGACAGTGAGGATGAGAGTGCACCAACACTGAGGATGAGAGTGCACGAACAGTGAGGATGAGAATGCACCAACACTGAGGATGAGAGTGTAACGGCAGTGAGGATGAGAATGCACCAACACTGAGGATGAGAGAGCACCAACTGCAAGAATGAAAGTGCACCAACAGTGATCATGAGAATGCACCAAAACTGAGGATGAGAATGCACCAAAACTGAGGATGAGAATGCACCAACACTGAGGATGAGAGTGCAACGACAGTGAGGATGAGAGTGCACCAACACTGAGGATGAGAGTGCACGAACAGTGAGGATGAGAGAGCACCAAAACTGAAGACAAGAGTACACCAACACTGAGGATGAGAGTGCACGAACAGTGAGGATGAGAGAGCACCAAAACTGAAGACAAGAGTACACCAACACTGAGGATGAGAGAGCACCAATAGTAATGATGACTGGCAAGAACAAAGAGGAGACTACTACTAGAAGGACTTCAGTGATTGAATTTAGGAAAATGTACAATCCTAGTCATTTTATGTTTGTCTTCTGCATCATTTTAAGTCAATTGTTTAACTCACTGTCTCAGTTTTCCAAACAATTTTGTTTCTATTATTTTTAATTTAACAGTTTAACTAGTCTATTTTCAAAGTTAAATGTACTTATAATGTATATTTTAGTTTTTCATTTGTCTATCATATGGAGTATGCTGGACATTCTTTTTTCGCTTTTTATTGTTCAAATTTTGCAACAACAAAAATAACATTGAACATTTATACAACAACAGAACTATCTCTCTTATAGCAAACGTCATACACCGATGTTTTCATTCGCCGGTACATGGCTTTAGCTGGACAGTCTCTAGGCTCTACAAGTTGTGTGGACGTGCTGACATAGCTTTGGGTCTCCTTGCTACAGCGAGATCACCGTCTGTAGAATGGTGCCAGAGATGTTTCTACAAAAAAAGTAGCCCATCATTGATTAATGTGCCAATGGTCACTGAAATACGTCGCGTAGTTCTCATACATCTATCGATTTTTAAAAATCTTTTGTCTTAACTGTCTTTGATTGAGTGTTACGTCTTCGACTTTCTTTGCTCAAGTATTACATCTTCAATTTTCTTTGTTTGGGTGTTTTATCTGTGACTGTCTTGCTTGTGTGTTTTATCTTGATGTTTCTTTGTTTTGGAGTTTTATCTGTGACTGTCTTGCTTGTGTGTTTTATCTTGATGTTTCTTTGTTTTGGAGTTTTATCTTTGACCTTTTTAACTTGAGTGTTATATCTTCAAATATTATTTGTTGAGTTTTTAAAAAAAAATCTTTGAATTTAATTATCTGAGAGATTTATTTTATTCTTACTCCTTTCTGAGTGTTTTATCTATCTCCTTCTTCTTAGTGAATATCTTATCTCATCCTTGTCTTAGTGAATATCTTATCTCATCCTTGTCTTAGTGAATATCTTATCTCATCCTTGTCTTAGTGAATATCTTATCTCATCCTTGTCTTAGTGAATATCTTATCTCATCCTTGTCTTAGTGAATATCTTATCTCATCCTTGTCTTAGTGAATATCATATCTCATCCTTGTCTTAGTGAATATCATATCTCATCCTTGTCTTAGTGAATATCTTATCTCATCCTTGTCTTAGTGAATATCTTATCTCATCCTTGTCTTAGTGAATGTTTTATCTTTCACCTTCTTTACAGAAGGTTTTTATTTTCGACTTCATAGGTAGATGAGGCCTATATGGCCAAGAAGAAAATGCTAAATATGGCGCCGATATCCTAATAAAATAGCAACACACGTTTCTAGAACGATGGCTTCCTACTTTCTTTGATTAAAGTGCTAGAGCGTGTTGTCCCAAATAAACAAATACTAAAAATCACAAGTTGGTTTATAAATGGAGAGAAAAGGCATATATATTTTATTTTAAGCTGAATTTTAAGAGTATTTTATGTCTCGTAAACTTAGACTATTCAAATCAAATGTACTATCAACCCTTATGTATGCGTGTGAGAGCTGGGAAAAAAAAAACAAGAGACATAGAAACAAAGTTGAACGCATTTGAAAATAAATGTCTAAGGAAAATACTAGGTATAGCGTGGAACGAATTCAAAACAAACGAGGAAATTAGAGAAATCGACAATCAACCACTAATATCTTCAGTAATCAAGAAAAGACGATGGTCATATGTTGGGCATGTGATGAGAAGAGATAATAACCGAATAGCAAAGCAAACCCTTATGTGGGAAACAACAGGTAAGAGGAAAAGAGGAAGACCCAGAGAGACACTGAGAAGAACATTGATGAGAGAGGTAAGAGCAGCAGGAATCGGTTCCCTGAATGCGATAGAGTTGTTTGCACAGAACAGAGACAAATGGCGAGATTTGATAAAAGATCTTTACTAGGATTGAAAACTGCTAGAATAAAAATTTAGATAAGAGAAGGAGTATCAGGGTCTACGCCCTATGGGCTGGCTACGGCTCGAAAGGTCAATTGATAGATTGATATTTCATGCGCAGCGGCGTAAAGATGAATTATTGTACAGGGTTTTTCAAAATAATATATAGCAGTTACGGCCAAAAGTATATGCACATAAAATGTATGCGTGCATGCATGTTTGTATGTATGTTAGTATGTAGGTATGTATATATGCAATCAGCATTTTGGTATATACATGTATATATATATATATATATATATATATATATATACGGAACGATGAAGTCTTAAAACAACTAAAAATGTAAAGAGTGTGACAAAGCACAATTCAAACAAGACAAATGCGATTTTTGGGCCATGTTAAAAGACACAATAGCCTACTAAAAGTAATCCTGGAAGGGAAAATACAAGGTAAAAGAGGCAGAGGAAGACCAAGACCGACAACAAGGACGAGTAACATCAAAAGATGGACAAATCAGTCTATGACAACCTGCACCATCAAAGCAAGAGACAGAGCAGAGTGGCGCTCCATGGTAGCCAACCTTCTTTGCGGAGACGGCACTCAATGATGATGATATATATATATATATATATATATATATATATATATATATATATATATATAGTGCCCTTTGTGCAAGTGTTTTGTGTATGTATGTGTAACGTGTGAGTGTATGTATGTGTATTATGTGTGTGTTTTATGTTTATTTTGTGCGTTTGCGTATATCATTTTCTTTTGTTAAGATTCACCTAGATTATATAGCATCATGTGATTCAATGGTCGCGTGCACAATTAGAATGCACGACGTGATTATCTTATCGGTATATCAAATCATATAATGGGAACCAATCGCCACCTCCAGATGGCGCTGTCATAAGCTTATTTAAAACACATACGGAGCAGACATTTATCATACAACAGTTGCCAACATGTCAAGACTTTTGTTCTTGTTCTTTGTCTTTGCGGCTGTTGTCAGCTGTCAATTTGTTCTTGGTCAAAGTAAGTATTTGTTACAAAACAACGGTGAAAAGTTGGGGCCTCCTAACATAAAATGTTGTGGGAATAAAGTAGTAGGCTACATTTGTGGGTTATTGCGACTGGTGAGTGTAAGCCTGGGAGTTTCTTCCTCTTTTAAGATCGCACACAGACTACTCTTCATTTTTGTTTTTAAATATGTGTTCAGTTGACACAGATGTGTTGTAATATATATGAAGTTACGATATATTCGGTTCATCTCTGCAGACTTTAGTACAACATTTACGATTAAAGGGTTGTCTTTCCTATTCGATCTCTATTCGTTTGAACAAATTGGTTAGACTGTTTCCAAGGTCACCACAAGAACGTTGAATAGGATCTTGATTATATTTGTTTACTGATAAATTTGCAAACAATCAGCTATGAGTCGCTAAGAGCTTTCAGCTTGGGGTTGTTGAAGGTCTTAGGCCGGACTGAAGTTGAGTCTCAATAACTTTACCGTTAAACCCTCGCAATAACCAACAAGCTAACGACGCACAATTTATGCACACATTTTAAATCGTCATCATCATCATGTGCCATGCCGGTTGGCGTAGGCGATCATGTCCTTCTACAATCTTCTATCTACTGTGCATCGTAACAGTTCTGTTGTTGACTGTTTTCTATGCCATTACACCACGCTATCTAGTATTTTCTCTCCTTGTCGCCCGCGATCTCTCTTTCCTTGTATTTTGCCTGTTCTAACCAAGTATTCCAACTTTCCTCTTCTCACGATGTGCCCGAAAAATGTTGATTGTTTCTTTCTGATGTTTTTTAGGAGTTGCCTTTTTGGAATGCGTCATGGTCTGTAAATTTCATCCAAACACCCGAGAATCTTGTCTGGAGGAAGCTGTCATAATTGTTTGATTATGCAATGGAAAAGGGTCAGCTGGAATTTGTTGTGACAACTGGACACAGTGACAGAAGAAGAAATAGAACGAAAAGAGTGAGAAAAGATTCCATTCAGTTTAAAAAATAAAACTTTTTATAAAGCAAACAGCAGAAGTGATAAACACTTGTAGAAACAGACAGTTGTCGAGCTACATGAATACCTACCCCCTGCAGGCAGAGAGTACTTGACGATAATGATGATGAGTAGGGTTCTATTTATGATTGTTCACACCGATAATTTTTCATTATTCATTATATTATTCATTATTATTATTATATTATCAACCAGTGTTTTTTTAAAAGCATTTTGTCTATCTCCACCTCCTCCCCCTCCCCACCCACCCGCCTCATGACTATATTTCTACTCCAAATTATTTGATGAAACTGATCGTTACTTTATTACAGTTCTAGACCCGTGCGTCAACTATAAGTGCCAAAATGGCGGTTTTTGTTTCGCTCCAGCGGACGCTCCTCATTGCATGTGCCCGGACGGTTACACAGGGACTCGTTGTCAAATTGATAATACACTGTAAGGCCCACAGAAAGTAAGTTCTAGGAAATATGTTTGACTTCTATTATTGGTCCAGTTGTTATGGACATTTATAAGAATCGACTTCCATCATCAACACAACCAGCGGGTCCGTGTTTTTTTTAAACTTGACGTTATCACCTACTTCTCTCCAAAATCATATGTACTACTAGCAGAAAATCCTAGAGATCTACAACAATTACTTAATGAAATGAACGTGATTAGTAAAAAATGTGGATTAGATATGAATATCAAAAAGACTAAAACTATGATCATAAACAAAGATAATACTCAAAACCTACAAGTGAATATCAAAATTGAAGGAAGACCTGGCGACAATTCAAAGCTACACTACCTTAGACATGCTATAACCAGTGATGGAACATGTAAAACTGAAATAAATAAAAGAATAGGAAGGGCAAAAAGTAATTTTATTGCTGTGAAGAATATACTAATATCAAAACAAATAACACCAGTACTAACACTAAGAATAGCAAAATGTTATATCGTCTCAAAATTGCTGTATGGTGCAGAAACATGGACATTAGACACTAAAAAACATAATAGGAAATTGAAGCCTTTGAAATGTGGATTAATTGAAGACTCGGAAGAAATGGATAGAAAGAAAAGTAAACTTCTTCTTCTTCTTCTTCTTTCCTTCCTCATCTGCCTTTCAGCGTCGAGGGGAGATATAATTTGCGGTCTTTTGCTCTTATGTTCGCCTCTGCTGCTGTTATGTTTCCTAGTGCTTCTAATATTCCATCGATCCATCTTTTTCGTGGTCGACCCTTGGGTCTGTTGTTCTCACAACGTTTGTTGAAGGCTCGTTGTGTTGTGTTTTGTTCTTTCTGCCTTGTCACGTGGCCGAACCATTTTATCTGTTGTTTCCTTATATATTCTATGGCTGGGGCTATTCCTAGCTTTTTTCTCAGTTCTACATTTCTGATCTTATCTCTCAGACTGTTTCCTGTCATTCGTCTAACACATTTCATCTCTGTAGAGGTTATTTTACTTATTGTTCTTGCATCTAGAGTCCAGGTCTGGCATTGGTAGCACAACGTTGGAATGAAGATTGTATTGTATAGTGCTCGTTTTGCCTCCAGAGTTATTTCCTTGTTGGACAATAGTGGTGATAACTGTCCGATGATTTGACAAGCTTTGTTGCATCTTGATTCTATCTCTGCTGTTTGGGAATTGTCGTTTGTCATTAGACTTCCTAGGTATTTGAATTCCTCTACTTGTTTTAGTTGTCTGCCTTCTATAGTTATGTTGATGTTCTGTTTATTTTTGGCGACATTCATGACTTCTGTTTTGTTGATGTTGATTTTCATGTTGTATTTTGTTCCTAAGATGTTGAGTTTGTTTAAGTGTTCTTGTAGGTCTTCTATTGTTTCATGTATTAGTGCCTGGTCGTCTGCAAATAGAATCTCGTTGATCTCCTCTGTCTCTGATGGGTTGGCTATCTTGCATATATGGTCCATGTATGTAATAAACAGTAGGGGGGATAGTACGCACCCCTGTCTTACACCTGATCTAACTTCGAAGTGGTCTGTGTAGCCTGTTGCTGTTCTGACCCTGCAGCTGCTGTTGGCGTAGAGACTTTTAATAATGTTGGTTAGATGTTGGCTTACTCCGTATGTTGTTAGTATCTCCCACAGTTGTTCTCTGTTTACTCTGTCGAATGCTTTTTCCTGGTCAATGAAGGCTATGTATAAGTTTTGGTTGTGTTCTGTCGTTTTTTCTGCAAGCTGTTTTAGTGTGAATAGTGCGTCGGTACATCCTCTGTTTTTTCGGAACCCCATTTGAGAATCGCTTAACTGTAGTTCTATTATTGGTCTCAGTCTTTTTTCCAAGATTTTGGCGTATAGCTTTCCTACATGGCTGAGCAGAGATATACCTCTATATTGATTGCAGTCTCTTTTGCTACCTTTCTTTTTCCATATTGGTATGATGATTGCCTGTTGCCAGTCTTCTGGGGCTTGTTGTTGGTGCCATGCTGCATTAAATATTCTGTGCAGCCATTGCATTCCTGTTTCTCCCGCTGCTGCTATTATTTCTATTGGAATGTTATCTATCCCTGGTGCTTTGTTTCTTGGTGCATATTTGATTACTTCTTCTATTTCCTCTTTCATGATGTTGGGTTCAGTATTTGTGAGTTCTAGTGTGGTTTTTGTTGTCTTGTTGGTAGTTGGTATGTTTAACAGGTCTTCAAAATATTCTTTCCATCTCTGTTGCATACATTGGTTGTTTGATATTGGTTGTCCGTCTTTGTCATTTATCAGCTCAGTAGGATCATGGTTTTCTTTTCTCGCTCTTGTGGCTTTTACTGCTTTGTAGAAATCTCTTGTGGCAGTCTTGAAGTCCCTGCTCATGTTTTGTCCAAATTCTGTCCAATTCCTTTGCTTGTTCTCCCTCCAATTTTTAAACAGTTTCTTCTTTTCTTTAATTGCTTCTCTGATTGTTTCGTTCCACCACGGGGTGCTCTTTTTCCCTTCTCTTGTTCTTAGCTTCGTTCCACAAACTGTTTTAGAGATGTTAGTTACTGTTTCCTTAAATTGTTTCCACTCTTCTTCTACTGTGCCTACTTCGTTAGGGAGTTTCTTGAATTCCTCTCTGAGTTTTTCTTCTAGGGTTTTCCTTGTTTCTTGATCGTTAATTGTTTTATTTTTATTGTCTGTTCTTTTCGCTTCTTTTGTTTGTTTTCGTGTTTTCTCTTTATTTTTGGCTGTCTTAGTGTGATCATAACCATCTTGTGATCCGTGTCGTCTGTAATATTTGGGATTGCTCTACTGTCGGTTACTCTTTTCTTGTTCTCTTTTCTTGTTAGTATAAAATCTATCTGGCTTCTGCATGTTGTGTCATTCCATTTGTACCAGGTGTATACTTGCGACTCTCTGTGTTTGAAGAATGTGTTGGTGATAAATAAATTGTTTTGATTGCATAGTTCCAGCAGTCTGCTTCCGTTTTCGTTTATTTCAGCTGTTTTATCGCCAAAGGGTCCTAAGATGTCACTGTTCTCACTGTTGCGTTTCCCAAGCCTTCCATTAAAATCTCCCATCACTAACATGTCGTCGCTTTCGTCAATCTTGTTAATAATTTCACTCAATGTGTCGTAGAATTCTTCGCTGTCTCTTTCATTGTTGTTGCATGGTGCATAGATTTGAATGTAATTTGTTTTTCGGTCGTCTTCTAGTAGTTTAATTGAGATAATTCTTTCTGAATAGTATTTTATTTCTAGAATGTTCTTTGCGTGTTCTGGGTCGATGATAAAACCTACTCCATGTGTTGCTCTTTCTGTGTTGTCGACTCCCGAGAATATTTTCGTGTAGTTCATGTGTGTTTTCTTTATCTGTTGTCCTTTTACTCTGGTGTCCGCTAATCCTAGTATTTTAATTTTCCTATTTGTCATTTCTTCTATAAGTTCGATTTCTTTATTGAAAAGTAAACAAATGATGAAATCTTTAAACAACTAAAATAAAAAGAGAACAACTAAATACAATTCAAACAAGACAAATGAGATTTTTGGGCCACGTTAAAAGACACAACAGTCTACTAAATGTAATCTTGGAAGGAAAAATACAAGGTAAAAGAGGCAGAGGCAGACCAAGAATAACATGAACGAGTAACATCAAAAGAAGGACAAGTCAGTCTATGACAACCTACACTATCAAAGCAAGAACAGCAGAATTGCGCTCTATGGTAGCCAACCTTCGATGCGGAGACGGCATTCGATGATGAGGAAGATGATTTCGAATACACACACACCGTTTATCACATAGGAGCAGTAACCCATTAGAGGAGCTAGATGTTTGCAGAGCCATCTTGTAGCAGGAACCATCCGTCTACATATTTTTCCATCTGCTAAAACCGACTCATCAACTATTGCCTGGATTGCTGTGATGACAAACCGGACAATTAATGACAATCCTAGATATCTTATGTTTATCTTCTGTATCTTTTTGTATCAACTACAGGGTGTTTTTAAAGTCGCAGTGCAGTGAATTTATACTCTCTAAAGAAAAAACGTCACCAGAAATGCGGTTAACTAATGCGTCACACAAATTGTAAAATAAATGGTATTATTCAGATATACTTGACTGCTATGGGCGAGCTTATAATGGGTAATGTTGGTATTAACACAAAAAAGTTGTGCCTAAAGCATATGTTGAAAATGTCCACCACGGGCCTCAAGACATGTCGCGATTCGTCTTTCCATATTTGCGAAAACCTTCAGAATAATGTCTGGTGATATTTGTTTAATCTTGTCTACTATTTCAGTCTTTAGGTCATTAATTGTCTGCGGATTATTTTCATAAACTTTCCTCTTCAATGCCCCCCCCCCCCCCACAGATAATAATCTGGGGGTGTTAGATCTGGTGAACGAGCAGGCCAGATTCCACGTGAAATAATGCGATTTGCAAATATGCTTTCTAAATAATTGAGTGTTGTTGTGGCTGTGTGTGCTGTTGCCCCATCCTGCTGAAACCAGGATTCCATAATTTCCCGTTCTGTAAGGTGTGCTATGAACGGTTCCAGAATTAAAGTACGGTAACGTTCTGCATTTATTGTTTCATTACAAAATATAGGTCCTATTATCCGCATACGACTTATAGCGCACCACACTCCGACTTTTTGATCGTAAAGCGGCACTTGATGAAATTCATGGGGGTTTTCACTGCTCCACAGCCGATTGTTCTGACTGTTCACATAACCGGATAAATGAAACCAGGCCTCATCAGTGAAAAAAGTGACGTCAAGGATGGCAGCGCCATGTTCATAAATAAAATTCTGAAACCACATGCAGTAGTTTAAACGGGATTCATAATCTCTTTCTTGGAGTTGAGACACTTCAGTTAATTTGTATGGACGATAGTGTAGTTCACTTCTTAAAACCTTGTGAACAGAACTCTTAGATATTTGCACCTGTTGAGACAAGTGGTTTAAAGATGCATTTGGACTCATTGTAATTCTGTCTCGGAGTTCCATAATTTGGTCTTGTGAAATTGAAGGTCTTCCAGATCGGTATGCATCTACCACACTACCGGTTTCACGAAACTTTTTGATCAATTTTGTAACAGAATTTCGGTGAGGGACTTGTGAGTCTGGAAATTTCCTCACGAATTGTCTAATGACCTCATCCGTATATTTACCGCCATTACGGAAGACATGCTCAACCAGAAATACCATGTTTTCAATCGTCAACACCATTTCCTTCAAGCAATGAGACAGTGAAAGTAGCGTAGTGCCCGTCCTTTACGTAAATAAAACCTTAAAGGAAGCAGCGGTTTGTTCATAAATGTGGTTTACAAAATTGTGGTACGTAGATGATGATTACGCCATTTACTGAATATTAGAAATATTCACTGCACTGCAACTTTAAAAACACCCTGTATCTCTTGCACTGTCTCAATTTTCCAGACCGTTTTGCTTATATTTGTTAAAATATCTATTTTTTTTTTCTCTTAATTAAATATTTGTCATAACTTTTACGTTCGTTTCTCAAATGTCTATCACATCCTAGACATTCTACTTCGGTTGTTATTGTCCAAAGTTCGCAACAGTAATATAACACTGGATATTTATAGAAGACAGAGTGTTATAAAACGACTTAAATGTTTTATCTTCAACTATCTTTCTTTGAGTGTTTTATCTTCAACTATCTTTGCTTGAGTGTTTTATCTTCAACTATCTTTGTTTAAGTTTTGTATCTTCAACTATCTTTGCTTGAGTGTTTTATCTTCAACTATCTTTGCTTGAGTGTTTTATCTTCAACTATCTTTGTTTAAGTTTTGTATCTTCAACTATCTTTGCTTGAGTGTTTTATCTTCAACTATCTTTGCTTGAGTGTTTTATCTTCAACTATCTTTGCTTGAGTGTTTTATCTTCAACTATCTTTGCTTGAGTGTTTTATCTTCAACTACCTTTGCTTGATTGTTTTATTTTCGACTTTCTTCACAGGTAGATGAGGCCTATATGAAGCCAAGAAGACAATGCTGAAAATGTGCCAACATCCTAATAAAGTATTAGTTTCTAGATCAAGGCTGTCTATTTTCCTTGTATTGATTAAAGCATTAATGTGTGTTGCGTTGCGTCAAATAAAAAGCATTAAACGCGAGGTGATGTCTTTTGCCTGTGTAAGAATTTGTTTATATATTTTAACTTGATTTTAAGTAGAGTATTACAGTATTATGTGGAGCAAAATTGTTAAATATCAGTAACACGATACTGCCTGTCTGTCTGTCTCTGTGTGTCTGTCTGTCTCTGTGTATCGCTCTGTCTCTGTGTGTCTGTCTGTCTCTGCTCTCTGTCTCTCTGTGTGTCTGTCTGTCTCTGCCTGTCTGTGTGTGTGTCTGTGTGTGTGTCTGTGTGTTTGTGTTTGTATGTATGTATGTATGCATGTATGTATGCATGTATGTATGCATGCATGTATGTATGTATGTATGTATGTATGCATGTATGCATGTATGTATGTATGTATGTATGTATGTATGTATGTATGTATGTATGTATGTATGTATGTATGTATGTATGTATGTATGTATGTATGTATGTATGTATGTATGTATGTATGTATGTATGTATGTATGTATGTATGTATGTATGTATGTATGTATGTATGTATGTATGTATGTATGTATGTATGTATGTATGTATGTATGTGTGTGTATATATGTGTGTATGTGTGTGTATGTGTGTGTATGTGTGTATATGTGTGTGTATGTGTGTGTATGTGTGTATATGTGTATATGTGTGTGTATGTGTGTGTATGTGTGTATGTGTGTGTGTGCGTATTTGCGTGTGTGTGTGTGCGCGTGTGCGCGCTTGCGCGCGTGTGTGTGTGTGTGCGTGTGTGTGCGTGCGTGCATGTATGTATGTATTTATGCATGTATGCATGTATATATGTATGTATGTATGTACGTATGTATGTATGTATGTTTGATTGTGTATAAGTGCCATATGAGCATATGTGTATTGTGGACATGTATATATGTGTATTTTACGTTTTGTGTTTGTCATTTTCTAGATTATATGCCATCATGTAATTCAATGGTCACGTGCATATACACGGCACGATTATCTTATCGCTAAATCCAGTCATAGGATGGGAACAATTTGCCAGTTGCAGATGGCGCTGTCTCGAACATATTTAAAACACTAACAGAGTATACTTATTTCATACATCAGAGAAATACGTCTTGTCAACATGTCAAGACTTTTGTTCTTGTTCTTTGTCTTTGCGGCTGTTGTCAGCTGTCAATTTGTTCTTGGTCAATGTAAGTATTTGTTACAAAACAACGGTGAAAAGGTAGGCCTCGTAACATAAAATGTTGTGGGAATAAAGTAGTAGGCTACATTTTTAGGTTATTGCGACTGGTGAGTGTAAGCCTGGGAGTTTCTCCTTCTTTTAAAATAGCACACAGACTACTCTTCATTTTTGTTTTTAAATGTGTTCAATTGACATTGATGTGTTGTAATATATAGGAAGTTACGATATATTCGGTTCATCTCTGCAGACTTTAGTACAACATTTACGATTAAAGGGTTGTCTTTCCTATTCGGTCTCTATTCGTTTGAACAAATTGGTTAGTCTGTTTCCAAGGTCACCACAAGAACGTTGAATAGGGTCTTGGTTATAGTTGTTTACTGATAAATTTGCAAACAATCAGCTATGAGTCGCTGAGAACTTTCAGCTTTAAGTCTGTTGAAGGTCTTAGGCCGGACTGAAGTTGAGTCTCAATAACTTTACCGTTAAACCCTCGCAATAACCAACAAGCTAACGACGCACAATTTATGCACACATTTTAAATGCGTCATCATCATCATATGCCATGCCGGTTGGCGTAGGCGATCATGTCCTTCCACAATCTTCTATCTACAGTGCATCGTAACAGTTCTGTTGTTGACTGTTTCCCATGCCATGACACCACGCTATCTAGTATTTTCTCTCCTTGTCGCCCGCGATCTCTCTTTCCTTGTATTTTGCCTGTTCTAACCAAGTATTCCAACTTTCCTCTTCTCACGATGTGCCCGAAAAATGTTGATTGTTTCTTTCTGATGTTTTTTAGGAGTTGCCTTTTTGGAATGCGTCATAGTCTGTAAATTTCATCCAAACACCCGTAAATCTTGTCTGGAGGAAGCTGTCATAATTGTTTGATTATGCAATGGAAAAGGGTCAGCTGGAATTTGTTGTGACAACTGGACACAGTAACAGAAAAAGAAATAGAATGAAAAGAATGAGAAAAGATTCCATTCAGTTAAAAAAATAAGACGTATTGTAAAGCAAACAGCAGAAGTGATTAGCAGTTGTAGAAACAGACAGTTGTCGAGCTACATGAATACCTACCCCCTGCAGGCAGAGAGTACTTGACGATAATGATGATGAGTAGGATTCTATTTATGATTGTTCACACCGATAATTTTTCATTATTCATTATATTATTACTATATTATCAACCAGTGTTTTTTAAAAGCATTTTGTCTATCTCCACCTCCTCCCCCTCCCCACCCACCCGCCTCATGACTATCATTTCTACTCCAAATTATTTGATGAAACTGATCGTTACTTTATTACAGTTAGAGACCCGTGTACCAACTATAAGTGCCAAAATGGCGGTTTTTGCACCGCTCCAGCGGACGCTCCTTATTGCTTGTGCCCGGACGGTTACATAGGGACTCATTGTCAAATTAATAATACACTGTAAGGCCCACAGAAAGTAAGTTCTAGGAAATATGTTTGACTTCTATTATTGGTCCAGTTGCTGTGGACATTTATACGAATCGTCTTCCATCATCAACATAACCAGCGGGTCCGTGTTTTTTTTTAAAACTTGACGTTATCACCTACTTCTCTCCAAAATCATATGTACTACTAGCATAAAATCCTAGAGATCTACAACAATTACTTAATGAAATGAACGTGATAAGTAAAAAATGTGGATTAGATATTAATATCAAAAAGACTAAAACTATGATCATAAATAAGATAATACTCAAAACCTACAAGTGAATATCTCTGTAGCCGAGTTGGGAAAACCACCCGACTGGACTACCGACGTTCGGACAACCCGTGTTCGATTCCCGCTAGGAGCTGTGGGAATTCTACTCGTGGTTGGAAAAAAAAATACCCCCACGGTCGACCCAGCCGTTGGCAGAAATGGCTACCAGGGTATTGCCCTGGGAAGGTGAGGAATGTCGCCTCGCATCTGAGTTTCGATGCTTGAGGCGACACTATACAGAAATCTCCGTACATTTCTGGGTAGGCGGCCGAGCACATATGGGTGTAAACTCGCGTGCTAAGACGCCGGTTCAAGTCTTGTATGTTTCCTTTACCTTTAAGTGAATATCGAAATTGAAGAAACATCTGGAGACAATTCAGAGCTACAACTACTTTGGAATACTATAACCAGTGATGGAAAATGTAAAACTGAAATAAACAAAAGAATAGGAAGGGCAAAAAGTAATTTTATTGCCGTGAAGAATATACTAATATCAAAACAAATAACATCAGGGCTAACACTAAGATTAACAAAATGTTATATCGTCTCAAAATTCCTGTATGGTGCAGAAACATGGACATTAGACACGAAAACAGAATAGAATATTGAAGCCTTTGAAATGTGGATTTATTGAAGACTCGGAAGAAATGGATAGAAAGAAAAGTAAACAAATGATGAAATCTTTAAACAACTAAAAATGAAAAGAGAACAACTTAATACAATTCAAACAAGACAAATTAGATTTTTGGGCCACGTTAAAAGACACAACAGTCTACTAAATGTAATCTTGGAAGGAAAAATACAAGGTAAAAGAGGCAGAGGCAGACCAAGAATAACATGAACGAGTAACATCAAAAGATGGACAAGTCAGCCTATGACAACCTGCACTATCAAAGCAAGAAACAGAGCAGAATTGCGCTCTATGGTAGCCAACCTTCGATGCGGAGACGGCACTTGATGATGATGGTGATTTCGAATACTCACACACCGTTTATCACATAGGAGCAGTAACCCATTAGAGGAGCTAGATGTTTGCAGAGCCATCTTGTAGCAGGAACCATCCGTCTACATATTTTCCCATCTGCTAAAACCGACTCATCAACTATTGCCTGGATTGCTGTGATGACAAACCGGACAATTAATGACAATCCTAGATATCTTATGTTTATCTTCTGTATCTTTTTGTATCAACTATGTCTTTCTTAAAGATCCTTTAGGAAAGGAATTAAAGATAAATTCGAAGTCACAATATCAAACAAATTCGAAGTCCTCCAACAACTAGAAAATACAATAAATATAGATCATTGGAAACATGTAAAGAATATATGGAAAGAGGGATGCGCAGAAACACTGGGGAAAAGAGAACGACAGAATAAGGCATGGATGACAGCAGAGAGCCTGAATAAAATTAAGTAAAGAAAGAACAAGAAAGCAGACATAAATAAAAGCAAAACGAGAAGTAATAAAGACAAGACACATGAAGCTTACACAGAGTTGAAAAAAGAAGTGAGAATATGCATTAAAAGGGATAAGGGAAAATATATAAATGAACTAGTTAAAGAGGCAAAGGAAGCAGCAAATAAAGGGAATATGAAAGAACTGTGCAACAACACAAAGAAATTAAGTGGAAAATACAAACAGATCAATGCCTTTATTAAAGATAAGAAATGAAATATGCTTAGTGATATGAGGTAACAAATGGAGAGATGGAAAGAACACTTTGAAGAACTTTTGAACAGACCCGGCTCAAGTAATCCACCAGATATACTTCCGGCAGAAGAAGAGTTATACGTTAGCTGTAGAAAACCAAGCAAAGAAGAAATAAGGAAAGCCATCAAGCTATTAAAAAATGGTAAAGCCACAGGACCAGATGAAATTCCTTCGGAAGCCATCAAAGCAGATATTAACATTAGATGTTACATAATCTATTAGATAATATTTGAGAGAGGGAAGAAATACCCAAAGGCTGGAAAGAAGGTTATATGATCAAACTACCAAAGAAAGGAAGTTTACATGAGTGCACAAATTATAGGAGAATTATGCTACTATCAGTGCCAGGAAAAATATTAAGCAGAATCATTCTGGAGAGACTAAAAGAGGCCATAGAGAAACATTTGTGAGATGAACAAGCAGGTTTTAGAAAGAACAGATCATGCACTGATCAAATAACTACTCTACTTAAAATAGTTGAACAAAGTTTAGAACTAAAATCCCCACTTTATATTGGATTTTCATAGATTACGAAAGGCAATTGATAGTTTAGACAGAGGAATGCTTTGGAAGTTTCTGAGTCATTACGGAATCCCCATACATTTTATTAACCTGATAAAAACAATGTATGAAGGAATAAAATGTAGTGTGTGGCATGAATGACAGCATTTGAAATAAGAACAGGAATAAGGCATGGATGCCTTCTGTCTCCATTTCTCTTTCTACTGGCCATATATTGGATTATAACAATAACTCAAAACAACAGAAATGGATTCCAGTGGTCACTGACCAAGCAACTTGATGATTTAGACTTTGCTGATGACATAGCTCTCCTATCACACAGCCATCAACAGATGCAGGATAAAATGAGCATACTTGATGAGAGATCACAACAGGTAGGGCTGAAAATTAGTTAGAGATAAGACCAACATTATGGGAATTAATGCAGTTGGCAATAACCAAATAGAATTATGAGAAATACCTCTACAAGACGTACAATCTTACATATATCTGGGTAGTAATATAGATAACGAGGGAGAATCAGAAAATGAAACCAAAATAAGGACATCAAAAGCAAGAGAGGTTAAATACAAAACTACAAATTTTCAACTTCATTGTTAAGTCAGACCTATTATATGGCTGTGAAACATGGAGAACAACAAAATTGACAATCATGAAGATACAGACTTTCATTAATGGATGCTTACGCAGAATAAAAGGATGATAATGGCAGGACAAAATCACTAACATAGAATTATGGAAATGTACCACTCAAATACCAGTGGATAAAGAGATACAGCGAAGACAATGGCGCTGAATAGGACAACCACTGGGAAGCCAACTGAGAGTATTACACATAGGCCCTTTTTTGAAACCCCCAGGGGAAAAGACAAAGAGGAAGACCAAAGAATTCTTGGAGAAGACAGAAAGAAGCAGAGATTAAGATGATGGCGAAGACTTGGAATGATCTTAAAAGAATGACAAGAAATAGAACGACTTGGAAAGTGTTTGTTGAAGACCTCTGCTCCACAGGGAGCTAAAAGGTAGAAGAAGGAGAATCTCTCGCACTGTCTATATTCCAGACCGTTTTGCTTGTATTATTTTTTATAACTAGTTTGTTCTCAGTTAAATATTTGTTATAACTTTTATGTTCGTTCCTCAAATGTCTGTCATATCCTGGACATTCTACTTCGGTTGTTATTGTCCAAAGTTTGTAACAATAATATAACATTGGATATTTATAGACGACAAAGTTATAAAACGACTTAAGTGTTTTATCTTCAAATATCTTTGCTTGAGTGTTATATCTGCAACTCTATTTGCTTGAGTGTTTCATCTTCAACTATCTTTGTTTGAGTGTTTTATCTTCCACTATCTTTGCTTGAGTGTTTTATCTTTAACTATCTTTGTTTGAGTGTTTTATCTTCAACTATATTTGTTTGAGTGTTTTATCTTCCACTATCTTTGTTTGAGTGTTATATCTTCAACTATCTTTGTTTGAGTGTTTTATCTTCAACTATCTTTGAGTGTTTTATCTTCAACTATCTTTGTTTGAGTGTTTTATCTTCAACTATCTTTGTTTAAGTTTTGTATCTTCAACTATCTTTGTTTGAGTGTTTTATCTTCAACTATCTTTGTTTGAGTGTTTTATCTTCAACTATCATTGTTTGAGTGTTATATCTTCAACTATCTTTGTTTGAGTGTTTTATCTTCAACTATCTTTGTTTGAGTGTTATATCTTCAACTATCTTTGTTTGAGTGTTTTATCTTCAACTATCTTTGTTTGAGTGTTATATCTTCAACTATCTTTGTTTGAGTGTTATATCTTCAACTATCTTTGTTTGAGTGTTATATCTTCAACTATCTTTGTTTGAGTGTTATATCTTCAACTATCTTTGTTTGAGTGTTATATCTTCAACTATCTTTGTTTGAGTGTTTTATCTTCAACTATCTTTGCTTGAGTGTTTTATCTTCAACTATCTTTGTTTAAGTTTTGTATCTTTAACTATCTTTGTTTGAGTGTTTTATCTTCAACTATCTTTGCTTGATTGTTTTATTTTCGACTTTCTTTACAGGTAGATGAGGCCTAGATGAAGCCAAGAAGACAATGCTGAAAATTTGCCAACATCCTAATAAAGTATTAGTTTCTAGATCAAAGCTGTCTATTTTCCTTGTATTGATTAAAGCATTAATGTGTGTTGCGTTGCGTCAAATAAATAAGCATTAAACGCGAGGTGACGTCTTTTGTCTGTGTAAGAATTTGTTTATATATTTTAACTTGATTTTAAGTAGAGTATTACAGTGCTATGTGGAGCAGAATTGTTAAATATCAGTAACACGATACTGCCTGTCTGTCTGTCTCTGTGTGTCTGTCTGTCTCTGTGTATCGCTCTGTCTTTGTGTGTCTGTCTCTGTGTATCTCTCTCTCTCTGTGTCAGTCTGTCTGTCTCTGCCTGTCTGTCTCTCTCTCTCTCTCTGTGTCAGTCAGTCT
The DNA here is from genome assembly GCA_032433765.1 of Megaustenia siamemsis. Classification (NCBI taxonomy): domain Eukaryota; kingdom Metazoa; phylum Mollusca; class Gastropoda; order Stylommatophora; family Ariophantidae; genus Megaustenia; species Megaustenia siamemsis. The sequence continues at coordinate 77,883,645 of JAVIAB010000051.1, read as the reverse complement.
GTCTGTCTCTGTGTGTGTGTGTGTCTGTCTGTCTCTGTGTATCTCTCTGTGTGTGTCTGTGTTTGAATGTACGTATGTTTGTATATAAGTATGTATGTAAGTATGTATTATTGAGTTATTGAGTTATTTGCGGACCATCATCATTGCACTCCGAACATGTCCATAGGTGCTCAGATCCCCTCCTCAGCGACTGACGACTCCAGTTCTATGTTGGTTGATAAGTCTTCTTACACGGCCACTAAGTTTCTCATTTCTGGCCGTGCCCATCTTAACTCCCATTTCCATCATCCGAAGAAGTGACGTGAATCTGTGTTTATCGAAATCCTGTGCTCTTCCCACATCTCGGAGGGCATTGATGATGTCCGCCCGAGCCATTAGTTGCCCCTCCTCAACGACAGCGCAGCTAGCCAACCTATCCGCCCTTATATATATGTATGTATGTATGTATGTATGTATGTATGTATGTATGTATGTATGTATGTATGTATGTATGTATGTATGTATGTATGTATGTGTAAGTAAGTATGTATGTATGTATGTATGTATGTATGTATGTATGTATGTATGTATGTATGTATGTATGTATGTATGTATGTATGTATGTATGTAAGTACAATATTAACAAGAAAAAGAGTTCTTAAATGTTATGTAGAGCCAGTCTTAACATATGGATGTGAATCATGGACAATAGGACAACAGACAAGATAATCACTGGAGGCTGTAAAAATGTGGTTTTACAGAAGAATTTTGAGAATACCATGGACAGCTAAGAAGAGTGATCAAAATGTTCTGAAAGAGGCCACATAAAAAAAGAGAGCTAATTTCCAAATTAAGGAAGAACAATCATCATTTTTGGGTCATGTAGAAAGGAACAACTGGAACAATTGAGGGACGAAGAGATAGAGGGAAGCAAAGTGAAAAGATACCAGACAGCTTAAGAGAATGGGTTGGCAGAAGGTCAACAACAGAAATGATAAATAACTGTCGTGATCGAAAGTTGTGGAGAGACATGATCACCTTCGCCAGCAGGCTTGGTACTTGATGATGTATATGTATGTATACATGTATGTTTGATTGTGTATAAGTGCCATATGAGCATATGTGTATTGTGGACGTGTATATATGTGTATTTTACGTTTTGTGTTTGTCATTTTCTAGATTATATGCCATCGTGTAATTCAATGGTCACGTGCATATACACGGCACGATTATCTTATCGCTATATCCAGTCATAGGATGGGAACAATTTGCCAGTTGCAGATGGCGCTGTCTCGAACATATTTAAAACACTAACGGAGTATACTTGTTTCATACATCAGAGAAATACGTCTTGTCAACATGTCAAGACTTTTGTTCTTGTTCTTTGTCTTTGCGGCTGTTATCAGCTGTGAAGTTGTTCTTGGTCAATGTAAGTATTTCTTACAAAGTGACGGTGCAAAGGGTGGTAACTTGTAACATAAAATGTTGTAGCGGAGAGTAATGTATTAAGCTTTAGTGAACTATTGATATCATTTTTAAGTGAGTGAAGGAGGTTAGTGTTCTTGTACGTTGTTTTTAACATCCCCAAATCAGCCAATAAGTTGCTTTATTAAGTAGTTCGATGGGAGAGTATAATGCCGCTGTAATGGTGACATTATCTATTTTAGAAATGAATATTAGAATATTAGAATTATATATCTTAGGGATTCTTCTTTTTCTTCTATCCTTCTTCTATTGCCGTTGGCGTCGAGGGGAGATACAATCTGCGATTTTTTGCTCTTCTTTTGGCCTCTTCTGGCGTTATCCCTCTTAGTGACTCTAGTATTCCCTTTATCTATCTCTTTCTCGGTCTTCCTCTTAATCTGGCATTTTCGTAGCGTTTGTTTATGGCTCTTTGAGTCATTGTTAGTTCTTTTTGTCTTGTTATGTGGCCGAACCAATTTATCTGTTGTTTCTTTATGTATTCGATGGATGTATTCGATATCTTAGGGATGTTATGTTAAAAGACACAAACGCCTACTCAAAGTAATCGTGGAAGGGAAGATACAAGGTAAAAGAGACAGAGGCAGACAAAAACTAACATGAATGAGTAACACCAAAAGATGGAAAAGTCAGAATATGACAACCTTCACCATCAAAGCAAGAGGCAGAGCAGAACGGCGCTCCATGGTAGCCAAACTTCGATGCGGAAACGGAACTCAATGATGATGATGATATCTTGAGGACGCAATTATCTGACGCAGGGATAAGATATATATTTGAGAGATGTTACTGTTTTTTTTACAGGGATGTAATTAGCTATTATATAATTACTTTTATCGGTTATATTGAAGTCACTATCGATATAAGGAACACTATCATCTCTTGTACCTCCACTGTTATTCTTTAAATGGTCGCCTTTGTCGATCTTAGGGACGTTGAGAACAGCTCTATGGCTCGATTCAATCAGCTATTTGCAATGTAACAATCTAATTTTTAAATCTTTTAAGAATTGATTTGTGCTGATATTAAACCATACAATGAGTAACAGCATGAACATGTAAATATGCGGTATATTAAATTACTAATGTTATTTATTGCATTTATAATAGCAGGTGCATTTGATACAAATACAATCATTGAAAGTGTTTAAACACATTTAAGATAAAGGACAAACACACTTAAAACAAGAAACTTTCATGTTTTAAATTGCTAAAAGGATTAGATTAATAATGTATAAGTCCCCTCCATGTCTAGATATGTGTATTGGAATGTGTTAGTGACTGTACTTGTTACATGATCAACGGAACAGTTTTCGGAATCATCTGCGAATACAAGAAAGTTTGTCAACTCATCGGACTCGCTACTGCTGACCAACAAGGAAATAACAATAGGGGCAAAACGAGCTCACTACAATTAAATCTCTATTCCTATATTGAGCTTCCTTCACGCTAGAATCAAGAACAGTAAGCAAAATAACCACAACAAAAATTAAATATGCTACAAGAATTACAGGAAATAGTCTGAGAAATGAAGAACTGAGAAAAAAAAATTAGGATCAATTCTCGTCTTTTAATACATAAAGAAATAACAGAAGAAATGGTTTATCCGCGTGATAAGGCAGAAAGATAAAAAAAAACCACACACACACAAAAACAAGCCTTCAAAAAACGTTGCCAAAACACCAGACCCAAAGATCGACAACTAAAAAGATAGCTCTCTGGAATATTAGAAACAATAGGAAACATGACAGTAGGAGAAGACACCAGAAGAGGAAAAGATCTCATACCATATATCCCCTCGATGCTGAACGTCAAATGGTGAAGGAAAGAAATATCTAGGAATCGAACCCGAATTCTGTTATCAGCAGTTGGCGGAATAATCACTCAGCCACTGAATTTTCAATCAATAACAAGAATCATCATTATCAAGTACCATGCTTACTGGCGTAGGTGATCATGTCTCTCCACAACTCTCGATCTTGACAGTTATTTAACCATTTCTGTTGTTGACCTTCTGCTAAGCCGTTCTCTTAAGATGTCTGGTATCTTTTCTCTTTGCTTCCCTCTCTCTTCGTACCTTAATTTTCTCAGTAGTCACAATATATTGCAGCTGTTCATTTCTACATGTCCAAAAAATGATGATTGTTTCTTCCTAATATTAGAAATTAGCTCTCTTTTTTTATGTGGCCTCTTTCAGAACGTTTTCATTACTCTTCTTAGCTGCCCATTGTATTCTCAACATTCTTCTGTAAAACCACGTTTCTACAGCCTCCAGTGATTTTCTTGTCCGATGTCCTGTTGTCCATGATTCACATCCATATGTTAAGACTGGCTCAACATAACATTTAAGAACTTTTTTTTAAAGAAAGAGCAGTAGTTCTCACTTACCTCCAAAAGCACTGACCTAATGTATCAAAGTGTAATGTCGCACTGTCCGAGGATATTATGTTACTATAACATGTAATGCATCCTTTCTTTATTATGAATAGTATATTGTCAATTATTACACGGCCTGCAAAACTTACATAATGCAAACATATAATACAAACAGACGTTCATGGAAATACACGAACAGCTTCGCACCTTTCATTTGTTGTTATGAAACTACAAGTAACATAAAAGGAGCAAGACACCTATAAAATTTGTATAATAAAACATATCATATCAAGTATACTCAAAGATTAGAATTTATACAGAAAAGAAACGTTAGAAGGGAAGTAAAAACAATCATTTCTTTTTGTATTAAAAAAAAAGCAAATAAATAAATATTTTGAATTCATAATAGTATCAAACCGAAAAAAATACTGGCTGAAATATAGAAAGATGGAGCGAAATTAAATAACTGGATAATTAACACCAGTCCTTCTTCTTCTTTTCTTCTTCTGCTACTTCATATTATTTATTATTCATCCCATAACCAGGGAAGTCGTTGGGGCACTAATGACAGACTTCATCAACCTTCTCTATTTCATCTTCACAATCATTCTTTGTGACTCTGCGAAGTCGAGGCTTACCTACGCTTTGATGTTATCTTCCATCTCCTTCTCTGACTATCTCTCCTTCTCTGACTATCTCTCCTTCTCTGACTATCTCTCCTTCTCTGACTATCTCTCCTTCTTCCTGCTTTAAAAGTTGCTTGCAGATTAGTCTCTTTTTTGGGTGGGGGATGGGAATGGGTGCAGATGATATGTGTTAGTTATCTCTGAAAGGAAGATAGATGAACGAAGACATAAAGAAGAGATAACGATTCACGTAGCAACCATATAACTAAAAATAAAACAGAAGGACATTGCGCCCATTGGATGAAAACTCACTCAGCAACCGATTATATAACTCGAGAGGAAATTGAACAAACCAATCACACGCATTTTACGTATGAAGCTAAGCGGTCACTGAGTTGAAGATATCAAGCGCTGGATGCAAGATCCGAAAAGCAGATATAAGAACATTTGAAGAAGTTTTCGGTAGGTTGACCTGAGAATAACAAGTGGTCAACACAGTTAAACAAGAATAAGGTTGATCAGACGGGTAAGTAGGCGGAACTACACAAACAAATTTTACGATTGGTCGACCACGACACGTGACTATATAAAGCAAAACACTTATGAGAAGGGATGACTTCTATAGGTCGTTTCAAAATATTTTGAAGGTGTTTAAAATTCCATATCTCTGCAACCAATTGATTGATAATGCTGAAATTTTGCATATGGTCTTGTGATTTTTTGGTCCCAAGAAGTACATTCATTTCCTCACCAACAAACGTATAGTTTTAAATATTCTTTATTTGAAGTATACAAATTTAAGGCATTTTGGTAAAACCATATATTTGGAGGAATTACCGCTTCATATGAGTGAGCACCCACGGACTTGTCATCTTGAACGTAATGCGCGCCAATTTCCCTGTTTTAAGCACTAAAAACACATAAAACGCGTCATAGTTATAATTTTATATCCGGTGCATCCCATTTCCTGTCGTTTTGTTGTGATTTATGTGCAACGGCGTATCCTAATTATTGGGTAATTTCGTTAAATTTGTGATCTGTTAGTCAATGGGTATAAAAGTAAAGTTCCTTACATTGCAATCAGTGGCAATAAAGGTGTATAAATATTTTTGCATAGAAGCTAAGCGTGGAAAACTGTATCGAAGCATCTCAAAGCCAGAAAAGAGAACTATTCACGCATTGGGTATAAGCAAACGCTTTTTCAAACAAGTGCTTAAAGCTAACGGAGTGTCCAGTTCAATCAATACTAGGACGCTAGGAAGAAAGAAAGTAGTAGATAGTTTTGACAAGGAAGTGATTAGAAGAGCAATTTGTAAAATGTTCGATTCCAAAGAAACTGTGACTTTAAGAAAACTGAAAATTCGACTGAGAGCAGAAAATGACATTGTTGTGTCGAAAACAACATTATGGAGAACTGTTAGAAGCATCGGTTTTACGTTTAGAAAGTACGATAGTGGTAGAAATGTCATCTGCGAGAAGCCGCACTTAGTTTCTATGAGGAGTAAATATTTACGTGAAGTACGGGAAATGCGTAACCAAGGTTATGATATTGTATTTCTAGATGAATCTTGGATAAATTCTCACCACACAAGTGCAAAGGAATGGCAGTTATCAGATGGAAGTATTAAAAGATGTGTACCCACTGGAAAAGGACAGCGTATTATAATGGCACATGCAGGCAGCCGAAAAGAAGGGTTGGTGAAAAATGCAGAACTTATATTCACCTCTAATTATACTGACAACAGGGACTATCACACCGAGATGAATGGCCATATATTTAGAGAGTGGATATATTTAGAGATTGGTCTTCTTCCAATTCTAGACAGACCATCCTGTCTGGTAATGGACAACGCGTCGTACCACAACGCTGTGGCAGAAGAAGACAAAATTCCTACATCTACCAGTACAAAAGATGTTATAAAGATTTGGCTAAGAAAGGAAGGAATTCCATTTAACGAGGGATTTTTGAAACCTGAATTACTGTCACTTGTTAAGAAATCGCAAAAGACCAAAGTATTCCAAATAGACAAAATCATTCAACAGCATGGTCATACGTGCTTGAGACTGCCCCCTTATCATCCACAATTAAACCCCATTGAACTCGTTTGGGCAAAAATTAAAGGGCAGGTGGCAGCTGAGAATACAAGTTTTAAACTATGCGATATAAAAGGACTGACATATGCTGCTCTATCACAGATTGACAAAGATTTTTGGTGCAAATGTGAAGATCATGTCTTAAAAGAAGAAAATGACTATTGGAAAAAAGATGGACTATCGTTCGTTCAGCCCAGATTAGTAATCAATATGTTAGACTCCTCTGATTCAGAATAAATGAAATAATAATGGACGTTTTTATATGTCCGCATGATCAATCTTTAGCTAAAGTTGATAACGTTTTGAAAATGTAAAGATTCTTGATATGTGTACTGCAGGCATGCAAAGAAACTAAATCACTTTCATATGTCTTGTTTACGTAAAATAATGAAAGTCACATGGAAAGACATAAAACGAACAATGTAGCTCTTTACAGTGAAGAGGATCCCGTGCTTACATCGGACTCTTTAGTCACATGCGTACCCATAAACAATAACTTTGCTTGATATGTCATGCTCGTTATCGCTCGCAACGGATAATTACTTTTTTAAATGTATTCTTTGTTGTATATTGTTTAAATAGTTTTCATTAATGGAACTGTTTATACGCTGATTTGTTTTAGACCGTCTGTAAAGGCTATAACATTGACATTCTCATAGTATTTTAAAGAAAGTAAACAATAGAAAGTAAACAGTTGATAAACGCCTCCAACTTTCAAGTTGTGTAGAGACGCCTATGTCGAGAAGCTGATTTCCATTAATGTACGGTAAATTATTTTCTCCAGGAGCAAAAGATCCGTAAATTCACTGAGATCAAAGGAAAGTGCTGCTTCATGATGAAGCATACTTCCTACATCATTAAATTTTGTGAAATCGGTGGGACCTTGGAAAAACAAGGCCAGATGCAAAAAATCAAGTTTGTAAGTGCAGGGAAAGAGGAGATATTTCATGTTAATCGTGAACATTTAGATTTGAAACGACCAATAGCAATGATTGTTCACATACTTCACATATGACTCTAGAAGATGATCTAAGTCGCTACTTACTAATTAGATAAAAGTTATACAAATCAAGGACTTTAATTAGTGTTTATAATAATCATTAACAGAAAAACCCTGATATACAAGAAATGAATTAGATCATCATCAAGTACCGGGCATGCTGGCGTAGGTGATCATGTCTCTCCACAACTTTCGATCACGACAGTTATTTATCATTTCTGTTGTTGACCTTCTGCCAAGCCATTCTCTTAAGCTGCCTGGTATCTTTTCTCTTTGCTTCCCTCTATCTCTTCGTCCCTCAATTTTCCCAGTTGTTACAATATATTCCAGCTGTTCTCTTTCTGATTTTTTCTTCCTAATATTGGAAATTAGCTCTCTTTTTGCTTTGGCCTCTTTCAGAACGCTTTAATTACTCTTCTTAGCTGTCCATGGTATTATCAAAATTCTTCTGTAAAACCACATTTCTACAGCCTCCAGTGATTTTCTTGTCTGTTGTCCTGTTGTCCATGATTCACATCCATATGTTAAGACTGGCTCTACATAACATTTAAGAACTCTTGTTCTTGTTTCTATTGTCAAAAATGGATTGTATCTTAGTGAATTAGATAGATACACGAATTACCCAGAGTTTACATAGGGATGACTAAATGGTTGTGACGTAGATGTGTTGGAAGTTAGATAAGCAGGATGTGATACTCTAGAAGAACGATAACCAAGAGACGATGGTTGAACAAAGCATTTAATTATACGACACCATTCAGAGTTGTGAACTTCTTCATTGCTGGTAACTTAGGTCTTATATTGCATGGTCACATATACATTAATAAAGTTGAGAGGAATATTAACTGAAGATAGTCAGTTGAAATTTTAACTAGGCGCCAAGTAGATAAATGATTGATTAGTACCATACCATGTTGGCTGCTGATAAAAATGATGCCAATTACTTAAAGCTTGATGCCTGCCCTAGTAAAAAACTGAATTAAAACGGCTGATCTTATGGCTTGTTTTCACGTTTGTTTATGTCGTAATGTCGTATCATCAAACCACTGATTTATCTAAATGATCTTCTCAACTCCAATTATTCCTATTTACTGGGCTTGTATTTCATAAAAAAATTACCACAGATCAAGATAAAAGGCAAAACCATTTAATTTTCTTCTTTCTTTACAATAGTCAAAAGATCACCAAGTCCTCCAATTGCTTGTTGTATTCTCATTAATTGCTGCATCCTTTTGCGAACTTTTTTTTATTCGTGATACGATCACATTTAATAGATGCCGAAAACCTTAAGATAACATTTCGTCTCAATAGTTTATATTTGATTCTGTTGTATAGCTACACCATTTGTAAACAGCAATTAAAAAAAAATATGATTATTGATACAAAATGTGTAAACAAAAAAGAGCAATAATATGCTAAAAGGACATTAACTGCAAATAAAGTAAAATAATTGCTTGTAAAATAGAGGAATGAGTACTGTTCTGACGCTTCTTCAGTGCTATTTAGAAATAGTTAAGACAAAAGGAAGTGAATCTTGGACAGTCAGACACCAGGCAAATAAATCAATGGAAACTGGAGAAATATGGTATCACAGAAATACCATGGCTAACTATACAGACGAAAAAAGCAATAAGGACATTTATTACCAGCATCAGAACGAATTTATTAGCTTATTTGTCATGGAAAGAGAACAGCTGACAAATATTGTGACAGTAAAAAAAAAACAGGAAGGAAGAAGAGATTGAAGTAAAACAGAGAAAATATGCCAGACTGTGTGTGTAACAGACGGCATGTCAGGAAGTAATGAATATAACAAATAGACAAATGTAGAGGAAGGAAGTTGTTGTGAAATATGACCACTTACTTCAGGAGACAGAGCCACGATAGCTCAGTGGTTAGTGAACTGGACTACAAAGGACAAGGGGTAGGGTTCGATCCCAACCGACGGCTTCCTGGTTCACCCAGCCTTAAATGGGTACAGGATTTTTTTCTGGGAAAGTGAAGCAGCACGGGCGTAATACCGACCACATTACCCCAAAAATCATGTGCTGAAGGTCTGTAAAATATAGGGTCACTAACACCATATTTCCCTATACGCCACTTGGCGTGACGGGAGTACTTTACTTACTTTTTACTACTCCAGGAGACAAGGCACTGGATAATAATTACACGAATTAATATTCATATAATTTAAAAAAAAACTAATGTTCATTATTGGCTTTCTCCATTAATTATCACATTAATTCAACAATTATCAACCACCAACAATTACCATTTATGATCTACCAGTGACATCGTAATGTGCACGACTCATGCACTTGTCACCGTACTAGTTTCGCATCCGATTATCAATCTCTATACGTTTGACGCCTTGGATACAAATAAATCTCACAACACTTCGATACTCTTGCTTGGCACACAGTTACAATGTTACCTCCATCTTGTAGAATTGTATCCAGGTTTATATGCGTGCCACAAGAGTGCCAACGCTATTGGTAGTTCAAGGTCATCATCCCCGCACACCATACACCGAATGATATCGGTTCATTTTGAAGTATAGTATATTTTCTTTGCGTAAGTTTCTCTTTTTTCTTTTTCATTGTTTTAGCAATGTTAGTTACTTCCTAACATTTTAGTATAGTATATTTCCATTGCGTTGTTTGTCCGTTTGTTATTGTTGTCCCTATTTCTGAGAACGGACGCATGCAGAACAAAACGTCAATACTCTGTATTGTTAATCTTTTGTAAAGCTTCCATCAACCATTGTGTTATATTCGTTCCCTGCTTACTAGATTTACCACAGCACTGAAATAATTTGTCTGCTCCCTGTTCTACAGTTCTATTGTTCTAAACATTACATATGTAGAGAATATTTATATTTACCATTAAAAAGGGGGCTTCTTGCGGTGCACCATTATAGGTTCCTTAAGTTTCAGAAGAATGCATAAACTGTATCTTATATAGTCAAGATTACTCTTACACACAAAAGTAATTTAAAAAAATTTAACTTTCATTTTTGGATGGTCATTGTGGTTTAATATAACCCGGAGGACTTAATCTGAGGTTAAAAGGATCGTGCCTCGCCAAACAGTAAGCAACACATCCAAGAAAACTACAATATCACACTGACACAACATAGCAGCTGACTAAAGTGATTCTCATTTTCATTTTTGGATAGCAATCGCGGTCTAGTATAACCTAACAGACTTAGACTGAGGTTAAAGGTTCGTGCTTCACCTAAAACTATGCAAAGCCACCAAGACAAAAACAACGTTTAACGCATTTATTAATTGTTATAGATTATAGGGAGCCGCGATAGCTCAGTGGTTAGTGAACTGGACTACAAAGGACCAGAGGTAGGGTTCGATCCCAACCGACGGCTTCCGGGTTCACCAAGCCTTTAATGGGTACCTGATTTTTTTCAGGGAAAGTGAAGCGGCACGGGCGTAATACCGACCACATTACTCCAAAAATCATGTGCCGAAGGTCTGTAAAAATTATGGTCACTAACACCATATTCCCTATACGCCACTTGGCGTGACGGGGGTACTTTACTTTTTTTTTATGTCCACAAATATGTTCAAGTCTTTTATTCTCTAAGATATTCTAAATAACTCACTTTTTTTCTCTAAGATATTCTGAATAACTCAATTTTCTTCGCTAAGATATTCTAAATAACTCACTTTTCTTTATTACAGTAAGCCTAGACCCGTGCGTGGACTTTGGGTGTAAATATGGCGGATATTGCATATCGCCATTGGATGCTCCATACTGTGTATGTCCGAAAGGTTACTTGGGGACGTACTGTCAAATCAATACCACCCTGTAAGGCTCATAGGAAGTAAGTGCCAGGATGTAAATTAAATGTACTTCACAGTCACTTCATGATCCAGTTTCTGTGAGTTCATACATGACAGTGTATCATCAGCATTATTGACATCATCATCACGTGCCATACCGGTTAGGCAGTCATGACTTTCCACAAATCTCTGTCTCCTGTGCATCGTATAAACTCTCTTGTTGGCTGTTTACGATGTCACGACACCAAGCTTTCCAGCATGTTCTCTCTTTATCGTCCACGACCTCTATTTCCCTGTTTTTTGTCAGTTGTAACCAAGTATTCAACCTTTCCTCTTATAATTATGTGCCCGGAAAATGTTGATTTTTCCATTTCCGATGTTTTTTTTTTAAGAGCTCTATTTTTGTATTGGTGGGTTGGGAATTTCCTGGTTGGTCTTTTATAGTTGTTCAGGCAACTTTCTTATGAGAAATCCCATCTCTCTGGCCTCTAATCGCCTTTTCGTTTGTTTATCTACTATCCATGATTTACTTCCATATATTAGATTTGACACCGATAAATTCTCTTTCTTACTTAATTAACACTTCCATATATCAGATTTGACACCGATGAATTCTCTTTCTTACTTACTTAACACTTCCATATATCAGATTTGACACCGATGAATTCTCTTTCTTACTTAATTAACACTTCCATATATCAGATTTGACACCGATGAATTCTCTTTCTTACATAATTAACACTTCCATATATCAGATGTGACACCGATGAATTCTCTTTCTTACTTACTTAACACTTCCATATATCAGATTTGACACCGATGAATTCTCTTTCTTACATAATTAGCACTTCCATATATCAGATTTGACACTGATGAATTCTCTTTCTTACATAATTAACACTTCCATATATCAGATTTGACACCGATGAATTCTCTTTCTTACATAATTAACACTTCCATATATCAGATTTGACACCGATGAATTCTCTTTCTTACATAATTAACACTTCCATATATCAGATTTGACACCGATGAATTCTCTTTCTTACTTACTTAACACTTCCATATATCAGATTTGACACCGATGAATTCTCTTTCTTACATAATTAGCACTTCCATATATCAGATTTGACACTGATGAATTCTCTTTCTTACATAATTAACACTTCCATATATCAGATTTGACACCGATGAATTCTCTTTCTTACATAATTAACACTTCCATATATCAGATTTGACACCGATGAATTCTCTTTCTTACTTAATTAACACAGACTTCTTGCACAAGATGCTTTTCAATATTAGTAATGTCATTAACATTACCACTGGTTATTATTATTAGTATTAGTGACATTATTAGTGTTATTAGTAACACCATGATCACCACGATTATCTCTGTTGCTGTTTTATTGAGAGCGAGTGGCCTAATCGATAACTTGGGCCTCAAATCAGAAGAACGAGGGGTAGGGCCAAACGTTTTTTATCGATTGATTATTATTGTTGTTATTATCAATAACATCATAAACGTTATATTTATTATTTTAATAACTGTTATCACTGTCATCATTATCGCTATCAAAGTTATTATCGCTATAACCACAAGCATAAACACTTTCGTAATCATTGATATTATCAGGTGTCCGGTTAGCGCAATCGATAGGCGGTTAGCTTACCACGGCAACAGCCGGGGTTCGTACCCTGGCGAGGACACCTGGGTTTTACTAATTCCCTTAAAATTAGTACCTCTGAAGTCGGAGTAAATCTGCCTGCACGGCGAGGGGCATCATGTAATGGGATAAAACAGACTTTACACGCAAAATTCAGTCCCACAAAATTGAGTGGGTGGGACTTCGTCAGAGGTCAAAAGCTGACGAAAGCGAACGAACAACGAACGATATTATCAATATCAACGTCACCCGCATAATCACCACTGGCATTAGCATTATCATTATCACAATCAATATTATTATAATCATCAACATTATTATCAATATCGTTATTACCGTAACTAACATCATCACGAACAGCATCATCAAAACCATCTTTATCATTATTTTAATGGTAATAATAATCATGATCAATATTATAATCATATACATTATCATCAACATCACCATGATCACTATCTACATAATCATTATACACTATTATCAATATAACCTTTCTTTACCACCCTACCATTCTTCTTCTTTTCTTTTCTCTTTTCACTGATACCGCAAAGGTGTCGTGGTTTATATCATTTGTCGTTCTTGAGCTGCTCGAACTGTCTGAATTAGTGATTTTTCTTTGTTGTTACATGTCTCTATTACTGCATCTATCCATCTTCTTCTAGGTCTTCCTCTTGGTCTTTTTCCATGCATTCTCGAGAAGAATGCCCTTGATGGTGATTGGTAAAGATTCATTCTGACCAGGTGGCCAAACCATTTAAGTTGTTGTTGCTCTATATATTTTGGCAGGGTTTTATTCCTACCATTTTCTTATGGAATAAAACCCTGCCAAGAATATATAGAACCATTATGAAGCTCAATATCATTATCGTCCTAATTAACATTAATACAATAATTACACTCATTGTCACCAACATTATTATCAGCAAAATCAACACTATCGTGTATTTTTGACGATGATAGCAATCATTTCTATTAAATAAAAACATTCAACTTTTAATAATACCAAAGGTTTCTTTATACCCTCCATTTCCTTCTGATCACTTGGGTATTCTCATTATGACTAGATACGCTGCCCTCGAGTACAAGAGCAGTGGGGATGATAGACAAGCACAGAGGCGATGCCTTCAAAGTAATGAACAATTATATGTCGGAAAATGACACTTCTTTTGTGTCTTAGAAGTTCTCAACAGCTGTATGTCGGAAATTGACACTTCTGTATGTGTCCTCGAAGTTCTCAACGGCTGTATGTCGAAAAGTGACACTTCTGTATGTGTCCTCGAAGTTCTCAACAGCTGTATGTCGGAAAGTGACACTTCTGTATGTGTCCTCGAAGTTCTCAACGGCTGTATGTCGGAAAGTGACACGTCTGTATGTGATCTATAAGTCTTCAACTGTTGAATGTCGGAAAATGAAACGCCTGTATGTGTTTTATAAGTCTTCAACTGTTGAATGTCGGAAAATGACACGTCTGTATGTGCTCTATAAGTCTTCAACTGTTGAATGTCGGAAAATGACACGTCTGTATGTGTTCTATAAGTCTTCAACTGTTGAATGTCGGAAAACAACACGTCTGTATGTGTTCTATAAGTCTTCAACTGTTGAATGTCGGAAAACAACACGTCTGTGTTTGCTAGTGTTAAAGAAGACTGAGTTCCTGTGTAATTGTCAAAGTGTTTTGATACCAAATTTAAGAGTTGCGAATAATTAACACATTTTTAGATATTTTCTCTTATTTCTGAATCCAGTTCTTATCTTTGATTTCTTTGCTTGAGAGATTTATCTTTAATGTTCTATGCTTGACTGTTTTTACTTCGACTTCCTAAGTTCCTTTGATTTCTCGTATACCTTCTTTAATGGAGTGTTTTATGTTCAACATTTTAGCTCGGTTGTTTCATTTTACTCGATCTTCACTAAACTTTCTATATATACCATTACTGAATGATTATAATAATTACTGATTAATAGTTATAACCGTGTTCTGACTGTTCTTGGTATATGACACGACACCGCACATTCAAGAATCAACAAACTTTGCGTGTTAAAATCAGTTTTCATTTATTATATTACATATATATATATATATAGATACTATCAGGCTGTCCTTCCTAGCGTCTCTGTTCTGTAGATACTTGTTCGATCTAATAAGTCTTGGCCGCTGAAGCACTTCGACTACCGTCGGTGTTGTACCTCAACTATTCCTATAGTGGATATTCTATCTGTCTCTCTATATCTAGCTCTCTTTCGTCTGTGTCTTCTGTATCTAACGTTCTCCAATGGCTATCTCGATATGTATCTCTAGTTCTACGTCTCTTCTCTAAGTTGAAGTTCTTCTGTGACTATCTCAATTCCTATCGGTCGCTAGTGCGTGGCTATCTCTGTGTGTTCCTAGTCGAGATGTCAAAATGGAAGTCTGTCCCTCAAGTCTGCCCTCTAACTTTTATACGGCTTTGACTGACCGTGAACCTTTTTTCCCGCCAACTATTCTTTATCCAGATAAAAGTGACATTTGGCTCTACTTCTTTCTGCATTCTAAGTGACCTTCCCTGGCCATCTGTCACTCTTTGTGACTAGCCTCTTATTTCGTGCATTCCACATTCCTTACCGACAGCTAAAGTAAGTTTACGACCAGTGGTCAGTCATGGTGGTCGTGACTAGCGTTTAGTTTCTAGTTCTACATTCCTCACCGACAGCTAAAGTAAGTTTACGACCAGTGGTCATTCCCCAGCCATCTGGCACCTTTAGTTTCTGTCAGTCAGTGCGGTTAGTCATCCCTATGCTAAATTTGTCTAGTCCTGTTTAGTCCTCACTTAATTATGATCTAAATATGTATGTGCTATCATTCACGGTTACATAGTAATGATTACTGGGGTCTGCCAAGGTTACACATAAGACACATAGAATAAAGGCCGCTGGGCTTGAGCGGTCGTCGCGAGATGTCAGGTGTAAGTTTTTATTTCATCCCCGATAGAGAAAATCTGTAGACACTACCGAACTCGAACCTACTGATTTTTTGGTTTGGAGCACCTCGAGGTAATCAATTCGGCCACCGACACCCCTTAATCCCCCCTCCCCCCCTTTTTTTTACTAGAGTAATTAATCTACACATTTCTTTGTTTGAGTGATTTACCTTCACCTTTAAGACAGGTTGATTGATCTTCGATTTTATCTACTTCGACATTCTCTACTTCGACTTTCTCTACTTCGACTTTCTCTACTTCGACATTCTCTACTTCGACTTTCTCTACTTCGACTTTCTCGACTTCGACATTCTCAACTTCGACTTTCTCGACTTCGACTTTCTCGACTTCGACATTCTCTACATCGACATTATCTACTTCGACTTTCTCTACTTCGACCTTCTCTATTTCGACTTTTTCGACAGGTAAATGAGCCCAAGAAGCCAATCCTGACGCTAGGACAAACATCCACTTCAAGTAACCATCAACGATTCTAGAAAGATGACTGCCTAATGTTTGTATTGACTAGAGTGTTACTGTGCTTTGTTTCAAATAAATGCCAAAAGGCCGAGAAAACCAGCGTTTGTTCTTCTGATTGTTAAAAGATGTGCTTGCCATATTAATTCTTAACTGATTTATATTTTATATGAAAGGATGAATTATTGACTTCAGTTTTTATATATAATAAATAGCAGTAGCATTGTAGGGTTTTAAGTATATATATATAGGATACGTATATTAGCATTATCATTATCATAATCAATATTATTATAATCATCAACATTATTATCAATATCGTTATTACCGTAACTAACATCATCACGAACAGCATCATCAAAACCATCTTTATCATTATTTTCCGGGTAATAATATCTTTTTTATTTTAATATGTTTTTATATATGAATATATGTATATATTTGTGTATGATCTATGTACGAGTCTTCATTTCCAAAACACATTTTACTATAAAGAGTAAAAATGTAAAGAGCCCATCCATGCCATGTGGTGACCTATATGGAATATGGTGTTAGTGTCTAATTTTTAAAATAGACCTGAGGCACATTATTTGGTTGGGGGGAGGTGAGAGGGCAGGGGGGGCGTTAATGTTGCCGATATTGCGCACGTCCCGCGCCTCTTTACTTCTCAAAATAAAAGTCCCATTTACAGCGGTGTGAACCAGGCTGATCTCCTGTCTTTAGTAATGCAGTTCACTTAAAGCTGAGCTATCGCTGCCTCAATTTACAATATTATATAATTTGTGCTCCCATCCACCTATCATCAATTGAAGACTTAAACTAGTTCTATTTATTCATAAAGCTTTTTAGTTCGAAATTATTATATATATATTTTTAAATTTTAAATACATATTTGTATGAGTGTTGTATGTTTCATGCTGCTTAAGGCATATTGAGTGGAAACGTCGTTCTGGTTTGTGTTGTGCACTTCTTACGTGAAGCTTTAACCATATCGTTTTTTCTATTTTAAAAAATATCCACTTTATTGTCATTTCTAATTATTTATATTAGACAAGACGGATTACTAGTGTAAGCAACGTTCGCAACTCCACACTATAGAATTGTCTATTTATATCCTAATATATAAATTTATATCCTAATATATATATATATACATACATATATGAATAAATAAAAGTATAGGAATGACAAAAGTAACTTTAATGCCATGAAAAATATACTAACATCAAAACAAATAACACCAGGGCTAAAACTAAGAATAGTAAAATGTTATATCTTCTCAACATTCCTATGAGGTTCAGAAACATGGACATTAAACAAGAAAACAGAAGAGAATATTGAAGCCTTTGAAATGTGGATTTATAGAAAAATAGGAACAATTGAATGGAAAGGAAACAAACGATGAAGTCTTGAAACAACTAAAAATGAATAGAGAACTATTAAACGCAATTCAAACAAGACGAATTAGATTTTTGGGGCATGCCAATTCATGATTACTATAATTAATCTTGAATGGGGAAATGCAAGGCAAAAGAGACAGAGGCCGACCAAGACTAACATGAACGAGTAGCATCAAAAGATGGACAAGTCAGTCTATGACAACCTGCATCATCAAAGCAAGAGACAGAGTGGAATGGCGTTCCATGTTAGCCAACCTTCGAATCGGAGATAGCACTTAATGATGATTACGACTGTGCCGCTTCACTTTCCCAGAATTGTTGTATGCTTGCATATAATATAAACATACATTGACAAAATAGTTCACCCATTTATTTGGAAGCTTTGCGACGTCTATTGTCCAATCGTGACGTGTTTCGAAAGCAGTAATATGAATAAAATAGTACCGGCTATCTCATTCAACAGCTTTTCTGCACCTGCCGTTAGGGACAATAAAACTCCCACTAATAAAGAAGGGGTTCAAGACAAAGTCCATTGCACTCCCAGCAAGCCAAGAATACATTAATAGCTAAAATAATGGCCTCAAATGTAATGCGATCGCGTTTTATTGCGCTTGGCAATGCGTGTAAATGGTGGCTACATAATTCTCATGGAATTTGATGTAGCCTCGAGGAAAAGGGCGGAACACGTAAAAAGACGTGCAGCCTCAATGGAACACAGTCCCCAAGGTGTCTTTACTGTCTCTGTGGTAAGTGTGTACAAAAAGAGTATAAGTTGTTTGTTTTATATGCGATTTGTTTGATAGAGTAGTCGTTAGTTATGGTTATGGTCAGTCGATGGCTCCGTATCGCTGTAAACGAATTAAAATACATTATTGCCCAACCGCCCGGCCAGTGGAATCATCTGAATTAAAACTTATGTCATTGAAGGATCCAAACAAAGAAAGGCAGCTGCAGTCCCCATCATAGCAGCCACATCACACTCCATAAGACATAAGGCCAAGTGGTACCGAAAAGAACTCAGCTGAACTGTACTTCGTCATACTATATCATCATTCATCGATAGCAATCGGAATATCCAAACACGATCCGGATGAAAAACACAGCTCACGGGGTGCACAGAGCACTAAACTCAGTAGCTCCGGCAGCAAGCCGGACTTGGAATATGAGGAAACTGCAACAAAGAACACTTTCAGACTGAGCCTCAATGGTTCCTGCCGCCTATCCGCCATATGGAATGGAAGTCTCTAGTAGTTAGAAACTAGTCAACCTGTGGATAAGAGGTTTGGTTCGATTCATCTACAGATCGACTTCTAGGTTCACCCAGCAGTTAATAGCTACCATGGATTTATTGTTCTAGAAAAGAAAAGACGACCTGATGTTGTGCTGACTAAATTACAACAAACTGTAATGGTGACAAAAAAGGCCACACACACCGTGTACGTCACTATGGGCTGTTTCTGTTCATACAGGAGTATAGAGGTGAAGGTCATGAAAAACCAAAGTCCACAAAAGCAGACCCAATCATGTGCGTGGTGGAATAGTAATCCTGGACTGCAAGATATTAAACTGAGTGTAACGAGGGGTCACAAGACCATACCATGCATGGGCGGAAAGAGGTCGGGGAATCATAGATGACTGCGTCAAAATTAGTGAAACACTAAATGATGAAGATACTGCTCCCCTATTTGCGATGGACAACAAAGTAATTAGCCTGGTCAAGTCACTAGAGATCTAGGGATGAAAAACAAAATATTATAATAATGTCTTGCTGGGGTCGGATATGCTGGGCCGGAAGTGGCAAATATTGCTGATTGTTGAAACCACACCGACACTATTGGTTTCTTAAACCCTTTCAAGCAGCGATGTCCAACGTGTTTATATGTTTTGGGGTTCATCTGACTGATGGCCATGGAGACGCGGACTCCGAGTTAATATTGCGATAATAGTCATACTGATAATAAAAGTAACATACATAGTAATATTAAGCTCCGAGTTAATATTGCGATAATAGTCATACTGATAATAAAAGTAACATACATAGTAATATTAAGGAAAGTAAAACTTTGATTTGAAAACTTACTTAACCCTGAAAAAAAACATCATCTTTATTTATTTAGTGTGATATTTGGCACGATATGGTCGCTGCTAGTTGAGACAGTTCTGGTGTATTGCTTGAGCTGTCTGCTCATCATGCAGGCGTGAGTCTGTCAGGAAGGATCAATCTTTGCCTTAGATCATGTTCATAGAGTAAAACGAGACTTCACATTTTTTTTCTCGTTCGCCAGCTTTTGACTTCTGACGAAGTCTCTAGAGACTAGGAACTGAATTGTGCGTGTTAATCCATTTTTCCCTGGCAGCCGTGTGCACAAGGGTCCCTCGCCGCACAGGCAAATAACTCTGTCTTCGGAGGTACTCATATTTTTTCCGTCGATGAGTAATTGACGTTTCAAGTCGGGCCTCGCTGCTGAGACAAGGTTGGTTGCCGCAGAGAGAAATCATAAATAAATATCCCAACTGGCGCAGCCGGGATCTGAACCCGCAACCTCTCAGTCTCGAGGCCGGCGTCTTGCTTAACATATATACGTTGAACGGAAGTACGAATATATCGTCAGAGCAACACTAATTATGATCGGATAGTTATTCTTTTCAACAAGGCCACAAATTACTGCACGCGCTGTTGGATGATTTTAAAGTTTACTCCTTTTGAAGATTTAATAGTTCTAATCCTAACTCTTCAAGATTATGTGGTCGCGGGGACCAGGAAAGTAAGTCCAGGGCGCCATGGTACCCGTGATCGACATGTTTGATAGCACTAATTTCAAGGATGGACGACGAAGGGGAGAGTACTAGTCGGGAGAAGGTAGTAGGAGAGAAGATAGTCACAACTACTTGTTTAATTCCAGCCAAACAGCCAGTATTTTTAAACTAATTCTAGAGATCTTGCAATGTACAGGATGAAGATGCCATGAGTCTACCTACAACCTGCTTTTCATTCTTGAAATTGATGGTTTATGAGAGTGGTTCGAGTTTGAAACATGAAAAAACATTTGTTTTAGTTAGATTCATTAATTTTTGTGTTAATAATAATTTAGTAGATCGATGCTGATAAGAACAAATGATCCCGAGATGTACAATTTTGACACGCTGTGGTATAACATATTTATTTGTAACCACAAATGTTGTTACCTTTTAACTGTAACATGTATGTAGCATTAAACGTCTACTATTAACTTTTATGTACTTTTAGCAACAATCAAATACGGTTTATATTTCTGAATGGAACATAAAGGTAGTATATGTAAGTCTCAATAAGATCAAATATACAACGCAAATTGCTATGTGAACAAAGAAGAAAAAGAGTGGAGCTCGAATTAATAAAACCAAAATGTTACATATTTGATGATTTTTAGCGGTAATATAGGTCGAGTGGAAGTGATAATAACCAACTAGGGAGAGAAGAGTTATGTCTGTGTAGAACCAGCGAGCTACTGGAGCTATCAATGTGCACACAGTTCATCCTTTGCTAAAACCGATTAAGCGCTACGTAAACGGAAGAAAACGTAAACGGAACACACTCTCCCGTGTGTTACCGGGGCCCCATTATGTGGGATGTAAAGAATAGTGACACTGTGACCTTCCAGGCATGTCGTAAGAGGCGACTAAGGAGGTTGATCGATGGCTTGACAAGCTGTCATTGTAAAAAGTATTGTTATGGAAACAGAGCCACGGATTTTAGAAGCAGTGATCTCTGCAATATGTGCCATTTTGGCACGCAAGGTTTCTGTTTTTGAGATTGTGGTTCTGCCCTATGTACCGTCTTCGGCTCGAAAGGACAATAGATAGAAACGGAAGAAATCAACTTAAGAGAAAATAAAGTTTGCCAAGATGTTAGACGTTGCCTCCACTGTCTAACGAGGAAGAAACCATAGAAGCCAAACGAGCGCTCTTCAGATAATTACTTTCACAACTTTGTTCCCGCAATATCAGACCATGACGCTAGACTCAAGAACGATGAGAAAGAAATGACCACAGTCGAAATTAAATGTGTTAGACGCTTGACAGAAAACAGCTAAGAGATTAAATCAGAACTGAGGAATTAGGTAAATAGCTAGGGATAATAGCCGCTAAGACACATAGGCTGCATTTCCAGCAGCAATACGAACGCGAAGAAAGATTAGCACTCAAATATATCAAAGAGGTATATGAGCCTACAGCTTTACATGATACAAGCTGACGTTGCATTAAATACAGCCATGTGTTTTGAAGTAAGAATGGTTACACTTAGCTTGTAAAACTGTAGTCGATCCAGTGGTAACAATTATTGCTCACAGCCTATAGGTAAAGTAACAAGGACGAATATCTAATAGATTGCACTATCCCCTGTCTACAGGATCCTGTAGATTTGCGTTGTCAATGTAGGGACGTGCACAAGGACTGACAATAGTAAGCGTCTCCTGGCTAGCTGACTTTAGGGCATCTCGAGAGACTTCTGTGTCGATGAAAGTCGTGCCCCGTAACCTGACTTCCGAGCAATGGGAAAATCGTATGCCATTTTGCACCGACCACGTTGAGAAAGCCCCCAACGATCCCATTTTCATGTCATTGATAATCACTGATGATAAAACATGAGTGCTTGGGCATGACGAGTAATTCTAGAGGACAGGTATGTTGACACCACTTGGTAAAATACACAGAAAAACAACAGAAAACACAAAGAACAATTGACAACCCGAAGTAGGACGGACATTGTGCTCCTCGATACTGCGATTTGCCACGAGAGACCTGCATTTCAGCCACTGCCAGCTAAGAAACATAAAAAATTCGCTATCCCTTGCGATGTCTTTCACGCATGCTTGCTCAGGACTTGAGCACGAGGTTACGACAACTCAGGAATAAATTGTATATCTGTACTTCTTATAAAGATAAGCATTGCCACGGACACCACCTTCTCGGCCGAAGAAGGCACTGACAGGTAAATAACAAGACAATACTGGTTGTGTTAATTAACAATGATGTACTACTCCACCATGAATGCAATCCATAAAGGGCAGGCAAATACAGAATTATCCACAGGTGTACTACAGTGTCTCCTCGACGCTGTGCATAAAACATCTGCCCAAGATGTAGCACACCAGCTCTTGGATCGTGAATATGGCACACATGTCTGTCCAATAGACGACATTTTGGAGAAACACGCACACTTTTTCTTCCAATCTCCACATTCACCCGATCTGGCTCTCTGCGACTTCTTCTTACTACATCAGAAGAAAGTATTGAAAGTTGATCGATCTAATGAAGTCTCGAGGATATTCAAACAAACGCGACGAGATAGATGAGGGTCATCTCACAAAGTGACTTACACAGGTATTCCCATAAATGACAGTATGGTTGAACAAGTGCATTCAATCACAAAAAGACTGCTTTGAAGGAAAGTATACAAAAAAAGCTTGTAGGTTTATATATGTTGTCATATAATTCAGTACTGGAACTTTCTGAGTAGCCAACATACATACATATATTCATTTTTACATTAGTTTTGATTCAAATCCATTCGTACATTATTCCTTCTGGTAGAATTTCCTCATATTTTTATGTATTAAAATTAACAATTTTGATGTTAGTGTTTTATAATTGCCCATTGACATCTCAGTGTGTCCTTATCTAAATTTGAAACTAATGACATGTTCCTTGCGAAATAAGAATTAAATAAATACAGTATAAAAAAATAAGATTGTTTTATTTCCAGCAGATGAAAACCCTCGATAAAATGTATCAAGCATCAACAATCTGCTCTCTTTTTCAGCTCCAAATCAATGATGGGTGCACATCCAATAAGTTACCTCCTTATCATCCTCTACTTGGGCAGACTGTCCTTTGGAGATATCTACAGTCTACCTCCTATGCCCCCGATACCCGTAGCTTATTCACCACCATCAAATCAGCCCCCACCACATATACCCGAGTACCCACTTATGTCAATGCCGCAACCCCCTTCACCAACACCTCATTATCTACCACCAATGCCTCAGTACCCACCACCCATGCCCCAGCACCCACCATCAATACCTCCACCGATGCCCCAACCAGAGCCACAAAACCCACCATCATTGCCTCAACCCCCTACACCAACACCTCATTATCCACCACCAATGCCTCAGTACCCACCACCAATGCCTCAACCACAGCCACCACCAACACCACAGTACCCACCACCCATGCCCCAGCACCCACCACCAATACATCTACCAATGCCCCAACCAGAGCCACAAAACCCCCCATCAATGCCTCAACCCCCTTTACCAACACCGCAGTACCCACCACCCATGCCCCAGCACCCACCACCAACGCCACCACCAATGTCCCAACCAACGCCCCATCCGATATCACAGTACCCACCACCAATGCCCCAACCAACGCCACAACCGATACCACAGTACCCACCACCCATGCCTCAACCAACGCCCCATCCGATACCACAGTACCCACCACCAATGCCCCAACCAACGCCACAACCGATACCACAGTACCCACCACCATCACCTACTCCTAAGCGTAAGTATGTTTTCCCTTAAAAAAAAAGACATGTTCTCTTTGCTCTGGACACATTTTCTCAAAACGTTATTTTGCAATCACTGATAAATATAATCGACATATCATATTTCCTACATCCTCTGACAAAACAATCCAGAAAAAAATTTAATTCTACCACAAGTAAAAAGGCGAATCAAACTACCATAGTTTTCAGAATAGACCTACTTCAATAAATATAAAGGTTTAGTTACATCAGCTTGTTTCAATCGACACACTGAGCAAATCTGTAAAAACATTACTGAGATGCCAGGCTTAAACATTAATGAAAAGATAATCAATAACCTATGATAGACTGATGATACTGTATTCTTCTTTCTTCTTCTTCTTCTATCCTTCCTCTGCTGCCGTTGGCGTCGAGGGGAGAAACAATCTGCGATTCTTTGCTATTCTGTTGGCCTCTTCTGATGTTATCCCTCCTAGTGACTCTAGTAATCCCTTTATCCATCTCTTTCTCGGTCTTCCTCTTAATCTGGCGTTTTCGTAGCGTTTACTTAAGGCTCTTTGAGTCATTGTTAGTTCTTTTTGTCTTGTTATGTAAAAAAAAAAGTAAAGTACCCCCCGTCACGCCAAGTGGCGTATAGGGAAATATGGTGTTAGTGACCCTATATTTTACAGACCTTCAGCACATGATTTTTGGGGTAATGTGGTCGGTATTACGCCCGTGCTGCTTTTACTTTCCCAGAAAAAATCCGGTACCCATTTAAGGCTGGGTGAACCCGGAGCCGTCGGTTGGGATCGAACCCTACCCCTTGTCCGTAGTAGTCCAGTTCACTAACCACTGAGCTATCGCGGCTCCTACTAATTTTTAGGGAATTAGTAAAACCCAGGTGTCCTCGCCAGGATTACGAACCCCGGCTGTTGCCGTGGTAAGGTCTTGTTATGTGGCCGAAACAATTTATCTGTTGTTTCTTTATGTATTCGATGGCTGGTTCAATTTCGAGTTTCTTCCTCAGGTCAGTGTTTCTTACTCTGTCCCTTAAGCTGTTTCCTGTGATTCTTCTGACACATTTCATTTCGGTGGTCGTTATCTTTCTTATTGTTCTAGAGTCCAGCGTCCAATTCTGGCACTGATAGCACAGAGTAGGTAGAAAAATTTATTTGTATATTGCCCTTTTTGCTTCCGTAGTTATTGCTTTGTTTTTCAATAGTGTTGATACTTGGCCTATAACTTGGCATGCTTTATTACACCTTATATCTATCTCTGTCTCTTGGTTATTGTCTTGTGTTAACTTGCTACCCAGATATTTAAAATTGTCTACTTGCTTCAAAGTCGTATTATCTATTATGATGTTTAGTTTTTCTTTCTTTCTCGCTATTGCCATTACTTCGGTTTTGCTTGTATACTGATTTACTGTATAAGATACTGTATTACTAGCAGAAAATCCTAAATATCTACAACAATTATTTAATGAAATAAACATGACAAGCAAAAAATATGGATTAGATATGAATATCAAAAAGACTAAAACTATGACCATAAGGAAAGACAATTCTAAAGACCTACAAATAAATATCAAAGTTGAAGGAATAGACCTGGAGACAGTTCAGAACTACAAATACCTGGGACATACTATAACCAGTGATGGAAAATGTAAAACTGAAATAAACAAAAGAATAGGTATGGCAAAATATAATTTTAATGCCATGAAAAGTATACTAACATCAAAACAAATAACACCAGGACTAAAACTAAGAATAGCAAAATTTCTTCTCAATATTCCTGTATGGTGCAGAAACGTGGCCGTTAGACAAGAAAACAGAAGAGAAAATTGAAGCTTTTGAAACGTGAATTTATAGAAGAATAGGTAGAATTGAATGGAAAGAAAAGAAAACTAATGATGAAGTTTTATAACAACTAAAAATTAAAAGAGAACTACTAAACACAATTAGAACAAAACAAATGAAACTTTTGGGGTAGCCCAAAAGACACAACATCCTACTAAAAGTAATATTGGAAGGAAAAATACAAGGTAAAAGAGGCAGAGGTAGACCAAGACCAACAAGAACTAGTAAAATTAAAAGATAGACAAATCAGACTATGACAATCTGCACCATCAAAGCAAGAGACAGAGTGGAATGACGCTCCATGGTAGCCAACCTTCGATGCGGAGACGGCACTCAATGATGATGATGAGTTACATCAGATCTACAGTTACTACATTAACCGATGAGGTAAATATACATTGACAAGGCAGCTGCAGCTCCTGATAAATGAACACTAAAGGAATAGATTAATATGAACTTGGCGCCAACGACAACAATCCTTATATGCAACCGAAGTGCTTAAGACACTTCTTCATAGATTTGAAACATGGAGATCTATTCAGAACACGCGAAAAGGATAAAGAGCTTGCAAATTTAATGCAATGCCTTCGAAAAATATTGAAGATCCAATGATTAAATAAATTCAGTTGTCTTGCAGCATGTCTTCATTTATATCAATACTGTGGTCACAGAAAATGTTTAAATAGTGGACAATAACTGCGTTCCCTCACAAACTGAATTTGAAAATTTGTCCAATAAAAGACTTAGTTATTCATCGAATTATCCTCATCATTCATCTGACAAATGTCCATAAGTGCTCAGATTTTCTTCGCAGCAAATCTCGCAGTGTAAGTAAAAAAAAAGTAGAGAGCCCCGTTCCACCAAGTGGCGTATAGGGAATATGGTGTTAGTGACCATACATTTTACAGACCTTCAGCACAAGATTTTTGGGGTAACGTGGTCGGTATTACGCCCGTGCCGTTTTACTTTCCCCAAAATATCCGGTACCCATTTAAGGCTTGATGAACCCGGAAGCCGTCAGTTGGGATCAAACCCTACCTCTGGTCCTTTGCAGTCCAGTTCACTAACCACCGAGCTATTGCGGCTCCTATCTCCCAATCTCTCAGTGTGAGACGATAAATTGTTTCACAAATCTACCACTGATCTCATCATAGCTCTCTAGAATGTAGGCAAGATCCCTCTTGACTAATACGTAGATTCGAGAAGTCACACCAGGCCTGCAGATTTACGAGCTTCATCGAAATCTTTATCATCTCGCCCTTCGTTTCGAGGGTACAGTTAGGGATATACCATTTTCCATCATAACAATAGAGCATGCATAACGTTTGATTTACTCTGTAGAACGATGACATTTCACACGAACACCGTAGCGACGGCGCAGAATCCTTAAAGTGAAACTTTCAGTTGAATTGGTACAAAAATCTGTTTAAAGGAGCTTAAAGTAATTGGCGTCGAACAAATCCAGCGATGGTTATTGAACAGTTTTCAATGTTATGACTTAAAACGCATATTGACTTAACGATGGGAAAAGGTCGTATTTACACCGCCAGATTTGCCAAAAGGAACTGGTCAGTCGTACGGGACTTCGTTGCACCAGCGCCAATCCAATCAGTGGAACATCCAGTTGACTTTAATATTTCAGCTATGTGCAACAGAGAGCTGAAAATAATCAGTCTCCAAACGCAAATTCTGCAGCGATCGATGAAATACAGACTCTATTACACCATCTTCAAACGGGAAGTCCTCAAGTAAAGTAAAGTAAAGTAAAGTAAAGTAAAGTAAAGTAAAGTAACAGATATACACACACTCTCTCTCTCACACACAGAGAGAGAGAGAGAGAGAGAGACAGAGAGAGAGAGAGGAGCGAATTTATTAGAAACATTAAAATGGAGCACTAGGGGTATCAGTGTCTGTAGTTACACAACATTGTTTGCCAAAGCCTACGGCAGTATATGTAGCCAGGTGGGAGCACAAAAGAGACAAGGAACACGCCGTCGCAGTAGCAGGGTACAGATGCACTTCCAATTTAAACCAGCAAAAAAAAAAAAAAAAGAGATCCGTTCATCATATCCGTCTTTTTAAAAGCAGCGAAGTAATGAGATCTAGAACAATTCATCGATAAACGATGATACAAACATGTGAAGCAGCGCGTGTGTCATCGCAACATGTACACTCGTGTTTCTAACATCAACCTACGTCACCTGCAATGGCGTCAAATACGCTCGAACTACATGGGAACAGATCCTGCTACAAAAGTCACGCTGTTTTTTAAAACCTCCTACTCCACTCGTATTCTTCCTGCAGTGGATCGTGGGATTTATTTTCATAGAATCATAACTGAATTCTATGATTTCAAATAGATCAATGGTTACTTATTCATTAACAATTTTCATGATATCTCATTTGCATAATTTCACCCTTCAAAGTGTTTGTAATTTATAGAATTACTTTGATTTCAGATTTATATTTGATAACTGCTTATAGAACAAAGCAACACAAAAAGGACGCTGAAAAGTAAATGAATATTAAGATAACAGATTCTAAATAAACACGAAAAAACTTAAAAGATTCAATGAATTCAAGTAAATATGTGAAATAATTACATTTAAATAAAGAAAAATAAAAAAAATAAAAAAATGGTATGTAAGAAGCTTTACGTGACAAGTGGACGACACAGACTAAACAACGTTTCGGCTCAATAGGCCTTCATCAGGAACAAATAAACACACACACACACACAAAACTAATAACGAAACAACCAAAACAAAAGCAATCGAAATGTGTTAAAGAAAGCAAAATAGAAAACTATCCTGTCAAATCCCAAATGAAATCGTAACCAAGTGCGGCTGTCGTGAACGTCGAGAAACGTGCAAAAAAGTGCGTAAATGTACACATAACCATAGGAGTTCACACAGGGGTCAGTGTGCAAACACAAAGGAGAAAGGATCGATTAGTAGACTAAAAGGTGTAAAAAGACGGTAAGAGTGAGATGTCTGAGAGTGGGGTACAATAAAAATAAATGAGGGGTAAGGAGCACAGAAAAAAAAGGTATAGAGGAGAAAACCGAAGTGTCTCATAAGGGACTAGAGGAGAAGAACTATAAAAAGCATGGCATAGTAAGTAGACCAAAGAACCCAAATATGTGTAGTAAAGAAGGCTATGCAAAAGGGAAGGAGCAACCAAAAGGAAACTATGCGTATGAGTGTGATACATTCATACCTCTCGGGGTCAGCGAACCATACTGGACTATAAGGCGATTTTCCAAAGTATAGCGGCTGCGGTCGCCAGAGTGACAAAGGACACAAAATTCACTCCATATCTTTATATAGATTTCACTCCATATTTTTTATAAAATATATTCAGATTTACTGCAGCTTCGCATTTTTATGCCTTAACCCTTTACATTTAAATAACCTTTACATATCAGTATAGTTACAGGTTGGGAGCCGCGATAGCTCAGTGGTTAGTGAACTGGACTACAAAGGACAAGAGGTAGGGTTCGATCCCAACCGACGGTTTTTTATTCACCCAGCCTTAGATAGGGTACCGGATTTTTTTCTGGGAAAGTAAAGCGGCACGGGCGTAATACCGACCACATTACCTTAAAAATCATGTGCCGAAGGTCTGTAAAATTTATGGTCATTAACACCATATTCCCTATACGCCACTTGGCGTGACGGGGGCACTTTACTTATTTTAATATTTTACAATTACAGGTTACATACATGTTAATTACTCATAACAGTTGTCTTGCATGTGCTATTTTCCCGCCATCATTCAATATATTCGCAATCTTCGAAATGTTTCGGTTCCTACGCCTGTGACGGGGTAGTACAAGGACCCCACATTGAGAAGTGATACCATGGAAACAATGATATCCACGGGCAATTCAGTTCCTTTAGGACTTTTTTATAGATACAAAGACAGTGTTATGAAACAAAAACAACTTCAAAGGGGTATTTTAGTTGTAAACCTAGAAAAATAGGAGTATTTATGTGTTAGCTTGTTCCGAATCTACGACATTCCATCTTTCTTAAAATCGGCATTTTACGACAGTGGTTTCAGTTTTTGACATCAACAATTTGTAGTTGAATATTTTTAGTTTTAGTGATAATTGAGTAGGCCTGCAGTGAGGTTAATGAAAAGAAAAGAAAATGTATGTGTTTGTGTGTGTGTGTGTGGATGGCGCTTAATCGTTACGACACTGAACAGCGCAGCTTGTCTGAAGTGCCCCTCTGCTGATCTCAATCATCTGGGTGAGGGTGTCTACACAATACTGTTGTTGTTCGTGACTTTTAATGTATAGTATTTTTATACAAAATGTACAAACCTGTGTTGGCATATTCTAGAGAAGCTAGTGTTTAGTGGTCATCATCAGGTCGCATGTCATTTGCAGAGTCATGAATTCACCACAGCCCGTTTGAAAGAGTCTCTGTCTCTAGCCAGATTTCCCATAGAAGGTTTCATTCACCACAGCCCGTCTGAAAGAATCTCTTTCTCTAGCCAGATCTCCCATAGAAGGTTTAATTCACGACAGGCCGTCTGAAATAATCTCTTTCTCAAGTCATATCTCCCATAGAAGGTTTAATTCACCACAGCCCGTCTGAAAGGATCTCTATCTCAAGCCAGATATCCCATAGCAGGTTTAATTCACCACAGTCCGTCTGAAAGAATCTCTATCTCAAGCCAGATCTCCCATAGAAGGTTTCATTCACCACAGTCCGTCTGAAAGAATCTCTATCTCAAGCCAGATCTCCCATAGAAGGTTTCATTCACCACAGCCCGTCTGAAAGAATCTCTGTCTCTAGCCAGATCTTCCATAGAAGGTTTCATTCACCACAGCCCGTCTGAAAGAATCTCTGTCTCTAGCCAGATCTCCCATAGAAGGTTTCATTCACCACAGCCCGTCTGAAAGAATCTCTGTCTCTAGCCAGATCTTCCACCTTCTTCTGTTGTCATGGTCAAGGTCTCCTTGATGTCTTGTAACCACCATATCCTTGATCTGCCCCTGATGCGTTGCCCAGAAACCATGCCTTCCATTATTGTTCTTTCCATCCCGCTGTATCTTTTGATGTGGCCATAATATCTTAATTGCCTCTGTAAAATGGTGTTTATTAGCCAGTTCTTTTTAATGTTTAAATACTTTAAATGTTTTCATTGCTCTTCTTTTCGTTTAGTGGTAAAACCCATTAAAGAAATGCCAAGTTGTAAGTGAAAAATCCTATGTAGTTTATAATTTCGTGTTAGATAATTCTACCAAACGAGCATAATATTCCACACTAAAACTAAAAGAGTTAAACAAATAATGTACTTGTTACAAATATTACTTCTTTTCTGTAGCGTGTGACCTGATGCCTAGCAGTAACCCTAGAAGATTTATAACCAGCAATAAGTACGAAATTGAGTGTCCATTCACACTGATATACAACCCACTAGTATGTCAGTGCGACTACGATCCGTAAGTTTCATGTGGTCGAGCTTGTTGTGTGTGTGCATGTGTTTTATTGCAAAGTATTTCGATATAAATTAAGATGGGGAATTGAGTGTTCTACAGCTAAGGTCATCAGTTCGAATCTCGCCACAGACAGTGTGAGTTCTTCTCATTGAATCTATGACTTCATCGTGACCTTAACTTCATCGCTCTTCTCTGGCTATTGAGATTCGATGCTAAGATCTCTTGAATAACGGCGAAAAAAAGAACGCCCCGTCTGTATTCTGAGAACGGTAAAAAGCCCACTTTAGTAATTAAAAGTCGTAAAGAGTAGACAAAAAATGTCCACTGCCTGGGTAAAAATAATTACATTAGCAATCTACTCATGCTGAAGACGGATGTGTCGGGCCCAAAGGCGTAGATATCGTTGCTTGTCGTAAAATAGTGACACCACAATCCACGTCCAAATGTACGTCAAGAAGAGATAGACAAATCAATTAAGACATCTAATTTAATCTGTTATGTTTGCTAAAACAATATATTTTAAACTTCACCCAGCCACTCTCTTTTGAATGAAGATCTTCACGTTTCTTGTCACACTTAGTATTTCCAGGAATTTGTTCCCTTTCTTTGTTGGTTATATTTGAAGCCAATATAATTTGTAACTAGATTTGTATATTCCCTATATATGGTTCATTTGACATATTTGATTATAGCTTCTTGTCTAATGCATTCAGATGTGGCCATGATGGTGTACGCTCTTTCAAACTAACGTTTTATCTTGACGCAGCTGCAGTGTCACTACAACTTTCAGTGAAGCAACATTTGAAATACATGCGCTACATGGGTCTAAATATATGCGCTACATGGGTCCAAATATATGTGATACATGGGTCAAAATATATGTGATACATGGGTCCAAATATGTGCTACATGCGTCCAAATGTATGTGCTACATGCGTCCAAATATATGTGCTACATGCGTCCAAATACATGTGCTACATGCGTCCAAATATGTGCTACATGCGTCCAAATGTATGTGCTACATGCGTCCAAATATATGTGCTACATGCGTCCAAATACATGTGCTACATGTGTCCAAATATATGTGCTACATGCGTCCAAATATATGTGCTACATGGGTCAAAATATATGTGCTACATGGGTCCAAATATATGTGCTACATGGGTCAAAATATATGTGCTACATGTGTCAAAATATATGTGATATATGCGTCAAAATATATGTGCTACATGGGTCAAAATATATGTGATATATGCGTCAAAATATATGTGCTACATGTGTCAAAATATATGTGCTACATGGGTCAAAATATATGTGATATATGCGTCAAAATATATGTGCTACATGGGTCAAAATATATGTGCTACATGCGTCAAAATATATGTGCTACATGGGTCAAAATATATGTGATATATGCGTCAAAATATATGTGCTACATGTGTCAAAATATATGTGTTACATGCGTCCAAATATGTGCTACATGCGTCCAAATGTATGTGCTACATGCGTCCAAATATATGTGCTACATGCGTCCAAATACATGTGCTACATGTGTCCAAATATATGTACTACATGCGTCCAAATATATGTGCTACATGGGTCAAAATATATGTGATATATGCGTCCAAATATATGCGCTACATGGGTCAAAATATATGTGATATATGCGTCAAAATATGTGATATATGCGTCAAAATATATGTGCTACATGCGTCCAAGTATATGTGTTTCATGCGTCCAAATATATGTGCTACATGCGTCCAAATATATGATACATGCGTCCAAATATATGTGCTACATGCGTCGAAATATATGTGCTACATGCGTCAAAATATATGTGATATATGCGTCCAAATATATGTGCTACATGCGTCCAAGTATATGTGCTACATGCGTCAAAATATATGTGATATATGCGTTCAAATATAGTGTGACATATTGAATCATGAGGATGTAGTTACGAGACTTCAAGAATCGGGAGTCAGGCTGGGTACGAGAAGGATGGGAGCGTATGCAGTGTTTATTTATTGGAAAGGTCTGACAACAAAGTACATGGATTCGATCGGAACTTGTCTCTCTCAAATAGATCCAGTTGAGGAAAACAAATTGTACCTGGCTCTGTACTGTGGAGATAAATAAAACCGGAAAAAGGACTGATCTCCTCTACTGCAAATGCTGTACTGTACAATTTAATAAAGGTAAAGGTAAAGTACGAGACTTGAACCGGCGTCTTAGCACGCGAGTATATACCCATATGTGCTCGGCCGCCTATCCAGAAATGTTCGGATATTTCTGTATACTGTAGCCTCAAGCATCGAAACTCAGATGCGAAGCGACATTCCTCACCTTCCCAGGATAATATACCCTGGTACCCATTTCTGCCAACGGCTGGGTCGACCGTGGGGGTATTTTTTTTTTCCAACCACGAGTACAATTCACACTGCTCCCAGCGGGAATTGAACACGGGTTGTCCGAACGTCGGTAATCTAGTCGGGTGGTTTTCCCAACTAGGCTACCGAGGCCCCCTGTACAATTTAATATTCCGTCATAACATAAATACATGCCACGGACAAAGTTTACATTTTACAAGTAAGATGCTGCGATCTAATAAAGGGATTGGAAATGTGCATAACCAGCGAGTTACATAAACTGCCAGGTTTGCTATTTTAGGACGGACTGCACAAATGAGTCAATCGTGAATGTAGTGAGATGGAGTTAAGTAATAAGTATGTACATTTTCACACACAAACAGGTTTATGAACTAAATATATAACATGACCTGAAAATATTTGCAAGATTGTCATTGTTCACAGGGTAATGGTCTTTATTTTATTCGGGTATTGTTCATTAACTAATACAAATATGATTGCAAGTAAATATTTCACATACATGCACTCACACATACTTCTATCTAGATATTGTCATCTCTAACCGAAGACGGCACATGGGGCATACATTATAGAATCTTCACGTCCTACTATCTTTGCTATTAAGTGTCAGACCTTGCACAGGATCCGCGTTGTATCTCGCCAAACGTCCCTGTTCCGAGCTTCTCAACCTCGGTAAAGCAGCTGTTACCTTCATCATCATCATCATCATCATCAAGTACCGGACCTGTTGGCGTATGTGATCATGTCTCTCCACAACTTTCGAACACGACGTTATTTATCATTTCTCTTGTTGACCTTCTGCCAAGCCATTCTCTTAAGCTGTACGGTATCTTTTCTCTCTGCTTCCCTCCACCTCCCCGTCCCTCAATTTTCCAAGTTGTTACAATACACTCCAGCTGTTCTCTTCTCACCACATGGTCAAAAAATGATGACCGTTTTGGGTGTCCGGTTAGCGCAATCGATAGGCGGTTGGCTTACCACGGCAACAGCCGGGGTTCGTACCCTGGCGAGGACACCTGGGTTTTACTAATTCCCTAAAAATTAGTACCTCTGAAGTCGGAGTAAATCTGCCTGCATGGCGAGGGGCATCCTGTAATGGGATAAAACAGACTTTACACGCAAAATTCAGTCCCACAAAATTGAGTGGGTGGGACTTCGTCAGAGGTCAAAGCTGACGAAAGCGAACGAACGAACGATGACAGTTTTTTTCCTAATATTAGAAACCAGCTCTCCCTTTGCCTTGGCCTCTCTCAGAACGTTTTCGCCACTCTTTCTAGCCGTCCTTGGCACTCGCAACATTACCATGTAAAATCACATCTCCACAGACTCCACTGACCTTCCCGTTCGTTGTCCCACCGTCCACGACTCACATTCACACGCCAAGACTGGCTCTACACAACACCCACGAACTCTCTCTCTCCTGTCTCCACCGTAAAAAATGAACTGCATAGCATCTTCCTCGCCCTTTGGAAAGCCGCTTTTGCCCGAGCCATTCTGCACCTTAATTCTGCCGTACATCCTCTGTCTGAGGCTAACACAGCTCAACACGTTACCTTCACATATAGTTAATAACAATCGTAATGTAATTGGCGAAGACAGAATAACTTCTATAATAGAATAACTCGAGATGTGCTCGTAAATTAGCAATTAGAAACTCATGCAATATGCTGTAGCCAAGGCAAGGCTATGTGTGTTAATTCCTCGCTACCAAATGTTAGTTGTGTCCAAATCACCATAAAATTAAGGCACGAAATCGTCACGTTTTTGAGCCATGGCGCCGCTCCGATGGATTTCGGCGATAAGCAAATAATGCATTTTATTTTTCATTGTCTCAGGTTCATTCTCTCTTTCTCCTCCCCCCCCCTCTCTCTCTCTCTCGCTCTTCACTTCCTCACATACCCCTTCGACTGTCGAGGGAAATACACAGTTCTGGTTCTTGTCATTCTGGCAGCCTCACCCATTGTCAGTTGATGTAATTGTCGCGTTTCTCGAATGTTCTCAATCCATCTTACTCTGGGTCTACAACGAGTTCTTCCATCTCCTCCTTTAATGTATGTTTCGTTTAGTCTCTTGGCATTCATTCCAGATGAGCGAACAACAACCATTTCATTTATTGTCTCTGTATATATCAGAGTTGATTCCATGTCAAATCTCTTTCTCTTACGGCATCATTCTGTCTAGAGTTCTAGTCACTTCAAGCGCCTTTCTTAAACATCTCATCTCTATGGTGACTAGCCTCCTTTTATGTTTAATCATAGATGACCATGTTTGACACCGATAGCACAAGATGGGAAATAACATATTTTGTATAGATGTAGCTTTGTGGTGATAGGCACTGCCTCGTCTGAGTATAGGGTATAGTAAAGTAAAGTACTCCCGTCACGCCAAGTGGCGTATAGGGAATATGGTGTTAGTGACCATAAATTTTACAGACCTTCGGCACATGATTTTTGGGGTAATGTGGTCGGTATTACGCCCGTGCCGCTTTACTTTCCAAAGAAAAAAATCCGGTACCCATTTAAGGCTGGGTGAACCGGAGCCGTCGTTTGAGATCGAACCCTACCTCTTGTCCTTTGTAGTCCAGTTCACTAACCACTGAGCTATCGCGGCTCCCAACCTGTAATTGTACTGATATGTAAAGGTTATTAGTATAGGGTATATCTGTCTCAATATTTGGTTTGTCCTGTTACATCGTATACTTATTTATTTATCCATTTTGCTATCTTTAGAGAATGTTGTTTCCAGCCTAGACATGTTCTGTGCATTATATTTCTGGTTCTGTCTCCATCGCACTGTGTGCCTGCGGATTAAATAGTAAATCGTGTGCAGAAATGCAACTTATAAGCAGGCTTTTTTATAGCCGGAACAGTCCAGTACGCGTTCCAGTAAAATTTCAGAACTTAAATTATAATAACGCCAGAGCTCTCTTATTACCTGTTTTTTTATTTGCATTTGATATATGTAACATTATTTCATAATAGAGTATAGCATAACTTTCTAAATATGCATTCGAGAAATCTAAGTATTCCAGTGCTTCAACGACCTGGTACTTTACTATCTTCTAGTTCAATGGAATGGCGATGATAGAATTCAGGTAAACTTTTGTCAGAGTAAAAAAGCTCTGCCTGTAAAATTTAATGAAACAAAACTTCACTATGTGGTAAAAGAAATCTACTTAACTTAGAGCTAATCTTGAATGGCGTTAGTACTAACGGATTCTCCCATGTCCGAACAAATGTGACATGCAGCATCACAATCCAGTAGATATATAGCTATAAAGAGATGTTTGACTATAAAGAGAATTTTGACTATAGAGACATGTTTGACTATAAAGAGATGTTGACTAAAGAGATATTTGACTATAAAGAGATGTTTGACTAGAAAGATATGTTTGATATGTTACTATAAAGAGATATTTTTAGTTTAAAATCTCACCATAAGGGTAGTATACACATTTACTCATCCTTCTCCACTTTGCCGTAGTAAAGGAGCCCCTGCAACACATAACACCTTGAGCTTACCAGTTGAGTAATGTGATGAGCAGGGCTACATGTCTCACATAACAGTGCTATGTAACCGTTACTTTGGTGACGCCACAGACTAACCATCCTAGCTTTGAAGGAGGGGGTCGAAGGATTAAAACATGTTAATTCAAATGCCTTTCTGAAGTCCGACATGTTGGGCCGAAGGGCGCAAAATACCGCCGCTTGCTGTAATCAACAACATACTGTATGTACACCCACTAACTGTCCTTTTAGGATGAACGATGAAAATACAGGTAAATATAACGTCTTCTTCTTCTTCTACCTTTCAGCTCCCTCTGGAGCATAGGTCTCCAACAAACACTTTCCAAGTCGTTCTGTTTCTTGCCATTCTTTTAAGATCATTCCATGTCTTCCCCATCATCTTCATCTCTGCTTCTGACTGTCTTCTCCAAGAATATTTCTTGATCTTCCTCTTTGTCATTTCCCCTGGGGATTCCAAAAAAAGGGCCTGTTGTGTAATACTCTCAGTTGGCTTCCGCAATGTGTGTCCTATCCAGCACCATCGTCTTCGCTGTATCTCTTTATCCACTGGTATTTGATTGGTACAGTTTCATAATTCTATGTTAGTGATTTTGTCCTGCCATTTACATCCTTTTATTCTGCGTAAGCATCTATTAATGAAAGTCTGTATCTTCATGATTGTCAATTTTGTTGTTCTCCATGCTTCACAGCCATATAATAGGACTGACTTAACAATGGAGTTGAACATTTTTATTTGTGTGTTTAATCTAATTTCTTTGGACTTCCATATGTCTCCCAGTGCAACAAAAGCTCCTCTTGCTTTTGATGTCCTTATTTTGGTATCATTTTCTGTTCCTCCCTCTTTGTCTATGTTACTGCCCAAATATAAAGGTCAAGTACGAGACTTGAATCAACGACTTAGCACGAGTTATCACCCATATGTGCCCGACCGCCTATCCAGAAGTGTTCTGAGACTTCTGGATAGTGTCTTTTCAAGCATTGAAACTCACAATGCTAGGCGGCATTCCTCACCTTCCCAGAATATGAATCCTGGTACCCATTTTTGCCATCGTCTGGGTCGACCGCGGTTGGTATATTTTTCCAACCACGAGTAATATGCACACTGCTTCCAGTGAGGATCAAACACGGGTTGTCCGAACATCGGTAGCCCAGTCGAGCGGTCTTCCCAAATAGGCAACTGAGGCCTTCGATGAAGATAAGCTATATATGTTGTCATAGTAAGGGGTTAAGGCAAGGAAATGCAAATGAATGCATACAGATGCGAAGCTGCAGTAAAGTAAAAAGTAAAGTACCCCCGTCACGCCAAGTGGCGTATAGGGAAATATGGTGTTAGTGACCCTATATTTTACAGACCTTCAGCACATGATTTTTGGGGTAATGTGGTCGGTATTACGCCCGTGCTGCTATACTTTCCCAGAAAAAATCCGGTACCCATTTAAGGCTGGGTGAACCCGGAGCCGTCGGTTGGGATCGAACCCTACCCCTTGTCCGTAGTAGTCCAGTTCACTAACCACTGAGCTATCGCGGCTCCCACTAATTTTTAGGGAATTAGTAAAACCCAGGTGTCCTCGCCAGGGTACGAACCCCGGCTGTTGCCGTGGTAAGCCAACCGCCTATCGATTGCGCTAACCGGACACCCGAAGCTGCAGTAAAGCTGAATATAATTGGTATATCAGAAGGAACGGCCGTCAGCGCTGTCTCATAATACAACTAGAGTGTAACACATTTATTGGTGAGGTTAACTCATTTTTGATCACTTCCATTGTATGACTATTGTCTTTATTTAAAGTTGGATATTTTAAAACTACTATGTCTCTAAAGTACCGATTTATCTTTCTCATACAGAAATGCTCCTGTTATCCCATGGATAAGCCATTACACACCCCATGCGCCTGCAGGTATCAGGTACAAGTAGTAACAAAAAACAAAATATGATAATTATAAAATATTTTGGTCTTACCAATTTCCAGTTTTTTTACATTAAGACATAGACGACTCGAAAAACAAAACAGGCTATACAAGTTGAAAATAAAAAAAATAATGGCGTGATCTCATTTGAATGGAAGTTACAAGGAATGAAATAAATTACCGAAAATTCACAAGCAATTTTTGTGTTTTTGTTACCTCTTTTCTACTACATATTTTGTGTAACATTGCGCTTCATTTATTCTTGATTATTCTTTCAAAAATAAATAAAATGCCACCATTAATTTGCAGAAAGACACATTCTTCTTCTACCATTCAGCGCCATGTGGAGCATAGGTCTTCAACATACATTTTCCAACCCGTACTGTTTATCATTCATTTAAAATCATTCCGTGTCTTCCCCATCATCTTCACCCATGCTTCCATCTATCTTCTCTAAGGATATTTTGGTTTTCCTCTTTGTCTTTTTTCCTTGAGGATTCCTAAAAGGGCCTGTTTTGTAATACTCTCAGTTGGCCTCTGCAGTGTGTGTCCTATCCAGGACCATCGTCTTCGCTGTATCTCTTTATCCACTGGTATTTGACTGTACCTTTCCAATAATTCTATGTTAGCGATTTTGTCATACTGTTTCCATCCTTTTATTATGTGCAAGCATCCATTAATTAGGGTTTGTATCTTCATGATTGTCATTTTTGTTGTTTTCCATGTTTCACAGCCATATAATAGGACTGACTTAACATTGGAGCTGAACATTTTGATTTTTATTTTTAACCTAATTTCTTTGGATTTCCATGTGTTTTCTAGTTGCAACGAATGCTCCACTTGCTTTTGATATCCTTATTTTGGTACCATTCTCTGTTCCTCCCTCTCTGTCTATATTAATGCCCAGATATATTTAAGATTGAAACACAGATTACTATATTACCATTAATATTTTTTTAAAAATGTACTATTAATTAATTTAGTTATAAACCTACGCAATTAATGAAAACCTGCAGATACTATTACACGGCATTGGGTCGAAGGGCATCCGCTTACAGGTCGCTGGATCCATAACAACAACAATAACAACAACAACAACAACAACAAAAACAGGAATGTGTACAGATCAGGGAGAGAAAATTAACATTTTAAAAAATTGCATAATATTTACCCAGCCCTTGAAAATGGTTACCAGACCATATGGGTGAAAATAGGACGGCTTGAAGTTGTGTTGACAACAATGACATATGTGTGCCAATTGTTATGGAAAAATGTAAAATATTAGTACTAGCACAAAATTTAAAATACTCAAATGGCGTGAATTATACCCCTCCCCCCAATCATAATTACTTCTTGAGAATAAGGATCACTTGTATAACGTTTGGTATTATAGATTGCCATCTGTTAGGGAAGAAATTAGCATGGAGATCAGAGAAATCATCAGGAAACAAGAATGAAGAGACACTGAAGTGAACAAATAGTTGGTAGAGTTCAGAAAGCCAATACACAACAAGAAAGAAAGTAGCAGTTGATTTACTTTACGAATGTAACTAAATGTGAAGGAATATTGTTCAACTATGATAACAATTATTACTGTTGCAAGATATACACTTTTCTACCAGGGTTAAAGTCGCAAGAGAAATAATATGATATGAGTTCATATTATACACATATAATACACACATTATACACATATAATACATATATAATACATATATAATACACACATAATGCACACATTAATGCAAATTTAATTACTACTTCATAGACCACATTCCCAAAAGTAATGGTACTTTCCATTGTTTTCAACTACACTTTTCAACACATTCTGTGAATAACTTTCTAACTGTCCGTGTCACCAACAAACCGTTCCTATTATATTCCTATATGAACAGATACTTTTATATTTTATTGTGCTTAAAATCTGTGTGCGTTTGCATCTTTCCTCTTTCCCTGAAGGAACTACACCTAAATAGTAATATATGCATGTAATTAGTTACCTACTTGTCCTCTGATTGGACAGACTGCCTACAGCAGTTATCTTTGAGCTGCCTCCTATGCCTCCGTTGAGTGAACCTTATCCAGCACCATCGTCTCAGAATCTACCGCCTCAACATGCAAAAACGCCACCTGAAACGCCAACGTCACAGCAACTGCACCCTTCACAACCAACACCAGAGCCACCATCCCAGTACTCAGTCCAACCAGTGCCTCAAACATCATCCCATTACGATTCACCACAACCAGTACCTCAACCATCTTACAAGTACTCCTCATTCCAATCAGCACCTCAACCACCATCCCAGTACGTTGTACTTCAACCACCGTCACAGTCTGCAACACCTCAACCAACATCACAGTCTACAACACCTCAACCACCATCACAGTTTGCAACACCACAACCACCATCTCAGTATGCATTATCACGATTACCATCCCAGCATGCATCACCACATCTACCACCTCAGAACGCATCACTACAACCTTCATCTCAAAATGCATCACCACAATCATTATCCTTTTATGCATCGTCACCATCAACATACCAGTATACATCACAACAACCACCATCTCAAAATGCATCACCACAACCATCATCCCTAAATGCAGCACCACAGCCACTATCTCAAAATGCACCACCACAACCACCATCTCAATATGCAACACCACAATCACCATCTGAATATGCATCGCTACAACCACCATCTCAATATGCACCACCACAACCACCATCTCAATATGCACCACCACAATCACCATCTCAATATGCACCACTACAACTACCATCTAAATATGCATCACCACAACCACCGTCTCAATATGCACCACCACAACCACCATCTCAGTATGCATCACCACAACCAACATCTCAATATGCACCATCACAACCACCATCTCAATATGCATCACCACAATCACCATCTCAATATGCACCACCACAACCACCATCTCAAAATGCATCACCACAATCACCATCTCAATATGCATAACCAAAACTACCATCTCAAAGTGCATCACCACAATCACCATCTCAATATGCACCACCACAACCACCATCTCAATATGCACCACCACAATCACCATCGCAAAATGCATCACCCCAACTACCATCTCAATATGCCTCACCACAACCACCATCTCAAAATGCATCACCA
Source organism: Megaustenia siamemsis (assembly GCA_032433765.1). Classification (NCBI taxonomy): domain Eukaryota; kingdom Metazoa; phylum Mollusca; class Gastropoda; order Stylommatophora; family Ariophantidae; genus Megaustenia; species Megaustenia siamemsis. Next base: position 77,840,974 of record JAVIAB010000051.1, on the reverse strand, counting down.
AAACCACCATCTCAATATGCATCACCACAACCACCATCTCAATATGCATCACCACAACCATCATCTCAATATGCACCACTACAACCACCATCACAATATACATTACCACAACCATCATCTCAATATGCATCACCACAACCATCATCTCAATATGCATCACCACAACCATCATCTCAATATGGACCACCACAACCACCATCTCAATATGTATCACCACAACCATCATCTCAATATGCACCACCACAACCACCATCTCAATATGCATCACCACAACCACCATCTCAATATGCATCACCACAACCATCATCTCAATATGGACCACCACAACCACCATCTCAATATGCATCACCACAACCATCATCTCAATATGCATCACCACAACCATCATCTCAATATGCACCACCACAACCACCATCTCAATATGCACCACCACAACCACCATCTCAATATGCATCACCACAACCATCATCTCAATATGCACCACCACAACCACCATCTCAATATGCATCACCACAATCACCATCTCAAAATGCACCACCACAACCACTACCTCAGGACGTGCGTCCCCACCCAACACCACAACCACCACCCCAGTACATCTCTCCTCATCCAACACCACAACCACCACACCAGTACGTATCTCCCCACCCAACACAACAACCACCACACCAGAACATCTCTCCCCATCCAACACCACAACCACTACCCCAGTACGTGTTTCCCCACCCAATACCACAACCACCACCTCAGTACGTGTCTCCCCACGCAACATCACAACCACCACCACAACCACCACCCCAGCACGCCTCTCCCCACTCAACACCTCAACCACCACCCCAGTACGTGTCTCCCCACCCAACACAACAACCACCACCCCAGAACATCTCTCCCCACTCAACACCTCAACCACCACCCCAGTACGTGTCTCCCCACCCAACACCTCAACCACCACCCCAGTACGTGTCTCCCCACTCAACACCTCAACCACCACCCCAGTACGTGTCTCCCCACTCAACACCTCAACCACCACCCCAGTACGTGTCTCCCCACGCAACATCACAACCACCACCACAACCACCACCCCAGCACGCCTCTCCCCACTCAACACCACAACCACTACCCCAGTACGTGTCTCCCCACCCAACACAACAACCACCACCCCAGAACATCTCTCCACATCCAACACCACAACCACTACCCCAGTACGTGTTTCCCCACCCAACACCACAACCACCACCTCAGTACGTGTCTCCCCACGCAACATCACAACCACCACCACAACCACCACCCCAGCACGCCTCTCCTCTCTCAACACCTCAACCACCACCCCAGTACATGTCTCCCCACCCAACATCACAACCACCATCCCACGACGCCTCTCTTCACCCAACACCTAAACCACCACCCCAGTACGTGTCTCCCCACCCAACACCACAACCACTACCCCAGTACATGTCTCCCCACCCAACACCACAACCACCACCCCAGTACATGTCTCCCCACCCAACACCACAACCACCACCCCAGTACGTGTCTCCCCACCCAACACCACAACCACCACCCCAGTACATGTCTCCCCACCCAACACCACAACCACCACCCCAGTACGTGTCTCCCCACCCAACACCACAACCACCACCCCAGTACGTGTCTCCCCACCCAACACCACTACCACCACCCCAGTACGTGTCTCCCCACCCAACACCACAACCACCAGTCCACGACGCCTCATTTCCAGCAACACCAAATTCCCAGCACTCTCCAAGCCCATCAACCCAAGCCTCACTACAGGACTCACCTCAACCGTTATCCCTGTACCCCACGTACTCAACACATCTACTTCATGATCCACCCCGACCTTCACCTTCTTCTCAACCCATACGTAAGTCTTTTATTTCTGGTCTTTTTTCAGTCCAATTTCTAAAAATAATAGTTGTTGTTATGATTATTATTTTTCATATCTTTCTTTTTCTTTCTTTCTTTCAGTTCGTTTGTTTCCTACTTTCTCTCTTTTTTTTTTTTGGGTGTGTTTTTTGTGTGTGTTTCTTTCTAAAATATATTTTTGTATAATGGACAGAAGTATAAATGTAGATGAATATATTAAGCTTTCACAGAAGTAAAGAATAAAGAAAATATTTAGGAAAAAAAACGCATCATATCCGCCATAGCTTCTAGGGATCATTCTTTTGAGTTATGAATCAGCACTACGCCTGCGCCGTTTTTCATGTCCACAAGAAGAATCATGTACCCATTTAAGGCTCCAGGTGAACCTAGAAACCATCGAACTTGATCGAACCAGAGCTCTTACCCTCAGTAGACGAGTTCAATAACCTGTGCCACCAGGGTGTTTCTCTCTTACAAGATCATCATCACCATCATCACCATCATCACCATCATCACCATCATCACCATCATCATCATCATCACCATCATCACCATCATCACCATCATCACCATCATCATCATCATCACCATCATCATCATCATCACCATCATCACCATCATCACCATCATCACCATCATCACCATCATCACCATCATCATCATCATCACCATCATCACCATCATCACCATCATCACCATCATCACCATCATCACCATCATCATCATCATCACCATCATCACCATCATCACCATCATCATCATCACCATCATCATCATCACCATCATCATCATCATCACCATCATCACCATCATCACCATCATCATCATCATCACCATCATCACCATCATCACCATCATCATCATCACCATCATCATCACCATCATCACCATCATCATCATCACCATCATCATCATCACCATCATCATCATCATCACCATCATCACCATCATCACCACCATCATCATCATCATCATCACCATCATCATCATCACCATCATCATCACCATCATCACCATCATCACCATCATCATCATCATCATCATCACCATCATCATCATCATCACCATCATCATCATCATCACCATCATCACCATCATCACCATCATCACCATCATCACCATCATCACCATCATCATCATCATCACCATCATCACCATCATCACCATCATCACCATCATCATCATCATCACCATCATCACCATCATCACCATCATCACCATCATCATCATCATCACCATCATCAAGTACTATGCCTGCTGGCGTAGGTGTCATGTCTCTCCACAATTTTCGATCACGACAGTTATTCATCATTTCTGTTGTTGATCTTTTGCCAAGCCATTTTCTTAAGCTGTCTGGTATCTTTTTCCTTTGCTTCCCTCTATCTCTTCGTCCCTCAATGTTCGCAGTTGTTACAATATATTCCAGCTGTTCTATTATCTTACATTATACAGTTAACAAAACTGCGTGAGCTATTCGCGTCATAACAATATAAGGAGCCCATGGAAATGTTCAAGATCACAACTTTCTAAAATTTCTCTAATGGTGACAACATGAGCTCCTATATGTACCTAATTACCAATCATTTCTCTCTCTCTCTCTCTCTTTATTCTCGCTCAATATAGCTCTATTTCTACGTTTCACTCACTCACCTACTCACTAACTTACCCATCCACCAAATCACCCACCAAACCACCCACTCACCCCTATCCGCACAACAATCCACCAACCCATTCCACCAACTTACTTATACAATCACTCACTTACTAACCCACCTCTAATCACTCACTCACACACCTTACTCAGTCACTCACACAACTACCAACCCACCCACTAACTCACTCTCAAGCTCACTCATTCACCAACTCAATCACTCACTCACCCACCCACCTACCAACTCACCCACCCACCCTAAGACCCACTTATTCATTTACTAACTCACCCACGCAATCACCTGCCCACTCATTCACTTACCCACACATTCACTCAATCCACTTGCCACTAAAATCCTAACAACATGATTTCTCTCCCCTTAACAAACTTCTGGCATGTCGTCAGTTGCACGTGATACGTGACTATCCATAGACCACAAATACCCATCAGTTGTATCAATATAATCAATAATTAATACCCGCTATTAGATCATTGGTGATAACCACTAAATCTCACTTGCGCCGGGTTGTCCAGATGTATAATATGGCCTTTGGCGCCTTAACAGACTGTTGATAGCAAGCAATCATGACAAATCAGCAGTTTGGTAAAAATAATTGTGTTTTATTTTGGATGCTACTTTGCTGAACAGCTTCTCTCGTGGCTAAATCTGCCAATATTGGATAAACAGATCCAGACACAGAACGAACAAGATGTATTCGTGGTGCCTGCTATCCTCTCCTTTGTCTCGCGAATTTGATGTCAGCTATGCCTCGAAAGATACAATGCCATTTTGTATTTGTGTTCTCCGTATGCTACGATCTGCAGTCAGATTTTCCTAATTTCTTTTACTGATAGAGAATTCCCTCAGGGAAGCCATGCAAACATCCTTATATCTCAGCACTGGTCTTCCCTTTGCTCTCTTTCCGTCCTTAAGTTCACCGTACAATATTTGCTTGGGAATACGAAAGTTTGCCATTCTTCTTACATGATATAGCAACCTTGAAATGTGTTGCCGTGATAGATGGGAGTTTGCTCCTAAGATATTAGAGTCGGTTACTTTGTCCTGCCATGATGGATGGGAGTTTGGCTCCCTGTAAGACATTAGAGTTAGTTACTTTGTCCTGCCATTTGATGTTCATAATCTTTCGAAGGCAACTCACATGAAAGATGTTTAGTCTTTCTTCCTGCCCTGCATAAGTAGTCCAAGTTTCTGATCCGTTATTGGTTATGGAAGGCCTCGATATCATAGCAAACGAATTAAAATCCATAATTGCTCAACCGCCCGTGCCAGTGGAATCATCCAAATTACTATATAACTCATCTCCCAAACAAAGAAAGGTAACTGTAGTCCCCATCGTAGCTGTCTCAGCACACGCCAAAAGACATAAGGTGAAACCGCGCAGAAAGTGAACACAGCCAACCGTTCCCTGTCATACGATGTCATCATTCATCGTAAACAAGCGGGATATCGAAGAAGGATCAAAATGGATGAGACACACAGCTCACGGTGTGCACAGAGCACTTAACTCAGTAGCTCCTGCAACAAGCCGGACTTGGAATATGAGGAAACTGCAAGAAGGAACACTTTTCAGACATAACCTTCAATGGTTCCTACCGCCTATCCACCATATACCATGGGAGTTCACGTCCTCCCGAAAATGATGATCGTCATAGCACTTGATGATGTTAGGCCATCATTGATGACTCCAATTCCAAACATATAGACACACAGTGGTGGTAAGTTATCATTTCCAATCCAACAGAATCCACATGACCGGTAGTTAGTAAAACCACAGAAAGAATATGATTTTGTGACCTTCACTGATTCACTCTTAGATGTGAATGTGTAGTTTACACAAGAGGAGAAGTTTTCAACTACAGCGATCCCATTTAAGGCAATTCTGGGATAGCAAGGCAAGTCTCCTTTATAGCAGCAGAACTTGATGTTCTCCGCTCCCTTCTTGTAGCTGCCGCCACACGTTTCTGATGTCTCATTAACTTGGACATCATTCAAGAACAATGTCAGATTAACATTCCATAGATATGGCTCTGCTGATGAAATGCTTGGTGCAACAGTTGTATCAATCATACTGGAGGCTCCTGGTCTGTGGTCATTAATATCACAGACGGCACATGAAGTTAACTTCTGATCCGTATAGAAGTTTACTAAGCACACGCCTTTGATAAATTTAAATCTTTGTCCTGAGTGTTAGTTTGGTGTTGGCCCACGCTCTATTTTTAAGTTTACCAAATGTGGTTACGCAAATGTGAAATAAACATGACAAGCAAAACATATGGACTAGAAATGAATATAAAAAAGACTAAAACTATGATCATCTTCTTCTTCTTCTTCTGTCATGAAGAACATACTAACATAAAAACAATTTAGCAAAAATGTTATGTCTTCTCAACATTTCTATATGGTGCAGAAACATGGACATTAGACAAGAAAACAGAACAGAGAATTTAAGCCTTTGAAATGTGGATATATAGAAGAATAGTTAGAATTGGATTGAAGGAAAAGAAAACAAATGATGAAGTCTTAAAACAACTAAAAATGAAGAGAAAACTACTAAACACAATTCAAACAAGACAAATGCGATTTTTGGACATTGTTAAAAGACACAACAGCCTGCTAAAAGTAATCCTGGAGGGGAAAATAATACAAGGTAAAAGAGGCAAAGGCAGACCAAGACTAACATGGACGAGTAACATCAAAGATGGACAAACCAGCCTATGACAACCTGCACCATCAAAGCAAGAGACAGAGCAGAATGGTGCTCCATGGTAGCCAACCTTCGATGCGGAGATGGCACTCGATGATGGTGATGAACAGATCACGAACTCAAAATAGCAAGTTATCGTGAAAGCTCAAGACAAAGCATGCTCAAGTTGTCGAGACAAGTCAAATTGATGTCAACAATAAGTTCACAACTAAAGAGTTCAAGTTACTTCAGCGCTTCGTGTCACGAGAAACTCCCGAATATTGCAAGACAACAGAGCACGCTTAAGACTGAAAGCATCAATTGTCAATTAGCGTACGACAAATCCAGGTTAACTAGGGAACAGTGTGACATTGTGAGATCGTCGAACTTAAAACGTTGTGTCTGGAGAGGCATCCGTGCAATCCACGTGACTGTGTCACTGTGTGATTGTAACCTAATTCTGGCTTAAGAAACATAACGCCTCGGAAGTTTCCCTCTATAATAATATTCATTTATTATTATTTGTCTCCATTAAGAAACATAAACATCGCGTGTGTTCTTTCATTTTCTACGGATTATTAAGTAAGATACTTAGTTAATTATATTTATGAATTGATTGATTGTCCTTTTGAATTAATTGTTGAAATGGAACTTAATGACTTGTTATTGTTTGGTAGAATACACGCGTTATAAAATAGTATTTAATTTATATATATATATTATATATATATATTATATATATATACACACATATATATATATATATATATATATATATATATATATATATATTCAAGTTACAAATAATGGATTGAAATTTGTCCAGAGCAAGTAATATAAACTGTGTTTTCCTTCCAGTGAGACGAATCTCAGTGAAATGAAAATCTTAATTGGATAATTAAATAAAAATTAAATGGAACACATTCTTGCACATATAGAATCAGGAGTTAGATATTAGCAGATGATTGGACAATTTTTTTTACAGCCGTGTCAATCGATCGAAGTGAGAAATTGTATTGGTGCTAAAAATAACATGGCAACAAGCTTAGATCCTGCCAATGAGGCGATGCGATTATCAACTGAAACGGTAATTGAGTTGAGGATAGCAATGAACTATCAAAATATTAACAATTGGACTACCACGTCCAAAGGAGAACCATCGAAATTTAGAGCATGGATAGAATATATAGAAAAAATTAGCTCACTAAACGAAAAATAAAGAACTAAGGAATATAGCATTTCAGACCAGTTCAGATGAAGTGTCTGCGTTCATAAGAAGATTAGAGTCAGTACCCGTGGAAACGTGGGCGAGTGCGAACAAATATGAACAGTTGAGGTATGCAGAAGAAAGGAGTCCACAAGATTTATTTGCAAGATTGCACAAAATGAAGCAAAAAGAAGGGAAGCCGTGTGTACGTATGGAGACTGATTAGTTTAGCGGAAAGAGCATTTGCGCTGTGTCATGTGAAAGGAATGAGGATATCCAGTTGCAGATAATAACTATTTTTATTGAAGAGTTAAACAACAGGAGGTTAAGATTGTATTTGCTTAGAAATGAGCTGAAGACAATCAATTAAACATTGGATTTACCAATTAAAGAAGAAAACCATTTGAAAAGATGTGCCATTGAAGACAATTCAAACATTCCAAGGTGCACAAGACATGAGGAAACCAGGAACATAGGTTCAACAAGAGAATTGAGTCACCCACAAATGGGGATAAAGACAGACATGTTCAGAATAGAGGGGATAGAGAAGCAAAACATATACCAATGGAAATAGATCATGCCAGACACAGATGGAATAGAAGAAGTGTTAGAAGACCACAACAAAGAATAGAAGGATTCGTAGAAAACAAGAGATGTTTTAATTGCGGTAAACTTGGTCATATTGCTCGAAATTGTAGACAAGAGTACAGTAATCCCTCAGTTATCGCGGTTAATAGGGACCAGAACCGGCCGCGATAAGTGAAAAACCGCGAAGTAGTGTCACCCTCTCATTTTTAACATACGTACATTTTTTTTGTATGTATAATATCAATAAGTGTATATGAAACCATATAAGTGCATATGTTATCATTAGAACATTAAAGAATAGTTTCAAACATGTAAATAAAATATGAATAGTTTAAATAACATACATAAAATAATGTTTTTTTTTAAATAATAATTCCTCAATTTTGAATTTTTGAACAATCCGCGATGTACTGAGGCCGCAATGTGGAAACAATCTAAGAGATCATAGATCACCATATAATAGAACTAAGATGAGTCATGGATTCAAACAGGAAACTAACACCTCGCACTTGGACTCAGGCCCCAAAGAGTGAGAGAAATTATGATTGGCCTGACAGTAAAATATGAAGGGAGACCCAAGTTTGTGTTTTGTTAAGATAGATAGACATACGTTTAGAGCATTGATTGACACTAGAGCCGAAATAAGTGTGATTAAAGAATCCGCATATAGACAAGTAAGAAAGAAATGCAAGCTGAGGCGCACATAATTTGGAGTCAGTAAGTGGACGATCAGTGGAGGTGATATCTATCTAGCTATCTATTGACCTTCCGAGCCGTTGCCGGCCCATAGGGCATAGACTCAGATACTGTTTCTCTTATCTAAATTTGTATTCCAGCAGATTTCAATTCTTGTAAAGATATTCTATCAAATCTCGACATTTGTTCCGTGCAAGCAACTCTATCTCACTGAGGGAGCCTACTCCTGCTTTTCTTGCCTCTCTGAACAATGTGTCAGTGTCTCTCTGGGTCGGCATCTTTTCCTCTTACCCGTTGTTTCCCATATGAGGGCTTGCTTTGTTATTTGGTTATTATCTCTCCTAATCACATGTCTAACATATGACCATCGTCTTTTCTTGATTACTGAAGAGGTGAGAGGCACTACAATATTAAACATACAGCGTGGAGGGAGAAATATGGTGATTTTGTTCACTTTGAACCCGAGTCCCCTAACATTAATAGATAGACATATAAGATAAGCCGTTTTTATAGTAAGTAGATTATTTAGATCAAAACTTACTATTATTAATATGCACATGTTAATTTAAAACAATCAATTATTTAAACACTTCTTGGTTCTGAAACGTGCTTGATTCTCAGATTGTGTTATTTTGTTCTCTCTGCCCGTGATGGTGTTTCTTCTTCGGACTCGCTGGTGTCTATGACGAGCTGGCCAGGCGTGGGCGGTGGGCAGCTCCTCTTCAGTGTCAGTTGCTTTCTGTGTCTCGTGGAGCTTCATTGCGAGCTGCTTCGACTTTGGTAAACTTACGCTTTGGTTTCTTGTCAAACTGTCACTGTTTTTTCCTACGACCACCATGAAATTTTCATTGTCGCTGGTGTCTACTTCCTTGTGTCAAGTACCCAGGGACGAAGATGAAACATACACTTGTTAGTCTTGAAATCTTTAATGACACCAACCACTGTCTTTGAACCCCTTTGATCTACTTGATCAAATCCCTCAGAAAACACACGTGAGTAAAAGGTTGTATTTCGAGCCATGGATTCGCTTTAGTAACTGCCATGATCTTTATGGTCATACTACTTTCAGTTACCCCGAAAGCAGTTCTCCTTCGCCAGCTTAATGCTACCAATGCCAACATGGCCATAGAGTGGACACAGAAGACAGACCTGTGAAAAAAAGTTGTTTTGAAAAACGAAAATAAACAACACAAAGATCATTCAATGATTCAATGTGAAAATCTGAGAAGAAATCGAAATTCACCCACGCCTGAAAACGCAAACGCACATGCACACACTCACTCACTCACTCACTCACTCACTCACTCACTCACTCACTCACTCACTCACTCACTCACTCACTCACTCACTCACTCTTCTATCTATCTATCTATCTATCTATCTATTGACCTTTCGAGCCGTAACCGGCCCATAGGGCGTAGACCAAGATACACCTTCTCCTATATGAATTTTTGTTCTAGCAGTTTTCTTTTAAAGATATTTTATCAAATCTCGCCATCTGTCTCTGTTCTGTGCAAGCAGTTCTATCTCATTGAGGGAGCCGATTCCTGCTGCTCTTGCCTCTCTCATCAATGTTCTTCTCAGTGTCTCCCTGGGTCTTCCTCTTTTTCTTTTACCTGTTGTTTCCCATATGAGGGCTTGCTTTGCTATTCGATTATTATCTCTTCTCATCACATGTCCAACGTATGACCATCGTCTTTTCTTTATTACTGAAGATATTAGTGGTTGATTGGCGATTTCTCTAATTTCCTCGTTTGTTTTGAATTCGTTCCATTCTATACCAAGTATTTTCCTTAGACATTTATTTTCGAATGCGTTCAACTTTGTTTCTATATCTCTTGTTGTTTTCCAGCTTTCACACGCATACGTAAGGGTTGATAGTACATTTGATTTGAATAGCCTACGTTTTGTGTTTGTGCTAATGAGTTTTGATTTCCACAACTTTTCAAGGCTTCTGAAAGACATTGCTGCTTTAGCCAGTCTGATTCTAATTTCTTTGCTCGTATCCCCTTCTCGATCAATGTGACTTCCAAGATAGATGAAGTGATCGATCTCTTCTACTGGTTTGTTTTCCATGTATATTTTGTCACTTGTTGGAATTAAACTTTTCATGACTTTAGTCTTTTCATGATTGACCTCAAGCCCAATTTTGCTGGCTATTGATGATAGTTCATTTGTGTTTTCCTGCATCGTTTTTATCTGATTGCTGATGAGAACTATGTCATCAGCAAAGTCCAGGTCCTCCAAATGGTCTCCTTGTATCCATTCGATGCCTTTATTACCAGTGCAGCATTTCTTCATTATGAAGTCCATAACAATTCCAAATAACAAGGGCGATAAAATACATCCTTGTTTAACCCCAGTTTCTATTGGGAAACATTCGCTCAGTCCTTCCTATGCTCGAACTGCACATGTGCAACCATCATACATGTCTTTAATAATATTTATGATTTTTTATGGTAAGCCATATTGCTTCAGAATTTTCCACAAAGAATCTCTATGAATACTGTTGAATGCTTTTTTTGTAGTACTCTTACCTTTACTTTTATTTTAACCTTACCTTTACCTTAACTTTTACTTTTACTATTACTTTAACTTTAATTTTAACTTTCACTTTAACTTTTAATGTCACTTTTACTTTCACATTTACTTTAACTTTTACTTTAACATTTACTTAACTTTTACTTTAACATTTTCTTTAACTTTTACTTTAACTTTTACTTAACTTTTACTTTACTTTAACTTTTACTTTATCTTTCAATTTTGATTTAACTTTTACTTTAACATTTACATTAAATTTTACTTTAACTTTTACTTTAACTTTTACTTTATCTTTTACTTTATCTTTTACTTTAACGTTTACTTTAACTTTTACTTTAACTTTTACTTTAACTTTTACTTTAACTTTTACTTTAACTTTTACTTTTACTTTAACTTTTTACTTTTACTTTTACTTTTACTTTTACTTTTACTTTTACTTTAACTTTAACATTAACTTTAACTTTTAATTTATCTCTAACTTTTACTTTAAATTTTACCTTAGATTTTACTTTAACTTTTACTTTAAATTTAACTTTTACTTTTACTTAAACTTTTACTTTAACTTTTACTTTAACTTTTACTTTATCTTTTAATTTTACTTTAACTTTAACTTTTATTTTAACTTTTACATTAACTTTTACTTTAAATTTTACTGTAACTTTTATGTTAACGTTTAACTGCAACCAAAATTCGCAACTCGCAAACCAAAACTCGCAACTGGCAAACCAAAGCTCGCAAACCAAAAATTAAAACTCAGCTTAAACTTACATTTAAAACTCAACTTAAACTTAAAACTCAACTTAACTTGAACGTAAAACTCAACTTACCTTATACGTAAAACTCAACTTAACTTAAACTTTATACTCAACTTAACTTAAACTTTAAACTCAATTTAACTTAAACTTTAAACTCAACTTAAACTTGAACTTAAAACTTAACTTAACTTAAACTTAAAACTCAACTTAAACTTAAAACTCAACTTAATTTAAACTTAAAACTCAACTTAATTTAAACTTAAAACTCAACTTAACTTAACTTAAACTTAAAACTTAACTTAAACTTAAAAATCAACTTAACTTAAACTTAAAACACAACATTACTAAAACTTAAAACACAACTTAACTCAAACTTAAAATTTAACTTAACTTAAGCTTAAAACTTAACTTGTACTTAAAATTTAACTTAACTTAACTTAACTTAAACTTAAAACTTAACTTAACTTAAACTTAAAACTTAACTTAAACTTAAAAATCAACTTAACTTAAACTTAAAACACAACATTACTAAAACTTAAAACACAACTTAACTCAAACTTAAAATTTAACTTAACTTAAGCTTAAAACTTAACTTATACTTAAAATTTAACTTAACTTAACTTAAACTTAAAACTTTACTTAAACTTAAAAATTAACTTAAACTTACAAACACAACATTACTAAAACTTAAAACACAGCTTAACTCAAACTTAAAATTTAACTTAACTTAAGCTTAAAACTTAACTTATACTTAAAATTTAACTTAACTTAACTTAAACTTAAAACTTAACTTAACTTAAACTTAAAACTTAAGTTAACTTAAACTTAAAACACAACAATACTAATGCTTAAAATCCAACTGAACTTAAACTTAACTTAACTTAAACTTAAAACTTAACTTAAACTTATAACTTAACTTAAATTTAAACTTAACTTAACTTAAACTTAAAACACAACATTACTAAAACTTAAAATCCAACTTAAATTAAACTTAACTTAACTTAAACATAAACTTAACTTAAAATTTAACTTTACTTAAAACTCAACTTAACTTAAACTTAAAACTTAACTTAACTTAAACTTAAATCTGTTTAAGTTAAACTTAAAACTTAACTTAATTTAACGTAAACTTAAAACTTGACTTAAACTTAAAACTTAACTTATCTTAAACTTAAAAAATAGCTTAAATTAAACTTAAAAATTAACTTAACCTAATTTAACTTAAACTTAAAATGTAATTCATCTTAAACTTAAAACTTAACTTAACTTAAACTTAAAACTCAACTTAATTTAAACTTATTTCTCAACACAACTTAATTTAAACTTTAAACTTTAATTAACTTGAACATAAAACTTAACTTAACTTAACTTAAACTTAAAACTTAACTTAAACTTAAAATTTAACTTAACTTAAACATAAACTGAACTTAACTTAAACTTAACTTAAAATTTAACTTAACTTAAAACTTAACTTAATTTAAAAGTAAATCTTAACTTAACTTAAACTTAAAACTCAACTTAACTTAAACTTAAAATTAACTTAACCTAACTTAACTTAAACTTAAATTTATTTCATCTTAAACATAAAACTTAACTTAACTTAAACTTAAATCTCAACTTAACTTAACTTAAAACTCAACTTAATTTAACTTAAACATAAACTTAACTTAACTTAAACTGAACTTAAAATTTAACTTTACTTAAAACTTAACTTAAGTTAAACTTAAAACTTAACTTAACTTATACTTAAATCTGTTTAAACTTAAACTTAAAACTTAAATTAAATTAACGTAAACTTAAAACTTAACTTAAACTTAAACTTAACTTATCTAAACTAAAAATTAGATTAAATTAAACTTATAAATTAACTTAACTAAACTTGAAAATCAACTTAATTTAAACTTAAAACTCAACTTAATTTAAACTTAAAACTTAACTTATACTTAAAATTTAACTTAACTTAACTAAACTTAAACTTAAACTTAAAACTTAACTTAACTTAAACTTAAAAATCAACGTAAATTAAACTTAAAACACAACGTTACTAAAAGTTAAAACACAACTTAATTTAAACTTAAAACAAAACTTATTTAAACTTAAAACTTAACTAAATTAAACTTAAAACTTAACTTATACTTAAAATTTAACTTAACTTAACTAAACTTAAACTTAAACTTAAAACTTAACTTAACTTAAACTTAAAACTTAACTTAACTTAAACTTAAAACACAACATTACTAAAGTTAAAACACAACTTAACTTAAACTTATAACTTAACTTAAATTTAAACATAAAACTTAACTTAACTTAAACTTAAGACTTAACTTAACGTTAATGTAAAACTTAACTTAAACTTAAACTTAACTTAACGTAAATCTTAACTTAAACTTAAAACTTAACTTAACTTAAACTTACCTTAAACTTAAAACTTAACTTAAACTTAAAACTTAACTTAATTTAATCATAAACTTAACTTAACTTAAACTTAACTTAACTTAAAATTTAACTTTACTTAAAACTTATCTTAACTTAACTTAAACTTAAAACTAACTTAACTTAAACCTGTTTAACTTAAACCTAAAACTTAAATTAAATTAACGTAAACTTAGAACTTAACTTAAACTTAAAACTTAACTTATCTAAAACTAAAAACTAGCTTAAATTAAAATTATGATTTAACTTAACGTAACTTAACTTAAGCTTAAAACTTAACTTAAACTTAAAATTCAACTTAACTTAACTTAAAACACAACATTACTAAAACTTAAAACACAACTTAATTTAAACTTAAAATTTAACTTAACTTAACTTAAAACTTAACTTATACTTAAAATTTAACTTAACTTAATCTTAAAAATTAACTTAACTTAATCTTAAACTTAACTTAACTTAAACTTAACTCAACTTAAAATTTAACTTTACTTAAAACTTAACTTAACTTAACTTAAACTTAAAACTAAACTTAACTTAAACTTAAGACTTAACTTAACTTAAACTTAAGACTTAACTTAACGTAAACGTAAAACTTAACTTAAACTTAACTTAAACTTAAAACTAACTAAACTTAAACTTAAAACTTAACTTAACTTAAAATTTAAAACTTAACTTAAACTTAAACTTAAGACTTAACTTAACGTTAACGTAAAACTTAACTTAAACTTTAAACTTAACTTAACTTAAACTTAACGTAAACTTAAAAACTTAACTTAACATAAACTTAACTTAACTTATACTTAACTTAACTTAAAATTTAACTTTCCTTAAAACTTAACTTAACTTAAACTTAAGACTTAACTTAACGTAAACGTAAAACTTAACTTCAACTTAAAATTTAACTTAACATTAAATTAACGTAAACTTAAAACTTAACTTAAACTGAAAACTTAACTTATCTAAAACTAAAAAATTAGCTTAAATTAAACTTATAAATTAACTTAACTTAACTTACTTAACTTAAAACTAAACTTAACTTAAACTTAAAACTCAACTTAACTTAAACTTAAAACTCAACTTAACTTAAAATTAAAACTTAACTTAAAATTTAAAACTTAATTTAAAATTAAACTTAACTTAAATTAAACATAAAACTTCACTTAACTTAAACTTAAGACTTAACTTAACGTTAACGTAAAACTTAACTTAAACTTTAAACTTAACTTAAACTTAACTTAAACTTAACGTAAACCTTAACGTAAACTTAAAACTTAACTTAACATAAACTTAACTTAACTTATACTTAACTTAACTTAAAATTTAACTTTCCTTTAAACTTAACTTAACTTGACTTAACTTAAACTTAAAACTTAACTTAAACTTTAAACTTAACTTAACTTAAACTTAACGTAAACTTAAAACTTATCTTAAACATAAACTTAACTTAACATATACTTAACTTAAATTAAAATTTAACTTTCCTAAAACTTAACTTAACTTGACTTAACTTAAACTTAAAACTTATCTTAAACTTAAAACTCAACTTAAACTTAAAACGTAACTTACTTAAACTTAAACTCAACTTAATTTAATCTTAAACTCAAATTAATTTAAACTTAAAACTCAACTTAACTTAAACTTAAAACTTAACTTAACCTAAGCTTAAAACTTAACTTAACTTGAACATAAACTTAACTTAATTTAACATAAAACTTAACTTAACTTAAACTTAAAACTTGACTAAACTTAAACTTAAAACTTAACTTAAACTTAAACTTAACTTAAACTTAAGCTTAACTTAACTTAAACTTAAAACTTAACTTAAACAATAAAAATCAACTTAACTTAAACTTAAAACACAACATTACTAAACTTAAAACACAACATTACTAAACTTAAAACACAACTTAAACGTAAAACTTAACTTAACTTAAACTTAAAACTTAACTTAACTTAAACTTAAAACTTAACTTAACTTAAACTTGAAACTTAACTTAACTTAACTTGAAACTTAACTTAACTTAAACTTAAGACTTAACTTAACTTAAATTAAGAAGACTTAACTTAACGTAAACGTCAACTTAACTTAAACTTAAAACTAACTTAAACTTAAAACCTAACTAAACTTAAACTTAAAACTTAACTTAACTTACACTTAAAACTCAACTTAACTTAAACTTAAAACTCAACTTAACTTAAAATTAAACTTAACTTAAAATTTAAAACTTAACTTAAAATTAAACTTAACTTAAATTAAACATAAACTTCACTTAACTCAAACTTAAGACTTAACTTAACGTTAACGTAAAACTTAACTTAAACTTTAAACTTAACTTAAACTTAACGTAAACTTAAAACTTAACTTAAACATAAACTTAACTTTCTCATACTTAACTTAACTTAAAATTTAACTTTCCTAAAACTTAACTTAACTTGACTTAACTTAAACTTAAAACTTAACTTAAACTTTAAACTTAACTTAACTTAAACTTAACGTAAACTTAAAACTTATCTTAAACATAAACTTAACTTAACATATACTTAACTTAACTTAAATTTAACTTTCCTTAAAACTTAACTTAACTTGACTTAACTTAAACTTAAAACTTATCTTAAACTTAAAACTCAACTTAAACTTAAAACGTAACTTAACTTAAACTTAAAACTCAACTTAATTTAAACTTAATACTCAAATTAATTTAAACTTAAAACTCAACTTAACTTAACTTAAAATTAAAACTTAACTTAAACTTATAAATCAACTTATCTTAAACTTAAACACAACATTACTAAAACTTAAAACTTGACTTAACTTAAACTTAAAACTTAACTTAAACTTAAAACTTAACTTAACTTAAACTTAAATCTGTTTAACTTAAACCTAAACTTAAATTAAATTAACGTAAACTTAGAACTTAACTTAAACTTAAAACTTAACTTATCTAAAACTAAAAATTAGCTTAAATTAAACTTATGAATTACCTTAACGTAACTTAACTTAAGCTTAAAACTTAACTTAAACTTAAAATTCAACTTAACTTAAACTTTAAACACAACATTATTAAAACTTAAACACAACTTAATTTAAACTTAAAATTTTAACTTAACTTAAACTTAAAACTTAACTTATACTTAAAATTTAACTTAACTTAATCTTAAAACTTAACTTAACTTAATCTTAAACTTAACTTAACTTAAACTTAACTTAACTTAAAATTTAACTTTACTTAAAACTTAACTTAACTTAACTTAAACTTAAAACTTAACTTAACTTAAACTTAAGACTTAACTTAACTTAAACTTAAGACTTAACTTAACGTAAACTTAAACTTAACTTAAACTTAACTTAAACTTAAACTAACTAAACTTAAACTTAACGTAAACTTAAAACTTAACTTAAACATAAACTTAACTTAACTTATACTTAACTTAACTTAAAATTTAACTTTCCTTAAAACTTAACTTAACTTGACTTAACTTAAACTTAAAACTTATCTTAAACTTAAAACGTAACTTAACTTTAACTAGCTCTTAACTTACCCTTACTTAAAACTTAACAAAACTTAAAATTAACTTAATTTAAATTTAAAACAACTTAACTTAAAATTAATTTAACTTAAAAATTAACTTAACATATACTTTAAACTTAACTTAAACCTAAAGCTTAACTTAAATTAAACATAAAACTTTACATAACTTAAACTTAAAACTTATCTTAAACTTAAACTTAAAACTCAACTTAAACTTAAAACGTAACTTTACTTTAACTTAAACATAACTTAACTTTAAACATAAAAATCAACTTAACTTAAACTTAACTTAACTTAAAATTTAACTTTACTTAAAACTTAACTTAACTTAACTTAAACTTAAAACTTAACTTAAACTTAAGACTTAACTTAATTAAACTTAAGACTTAACTTAACGTAAACTTAAAACTTAACTTAACTTAACTTAAACTTAAAACCTAACTAAACTTAAACTTAACGTAACTTAAAACTTAACTTAAACATAAACTTAACTTAACTTATACTTAACTTAACTTAAAATTTAACTTTCTTAAAACTTAACTTAACTTGACTTAACTTAAACTTAAAACTTATCTTAAACTTAAAACGTAACTTAACTTTAACTTAGCTCTTAACTTACCCTTACTTAAAACTTAACATAAACTTAAAAATTAACTTAATTTAAATTTAAAACATAACTTAACTTAAAAATTAATTTAACTTAAAAATTAACTTAACATATACTTTAAACTTAACTTAAACCTAAAGCTTAACTTAAATTAAACATAAAACTTTACATAACTTAAACTTAAAACTTATCTTAAACTTAAACTTAAAACTCAACTTAAACTTAAAACGTAACTTTACTTTAACTTAAAACATAACTTAACTTAAACATAAAAATCAACTTAACTTAAACTTAAAACACAACATTACTAAAGTTTTAAACAGAACTTAACTTAAACTTAAAACTTAACTTAACTTAAACTTAAAACTTAACTTAACTTAAACTTAAGACTTAACTTAACGTAAACGTAAAACTTAACTTCAACTTAAAATTTAACTTAACTTAAACTTAACTTAACATAAAACTTAACTTAACTTAAACATAAACTTAAATTAACTTAAACTTAACTTAACTTAAAATTTAACTTTCCTTAAAACTTAACTTAACTTGACTTAACTTAAACTTAAAACTTATCTTAAACTTAAACTCAACTTAAACTTAAAACGTAACTTAACTTTAACTTAGCACTTAACTTAACCTAAACTTAAAACTTAACATAAACTTAAAATTAACTTAATTTAAATTTAAAACATAACTTAACTTAAAATTAACTTAACTTATACTTTAAACTTAACTTAAACTTAAAGCTTAACTTAAATAAACATAAAACATTACTTAACTTAACTTAAAACTTATCTTAAACTTAAACTTAAAACTCAACTTAAACTTAAAACGTAACTTAACTTTAACTTAAAACATAACTTAACTTAAACTTAAAACTTAACTTAAACTTAAAAATCAACTTAACTTAAACTTAAAACACAACATTACTAAAACTTAAAACACAACATAAATTAAAATTAAAACTTAACTTAATTTAAACTTAAAACTTAACTTAACTTAAACTTAAGACTTAACTTAACGTAAACGTAAAACTTAACTTCAACTTAAATTAACTTAACTTAAAATTTACTTAAACATAAAACTTAACTTACTTAAACTTAAAACTTAACTTAACTTAAACATAAACTTAACTTAACTTAAACTTAACTTAACTTAAAATTTAACTTTACTTAAACTTAAATTAACTTCAACTTAAAACTTAACTTAACTTAACTTAATCTGTTTAACTTAAATTTCAAACTTAAATTAAATTAACGTAAACTTAAACTTAACTTAAACTGTAAACTTAACTTATCTAAAACTAAAAAATTAGCTTAAATTAAACTTATAAATTAACTTAACTTAACTTACTTAAACTTAAACTCAACTTAACTTAAACTTAAAACTCAACTTAATTTAAACTTAAAACTCAAATTAATTTAAACTTAAAACTCAACTTAACTTAAACTTAAAACTTAACTTAACCTAAACTTAAAACTTAACTTAACTTGAACATAAAACTTAACTTAATTTAAACATAAAACTTAACTTAACTTAAACTTAAAACTTGACTTAACTTAAACTTAAACTTAACTTAAACTTAAACTTAACTTAAACTTAAAACTTAACTTAACTTAAACATAAAACTTCACTTAACTTAAACTTAAGACTTAACTTAACGTTAACGTAAAACTTAACTTAAACTTTAAACTTAACTTAACTTAACTTAACTTAAACTAAACGTAAACTTAAAACTTAACTTAAACATAAACTTAACTTAACTTATACTTAACTTAACTTAAATTTAACTTTCCTTAAAACTTACTTAACTTGACTTAACTTAAACTTAAAACTTAACTTAAACTTTAAACTTAACTTAACTTAAACTTAACGTAAACTTAAAACTTATCTTAAACATAAACTTAACTTAACATATACTTAACTTAAATTAAAATTTAACTTTCCTTAAAACTTAACTTAACTTGACTTAACTTAAACTTAAAACTTATCTTAAACTTAAAACTCAACTTAAACTTAAAACGTAACTTAACTTAAACTTAAGACTTAACTTAACGTAAACGTAAAACTTAACTTCAACTTAAAATTTAACTTAACTTAACTTAACTTAAACATAAAACTTAACTTAACTTAAACATAAACTTAAATTAACTTAAACTTAACTTAACTTAAAATTTAACTTTCCTTAAACTTAACTTAACTTGACTTAACTTAAACTTAAAACTTATCTTAAACTTAACTCAACTTAAACTTAAAACGTAACTTAACTTTAACTTAGCACTTAACTTAACCTAAACTTAAAACTTAACATAAACTTAAAAATTAACTTAATTTAAATTTAAAACATAACTTAACTTAAAAATTAACTTAACTTATACTTTAAACTTAACTTAAACTTAAAGCTTAACTTAAATTAAACATAAAACATTACTTAACTTACTTAAAACTTATCTTAAACTTAAACTTAAAACTCAACTTAAACTTAAAACGTAACTTAACTTTAACTTAAAACATAACTTAACTTAAACTTAAAACTTAACTTAAACTTAAAAATCACTTAACTTAAACTTAAAACACAACATTACTAAAACTTAAAACACAACATAAATTAAACTTAAAACTTAACTTAATTTAAACTTAAAACTTAACTTAACTTAACTTAAGACTTAACTTAACGTAAACGTAAAACTTAACTTCAACTTAAATTAACTTAACTTAAAATTTACTTAAACATAAAACTTAACTTACTTAAACTTAAAACTTAACTTAACTTAAACATAACTTAACTTAACTTAAACTTAACTTAAAATTTAACTTTACTTAAACTTAAATTAACTTCAACTTAAAACTTAACTTATCTAAAACTAAAAATTAGCTTAAATTAAACTTATAAATTAACTTAACTTACTTAAACTTAAACTCAACTTAACTTAAACTTAAAACTCAACTTAATTTAAACTTAAAACTCAAATTAATTTAAACTTAAAACTCAACTTAACTTAAACTTAAAACTTAACTTAACCTAAACTTAAAACTTAACTTAACTTGAACATAAAACTTAACTTAATTTAAACATAAAACTTAACTTAACTTAAACTTAAAACTTGACTTAACTTAAACTTAAAACTTAACTTAAACTTAAACTTAACTTAAACTTAAAACTTAACTTAACTTAAACATAAAACTTCACTTAACTTAAACTTAAGACTTAACTTAACGTTAACGTAAAACTTAACTTAAACTTTAAACTTAACTTAACTTACTTAAACTTAACTTAAACTTAAAACTTAACTTAAACTTAAACTTAACTTAAACATAAAACTTAACTTAACTTAACATAAACTTCACTTAACTTAAACTTAAGACTTAACTTAACGTTAACGTAAAACTTAACTTAAACTTTAAACTTAACTTAACTTAACTTATACTTACTTAACTTAACTTAAAATTTAACTTTCCTTTAAACTTAACTTAACTTGACTTAACTTAAACTTAAAACTTAACTTAAACTTTAAACTTAACTTAAACTTAACGTAAACTTAAAACTTATCTTAACATAAACTTAACTTAACATATACTTAACTTAAATTAAAATTTAACTTTCCTTAAAACTTACTTAACTTGACTTAACTTAAACTTAAACTTATCTTAAACTTAAAACTCAACTTAAACTTAAAACGTAACTTAACTTAAACTTAAAACTCAACTTAATTTAAACTTAAAACTCAAATTAATTTAAACTTAAAACTCAACTTAACTTAAACTTAAACGTAACTTAACCTAAGCTTAAAACTTAACTTAACTTGAACATAAACTTAACTTAATTTAAACATAAAACTTAACTTAACTTAAACTTAAAACTTGACTTAACTTAAACTTAAACTTAACTTAAACTTAACTTAACTTAAACTTAAAGCTTAACTTAACTTAAACTTAAAACTTACTTAAACATAAAAATCAACTTAACTTAAACTTAAAACACAACATTACTAAACTTAAAACACAACATTACTAAAACTTAAACACAACTTAACGTAAAACTTAACTTAACTTAAACTTAAAACTTAACTTAACTTAAACTTAAAACTTAACTTAACTTAAACTTGAAACTTAACTTAACTTAAACTTGAAACTTAATTTAACTTAAACTTAAGACTTAACTTAACTTAAACTTAAGACTTAACTTAACGTAAACGTCAAACTTAACTTAAACTTAAAACTTAACTTAACTTACACTTAAAACTCAACTTAACTTAAACTTAAAACTCAACTTAACTTAAAATTAAAACTTAACTTAAAATTTAAAACTTAACTTAAAATTAAACTTAACTTAAATTAAACATAAAACTTCACTTAACTCAAACTTAAGACTTAACTTAACGTTAACGTAAAACTTAACTTAAACTTTAAACTTAACTTAAACTTAACGTAAACTTAAAACTTAACTTAAACATAAACTTAACTTACCTCATACTTAACTTAACTTAAAATTTAACTTTCCTTAAAACTTAACTTAACTTGACTTAACTTAAACTTAAAACTTAACTTAAACTTTAAACTTAACTTAACTTAAACTTAACGTAAACTTAAAACTTATCTTAAACATAACTTAACTTAACATATACTTAACTTAACTTAAAATTTAACTTTCCTTAAAACTTAACTTAACTTGACTTAACTTAAACTTAAAACTTATCTTAAACTTAAAACTCAACTTAAACTTAAAACGTAACTTAACTTAAACTTAAAACTCAACTTAATTTAAACTTAATACTCAAATTAATTTAAACTTAAAACTCAACTTAACTTAACTTAAAATTAAAACTTAACTTAAACTTATAAATCAACTTATCTTAAACTTAAAACACAACATTACTAAAACTTAAAACTTGACTTAACTTAAACTTAAACTTAACTTAAACTTAAAACTTATCTTAAACTTAAAACTTAACTTAAACTTAAACATAAACTTAACTTAACTTAAACTTAAAACTTAACTTAACTTAAACTTAAATCTGTTTAACTTAAACCTAAAACTTAAATTAAATTAACGTAAACTTAGAACTTAACTTAAACTTAAAACTTAACTTATCTAAAACTAAAAATTAGCTTAAATTAAACTTATGAATTACCTTAACGTAACTTAACTTAAGCTTAAAACTTAACTTAAACTTAAAATTCAACTTAACTTAAACTTTAAATGCAACATTATTAAAACTTAAAACACAACTTAATTTAAACTTAAAATTTAACTTAACTTAAACTTAAAACTTAACTTATACTTAAAATTTAACTTAACTTAATCTTAAAACTTAACTTAACTTAATCTTAAACTTAACTTAACTTAAACTTAACTTAACTTAAAATTTAACTTTACTTAAAACTTAACTTAACTTAACTTAAACTTAAAACTTAACTTAAACTTAAGACTTAACTTAACTTAAACTTAAGACTTAACTTAACGTAAACTTAAAACTTAACTTAAACTTAACTTAAACTTAAAACCTAACTAAACTTAAACTTAACGTAAACTTAAAACTTAACTTAAACATAAACTTAACTTAACTTATACTTAACTTAACTTAAATTTAACTTTCCTTAAAACTTAACTTAACTTGACTTAACTTAAACTTAAAACTTATCTTAAACTTAAAACGTAACTTAACTTTAACTTAGCTCTTAACTTACCCTTACTTAAAACTTAACAAAAACTTAAAAATTAACTTATTTAAATTTAAAACATAACTTAACTTAAAAATTAATTTAACTTAAAAATTAACTTAACATATACTTTAAACTTAACTTAAACCTAAAGCTTAACTTAAATTAAACATAAAACTTTACATAACTTAAACTTAAAACTTATCTTAAACTTAAACTTAAAACTCAACTTAAACTTAAAACGTAACTTTACTTTAACTTAAAACATAACTTAACTTAAACATAAAATCAACTTAACTTAAACTTAACTTAACTTAAAATTTAACTTTACTTAAAACTTAACTTAACTTAAACTTAAAACTTAACTTAACTTAAACTTAAGACTTAACTTAACTTAAACTTAAGACTTAACTTAACGTAAACTTAAAACTTAACTTAAACTTAACTTAAACTTAAAACCTAACTAAACTTAAACTTAACGTAAACTTAAAACTTAACTTAAACATAAACTTAACTTAACTTATACTTAACTTAACTTAAAATTTAACTTTCCTTAAAACTTAACTTAACTTGACTTAACTTAAACTTAAAACTTATCTTAAACTTAAAACGTAACTTAACTTTAACTTAGCTCTTAACTTACCCTTACTTAAAACTTAACATAAACTTAAAAATTAACTTAATTTAAATTTAAAACATAACTTAACTTAAAAATTAATTTAACTTAAAAATTAACTTAACATATACTTTAAACTTAACTTAAACCTAAAGCTTAACTTAAATTAAACATAAAACTTTACATAACTTAAACTTAAAACTTATCTTAAACTTAAACTTAAAACTCAACTTAAACTTAAAACGTAACTTTACTTTAACTTAAAACATAACTTAACTTAAACATAAAAATCAACTTAACTTAAACTTAAAACACAACATTACTAAAGTTTTAAACAGAACTTAACTTAAACTTAAAACTTAACTTAACTTAAACTTAAAACTTAACTTAGCTTAAACTTAAGACTTAACTTAACGTAAACGTAAAACTTAACTTCAACTTAAAATTTAACTTAACTTAAACTTAACTTAAACATAAAACTTAACTTAACTTAAACATAAACTTAAATTAACTTAAACTTAACTTAACTTAAAATTTAACTTTCCTTAAAACTTAACTTAACTTGACTTAACTTAAACTTAAAACTTATCTTAAACTTAAACTCAACTTAAACTTAAAACGTAACTTAACTTTAACTTAGCACTTAACTTAACCTAAACTTAAAACTTAACATAAACTTAAAAATTAACTTAATTTAAATTTAAAACATAACTTAAAAATTAACTTAACTTATACTTTAAACTTAACTTAAACTTAAAGCTTAACTTAAATTAAACATAAAACATTACTTAACTTAACTTAAAACTTATCTTAAACTTAAACTTAAAACTCAACTTAAACTTAAAACGTAACTTAACTTTAACTTAAAACATAACTTAACTTAAACTTAAAACTTAACTTAAACTTAAAAATCAACTTAACTTAAACTTAAAACACAACATTACTAAAACTTAAAACACAACATAAATTAAACTTAAAACTTAACTTAATTTAAACTTAAAACTTAACTTAACTTAAACTTAAGACTTAACTTAACGTAAACGTAAAACTTAACTTCAACTTAAATTAACTTAACTTAAAATTTACTTAAACATAAAACTTAACTTACTTAAACTTAAAACTTAACTTAACTTAAACATAAACTTAACTTAACTTAAACTTAACTTAACTTAAAATTTAACTTTACTTAAACTTAAATTAACTTCAACTTAAAACTTAACTTAACTTAAACTTAAATCTGTTTAACTTAAATTTCAAACTTAAATTAAATTAACGTAAACTTAAAACTTAACTTAAACTGTAAACTTAACTTATCTAAAACTAAAAAATTAGCTTAAATTAAACTTATAAATTAACTTAACTTAACTTACTTAAACTTAAACTCAACTAAACTTAAACTTAAAACTCAACTTAATTTAAACTTAAAACTCAAATTAATTTAAACTTAAAACTCAACTTAACTTAAACTTAAAACTTAACTTAACCTAAACTTAAAACTTAACTTAACTTGAACATAAAACTTAACTTAATTTAAACATAAAACTTAACTTAACTTAAACTTAAAACTTGACTTAACTTAAACTTAAAACTTAACTTAAACTTAAACTTAACTTAAACTTAAAACTTAACTTAACTTAAACTTAAAACTTAACTTAACTTAAACTTGAAACTTAACTTAACTTAAACTTAAGACTTAACTTAACTTAAACTTAAGACTTAACTTAACGTAAACGTCAAACTTAACTTAAACTTAAAACTTAACTTAAACTTAAAACTCAACTAAACTTAAACTTAAAACTTAACTTAACTTACACTTAAAACTCAACTTAACTTAAGCTTAAAACTCAACTTAACTTAAAATTAAAACTTAAGTTAAAATTTAAAACTTAACTTAAAATTAAACTTAACTTAAATTAAACAAAACTTCACTTAACTTAAACTTAAGACTTAACTTAACGTTAACGTAAAACTTAACTTAAACTTTAAAATTAACTTAAACTTAACGTAAACTTAAAACTTAACTTAAACATAAACTTAACTTAACTTATACTTAACTTAACTTAAAATTTAACTTTCCTTAAAACTTAACTTAACTTGACTTAACTTAAACTTAAAACTTAACTTAAACTTTAAACTTAACTTAACTTAAACTTAACGTAAACTTAAAACTTATCTTAAACATAAACTTAACTTAACATATACTTAACTTCACTTAAAATTTAACTTTCCTTAAAACTTAACTTAACTTGACTTAACTTAAACTTAAAACTTATCTTAAACTTAAAACTCAACTTAAACTTAAAACGTAACTTAACTTAAACTTAAAACTCAACTTAATTTAAACTTAAAACTCAAATTAATTTAAACTTAAAACTCAACTTAACTTAACTTAAAGTTAAAACTAAACTTAAACTTATAAATCAACTTAACTTAAACTTAAACACAACATTACTAAAACTAAAATACAACTTAACTTAAACTTAAAACTTAACTTAAACTTAAAACTTAACTTAACTTAAACTTAAAACTTTAACTTAACTTAAACTTAAAACTTAACTTAACTTAACTTAAACTTAAAACTTTACTTAACTTAAACTTAAACTTAAACTTAAAACTTTAACTTAACTTAAACTTAAAACTTAACTTAACTTACTTAAACTTAAAACTTTAACTTAACTTAAACTTAACTTAAACTTAAAACTTAACTTAACTTAAACTTAAAACTTTACTTAACTTAACTTATCTTAAACTTAAAACTTTAACTTAACTTAAACTTAAAACTTAACTTAACTTAACTTAAACTTAAAACTTTAACTTAACTTAAACTTAACTTAAACTTAAAACTTAACTTAACTTAAACTTAAAACTTAACTTAACTTAAACATAAACTTAACTTAACTTAAACTTAAAACTTAACTTAACTTAAACTTAAATCTGTTTAACTTAAACTTAAAACTTAAATTAAATTAACGTAAACTTAGAACTTAACTTAAACTTAAAACTTAACTTATCTAAAACTAAAAAATTAGCTTAAATTAAATTATTGAATTAACTTAACGTAACTTAACTTAATCTTAAAACTTAACTTAAACTTAAATTCAACTAAACTTAAAATTAAAACTTAACTTAACTTAAAATTTAAAACTTAACTTAAGCTTAAACTTAAATAAACATAAAACTTCACTTAACTTAAACTTAAGACTTAACTTAACGTTAACGTAAAACTTAACTTAAACTTAAAACTTAACTTAACTTAAACTTAACGTAAACTTAAAACATTAACTTAAATTAAACTTAACTTAAACTTAAAATTAACTTAACTTAAACTTAAAACTCAACTTAAATTAAAACTTACAACTTAACTTAGATTAAAACTTAAATATTAACTTAACTTAAACTTACAACTTAACTTAATCTTAAAACTTAACTTAACTTAAACTTAAAACGTATCTTAACTTAAACTTAAAACGTAACTTAACTTAAACTTAAACTCATCTAACTGAAACTTAAAACTTAATTTAACTTAAACTTAAAACTTAACTTAACTTAAACTTAAAACTCAACTTAACTTGATTCCATGATTCACATGTAACAGGTTTGGAATGATGTTAGGCGATGACAATGGTATGAATATTGGTAATGGAATGATAGGCCAATGCAAATGACCTGCCAGCACCATTTGAACAGTCTTTAATAACAGCCCTCTGTAGTACACCGTTTATGACAACATCGTTCTTTCTCTGCTTGTGTCGATACCAACGTGAACCATGGTGACGTTGACAAGGTACAAAAACGTGCAGTGGTCAACGTGCGCTCACCTCTTCGTCTCAGCTGTCAGGTTCTCGCGTCCTCAACTAGTACTTCGGCTGTAATCTGACTGAACTGTTTTGTTTAATCTCCGTATGGTATGGGCCGCGACAACTTCCAGTTCGATTCAGCGCTTTGGCATAGGTAGTGACTGTTATAATTAAATCAATGTTATCAATAATGTCTGCACACTGCTGATGTTGAAAGATCATGTATCTTTATTCCGACAACCCTAACAATGGCAACTATGTACAATTATTCACAGCGGCCAGCGATCACACATCTCGCTCGGCCAGTCACACACCGTATCACAGAATCCACATCTCTACTGGATACTCTCGCTTCTGTGCGTCTGCTACTCAGGCTTACTTTACTTAATGCTTCAGAAATAGATTATAAAGAATAAGACACCAATAATTCTAATAAGAGCATATGTCATCAAACAGGTCTGAGGATTTACTTGTGCCTACGTCATACAGGGGCACATTCTCGTGTATTTTCACACTCCACAGGAAATGTAGGGAACAGAAGTTAAGGGGATAACCATTCATGTCATTTGTGTAAATGGAAGGGCTGCTGTCCCCAGGATCCCCACCTCACTAAGACTGATGCCCTAGGCTAGGGCTGCCTAGCTAGTGGAAACTAGCCCAGATTCAACAGCACACAGACGTGCCGATTGCAATCTCGGCACTAAGAACATCGGGTGTTACCCTAGTCCGACCACGCATCTTCCACCCCCCAATTTTTCTGTTCAAACTTTGACATAATGGGAGGTAGCAAAGCAGTACCCAAAGACTACTGTGTCACGTAGCCGACGTGACACAGTCTGTGTTGCTAGAGCAGACAACACGGCTTTGCACCTAGGACAAGGTTTATAAGCCTTGCGTCTTAGCCAAAGAGAAAAATTGGGCAGTTGGTTTATAAATATTCACTAGAATTTCATAAACCCGGCCACTGAAACTACATACAAAATAGTTAATTATATAAATCTCTTGCTATTGTAATTTTTTAATAGTACAACAATTTTGCATATCATTTGAAAAAAAATATTTTCTTAAAAATGTTTATGTTTAAATATACAAAAACATATTAGGCAATGTGTCTTACAATGCAGTAAAATTAAATCTTATCAATCAAAGTGTATGTGCTTTCAATTTATGATCCAACTAAAAATATTACTTTTATATGAATTTTAAAAAGTATTATTTCCCTTGCTTATTAAGGGAAGCTACTACAAAAGTGTGATTTTTCTTAAAGTACAAGTTATTGTTCCTAGGGTAATTCCTTTTAACTTTTAGACAGTTAATAATATTCTCTAAAGAATTAATCATTAGACATTTTCAGCATTGCATGTAGATTTAAATTAATATGATAACTAAATGTGCTTCTAAATTTTGTGCAAATTATATGAAATTAATTTGTTTTTAAATGGTAGTAATTTAAAATTAACAACTATGCACACAGATCAATTAGTACTCCACAATAAAATGGCGTTCTATTTAAACTCTATATTAATCATTAGACATGTTTAGCAATGCATATAGACTTGAATTAATGCGATAAATAAATGTGCTTACATGTATTGTGCAAATTATATGAAATTAATTTGTTTATAAATTGTAAGGTTTTAAAATTATCCAGTATGCATACAATTCAATAAGAACTCAATTGATTTCAAGACGGTACTATGTATTGTAAGTGAACAAGATATTTCATTTTCGTCTTATCCCCACAAAATGCAAAGTAAGTGGTCAAAATCAAATATTTTCAGAAATATAGAGGCCATATCATTTATATTTCTCTAACAAAATAACTTAGAATATCCACAAGTTGTGATTACGATGATTCATAGTAACAATGATGTTACAGTGCGAGTTACTTCAATTTAAAGTGAAAATTAAAAATAATTTTAAAAATTTGCAAAATATTAATCATTAGGCATGTTTCACAATGCATATAGATCTAAACTATATGTATATGGCCCTTTTCGTCTTCAACGGTCTAGTGGATATTGCGTATTTGCCGAACAGCTTCTAATTCTACCAATGTTTGACAAACACGCGGTTAATGAACAGGTCATCGCTGTCCACAGGGTTTACCATCCTTTTCGTGAAAGTCCTGTCTTAGAACAGTCTCAAATGTTGTTATACCGTCCTTATACGTGCTCTCCATGATGTGCGATCACTTGCAGATGTGCCAGTACAGATGAGAAGTCTTTCAGAGATGATTTGCAGATATCTCTATATCGTAGTTTAGGTCTGCCGATTTGTCGTTTTCCGTGTTTTAGCTCACCATAGTATTTGCCTAGGAATGCGTTTTTCTTCCATCCGTTGACATGCCCCAGCCATCTTAGCCTTCGACTTCTGAGCATCGACATGATGTTAGGTCTTAGCACGTTGCAGGACAGTTAAATTATTTGATGTGCATTATTAAAACATCCTTTTTCGTGAGTCTCTTCTCTTCTAAGTCCTGTCTTAGAACAGTCTCAAATGTTGTAGATCTAAACTAATGTGATAAATATATGTGCTTCTAAGTTTTGTGCAAAATGTATGAAATTAATTTGATTTAGTTGTATCAATTAAAAATTATCCAGTATGCATACAATTAAAATAGAACACGATTTACTCGAAATCAAATGCTATGTAAACAATATATTAATCATTAGACGTGTTTAGCAATGAATATAGATTTAAATTAATTAATAAATAAATGTGATTCTACGTTTTGTGCAAATTATAGGAAATTAATTTGTCTTTAAATGTAATTAAAAATAATCCAGTATGCATAAAATTCAACAAGAATTCCACGATTGTTATTAAAATGGTTCCTATGTAACAATATCTTTTATTTTCATCTTATCCTCACAAAATACAGAGTGGATAGTCAAAGTCAAATAATTTAATTTAATTTAATAACAGATTAGTGATTCTATTAATTTTGTTATTTTACACATTAATTTATTACAAATATTAGTAATATATATGTGTGTATGTCTTTCTGTCTGTCTGTCTCTGATAGCATTTCCTAGCAAACTTTGTGTAATGTTGCTGTTGCTGTCTTGCAGATTTTGCCCACTTCTTGGCCAGGCAAGATCCGTTCAGCCTCAGACCAAGTCTTTCAGGTTATATTAGACCGTGATTGCCATCCAAAATTAAAAGTGTAAGTCACTTTTGCTTCATAAATTGAACATATCTGTAATTGTTGTCTTGTGGGATTTCCAGCTCTTTGTTGCCAGTACATGTTTTAATTTTTCTTTGATCTTTGCCTTCAACGTTTATGCCGTCTAAAATTTTTATTATTTTTTGTGCTTT
The DNA here is from genome assembly GCA_032433765.1 of Megaustenia siamemsis. Taxonomy (NCBI): domain Eukaryota; kingdom Metazoa; phylum Mollusca; class Gastropoda; order Stylommatophora; family Ariophantidae; genus Megaustenia; species Megaustenia siamemsis. The sequence continues at coordinate 77,808,982 of JAVIAB010000051.1, read as the reverse complement.
ACTTTATCAAATGCTTTGGTATAATCTATGAAACATATATATATATATATATATATATATATATATATATATATATATATAGAGAGAGAGAGAGAGAGAGAGAGAGAGAGAGAGCTTTTTAGATAGTTCTTAAAAGTATTATTTTCTTTGGTTATTATATGAAATTAGTGTAATTTTATTTTTTTCTTCAAGTTATTATTCATAGAGGTAATTGCTTTAACCTTTTAGACAGTTCATACTATTCTGTAAAATATTAATCATTGGACATGTTTAGCAATGTACATAGATTGAAATTATGCAGTAAATAATTGTGCTTTTAAAATGGATCCAATGTAAACAATATTTTTTATTTTCATCTTATCCTCACAAATGCAGAGTGGATAGTCAAAGTCAAATATTTTCATGAACATGGAGACCATATTATTTCAGGTTCTCTAAAAGAATAACTTAGAATATCTTCAAATAGTGATTAGATGCATTTTATAAATAATAATTCCACATTTCAAGCTTCTTCAATCTTTATACTGAAAATGAATTAATAATTATTCATTGTCTATTCGTCATGAAGGACGAAGAGATAGAGGGAATCAAAGAGAAAAGATACCAAACAGCTTCAGAGAATGGCTTGGCTGATGGTCAACAACATAAATAACTGTCGAGATCACAAGTTGTGGAGAGACATGATCAACTATGCCAGCAGGCCTGGTACTTGATGATGATGATTTGTCATGATTCTAACTTCAAAAAGATCTAAGTAAGATTGCCACAGGTAAAAATTATATATATATATATATATATATATATATATATATATATATATATATATATATTATATATATATATATATATATATATATATATATATATATTAATAAGATTATAATGTCATTCCAATATTACAAATAGTATTAAGAATTACCTTAAGCTACCAATTATGTTAAAATTAAATAAATTAAATGAAATAAGTAATATTAATGGCTCTCTTACACATACATTATTTTTGCAGTCACAATTAATACAGTTCTGGATAAAAATGGATTAGAAGTGGTATCTTATAGACATTCTTATTAAGTTATAGTTAGAGTATAAATAAAAGAAAAACTTTTCTTCAAAAATTAAGATAATTATTTTAGTATAAGACAATAAAACAAACTGCTCTCTTTGTTTGTTGGATAAAAACAGGCAGTGTTAATTAAATTATTAATTCTAAACTTTGTTTTCTCACAATCATATTTGGTATAACAATCACACAGTGGATTGATTAAGGACAGCATTATTAAAAATAAATTAAAAATTAAGAATGGTGTTTCATGTAGAGATTACTGAGAGCTGGAGAAACTAAAACATGATATAAACAAACTGTTAAATTTAAGTTTTACAATTTACCCTATATGTGTGAAATTAACAAACTGTCATCTATTACATTTAATTGACAGTTTTAAAGATGAAAGAGTTCAAATACTTGGGAACGAAGTTAACTTTTGTTGGTAGATTTACAGCAGTGGTGAGAAGCAAATAAATGGAAGCTAAGATGCCAATGTGAAGAAAAACAAGAGCTCTACAGATAATTTATAGAAATTGTTCAGTAGGTATTTTAAAAAAAAAAAGTATCCCAAAATTGCCAAAAAATTAAACACCAGCTTTGTTGAAGAGCGGCATAGTACTTTTAAAAAATCTCTCTTCAGTAATGATTTCACTCATCATTAATGCTCTTTTAATTTCTAGAAATCATATAAGGGAATTCAAAATTGGTTGATGAGATGTAAAAGCTACTATGATTTCTCACAACTTTATGCTATATTTCACTCTAAAGAGTGTCAGATTAGTGATTCTATTAATTTTGTTATTTTACACATTAATTTATTACAAATATTAGTAATATGTATGTTTGTATGTCTTTCTGTCTGTCTGTCTGTCTCTGATAGCATTTCCCAGCAAACTTTGTGTAATGTTGCTGTTGCTGTCTTAAAGGTTTTGCCCACTTCTTGGCCAGGCACGATCCGTTCAGCCTCAGACCAAGTCTTTTAGGTTATATTAGACCGTGATTGCCATCTACAATTAAAAGTTTAAGTCACTTTTGCTTCATAAATTGAACATATCTGTAATTGTTGTCATGTGGGATTTCCAGCTGTTTGTTGCCAGTACATGTTCTAATTATTCTTTGATCTTTGCCTTCAACGTTTATGCCATCTAACATTTTTATTATTTCTTGTGCTTTACTTTATCAAATGCTTTGGTATAATCTATGAAACATATATATAGATCTTTTTAGACAGTTTTTAAAAGTATTATTTTCTTTGGTTATTATATGAAGTTAGTGCAATTTTATTGTTTTCTTCAAGTTATTATTCATAGAGGTAATTGCTTTAACCTTTTAGACATTTCATATTATTCTGTAAAATATTAATCATTGGACATGTTTAGCAATGTACATAGATTGAAATTATGCAGTAAATAATTTTACTTATAAATTTTCATGCAAATTATAGGAAATTAATTTATTTTTAAATTGTAGCAATTTATAACTATACAGTATTCATAAAATTAAAAAGAACTCAACTATTTTCAGGATGGCTTCCTATGTAAACGATATATTTTATTTTCATCTCATCCCCACAAAATGAGGGGCAGGTGGTCAAAATTAAATCATATTTTCAGGAACACTGGACACTGTCGCATTTCAAATTCTCCAACAAAATAACTTAAAATATCCTCAAGTAGTAATTAAAATGAGATTTAAAAATTAAAATTAAAAAATAATATTTACACAGTTCAAGGCACTTCAATCTTTATATTGAAAATGGATTAATTTTCATTCATTATTATTCATTGTCTTATTGTCATGTTTAAAATTAAATAACAATTAATTTTGCAGCAGGTAAAAATTATATATAAATACGATTATAATGTCATTCTAATATTACAAATAATAATATTTGCCTCAAGTTACTAATCTTTGATGACAACTTTGATGCCTTCTAAAAATTTGCTTATTTCTTGGTGTTTTACTTTATCAAATGCTTTGGTATAGTCTATGAAACATATATCTGTTTTCACCTCTGTGGCTCTTTCTATTAAAGATCTTATGATGTATATGTCATTGTTCATACCTTTACCTCCAATAAAATCACTTTTCATCACTAATTTTTAGACTGATTTTGTTTTGCACTCTTCGCATGATGATTCCTAATACTATCTTGGACATGTGACTCATAAGCTTATTGTGCGATGACCATCACATTAAATCGCACCAGATTTCTTTTGGTACAAAAAAAATGTAAAGTACCCCTGTCACACCAAGTGGCATATAGGGAATATGGTGTTAGTGACCATAAATTTTACAGACCCTCGGCACATGATTTTTGGGGTAATGTGGTCAATATTATGCCGTGCCACTTTACATTCCAAGAAAAAAATCTGGTACCAATTAAAGGCTGGGTGAGCTGGAAGCCGTCAGTTGATATCGAACTTTACCTCTTGTCCTTTGTAGTCCAGTTTACTAACAACTGAGCTATCGCGGTTCCCCATTTCTTTGGTAAGGCTATGAATATTAATTTTAATAGGCCATCTGGTATATTTCACCTGTTATAGATTTGCATTCACATGGAGCATAAAATAAATAAATATTCAGTTAATAAATAATATTCTATACAATAAATAAATGTTCACTAAATATTCAAATATTCATTTTAACTGTTTAAAACTTGTTTTTTTTTGTAATTTTAATTATTATCTTTATGTCATGTCATTAAACAATTTTAAAATTCTTCCTTCGACAAGCTTACGAGAACTGAGACTGAGTAATTGCAAAAGCGTAGCTTATCTAGGCATGCAAGAGTGGCCAAATTACAGAAGACTCTACGTTACATCACTGTGGCAAAATGTAAAAAGTTAATTAAGGATTTTACATTCTAATGTCTCTTTATTTTTAAAAGTTGTAGGGTTTTGGGAAAAGTATGTTAGTAACTCATATATTCCTATGACTGTCTTACTTCTAATGCCCTGCAGTGCCATCTGATGGCACACAGGGTTTTCAGTGCACTTTGTCATATATCCTTATTCTGGCTGAGCTTCTCTTTCTTCGCTAAAATTCTACCTTACTCAACTTTGAAGAAAAGTATAAACCCAAGGTAGCATAGTAATTATTGAAAAGACCTTGAAGAAACCAATAGTCCTGAAATTGATGTGAGTAAGTACCATCTTGTACCAGCTCACCAATCACCTGCATTTACAAGTTTAACAGTCAAATATTTGTAATAAAAATTATTGGTCTACGTGTAATGTGTATCATGCTATTTTTATCACCGCAAACATTTGTACTCAGATTTTTTTCTTTAAAATGACTTATTACATTAACTCTTTCCATACGTTTCACCGTATAGTGCGCCAATGCGATTCCGGCATCGTACGTTTCGCCGTATAGTGCGCCATGCTCAATTTGATTAGTGTGAAGGCCATCAAAATATATTCTTTTTACATATCTTATATCCTTATATCTTGTTCAATTATCTAAACATTCATATATAATATGTTATATGTTAGATAAATATAAATATATAGATTGATTCTTAAAACCATGAACAATTTTGTCTCTGAAATCTCTTCTGTTGCGTTAATAAAAAGCTTCCGTACAGAAAGAGTTAACCAAAAAAGTACACTATAGGCATATTTTTTTTATCTGCATTCACAGCTTTCACCTGAGGTGAAGTCCCGATAGCCTAGGAACTGAATTTTGCATGTTAATTCATTTTACCCTGGCAGCCATGTGCACAGGGGCTCCTTGCCACTCAGGCAGATAACTCCATCTTCAGAGGTACTCATGTTTTTTCTGTTGATATGTAATTGATGTTTCAAGCCAGGCCTCACTGTTGAGACCAGGGGTGGTTGCCACAGAGAGAAATCACAAATAAAAATTCCAACTTGTATAGTCGGATCTGAACTAACAACCTCTCCTCTGTGACAAGGCTGCCATAACTTGAGATTAAAAACTTCCTCTTCAAGCAAATTCCACAGAAAATTATAAATTGCTTTAGGCTCAAAACTTTCCACTGTGAGAATTTCAATCACAGCTTACAGCTTCTGACACGTATCCAGTGCGTCCACCATTTTTATAACTAGTACAAGGAAGCATGTGACACCAGACTGTGGAAACGTTTTTTTGGAAGAGAAAAAAAAAAAATCTTGCTTTACATTGGAAACAATACATTTTATAAAAATTGTGCAGTGCAGACACAGAATGTTCACAGCTTATCAGTTTAAAATTGTTTATATAGAGAGCTAAGTATAAATTTTATTTGACATTTTCATTTATGTCATTCATTAAGTGCTGTCTCAGCATCCAAAGTTGGCTACCATGGAGCACCTTTCTGCTCTGTCTCTTGCTTTGATGTTGTAGGGATCGAACCCTACCTCTTGTCTTTGGTATTCCAGTTCATTAACCACTGAGCCATTGCAGCTCTCCATTTCTTGGTAAGGCTATGAATATTGATTTTAATAGGCCATCTGGTATATTTCACCTGTTATAGATTTGCATTCACATGGAGCATAAAATAAATAAATATTCAGTTAATAAATAATATTCTATACAATAAAAAAAAATTCAGTTAATAAATAGTATTCTATACAATAAATAAATATTCACTAAATATTCAAATATTCAGTTTAACTGTTTAAAACTTGTTTTTTTTTTTGTAATTTTAATTATTCTCCTTATGTCATGTCATTAAACAATTTAAAAATTATTCCTTCGACAAGCTTACGAGAACTGAGACTGAGTGATTGCAAAAGTGTAGCTGATCTAGGCATGCAAGAGTGGCCAAATTACGGAAGACTCTACGTTACCTCATTGTGGCAAAATGTAAAAGGTAATGAAGGATTTTACATTCTAATGTCTCTTTATTTTTAAAAAATGTGGGATTTTGGGAAAAGTATGTTAGTACTCATATATTTCTATGACTGTCTTACTTCTAATGCCCTGCAGTGTCATCAGATGGCACAAAGGGTTTTCGATGTACTTTGTCATATGTCCTTATTCTGGCCGAGCTATACATTCTTCGCTAAAATTCTACCTTACTCAACTTTGAAGAAAAGTATAAACCCAAGGTAGTATAGCAATTACTAAAAAGACACCGCCTTGAAGAAACCAATAGTCCTGAAATTGATGTGAGTAGGTACCATCTTGTACCAGCTCACCAACCACCTGCATTTACAAGTTTAACAGTCAAATATTTGTAATAAAAAATATTGGTCTACGTGTAATGTGTATCATGCTATTTTTATCACCGCAAACATTTGTACTCAGATTTTTTCTATAAAATGATTTATTACATTAACTCTTTCCGTACGTTTCGCTGCACTGTGTGCCAATGCGATTCCGGCATCGTACGTTTCGCCATATAGTGCGCCCTGCTCAATTTGATTAGTATGAACACCATCAAACCATTTTTCTTTTTACATATCTTATATCCTTATATCTTGTTCATTTATCTAAACATTCATATATAATATGTTAGATGAATATAAATATATAGATTGATTCTTAAAACCTTGAACAATTTTGTCTCTCAAATCTCTTCTGTTGTGTAAATAAAAAGCTTCCATATGGAAAGAGTTAACCAAAAAAGTACAGTATAGACATATTTTTTTTTCTGCATTCACAGCTTTCACCTGAGGCGAAGTCCCTATAGCCTAGGAACTGAATTTTGCATGTTAATTCATTTTACTCTGTCAGCCATGTGCACAGGGGCCCCTCGCCACTCAGGCAAGATAACTCCATCTTCAGAGGTACTTATATTTTTTCTGTTGATGTGTAATTGACGTTTCAAGCCAGGCCTCACTGTTGAGACCAGGGGTGGTTGCCACAGAGAGAAATCACAAATAAAAATTCCAACTTGTACAGTCGGATCTGAACTAACAACCTCTCCTCTGTGACAAGACTGCCATAACTTGAGATTGAAAACTTCCTCTTCGAACAAATTCCACAGAGAATTGTGAATTGCTTTAGGCTCAAAACTTTCCACTGTGAGAATTTTAATCACAGCTTATAGCTTCTGACACGTATCCAGTGCATCCACCATTTTGATAACTAATACAAGGAAGCATATGTCACCAGACTGTGGAATCTTTTTTTTGGAAGAGCAAAACAAAAAAAATCTTTTCTTTACATTGGAAACAATACATTTTATAAAAGTTGTGCAGTGCAGATACAGACTTTAACAGTTTATCAGTTTAAAATTGTTTCTTTAGAGTGCTAAGTATAACATTTATTTGACATTTTCATTTATGTCATTCATTAAGTGCTGTCTCCACATCCAAAGTTGGCTACTCTCTTGCTTTGATGATGATTATCATAGGCTGATGTGACCATCTTTTGATGTTACTTGTCCATATTAGTCTTGGTCTACCTTTCCTTCTTTTACATTACATTTTCCCTTCCAAGATTACTTTTAGTAGACCATAGTGTCTTTTAACATGTCTCAAAAATCTCATCTGTCTTGCTTGAATTGTGTTAAGTAGTTCTCTTTTAATTTTTAGTTGTTTTAAGACTTCACTTCATCATTTGTATGTCAATCCAAATCATTGGACAGTTATCACTACTATTGTCCAACAAGGAAATAGCGCTAGAGGCAAAATGAGCACTATACAATACAATCTTCATCCCAACGTTGTGCTACCAATGCCAGACCTGGACCCTAGATGCAAGAACAATAAGAAAAATAATCTCTACTATGATGAAATGTGTCAGATGAATGACAGGAAACAGTCTGAAAGAAAAGTTCAGAAATGAAGAACTGAGGAGAAAGCTAGGAATAGCCCCTGCCATAGAATATATAAAGAAACAACAGATACAATTTTTTGGCCGCATGACAAAGCAGAAAAATCAAGACACAACACAACGAGCCTTCAACAAATGTGAGAATACCAGACCCAATGGTCGACCACGAAAAAGATGGATGGATGGAATATTAGAAGCACTAGGAAACATAACAGCAGCCGAGGCGAACAGAAGAGCAAAAGACCGCAAATTACAGTAAAGTCTCGATTATGCGGTACTCAATAATCCGGAATTCTCAATTTAACGGACTTTTTTTTTTTTTTAATTATTATAGGGAGAAAGCTTGAATCATGTTTTGTTCAGTTAAATTAAATGCCTTTATCCGGAAATCGAAAACGCTACAACACGGTTTGTGCACTGCGCTTACTTCTACAGGCTCTATCATTACACAATATTGCGTTTACAATAGTGTATTTACAGTAATATACTTCAAATAGGAGCGAACATATTTTATTCAATCCAGACATTGTGTCTCCAAATATTCCAAGTAAAAGCGACAGACAGTCTATATCTTCACTTTTTCCCCCGACTAAATGTTTTTGTCAGGAAATCTTAGTCGTGCCAAAAACACTTATCTACATGATTTTACAAATTTGCTTAATTTTCTCATAGCCTGCTTTAGATCTAAAGTTGGTCATGAATTTGTCAAAAATATGGCGTTTGACAGTCTGACCGAACATTAGAAGCAGACGTATTGTTTGTGAAAATTGAAGAGCCCATAACTTTGATGATTATAAATCAAAGGTTGAGCAGCCGGCGTGCAGTGACATAGAGATGGTGAGAAGAAAGGGGGAGGGGTTCAAAAATTACCCACTGGAAATTCAAAAAGAGTAAGATACAGAGTTTGACGTTAGTTTGTCTCAGACATTTGTGCAAGCTGAAATTCGTTCCATCAGTATAAATTATACATGATATGCTATAAACGCATGTGTGCATACTTTTTAACGGAATACATTTTTGTGTTAAATAATGGCCTCTGCGAGTGCAAACCACACCTCAATTTCCCGCAAAGGTAAACGCAAGCAAACTGTATTGACACTGAACCAGAAGATTGAAATCGCTAGTAGACTTGAAAAAGGCGTTAATCGCAACGTTTTGATGACTGAATTTGGCATAGCCTCTTCAACATTATATGACATACGAAATCAAAAAGATGAGTTGTTTAAGTTTGCGTCGGAGTCTGAAAGCAGCAACAATATACACCAGAGACGAAGTATGAAACGGCCAAAATTTGAAAAACTCGACGACGTCCTTTATGTGTGGTTTTTAGAAAGAAGAAGAAAAGGAATGCCAATATCAGGACCCATGTTGATAGAGAAAGCTCGCGAATTTCACACGAATTTAAATATTTCTGAGCATTGCAATTTTTCAATAAGTTGTTTTTTCATAAATTTTGAGTTTGGTTTTCTTACTCTCGATTATCCAGAAAAATTCAATTATCCAGAATGGGTTCTTCCCCGAGCATTCCGGATAATCGAGACTTTACTGTATATCACCCCTCGATGCTGAAAGGCAAATGAGGAAGGAAAGAAGAAGAAAAATCATTTGTTTTCTTTTCTTTCCTTACAATTCTTCCTATTCTTCTATAAATCCACATCTGAAAAGCTTAAATTTTCTGTTCTGTTTTCTTGTCTAATGTCCATCTTTCAGCACCATACATGAATGTTGAGAAGATATAACATTTTGCTATTCTTAGTTTTAGCCCTGCTTTATTTGTTTTGATGTTAGTATATTTCTTATGACATTAAAATTACTTTTTGCCATTTTCAATTTTTTTTTCCCTCCAGTTTTACATTTTCCACAACTGGTCATAGTATGTTCAGAGTAGTTGTAGCTTTGAACTGTCTTCAGGTGTATTTCTTGAAATTTGATATCGATTTGTAGGTTTTGAGTACTTTCTTTGTTATGATCATAGTTTTAGTTTTTTTGATATTCATATCCTATCCATATTTTTGCTTATCATGTTTATTTCATTTAGTAATTGATGTAGATCTTCAGGATTTTCTACTAGTAATACAGTATCATCAGCATATCTTAGGTTACTGACTATCATTCCATTATTTTTTATGCCTGGCATCTTTGTGATGTTTTTAAAGATTTTCTCATTGATTAGTTTAAACAAGCTTGGTGATAGAATTTGTGTCACTGTTAAAATATTTACATATTTATATATGGCCTGCTTCAAAAATGTATTTACACATCCACCATTTTATGTGAAAAGGTAGTGCAGCATTGCTTGATTCTGGTCACGACTTTTATAAAAGTCCTGTTGGTCATAAAAAAAATATGACTACTAACATCATTATTCCTCCATATATTAAAAGGAATGATGTTTAATTTGTTCATGTTTACTAGTGTTATGTTTATGTACAATATTTAAAAATTTAAAGAACAAATAATAAAATTGTTGACAGATATTTATATGGACTATTTACAAACATTTACATATATAATTGCTCACAAAGGCTTGTTATAAACATTTTACAAATTTTTTCATGTTTACCAAGGTGTCAGACCAAGGAATCATTCACATTACTAAGATCTACAACAAGCTATGCTACTTCAACACTCTTGGCTGTGAGGCTATCTCAGACATTGGCTTAGATTTTCTGGCACAAAGCTGCTCAAGACTTTCCTCATTGGACATAAGCAAATGTGACATAACAGATGATGGACTGTATGCCTTATCTGTGCACTGTCCAAATCTACATAAACTTGAAATGAAGTCATGTGATGTAACAACAGACAAAGGAATAGTGATGATTGCTTATAGGTACTCCTCATTTCAGCAGTTGGATGTCCAGGATTGTTGGCTGTCCCCTGATGCATATGCTATGGTTAGAAAGTACTGCAAGAGAGCCATCACAGAACACAAAAATCCAACAATTCTATAAAGCAGCTTTTTATATTAATTTTGTTCTTTTGAGTTGTGTCCAACTTTTGTAATAGATGAGGATGTTCTAAAAGAGTAACGAGGGTATTATAAAAGACTAAAGGGATATTCTGAAAGACTAAAGGGGATATTCTGAAAGAGTTATGGGGATATTCTAAAAGAGTAATGGGGATATTCTAAAAGATTAATTAGGATGTTCTAAAAGAGTAATGGGAATGTTATAAAAGAGTAATTAGGATGTTATAAAAGAGTAATTAGGATGTTATAAAAGAGTAATTAGGATGTTCTAAAAGAGTAATAGGGATATTCTAAAAGAGTAATGGGGATATTCTAAAAGAGTAATGGGGATATTCTAAAAGAGTAATGGGAATGTTATAAAAGAGTAATTAGGATGTTATAAAAGAGTAATTAGGATGTTATAAAAGAGTAATTAGGATGTTATAAAAGAGTAATTAGGATGTTCTAAAAAAGCAATTAGGGTGTTCTAAAAGAGTAATTAGGGTGTTCTAAAACAGGCCAAATCAAAAATGAAAGCTAATTTCCAACATTAGGAGACATTCATCACTTTGGGTCATGTCAGGAGAAGGGAACATCTATGATCTTTTGTGACAGCTAGAATGTTTTATACAGCTGTGTTGTTTTGTGACAGCTGTGATATTTTGTGACAGCTAGGATGTTTTGTTGCAGCTGGGATATTTTGTTACAGCTGTAATACTTTTGACAACTGTACATTGTTATAGCTGAGATATTTTGTGACAACTGGGATATTTTGTTACAACTTTAATATTTTGTGACAACTTTTTTTATTTTGTAACAGCTGGCATATTTTGTGAGAACTATATTTTGTGACAGCTGTGATACTTTGTTACTGCTGGGATATTTTGTAATAACTAATATTTTGTGACAGCAAGAAGATTTTGTGACAGCTGGGATATTTTGTGACAAATTAATTTTGTTACAGTCGGGATGTTTTGCGTGAACTGATATATGTTTTGACTGCTGGAATATTGTGGTACAGCTGGTATATTTTATGACAAATTGTATATTTTGTGACAGCTGGGATATTTTGTGACAAATTAATTTTGTTACAGTCGGGATATTTTGCATGAACTGATATATATTTTGACTGCTGGAATATTTTGTAACAGCTGGAGTATTTTGTTATGACTGGGAATAAATTGTTGCAGCTAGGATATTTTATGACAATTGACATATTTTGTGACAACTGTGATATTTTGTGACAGCTTGAATGTTTTATGACAGATGGGATGTTTTGTTGTAGCTGGGATGTTTTGTTGTAGCTGTAACATTTTGTAAAAACTGAGACATTTTTTACAACTGAGATATTTTGTGACAGCTGGTATATTTTATGAAAACTGAATTACTTTATGACAGCTGTGATATTTTGTTATAACTGAGATATTTTGTGACAGCTGCATGAATTTGTGAAAGCTGAGATATTTTATGACAGCTGTATATTTTGTGACATCTGGGATATTTTGTGACATCTGGGATATTTTGTGACATCTGGGATATTTTGTGACATCTGGGATATTTTTTTACATCTGGGATATTTTATGACAACTGAGATATTTTGTGGCAAGTGAGATTTTGTGACAGCTGTGAAATTTTGTTATTGCTGGTATATTTTGTTACTGTAGCGATATTTTGTTACTGCTGGGACATGTTGTGACATCTGAAATATTTTGTAACATCTGGAATATTTTGTTACAACTGTGATAAAATTGTTACAGCTGGGATATTTTGTGACAACTGTGATGTTTTGTGACAGCTTGGAAGTTTTATGACAGCTGGGATGTTTTGTTGATACTGGGATATTTTGTGACAGCTGGAATATTTTGTTACAACTGATAAAATTGTTCCAGCTGGGATATTTTCTGACAATGGAGATATTTTGTGACAGCTGGGATATTTTGTGATAACTAAGATGTTTTATGACAGCTGGGATGTTTTGTTGAAGCTAGGATATTTTGTTACAGCTGTAACATTTTGTAACAAATGAGACATTTTGTGACAACTTAGGTATTTTTTGACAGCTGGGATTATTTATTACTGCTTGGATATTTATGTGACATCTGGAATATTTTGTGCAAACTAAGATATTTTGTGACAGATGGAAGACTTTGTGATAGCTGGGATATTTTGTGACAAATTCTATATTTTGTGACTGCTGGGATATTTTGTCAGTTTGGATATATTGTGTGAGCTGATTTATATTTTGACTGCTGGAATATTTTTTATTACAGCTGGGATATTGTGCCAAAGCTAAAAGAGAGGTCATTTCCAATATTAGGAAGAAACAATCATCATTATTTTGGCCAGGTAATGAGAAGAGAACAACTGGAATATATTGTAAGAACTGGAAAAATTGAGGGACGAAGAGATAAGAGGAAAGCAGAGAGAGAAAATACCAGACAGCTTAAGAGAATGGCTTTGGCTGTAGGTTAACAACAGAAATGATAAAGAACTGTCGAGATCGGAAGTTGTGGAGAGACATGATCACCGACGCTAGTAGGCCCAGTACTTGATGATGATGATGATTGTGCTGCAGCTGGTAATTTTTATGATAAATTGTATATTTTGTGACATCTGGGATATATTGTTATATTTGAAAGATTTTGTAACAGCTGGGATATTTTGTTACTGCTGGAACATTTTGTTACTGCTGTGACATTTTGTGACAACTGAAATATTTGGTAAAATTTGGAATATTTTGTTATGACTGGGATACTCTGTTGCAGCTGGAATATTTTGTGACAACTGAGATATTTTGGGACAGCTGGGATATTTTATGACAGCTGGGATATTTTATGACAGCTGGGATATTTTGTGACTGCTGGGATATTTTATGACAGCTGGGATATTTTGGGACAGCTGGGATATTTTATGACAGCTGGGATATTTTGTGATAACTGAGATATTTTATTACAACTTTGATATTTTGTAACAGCTGGGATATTTTATGACAACTGAGAAATTTTATTACAACTTCAATATTTTATGACAACTTCAATATTTTATGACAACTTTGATATTTTGTGACAGCTGGGATATTTTGTGACAGCTGGGATATTTTGTGACAACTGAGATATTTTATTACAACTTTAATATTTTATGACAACTTTGATATTTTGTAACAGCTGGCTTATTTTGTGAGAACTATGATTTTTTGTGACAGCAGTGATATTTTGTGACAGCTGGGATATTTTGTTACTTCTGGGGTATTTTGTTACAGCTGCAATATTTTGTGATAACTGAGATATTTTGTTACAACTAGGATATTTTGTGACAGCTGGGATATTTTGTGACAACTTTAATGCTTTGTTACAATTTTGATATTTTGTAACAGCTGGCATATTTTGTGAAAACTATGATATTTTGTGACAGCTATGATATTTTGTGACAGCTATGATATTTTGTGACGGCTGGAATATTTTGTTACTGCTGGGGTATTTTGTGACATCTAGAATATTTTGTGATAACTGAGATATTTTGTGACAGCTGGAATATATTGTGATAGCTGGCCTATTTTGTGACAAATAACATATTTTGTTACTGCTGGGATATTTTGTGTGAACTGAGATATCTTTTGACTGCTGGAATATATTTTATTACAGCTGGGATATTTTGGTACAGCTGGTATATTTTATGACAACTTGTATATTTTGTGACAGCTGGGATATTTTGTGACAACTGGAATATTTTGTGCCAGCTAGGATATTTTCTTGGAGCTGTGAAATATTGTGACAGCTGTGGTTTTTTTTTTTTTTTTTTTTTTTTTAGTGACAGCTAAGACAACTGAAAAATTTGTAGTAGGTAGCCATTGGAGCTGAAATAGAGGAAAGATGCAAAACAATTTCAGAATGCTCTATTTGTTAGTCAAAATGAAAAAAAAATGCAGATATAAAAAATTATGGAGACACATGATCACCTACCCCAGCAAGCATAGTTCCAAAAAAAAAAAAAAATTAAAGAGCCCCTGTCATGCCAAGTGGTGCATAGGGAATATGGTAATAGTGACCATAAATTTTACAGACCTTCAGCACATGACTTTTGGGCTAATGTGGTTGGTATTACTCCCGTGCCGCTTTACCTCTTGTCCTTTGTAGTCCAGTTCACTAACCACTGAGCTGTCGTGGCTCCCCAGCAAGCATGGTACTTGGTATTAATAATGATAACAACTTTGCAGTAATAATCAACACAAAAATGTAGTGGCCACAAACTATATCTTTTCTCATTGGTTAAATCAAATGAGAGAGGAAAGAACTACTACCCTGCAACTCTGTGCCTCAGCTCTGTTCTGTTCTGTTTCTCTTCACCTGTATTCTACAGTTTTGATGGTAAAGAGTGTTCTTGAGACGTGTCTGTAGTTTGCTTCATTTATAACAAGTAGGACGTTTCTTCTGCCTCTTCTTTCCTTCCTGATTTACTTTTCACATCGAGGTGAGAAATAGTTTACAGAGTTTTGCTCTTTGATTTCCTCTTCTGCTTTCATATTTCTTTTTAGTATTCTGTCTATCCAACATATTTGAGTGGTATTCTCTTGGTTATTTTGTTTGTTAGCATTTGTTAATAACTGTATGGATTGTGTTTGGTTGTTTCTGTCTTGATTCATGGCCTATGGAATTCATTGTTTAATTATATATTCTTCTTTGGAGGTGTTCCCAAACCTAGTTTCATAGTTCTTTACTTCTGATTTTGTCTGTCAAGCTGGCTCCCATGATTTATCTGACACATTTCACTTCTGTGGCATTTAACTTATTCTTCTTATTCTACCTTTCAGCTCCCTGTGGAGCATAGGTCTTCAACAAACGCTTTCCAAGACGTTCTGTTTCTTACCATTCTTTTAAGATCATTCCAGGTCTTCCAAAAACATCTTCATCTCTGCTTCTATCTGTCTTCTCCAAGAATTCCTTGGTCTTCCTCTGTCTTTTTCCCTGGGGATTCCAAAAAAGGGCATGTTGTGTAATACTCTCAGCTAACTTCCGCAGGGTGTGTCCTATCCAACATCATCATCTTCGCTGTATCTCTTTATTCATAGGTATTTGACTGGTACATTTTCATAATTCTATGTTAGTGATTTTGTCCTGCCATTTCCATTCTTTTATTCTGCATAAGCATCCATTAATGAAAGTCTGTATCTTCATGATTGAAATCTTTGTGTTCTCCATGTTTCACAGTCTTATATTAAGACTAACTTAACATTGGAGTTTAACATTTTTACTTTAGTATTTAACCTAATTTCTTTGGACTTCCATATGTTTCCCAGTAGAAGAAATTCTCTTCTTGCTTCTGATGTCCTTATTTTGGTATTATTTTCTGTTCCTCCCTCTTTGTCTATATTCTATGTATCTATTGTCCTTTCGAGCCGAAGACGGCACACAGGGCGGAACCACAATCTCAAAAACAGAAACTTTGCGTGCCAAATTGGCACATATTGCAGAGATCACTGCCTCTAAAATTTATGGCTCTGTTTCCATAACAATACTTTATACAATGACAGCTTGCTGTCTATATTGCTGCCAAGATATATGTAAGATTGTATGTTTAGTAGTGGTATTTCTCCTAATTTTATTTGGTTATTACCAACTGCATTAATTCTCATAATTTTGTTCTTATCTCTATTTTAATTTCCTATCTGTAGTTATCTCTTATCAAGTATGCTCATTTTATTTTGCATCTGTTGATGTTTGTGTGATAGGAGAGCTATGTCATCAGCAAAGTCAAATTCATCAAGTAGCTTGGTCAGTGACCACTGGATTCCATTTCTGTTGTTTTGAGTTATTTTTATAATCCAATCTATGGATAGTAGAAAGAGAAATGAAGATAGAAGGCATCCCTACCTTACTCCTGTTTTTATTTCAAATGCTTTTGTAAGCTGCCCTTCATGCACCACACTACATTTCATTTCTTCATACATTGTTCTTATCAGATTAATAAATTTTGTGGGGATTCCGTATTGACTCAGCCACTTCCAAAGCATTCTTCTGTCTAAACTCTGAAATGCCTTTTCGTAATCTATGAATCCAATATAAAGTGGGGACTGAAGTTCTAAACTTTGTTCAATTATTATACATAGGGTAGTTATTTGATCAGCACATGATCTGTTTTTCCTAAAACCTGCTTATTCATCTCTCAAATGTTTCTCTGTGGCATGTTTTAGTCTCTCCAGAATGATTCTGCTTAATATCTTTTCTGGCACTGATAGTAGCATAATTCCCCTATAATTTGTGCACTCCTGTAAACTTCCTTTCTTTGGTAGTTTGATCATAAACCTTCTTTCCAGTCTTTGGGTATTTTTTCCCTCTCCCAAATTTTATCTAATAGATTATGTAGCATCTTGGTAGAGGTGTTAATATCTGCTTTGATGGCTTCCGAAGGAATTTCACCTGGTCCTGTGGCTTTACCATTTTTTAATAACTTGATGGCTTTCATTATTTTTTCCTTGCTTGGTTTTCCACAGTTAACATGTAACTCTTCTTCAGCTGGTACTATATCTGGAGGGTTATTTGAGCTGGGTCTGTTCAAAAGTTCTTCAAAGTGCCCTTTCCATCTCTCCATTAATTCCCTTATATTACTAAGCAGATTTCTTTTCTTATCTTTAATAAAGGCATTATCTGTTTGTATTTTCCACTTAATTTCTTTGTGCTGTTGTACAGTTCTTTCATATTCCCTTTATTTGCTGCTTCCTCAGCCTCTTTAACTAGTTCATTTTAACTAGTTCATCTATATATTTCCTCTTATCCCTTTTAATGCATCTTCTCACTTCTTTGTTCACCTCTGTGTAAGCTTCCTGTGTCTTGGCTTTATTACTTCTCATTTTGCTTTTATTTATGTCTGCTTTCTTATTCTTTCTTTCTTTAATTTTATCCAGGGTCTCTGCTGTCATCCATGCCTTATTCTAGCGTTCACTTTTCCCTCTGCGTTTCTTCGCATGTCTCTTTCCATATATCCTTTACCTGTTTCCAATGATCTTCTATATTGATTGTATTTTCTAGTTGTTGGAGGTCTTGGTATTTGTTTGATATTGTGACTGCAAATTTGTCTTTAATTCCTTGTTCTTTAAGAAATTATACATTGAAATACTTTCTGCCCTTATTTTTTGTAGTATCTTTTTAGTTTAAGTTTAAGTTTGGCTAGCAGAAGATGATGGTCTGAAGCCACATCTGCTCCTCTATATACTTTTACATTCTGTAAGGATGACTTCAACTTATTATTGATACATGTGTGGGCAATTTGATTCTCCATTCTATGATCTGATGACGCCCATGTAGCTTTATGTATTTTTATGTAGGAATATTGTTCCTCCTCGGCTCATTTGATTAAGAGCACAGAAGTTCATGAATATCTCTCTATTCTCATTTATATCTCCAAGTTCATGTTTTCCCATAATCTCTTCGAAGCCTCTGTTGTCTGATCCTACTTTTGCATTTAGATCTCCCATAAAGATTATAATATCCTTGGCTTGTCTTTTATCCATCTGACATTGCAACTGTTTATAGAATTCACCTTTAACTAAATCATCCTTATGATTTTGGTTGGTGCGCTGCATTGGATAATGTGTATTTTACTTTGTTTATTGTTTTAAATGTTGCTCTCATTAAGTCTTGGTTCTATCAGTGTCTTCTGTGCATTCCTTGATAACATAACTCCTTGACTAAGCTGTGTTCCAGGTTCCCAATGTCCTGATGATAAAATTATCTCTCCTGTGTTTAGTTTTATCCTTTTCATTCCTAGCCATCTTGTTTCACACATTCCTAGAATATCTATTTTGTAATTTCTAATTTCTGTTGCTACCTGTGCAGCTTTTTCTTGTTCATTTAGGGTACATACATTCCAGGTGCCAATTCTGGAGGATTTCCTGGTAGACAAAAGGTGAGTCAGCAACCCGGACTCCTTACAGCTTTCTCTGAAATGCGCCATACATCTCTTAAACAGAGAGCCTTTATCTTACTTGGATGGCAAATTTACTTTCATTCTTTTCTTTGACTTGTCCATATTTGTGAAGTTTTTTAGGCTTATTTTTTTTTACATAAAATAAACAGAGAGATTAAATACAGAGAGAAATATAGTTATTGAATTATTTATTAAAAAATTGGATGATTAGAAAATGAATATGTAATCTTTTCTTATATAGACACTATATGTATTTTTATGGTTTTTCTACTTCCAAAAAGTGAATAAATGTGGAGAAACAACTTATAGACCACATAGTTTCTTGCAGGATCAGCAAGGCAAAATGGATCAAAACATCACTGTATTATTTCTATTGAGTTATATAGCAAAAGTGTATGTCTATGGTGATTGGAACTTTGATATAGAAGACCTATTGCATTGTATTACCTATTAGGACAGACAAGATGTACCCTTTCCAGTAAGAATTTGAAAATAAAAATTCACTCTAGTCATTTCATCACCAGGATCTAAGAGCCAATGGCTAAGATCAAACATACAATATTTAACTCTGCCCATCACCAGCTTTACTGTACCCACAAGCTGAATTTGTATTGTAGCCTAGTTCTGTGCTTTTTTAACTCCTATTTCTCTATTGGTGGTTGATCTACTATCATTTCCCAGACATCCAAAGCTCAACCGATATCAGATCAACCCTACTTCCTCAAAGACTGGATAAATGAACATCTTATATGGAGCTACAAGGCAACTCAGAAATACCTGCAGATATCATTACATGGCAATGTGCCAAAGGGCAACAGCTCACAGGCTTCTGAATCCATAAAAACAACATCTCCCATACCTAACTATCAAAACAACACAGGAAAGGGTGTCAGGTTTAAAAAAGAGGCAAATCATGGGTGGGCCAAGCAGATGTCATCAAAACAGGTCTGTGGGCTTACCAATATCAATGCTGGCGAGGAGTGGATACCAGTGCCTATGTCATTCAAGGGGACATTCTCGTGTATTGTCACACTCGACAGGAAATGTAGGGAACCGGACTCAGTCGTGGTCAAAATGAAGGTCAATGGGTACATCTGGGATAACACCAATGAGAAAGATGCAGTCATCTATACAGACGGATTTGTAAGACAACACCAAATGAGTGCATGGGCATTTACAGCATGTAAATAATGCATGTGCAATCTAAATAGTGCATGTAAATGCATAAAAACAGTGGTGCATACATTATATATAGATATCTGTAAATCATCTCTGAAAAACTTCTCCATATGCAAAAATGACTGGGAACATCTGACAAGTAATCGCACATCATGGAAAACTTGTATAAGGAACGGTATAACATCATTTGAGACTATGCTAAGGCAAAACTTAGAAGAGAAAAGACTCATGAAAAAGGATGGAAAACCCTGTGGATCAGCGAGCCTGACTTGTTCATTATGTAACCGCGTGTGTTTGTCAAACATTGGTAGAATTAGCCATGAGAGAAGCTGTGCGACAAAAATCAAAACCTAAAAAAATACACAATAGCCTCCACTAGACCGTCTGACAAGACGAAAAAGGGTCATACAATACATTATGACCATGAGTAGCATGATGATGGAGATGATGGCAGTGATCAAGGCATTCATCTGGTTAGAGTCACAAGACTACACCCACGCGTGTATACTGAGTGATTCAATGAGCATGATAAGAAAAGTGGAGGTGGGATCTGTATGTATGCAATGGGTAGAGTCATTACGAAAGTCAAAAATACGTATGTAAGGTCACCTTTGTCTATGTCCCAGAATATGCGGAAGTACAGGGAAATGAAAGAGTGGACAGATTGGCTAGCTGTGCTATTGTTTATAATGGTTAACCAATGGATCGGGTGAACATTATCAATGCCTTCCAGGAAATGGGAAGGACACAGGACTTCAACAACCATGAGTCCACATCACTCCTTCGGATAAAAGAGATGGGAGTTAAGATGGGCACCGCCAGAAAAGAGAAACTTAGTGGGCATATAAGAAGGCTAATCAACCAACACAGAACTGGAGTAGTCATTCGCTGGACATTGCGAGACTTGCTGAGGAAGGGATCTAAGAACCTATGGACATGTTCGTAGCGCAATGATGACCCGCTAATAACTCAATGTCCACCATAACCTATCCAAAATTTGCTGACATACAGTTTTGCAAGTGGTTACACTTTTAAGGATTGTTTTATTCTATTTATTTGTAAATTACATTTTTACCCACTTGTACAAAATATATCTTTTTTTTTAGAAAAGACAATTTGTTAAATTATTGAATAAATTTGTAACAGCCATTAAAGTCATCCCACAACTTTACCATTCACAAACTTAAATAAAACTACTAGAGTTTTTCATGAAAGAATATTCAACATCATAGACAGTTGTTTATCACTGACACTTTAGTTAATTTGCTCATTTGTGTCTTTGCTAGAAGTTAAAATACATTTCTTCTGTTATACATTCAAAATGATGAAGTCATATCTTGAAATATCAATACTTTTGTCATTACAAATTGAACATTGCATCCCCCAAAACTCTCAGATTTACCATTCTTTGATCTTTTTTGTTACAAGCATTAACTGCTAAAATATCATTCACACACAAATATTTACATTAGCTAAACATTTTACATTTTGTATGTGGTTCCACAAATTGAAACCACTCACATAAAATATCTTTTATAAGAATAAGTAGTATCAGGACATCTTCATACATAAATACTGTTAAATTTCAAAGATTAGAACCAAAATACCACTTTGATGTAGCAACTAACAGCTGTGCAATTTAAAATGTAAAGTACTTTAATACCCAGTGAAGCTGTGCTGTATTATTTGATTTTGTTCAATTAATTGTTCATGCCTTGACATGGGCAATCAATGAGGCCCACAATTCTTGTTCATGAACTTTATTGTTGAATAGCTTCCTTCATGCTATTATGATGTCACATTATATATGATTTTATTTATTTGTCATCCTATGCAATTTTTTGTATGGAATTTTGTAAAAGGTTATCTTTTAGACATATTAATTTTGAAAGTAAACAAAATCTGTGTTTTTATCAAGTGCAAATATATAATTTAACAAAAACAATTATTTGTTACTGACGTCTGACAACCAGTTAGATGTGATGTTCTGTATTGTTACTAATGCTCTAAGAAATAAAGAATCTGTTTCATTAATTTGTATTAACTATTGTTAATTTATTTCTTTATTACACAAAAGCATATATATCAGGTGCAAAGTAGGTCTACTTGTTAAAAGGTGAAATTGGCTCTTTTTACACAAAGAGCCCAGGGTTTGAGATTGTGTTCATCAGTCATCTCAGCTTAATAAAATAGATATGTAACTTGTATGGAGGGAAGTAATGGCATAAAGAAGAAGATCTACAATGTGACCAAGAGAGTGATGCCCCTTTACTTCACTCAATGTTGGTAATGCTTGTAATCATGTGATGACTAAAAGAGTATACCTCTTCTACATCCACCCCTAAAAGAAAGTTAGTGAGTGTGGTTGTATTGTGATGTGGTTTTGTCCATATTAGACTAGTTACTGGGTAAAGGCATCAAGATGCATAGAAATTTGAAGCTGCTGTAAAGCTGATTATAATAATGAAAATTTTAAAAAAAGTAAAAAGTGGTATGGTAATAGCTTTATGTAGGTGAGAAACAAAACAAAAGTAGAACATTTCAGCCAAGAAGGCCTTCAGCTGAAACAATAAAGCTTTTAGTAAAGGCTGGCATAACCTAACACAGACAATACATTTTCTTAAAATAAAAGATTACTTACTGACTTATGCACATGCACCACCAAGAATTGTAAGGAGCTCCAATATTTTTGTCCTGAGTCTAAGTGTATTGTATTTGACAGTTATTAACCTTTACTGCTGCTAGGTTTTCTGTGACATTGTCTATCTGTATGACTTTTGGTCTTCCTTGAGCCTTGAAACCAGTCTATCAACTCTTGCAGGTACACAGCAAGTTACTGGTTCAGTGGTTTGATGCATATAATCCAAAATTTGTTTGTGTCTATGCATTTAGTGTTAGTTGTGATTTCAACAGTACACCTGAATTTCACCATTTCTTATTCTGTATTTTACAGTAACCAGTAATTTTCTTCTTCTTCTTTCCTTCCTCATCTGCCTTTCAGCGTCGAGGGGAGATATAATTTGCAGTCTTTTGCTCTTCTGTTCGCCTCTGCTGCTGTTATGTTTCCTAGTGCTTCTAATATTCCATCGATCCATCTTTTTCGTGGTCGACCTTTGGGTCTGTTGTTCTCACAACGTTTGTTGAAGGCTCGTTGTGTTGTGTTCCAACCAGTAACGGTTGTGACATTTTACATGTTGTGATCTTTCTCTCTAATATGCCTACCTTAAATATAGGACTATGTTTGCCGTAGTTAAATTAATAGAGTACTTGCAACTAAACTCGTGCTAAGTCAAATGTAAGACATTTATTACAGCATTTGAAAAGCTAAATTTTAATGGAGGAAAATTTAATATATTTAATAAAGTATTTGTAACTTAAACATAAACCTTTGGAAATGTAAAACAGTCATAGAGTACATCAAACTAAACTTTAATCTTTGGAAATGTAAGACCATTAATGCAGTACTTGAAACTAAACTTTAATCTTTGGAAATGTGAGACCATTAATGCAGTACTTGAAACTAAACTTTAATTTTTAGAATTTATGACCATTAATACAGTACTTCAAAATAAACTTTTTAATCTTTGAAAATTAAACAGCGTTAATATAGTACATCAAACTTAACTTTAATCGTTGTAAATTTAACAGTGTTAATACATTACCTCAAACTAAACTTTTTAATCTTTGAAAATTTAATAGCGTTAATACATTACCTCAAACTAAACTTTAATCGTTGTAAATTTAAGACCGTTAATACAGTGCTTGCAACTAAAACTTTGACAATGGGGAATTCATGCTAGTTAAAACACAATCCATATCAAACGTCAGCAAAGATCTGTTTGATACTTTCTCTTGTAGAGTTCACTCAGAGGCAGGACTTAGTGAATGGTTTCAGATTGATGAAAGGGTTGGAGCAAGAGTGTACTTCATCTGCCTTGTTTTATGGAACTGCCGTCGACTTCATACAGCAGTGATGCTTTACAGGTTTCAAAGGCATTGAATGGTTACTTGAGTCTCATATAGAGGATTTTGACTTTGTAGACACAATAATCCTTATCAGTAGTTATGTGAAAACAGTGTAAGAAAAAACAAATGTCATATCATCAATTGGTAGCGCAATATTTTCTACTGCTTCACTCCCAAATTCGAGACCTGATAATCTACACTGATGGCTTGGTCACAAGAGATGTTCGGAGTGGTTGGTATTTTGTTGTGTAATCTAATGGAAAGATGATAGATACAGATGCAGAAGCCCACAAGACTATAACCTCTAGCAAATTTATGGAGATTGTGGCTTGACGGGAGCTATCACTTAGCTGGTTAAAAGACCAACAATATATGTGGTCTTCGTGATTGATTTGACTGACAAAGGATGTTTCGTCGGATTGACAAGAAGACACTCCACAGGCAGTCGGTGTACCTACTCCACATGTCTCCTGTTAGCAACCAAGCTTGGATATACTGCCCTGGACACTCAGATGTCCGTGGCAATGAAATAACCGAGAAGTTGGCGGGGTCTGCAATTACGCAAGAAATATTACAAAATTGACATGTATCACATAATGATGGCTTTAAAAGAACACCTGCCACAGGATGGCTACAAGAAAGCTGAGGATAACCCATGGATCAAAAGAATGGTGGAACACGGCGCCATGAAGGACGAAAGCATGAAGGAACCCAACACGGTCAATCAATACAGGACATGAACCATCAAGCGATGAACATTTCTATGGTTGCTGGAACGGGCGACGGAGCAGATATGGGAATGCCCTGACTTCGGTGACGCCAGTTCGTACTAAAGACTTACATAATATGACTTGTAATCAACCACGAAAATTAAATAAATTTGGAAAAAAATGAACCTGAAAGAAATAGCATTTGATGAAATAAATCACTAGATATAAATCAGAAGCTGCATAGATCAAGAAGAAGACACAAATACATACTTTAGAATCGGAAGGGTAAAGGCAGCAATGACTTTCGAAAAATGGAAATAAATTACTCAGCACAAAAACAAAGCTTATAATTTTTTTAATCAAATGTAGTGTTCACCCTTAACTTATGTATACGAGAGAAGAAAAAACGAAGGTATTAAGAAATATAAAAGAAAGATAATTCTCAAAATCTCGCATAAGGATAAAACGCCTGGAACAGACTCATTGCGGAGTTCCATAAACATTTTTCCCCTTCGTAGGAACACTCCTGCTGAAGGTTTTTATGGATTCCTTCCACAAAGGACATCTACCTCCGAGGATCAGAGTGTCATACATCTCCTTACTCCTGAAGAACAATGTAGAGAAGACACAAGTAACAAACTACAGACCGATATCGCTGTTCAACGTAGACTATAAAATACTGACAAAGTCCCTGACGAATAAGCTGAAGCCGTTTATGTTCTCACACGTCCCCGAAGACCAGCAATGCAGCATCCAAGGCTAAAATAAAAACAACCACTTCAGACGATACATCATCACCTACACATATACAAGAAACATACCTTCATCGATTCTGTCCTTGGACCTGGAAATGACTTTTGACAGGGCGTCGTACACTCCTACTTACAGAAAACGCTGCGCAACTGCAATATGGGAGACAACTTTCGACGACGCATTAACATCCTGTACTCCAGACCTGAGTGTTGTCATAACACTTTTTTCTTGTTTTAAAATTGTCCAATTTCTGTGAATGTATTGAGGATGCTGTCTATTGGTGTAGTGTTTGATGGAAAGAAGACAGTGATGTCAGCATACGCTAACAATTTCTGCTATCCTTTCCCTGACATGAATATGCCCTTTATGGAACTGTCTCGTCTGATACTCTCAAGGAACGGTTCTATGGTCAGCGCGTAAAGTGGAAGAGAGAGGGAACACCTCTGTCGAACCGATCTAGTTAGCCTGAATTTCTCTGTGAATGAATGGTTCACTAGAACTTTACTTTGAGGTCTAGAATAAAAAATGTGTATCCATTGTATGAAGCATCCTCCTATGTTGTTGTTTAGTAGTGTTTTGTGGGGGTAGAAATGAGCTTCTCTGGAAGACTTTTTCTTGGTCGAGAGATAGGATGGAAGACTGGCTGTCTTTGTCATGAGTGTACTTTATAATGTCTCGTATAAAGTGTGTGTGTGCTGGTGAATGGTTCTCTCTTGTATATTACACTGGCAGGCAGAATAGCCAAGGAAGACAGTGGTGCATACGCCATGACCACGAGTAGCATGACAATGGAAGTGATGGCAGTGACCAAGGCATTCAAATGGTTAGAGTCACAAGACTACATCCACGCATGTATACTGAGTGATTCGATGAGCATGATAAAAAAAGTGGAGGCGGGCTTTGTACGCATGCAATGGGTAGAGTCGTTGCAGAAATCCAAAATACGTAAGGTCACCTTTGTCTATGTCCCTGGACATGCGGGAGTACGGGGAAATGAAAGAGCGGACAGGTTGGCTAGCTGCGCTGTCGTTGAGGACGGGCAACCGATGGATCGGGCGGACATCATCAATGCACTCCGAGATGTGGGAAGAGCACAGGACTTCGACAAACACAGATCAACGTCGCTTCTTCGGATGATGGAAATGGGAGTAAAGATGGGCACAGCCAGAAATGAGAAACTTGGTGGCCGTGTAAGAAGACTTATCAACCAACATAGAACTGGAGTCGTCAGTCGCTGGACACTGAGGGAATTGCTGAGGAGGGGATCTGAGCACCTATGGACATGTTCGGAGTGCAATGATGATGACCTGCAAATAACTCAATAACTCTTTCTTGTATATTACACTGTTGGCCTTTATGAAGGAGTGTTGTTATGAAAGGTTTGAGTTTGTTAATGCTTTTGTTAGAATGGTGTAGTCTTTGTTAAGTAGGGAAATGGGGGTGTAGTTTTTAAGAAGCTACTTGTCTGTATTGTCTTTCCGGAGCAATGTTATGTAAGACATGTTTAGGCTTGGAGTAATTAATTTCTTTGTGAATAAAGGCTGCTTTCATTTTCATATTAGCATTATTATCTGCTTTTTTCTTAATAGTAGGATTTTTAAATGTATTTCTTTTCGGACTGGAATTTTAAACTGCTTTTTACTTCATGCTAGTATTTTAAATTGTCTCTCTGGTCATTCTAGGATTTTCAAAAGGTTAACTTTTGAAGCTAGAAATATAAACTCTCTCAACACTATTAACTCATACATTTTAATTTCTGTCTCTTAATGCTAGAAATTTTTTACAGCCTCTGTCTCATTCTCTTTCTTCTATCTATATCTTAATGTTTAATATATATAACTGCATCTCTCTTGTTCGCTCTCTCTCTATCTCTTAATGATAGAATTTTAAACTACAACTCTCCCTCTTCCAGTGACATGAATTATGTGCAACTATCTATCTCCAACTCCCCTCCCTTTTTCTACTAGAATTTTGAAATTTCAACTGCATTGTAATTTCCTTGTGTACCCAATACCTATTGATACCTCTCTCTCTCTCTCTCTCTCTCTCTCTCTCTCTCTCTCTCTCTAACATTATCTCTTATAGACTGCAGTAAAGTGATGAGACTGTATCAGCTAATTTTTGTAAATTAATCTGAGATCTATAAATATGTTTAGAAACTTTAAACAGTTGATTATCAGCTAACAAATATAATAAATCTTTGAAGAATATATAATTAAATGTTACATAATATTTACAGTCATGGTCCGTTCTAACATATCAAACTTAAATGCAAAAAAAGTGTTCTACCGTTGAATTGTTGATGAAAATGTTAATATAGAATCTGCTTAAGAAATTAAAAGATATCTTGCTATATTAAAAGGGAAGCAACTCAATTTAGATTAATGGTTATCCACATTTTTATATTAATATTTTGTAAATTATCTAATGTGTTCTTCATATGCATATCACTTTCCAGAAAAATAGTTTTTAAATAAACTCTGAATGTTTCTGATAAAATCTATAAAAAAAATTATAATTTTAGTGTCTCAAACTAAAATAAACGTATTTTTATTAATTTGTAGTTGCAAATATAAATTATTTATTTTTTATTTTTAAATCAAAAGTTATCTTGCTTTATTAAAAGGGAAGCTACTCCTGTTAAATTAAAAGTAACACTTCTTTATAGGTCGATATATTGTAATTGTAAATTGTCAAAAGTTTTATTAATTTGCATATTGTTTTCCAGAAAATAATTTTTACATAAAATATGCTAGTTCTTTGTAAATTTGTATAAGAAATTAAAATTCCTAAAATAACAAATTAAAGAAGTGGAGCTTTCCTTAATGTGTGGTTGCAAAAATTAATTATTTATAATTTCTTTCAAAAAATAAAAGTTATCTTCCTTTGCTCACTGAAAAGTCAGCTTGAGTCTTAAATAAGAAAACGAGGCTGTATAAAGTCCGGTGCAGTGAACATATTTTTGAAATTACGTGAAATTGTAAATAACATTTGTGTTATTCATCTAGATACTACTGCTATTGTCTGGCTTGTAATAGGTAAAGAAGCTGTTCACGCGATGAAGCTGTGTTTACAGCATGTATTCAAAATATCCAGCACAGGCCTCAAGATATTCTGAGACTTGTCTTTTACTATTTTCGAACACCTTCTCCATCTCATCATCATCATCGTGTGCCCTCTCCGCAACAAAGGTTGGCTACCATGGATCGCCATTCCACTCTGTTCCTCGCTTTGGTGGTACAGGCTGACATAGATTGATTTGTCCATTTTTTAATGTTACTCGTCCATGTTAGTCTTGGTCTGCCTCTGCCTCTTTTGCCTTGTATTTTTCCTTCCAATATTACTTTTAGTAGGCTGTTGTGTCTTTTAACATGCCCCAAAAATTTAATTTGTCTTGTCTTAATTGTGTTCAGCAGAAGAGATCGATCACTTTATCTATCTTGGAAGTCACATTGATCGAGAAGGGGATACGAGCAAAGAAATTAGAATCAGACTGGCTAAAGCAGCAATGTCTTTCAGAAGCCTTGAAAAGTTGTGGAAATCAAAACTCATTAGCACAAACACAAAACTTAGGCTATTCAAATCAAATGTACTATCAACCCTTACGTATGCGTGTGAAAGCTGGAAAACAACAAGAGATATAGAAACAAAGTTGAACGCATTCGAAAATAAATGTCTAAGGAAAATACTTGGTATAGAATGGAACGAATTCAAAACAAACGAGGAAATTAGAGAAATCGCCAATCAACCACTAATATCTTCAGTAATAAAGAAAAGACGATGGTCATACGTTGGACATGTGATGAGAAGAGATAATTAATCGAATAGCAAAGCAAGCCCTCATATGGGAAACAACAGGTAAAAGAAAAAGAGGAAGACCCAGGGAGACACTGAGAAGAACATTGAGGAGAGAGGCAAGAGCAGCAGGAATCGGCTCCCTCAATGAGATAGAACTGCTTGCACAGAACAGAGACAGATGGCGAGATTTAATAAAATATCTTTAAAAGAAAACTGCTAGAACAAAAATTCATATAGGAGAAGGTGTATCTTGGTCTACGCCCTATGGGCCGGTTACGGCTCGAAAGGTCAATAGATAGATAGATAGTTCTCTTTTTATTTTCAGTTGTTTTAAAACTTCATCGTTTGGTATCTTTTGTTTCCATCCAATTCTACCTATTCTTCTATAAATCCACATTTCAAAGGCTTCAATTTTCTGTTATGTTTTCTTGTCTAATGTCCATGTTTCTGCACCATACAGGAATATTGAGAAGATGTAACATTTTGCCATTCTTAGTTTCAGCCCTGCTGATATTTGTTTTGTTGTTAGTATATTTTTCATGGCATTAAAATTACTTTTTGCCATACCCATTCTTTTGTTTATTTTAGTTTTGCATTTCCATCATTGGTTATAGTATGTCCTAAGTAGTTGTAACTCTGGACTGTCTCCAGATGTGTTCCCTCAACTGTGATATTTAATTGTAGGTCTTGAGAATTTTCTTTGTTTATGATCATAGTTTTAGTCTTTTTGATATTCATTTCTAGTCCATATATTTTGCTTGTTGTGTTTATCACATTAAGCAATTGTTGTAGGTCTTTAGGATTTTCTACTAGTAGAACAGTATCATCAGCATATCTCAGGTTATTGATTATCTTTCCATTAATGTTTAGGCCTGGTATCTCTGAGATGTTTTTAAAAATTTGCTCAGTGTATAGATTGAACAAGCTTGGTGATAGGATGCATCCTTGTCTTACTCCTCTTTTTATGTCCATGGGTGTAGAGTTCTCCTTGTTATATCTCATTATTGCTGTTATGAAAAATATACTAACAACAAAACAAATATCAGCAGGGCTGAAACTAAGAATGGCAAAATGTTACATCTTCTCAATATTCCTGTATGGTGCAGAAACATGGACATTAGACAAGAAAACATAACAGAAAATTGAAGCCTTTGAAATGTGGATTTATAGAAGAATAGGTAGAATTGGATGGAAACAAAAGATACCAAACGATGAAGTTTTAAAACAACTGAAAATAAAAAGAGAACTGCTGAACACAATTAAGACAAGACAAATTAAATTTTTGGGGCATGTTAAAAGACACAACAGCCTACTAAAAGTAATATTGGAAGGAAAAATACAAGGCAAAAGAGGCAGAGGCAGACCAAGACTAACATGGACGAGTAACATCAAAAAATGGACAAATCAATCTATGTCAGCCTGTACCACCAAAGCGAGGAACAGAGTGGAATGGCGATCCATGGTAGCCAACCTTTGTTGCGGAGAGGGCACACGATGATGATGATGAGATGGAGAAGGTGTTCGAAAATAGTAAAAGACAAGTCTCAGAATATCTTGAGGCCTGTGCTGGATATTTTGAATACATGCTGTAAACACAGCTTCATCGCGTGAACAGCTTCTTTACCTATTACAAGCCAGACAATAGCAGTAGTATCTAGATGAATAACACAAATGTTATTTACAATTTCACGTAATTTCAAAAATATGTTCACTGCACCGGACTTTATACAGCCTCGTTTTCTTATTTAAGACTCAAGCTGACTTTTCAGTGAGCAAAGGAAGATAACTTTTATTTTTTGAAAGAAATTATAAATAATTAATTTTTGCAACCACACATTAAGGAAAGCTCCACTTCTTTAATTTGTTATTTTAGGAATTTTAATTTCTTATACAAATTTACAAAGAACTAGCATATTTTATGTAAAAATTATTTTCTGGAAAACAATATGCAAATTAATAAAACTTTTGACAATTTACAATTACAATATATCGACCTATAAAGAAGTGTTACTTTTAATTTAACAGGAGTAGCTTCCCTTTTAATAAAGCAAGATAACTTTTGATTTAAAAATAAAAAATAAATAATTTATATTTGCAACTACAAATTAATAAAAATACGTTTATTTTAGTTTGAGACACTAAAATCATAATTTTTTTTATAGATTTTATCAGAAACATGCAGAGTTTATTTAAAAACTATTTTTCTGGAAAGTGATATGCATATGAAGAACACATTAGATAATTTACAAAATATTAATATAAAAATGTGGATAACCATTAATCTAAATTGAGTTGCTTCCCTTTTAATATAGCAAGATATCTTTTAATTTCTTAAGCAGATTCTATATTAACATTTTCATCAACAATTCAACGGTAGAACACTTTTTTTGCATTTAAGTTTGATATGTTAGAACGGACCATGACTGTAAATATTATGTAACATTTAATTATATATTCTTCAAAGATTTATTATATTTGTTAGCTGATAATCAACTGTTTAAAGTTTCTAAACATATTTATAGATCTCAGATTAATTTACAAAAATTAGCTGATACAGTCTCATCACTTTACTGCAGTCTATAAGAGATAATGTTAGAGAGAGAGAGAGAGAGAGAGAGAGAGAGAGAGAGAGAGAGAGATCAATAGGTATTGGGTACACAAGGAAATTACAATGCAGTTGAAATTTCAAAATTCTAGTAGAAAAAGGGAGGGGAGTTGGAGATAGATAGTTGCACATAATTCATGTCACTGGAAGAGGGAGAGTTGTAGTTTAAAATTCTATCATTAAGAGATAGAGAGAGAGCGAACAAGAGAGATGCAGTTATATATATTAAACATTAAGATATAGATAGAAGAAAGAGAATGAGACAGAGGCTGTAAAAAATTTCTAGCATTAAGAGACAGAAATTAAAATGTATGAGTTAATAGTGTTGAGAGAGTTTATATTTCTAGCTTCAAAAGTTAACCTTTTGAAAATCCTAGAATGACCAGAGAGACAATTTAAAATACTAGCATGAAGTAAAAAGCAGTTTAAAATTCCAGTCCGAAAAGAAATACATTTAAAAATCCTACTATTAAGAAAAAAGCAGATAATAATGCTAATATGAAAATGAAAGCAGCCTTTATTCACAAAGAAATTAATTACTCCAAGCCTAAACATGTCTTACATAACATTGCTCCGGAAAGACAATACAGACAAGTAGCTTCTTAAAAACTACACCCCCATTTCCCTACTTAACAAAGACTACACCATTCTAACAAAAGCATTAACAAACTCAAACCTTTCATAACAACACTCCTTCATAAAGGCCAACAGTGTAATATACAAGAAAGAGTTATTGAGTTATTTGCAGGTCATCATCATTGCACTCCGAACATGTCCATAGGTGCTCAGATCCCCTCCTCAGCAATTCCCTCAGTGTCCAGCGACTGACGACTCCAGTTCTATGTTGGTTGATAAGTTTTCTTACACGGCCACCAAGTTTCTCATTTCTGGATGTGCCCATCTTTACTCCCATTTCCATCATCCGAAGAAGCGACGTTGATCTGTGTTTGTCGAAGTCCTGTGCTCTTCCCACATCTCGGAGTGCATTGATGATGTCCGCCCGATCCATCGGTTGCCCGTCCTCAACGACAGCGCAGCTAGCCAACCTGTCCGCTCTTTCATTTCCCCGTACTCCCGCATGTCCAGGGACATAGACAAAGGTGACCTTACGTATTTTGGATTTCTGCAACGACTCTACCCATTGCATGCGTACAAAGCCCGCCTCCACTTTTTTTATCATGCTCATCGAATCACTCAGTATACATGCGTGGATGTAGTCTTGTGACTCTAACCATTTGAATGCCTTGGTCACTGCCATCACTTCCATTGTCATGCTACTCGTGGTCATGGCGTATGCACCACTGTCTTCCTTGGCTATTCTGCCTGCCAGTGTAATATACAAGAGAGAACCATTCACCAGCACACACACACTTTATACGAGACATTATAAAGTACACTCATGACAAAGACAGCCAGTCTTCCATCCTATCTCTCGACCAAGAAAAAGTCTTCCAGAGAAGCTCATTTCTACCCCCACAAAACACTACTAAACAACAACATAGGAGGATGCTTCATACAATGGATACACATCTTTTATTCTAGACCTCAAAGTAAAGTTCTAGTGAACCATTCATTCACAGAGAAATTCAGGCTAACTAGATCGGTTCGACAGAGGTGTTCCCTCTCTCTTCCACTTTACGCGCTGACCATAGAACCGTTCCTTGAGAGTATCAGACGAGACAGTTCCATAAAGGGCATATTCATGTCAGGGAAAGGATAGCAGAAATTGTTAGCGTATGCTGACATCACTGTCTTCTTTCCATCAAACACTACACCAATAGACAGCATCCTCAATACATTCACAGAAATTGGACAATTTTAAAACAAGAAAAAAGTGTTATGACAACACTCAGGTCTGGAGTACAGGATGTTAATGCGTCGTCGAAAGTTGTCTCCCATATTGCAGTTGCGCAGCGTTTTCTGTAAGTAGGAGTGTACGACGCCCTGTCAAAAGTCATTTCCAGGTCCAAGGACAGAATCGATGAAGGTATGTTTCTTGTATATGTGTAGGTGATGATGTATCGTCTGAAGTGGTTGTTTTTATTTTAGCCTTGGATGCTGCATTGCTGGTCTTCGGGGACGTGTGAGAACATAAACGGCTTCAGCTTATTCGTCAGGGACTTTGTCAGTATTTTATAGTCTACGTTGAACAGCGATATCGGTCTGTAGTTTGTTACTTGTGTCTTCTCTACATTGTTCTTCAGGAGTAAGGAGATGTATGACACTCTGATCCTCGGAGGTAGATGTCCTTTGTGGAAGGAATCCATAAAAACCTTCAGCAGGAGTGTTCCTACGAAGGGGAAAAATGTTTATGGAACTCCGCAATGAGTCTGTTCCAGGCGTTTTATCCTTATGCGAGATTTTGAGAATTATCTTTCTTTTATATTTCTTAATACCTTCGTTTTTTCTTCTCTCGTATACATAAGTTAAGGGTGAACACTACATTTGATTAAAAAAATTATAAGCTTTGTTTTTGTGCTGAGTAATTTATTTCCATTTTTCGAAAGTCATTGCTGCCTTTACCCTTCCGATTCTAAAGTATGTATTTGTGTCTTCTTCTTGATCTATGCAGCTTCTGATTTATATCTAGTGATTTATTTCATCAAATGCTATTTCTTTCAGGTTCATTTTTTTCCAAATTTATTTAATTTTCGTGGTTGATTACAAGTCATATTATGTAAGTCTTTAGTACGAACTGGCGTCACCGAAGTCAGGGCATTCCCATATCTGCTCCGTCGCCCGTTCCAGCAACCATAGAAATGTTCATCGCTTGATGGTTCATGTCCTGTATTGATTGACCGTGTTGGGTTCCTTCATGCTTTCGTCCTTCATGGCGCCGTGTTCCACCATTCTTTTGATCCATGGGTTATCCTCAGCTTTCTTGTAGCCATCCTGTGGCAGGTGTTCTTTTAAAGCCATCATTATGTGATACATGTCAATTTTGTAATATTTCTTGCGTAATTGCAGACCCCGCCAACTTCTCGGTTATTTCATTGCCACGGACATCTGAGTGTCCAGGGCAGTATATCCAAGCTTGGTTGCTAACAGGAGACATGTGGAGTAGGTACACCGACTGCCTGTGGAGTGTCTTCTTGTCAATCCGACGAAACATCCTTTGTCAGTCAAATCAATCACGAAGACCACATATATTGTTGGTCTTTTAACCAGCTAAGTGATAGCTCCCGTCAAGCCACAATCTCCATAAATTTGCTAGAGGTTATAGTCTTGTGGGCTTCTGCATCTGTATCTATCATCTTTCCATTAGATTACACAACAAAATACCAACCACTCCGAACATCTCTTGTGACCAAGCCATCAGTGTAGATTATCAGGTCTCGAATTTGGGAGTGAAGCAGTAGAAAATATTGTGCTACCAATTGATGATATGACATTTGTTTTTTCTTACACTGTTTTCACATAACTACTGATAAGGATTATTGTGTCTACAAAGTCAAGATCCTCTATATGAGACTCAAGTAACCATTCAATGCCTTTGAAACCTGTAAAGCATCACTGCTGTATGAAGTCGACGGCAGTTCCATAAAACAAGGCAGATGAAGTACACTCTTGCTCCAACCCTTTCATCAATCTGAAACCATTCACTAAGTCCTGCCTCTGAGTGAACTCTACAAGAGAAAGTATCAAACAGATCTTTGCTGACGTTTGATATGGATTGTGTTTTAACTAGCATGAATTCCCCTTTGTCAAAGTTTTAGCTGCAAGCACTGTATTAACGGTCTTAAATTTACAACGATTAAAGTTTAGTTTGAGGTAATGTATTAACGCTATTAAATTTTCAAAGATTAAAAAGTTTAGTTTGAGGTAATGTATTAACACTGTTAAATTTACAACGATTAAAGTTAAGTTTGATGTACTATATTAACGCTGTTTAATTTTCAAAGATTAAAAAGTTTATTTTGAAGTACTGTATTAATGGTCATAAATTCTAAAAATTAAAGTTTAGTTTCAAGTACTGCATTAATGGTCTCACATTTCCAAAGATTAAAGTTTAGTTTCAAGTACTGCATTAATGGTCTTACATTTCCAAAGATTAAAGTTTAGTTTGATGTACTCTATGACTGTTTTACATTTCCAAAGGTTTATGTTTAAGTTACAAATACTTTATTAAATATATTAAATTTTCCTCCATTAAAATTTAGCTTTTCAAATGCTGTAATAAATGTCTTACATTTGACTTAGCACGAGTTTAGTTGCAAGTACTCTATTAATTTAACTATGGCAAACATAGTCCTATATTTAAGGTAGGCATATTAGAGAGAAAGATCACAACATGTAAAATGTCACAACCATTACTGGTTACTGTAAAATACAGAATAAGAAATGGTGAAATTCAGGTGAACTGTTGAAATCACAACTAACACTAAATGCATAGACACAAACAAATTTTGGATTATATGCATCAAACCACTGAACCAGTAACTTGCTGTGTACCTGCAAGAGTTGATAGACTGGTTTCAAGGCTCAAGGAAGACCAAAAGTCATACAGATAGACAATGTCACAGAAAACCTAGCAGCATTAAAGGTTAATAACTGTCAAATACAATACACTTAGACTCAGGACAAAAATATTGCAGCTCCTTACAATTCTTGGTAGTGCATGTGCATAAGTCAGTAAGTAATCTTTTATTTTAAGAAAATGTATTGTTTGTGTTAGGTTATGCGAGCCTTTACTAAAAGCTTTATTGTTTCAGCTGAAGGCCTTCTTGGATGAAATGTTCTACTTTTGTTTTGTTTCTCACCTACGTAAAGCTATTACCATACCACTTTTTACTTTTTTTTAAAATTTTCATTATTATTATCAGCTTTACAGCAGCTTCAAATTTCTATGCATCTTGATGCCTTTACCCAGTAACTAGTCTAATCTGGACAAATGGTTAGGGAAGACAATCCAGTACTGAAAAATGAGGCGCTGAAGTGTTGGACCACAAGTGAAAATATCAGAATTTTACTGTAAACCACATCACAATACAACCACACTCACTAACTTTCTTTTAGGGGTTGATGTAGAAGAGGCATACTCTTTTAGTCATCACATGATTACAAGCATTACCAACATTGAGTGGAGGCATCACTCTCTTGGTCACATTGTAGATCTTCTTTATGCCATTACTTCCCTCCATACAAGTTACATATCTATTTTATTCAGCTGAGATGACTGATGAACCCAATCTCAAACCCTGGGCTCTTTGTGTAAAAAGAGCCAATTTCACCTTTTAACAAGTAGACCTACTTTGCACCTGATATATATGCTTTTGTGTAATAAAGAAATAAATTAACAATAGTTAATACAAATTAATGAAACAGATTCTTTATTTCTTAGAGCATTAGTAACAATACAGAACATCACATCTAACTGGTTGTCCTTCGTCAGTAACAAATAATTGTTTTTGTTAAATTATATATTTGCACTTGATAAAAACACAGATTTTGTTTACTTTCAAAATTAATATGTCTAAAAGTTTTGATAACCTTTTACAAAATTCCATACAAAAAATTGCATAGGATGACAAATAAATAAAATCATATATAATGTGACATCATAATAGCATGAAGGAAGCTATTCAACAATAAAGTTCATGAACAAGAATTGTGGGCCTCATTGATTGCCCATGTCAAGGCATGAACAATTAATTGAACAAAATCAAATAATACAGCACAGCTTCACTGGGTATTAAAGTACTTTACATTTTAAATTGCACAGCTGTTAGTTGCTACATCAAAGTGGTATTTTGGTTCTAATCTTTGAAATTTAACAGTATTTATGTATGAAGATGTCCTGATACTAGTACATTCTCCTTATTCTTATAAAAGATATTTTATGTGAGTGGTTTCAATTTGTGGAACCACATACAAAATGTAAAATGTTTAGCTAATGTAAATATCTGTGTGTGAATGATATTTTAGCAGTTAATGCTTGTAACAAAAAAGATCAAAGAATGGTAAATCTGAGAGTTTTGGGGGATGCAATGTTCAATTTGTAATGACAAAAGTATTGATATTTCAAGATATGACTTCATCATTTTGAATGTATAACAGAAGAAATGTATTTTAACTTCTAGCAAAGACACAAATGAGCAAATTAACTAAAGTGTCAGTGATAAACAACTGTCTATGATGTTGAATATTCTTTCATGAAAAACTCTAGTAGTTTTATTTAAGTTTGTGAATGGTAAAGTTGTAGGATGACTTTAATGGCTGTTACAAATTTATTCAATAATTTAACAAATTGTCTTTTCTAAAAAAAAGATATATTTTGTACAAGTGGGTAAAAATGTAATTTACAAATAAATAGAATAAAACAATCCTTAAAAGTGTAACCACTTGCAAAACTGTATGTCAGCAAATTTTGGATAGGTTTTGGTGGACATTGAGTTATTAGCGAGTCATCATTACGCTACGAACATGTCCATAGGTTCTTAGATCCCTTCCTCAGCAAGTCTCGCAATGTCCAGCGAATGACGACTCCAGTTCTGTGTTGGTTGATTAGTCTTCTTATATGCCCACTAAGTTTCTCTTTTCTGGCGGTGCCCATCTTAACTCCCATCTCTTTTATCCGAAGGAGTGATGTGGACTCATGGTTGTTGAAGTCCTGTGTCCTTCCCATTTCCTGGAAGGCATTGATAATGTTCACCCGATTCATTGGTTAACCATTATAAACAATAGCACAGCTAGCCAATCTGTCCACTCTTTCATTTCCCTGTACTTCCGCATATTCTGGGACATAGACAAAGGTGACCTTACATACGTATTTTTGACTTTCGTAATGACTCTACCCATTGCATACATACAGATCCCACCTCCACTTTTCTTATCATGCTCATTGAATCACTCAGTATACACATGTGGGTGTAATCTTGTGACTCTAACCAGATGAATGCCTTGATCACTGCCATCATCTCCATCGTCATG
Source organism: Megaustenia siamemsis (assembly GCA_032433765.1). Taxonomy (NCBI): domain Eukaryota; kingdom Metazoa; phylum Mollusca; class Gastropoda; order Stylommatophora; family Ariophantidae; genus Megaustenia; species Megaustenia siamemsis. The sequence continues at coordinate 77,770,397 of JAVIAB010000051.1, read as the reverse complement.
CTACTCATGGTTATAATGTATTGTATGACCCTTTTTCGTCTTGTCAGACGGTCTAGTGGAGGCTATTGTGTATTTTTTTAGGTTTTGATTTTTGTCGCACAGCTTCTCTCATGGCTAATTCTACCAATGTTTGACAAACACACGCGGTTACATAATGAACAAGTCAGGCTCGCTGATCCACAGGGTTTTCCATCCTTTTTCATGAGTCTTTTCTCTTCTAAGTTTTGCTTTAGCATAGTCTCAAATGATGTTATACCGTTCCTTATACAAGTTTTCCATGATGTGCGATTACTTGTCAGATGTTCCCAGTCATTTTTGCATATGGAGAAGTCTTTCAGAGATGATTTACAGATATCTATATATAATGTATGCACCACTGTTTTTATGCATTTACATGCACTATTTAGATTGCACATGCATTATTTACATGCTGTAAATGCCCATGCACTCATTTGGTGTTGTCTTACAAATCCGTCTGTATAGATGACTGCATCTTTCTCATTGGTGTTATCCCAGATGTACCCATTGACCTTCATTTTGACCACGACTGAGTCCGGTTCCCTACATTTCCTGTCGAGTGTGACAATACACGAGAATGTCCCCTTGAATGACATAGGCACTGGTATCCACTCCTCGCCAGCATTGATATTGGTAAGCCCACAGACCTGTTTTGATGACATCTGCTTGGCCCACCCATGATTTGCCTCTTTTTTAAACCTGACACCCTTTCCTGTGTTGTTTTGATAGTTAGGTATGGGAGATGTTGTTTTTATGGATTCAGAAGCCTGTGAGCTGTTGCCCTTTGGCACATTGCCATGTAATGATATCTGCAGGTATTTCTGAGTTGCCTTGTAGCTCCATATAAGATGTTCATTTATCCAGTCTTTGAGGAAGTAGGGTTGATCTGATATCGGTTGAGCTTTGGATGTCTGGGAAATGATAGTAGATCAACCACCAATAGAGAAATAGGAGTTAAAAAAGCACAGAACTAGGCTACAATACAAATTCAGCTTGTGGGTACAGTAAAGCTGGTGATGGGCAGAGTTAAATATTGTATGTTTGATCTTAGCCATTGGCTCTTAGATCCTGGTGATGAAATGACTAAAGTGAATTTTTATTTTCAGATTCTTACTGGAAAGGGTACATCTTGTCTGTCCTAATAGGTAATACAATGCAATAGGTCTTCTATATCAAAGTTCCAATCACCATAGACATACACTTTTGCTATATAACTCAATAGAAATAATACAGTGATGTTTTGATCCATTTTGACTTGCTGATCCTGCAAGAAAATATGTGGTCTATAAGTTGTTTCTCCACATTTATTCACTTTTTGGAAGTAGAAAAACCATAAAAATACATATAGTGTCTATATAAGAAAAGATTACATATTCATTTTCTATTCATCCAATTTTTAAATAAATAATTCAATAACTATATTTCTCTCTGTATTTAATCTCTCTGTTTATTTTATGTAAAAAAATAAGCCTAAAAAACTTTACAAATATGGACAAGTCAAAGAAAAGAATAAAAGTAAATTTGCCATCCAAGTAAGATAAAGGCTCTCTGTTTAAGAGATGTATGGCGCAATTCAGAGAAAGCTGTAAGGAGTCCGGGTTGCTGACTCACCTTTTGTCTACCAGGAAATCCTCCAGAATTGGCACCTGGAATGTATGTACCCTAAATGAACAAGAAAAAGCTGCACAGGTAGCAACAGAAATTAGAAATTACAAAATAGATATTCTAGGAATGTGTGAAACAAGATGGCTAGGAATGGAAAGGATAAAACTAAACACAGGAGAGATGATTTTATCATCAGGACATTGGGAACCTGGAACACAACTTAGTCAAGGAGTTATGTTATCAAGGAATGCACAGAAGACACTGATAGAACCAAGACTTAATGAGAGCAACATTTAAAACAATAAACAAAGTAAAATACACATTATCCAATGCAGCGCACCAACCAATGATAAGGATGATTTAGTTAAAGGTGAATTCTATAAACAGTTGCAATGTCAGATGGATAAAAGACAAGCCAAGGATATTATAATCTTTATGGGAGATCTAAATGCAAAAGTAGGATCAGACAATAGAGGCTTCGAAGAGATTATGGGAAAACATGAACTTGGAGATATAAATGAGAATAGAGAGATACTCATGAACTTCTGTGCTCTTAATCAAATGAGCCGAGGAGGAACAATATTCCAACATAAAAATACATAAAGCTACATGGGTGTCATCAGATCATAGAATGGAGAATCAAATTGCCCACATATGTATTAATAATAAGTTGAACTCATCCTTACAGAATGTAAAAGTATATAGAGGAGCAGATGTGGCTTCAGACCATCATCTTCTGCTAGCCAAACTTAAACTTGAACTAAAAAGATACTACAAAAAATAAGAGCAGAAAGTATTTCAATGTATAATTTCTTAAAGAACAAGGAATTAAAGGCAAATTTGCAGTCACAATATCAAACAAATACCAAGACCTCCAACAACTAGAAAATGCAATCAATATAGAAGATCATTGGAAACAGGTAAAGGATATACGGAAAGAGACATGCGAAGAAACGCTGAGGGAAAAGAGAACGCTAGAATAAGGCATGGATGACAGCAGAGACCCTGGATAAAATTAAAGAAAGAAAGAATAAGAAAGCAGACATAAATAAAAGCAAAATGAGAAGTAATAAAGCCAAGACACAGGAAGCTTACACAGAGGTGAACAAAGAAGTGAGAAGATGCATTAAAAGGGATAAGAGGAAATATATAGATGAACTAGTTAAAATGAACTAGTTAAAGAGGCTGAGGAAGCAGCAAATAAAGGGAATATGAAAGAACTGTACAACAGCACAAAGAAATTAAGTGGAAAATACAAACAGATAATGCCTTTATTAAAGATAAGAAAGGAAATCTGCTTAGTAATATAAGGGAATTAATGGAGAGATGGAAAGGGCACTTTGAAGAACTTTTGAACAGACCCAGCTCAAATAACCCTCCAGATATACTACCAGCAGAAGAAGAGTTACACGTTAACTGTGGAAAACCAAGCAAGGAAAAAAAAATGAAAGCCATCAAGTTATTAAAAAATGGTAAAGCCACAGGACCAGGTGAAATTCCTTCAGAAGCCATCAAAGCAGATATTAACACCTCTACCAAGATGCTACATAATCTATTAGATAAAATTTGGGAGAGGGAAAAAATACCCAAAGACTGGAAAGAAGGTTTATGATCATACTACCAAAGAAAGGAAGTTTACAGGAGTGCACAAATTATAGGGGGATTATGCTACTATCAGTGCCAGAAAAGATATTAAGCAGAATCATTCTGGAGAGACTAAAACATGCCACAGAGAAACATTTGAGAGATGAATAAGCAGGTTTTAGGAAAAACAGATCATGTGCTGATCAAATAACTACCCTATGTATAATAATTGAACAAAGTTTAGAACTTCAGTCCCCACTTTATATTGGATTCATAGATTACGAAAAGGCATTTCAGAGTTTAGACAGAAGAATGCTTTGGAAGTGGCTGAGTCAATACGGAATCCCCACAAAATTTATTAATCTGATAAGAACAATGTATGAAGAAATGAAATGTAGTGTGGTGCATGAAGGGCAGCTTACAAAAGCATTTGAAATAAAAACAGGAGTAAGGTAGGGATGCCTTCTATCTTCATTTCTCTTTCTACTATCCATAGATTGGATTATAAAAATAACTCAAAACAACAGAAATGGAATCCAGTGGTCACTGACCAAGCTACTTGATGAATTTGACTTTGCTGATGACATAGCTCTCCTATCACACAAACATCAACAGATGCAAAATAAAAGGAGCATACTTGATAAGAGATAACTACAGATAGGAAATTAAAATAGAGATAAGAACAAAATTATGAGAATTAATGCAGTTGGCAATAACCAAATAAAATTAGGAGAAATACCACTACTAAACATACAATCTTACATATATCTTGGCAGCAATATAGACAGCAAGCTGTCATTGTAAAAAGTATTGTTATGGAAACAGAGCCATAAATTTTAGAGGCAGTGATCTCTGCAATATGTGCCATTTTGGCACGCAAAGTTTCTGTTTTTGAGATTGTGGTTCCGCCCTGTGTGCCGTCTTCGGCTCGAAAGGACAATAGATACATAGAATATAGACAAAGAGGGAGGAACAGAAAATAATACCAAAATAAGGACATCAGAAGCAAGAAGAGAATTTCTTCTACTGGGAAACATATGGAAGTCCAAAAAAATTAGGTTAAATACTAAAGTAAAAATGTTCAACTCCAATGTTAAGTTAGTCTTAATATAAGACTGTGAAACATGGAGAACACAAAGATTTCAATCATGAAGATACAGACTTTCATTAATGGATGCTTATGCAGAATAAAAGAATGGAAATGGCAGGACAAAATCACTAACATAGAATTATGAAAATGTACCAGTCAAATACCTATGAATAAAGAGATACAGCGAAGATGATGATGTTGGATAGGACACACCCTGCGGAAGTTAGCTGAGAGTATTGCACAACATGCCCTTTTTTGGAATCCACAGGGAAAAAGACAGAGGAAGACCAAGGAATTCTTGGAGAAGACAGATAAAAGCAGAGATGAAGATGTTTGTGGAAGACTTGGAATGATCTTAAAAGAATGGTAAGAAACAGAACGTCTTGGAAAGCGTTTGTTGAAGACCTATGCTCCACAGGGAGCTGAAAGGTAGAATAAGAAGAATAAGTTAAATGCCACAGAAGTGAAATGTGTCAGATAAATCATGGGAGCCAGCTTGACAGACAAAATCAGAAGTAAAGAACTATGAAACTAGGTTTGGGAACACCTCCAAAGAAGAATATATAATTAAACAATGAATTCCAATGGCCATGAATCAAGACAGAAACAACCAAACACAATTCATACAGTTATTAACAAATGCTATGAAACAAAATAACCAAGAGAATACCACTCAAATATGTTGGATAGACAGAATACTAAAAAGAAATGTGATAGCAGAAGAGGAAATCAAAGAGCAAAACTCTGTAAACTATTTCTCACCTCGCTGTGAAAAGTAAATCAGGAAGGAAAGAAGAGGCAGAAGAAACGTCCTACTTGTTATAAATGAAGCAAACTACAGACACGTGTCAAGAACACTCTTTACCATCAAAACTGTAGAATACAGGTGAAGAGAAACAGAACAAAACAGAGCTGAGGCACAGAGTTGCAGGGTAGTAGTTCTTTCCTCTCTCATTTGATTTAACCAATGAGGAAAGATATAGTTTGTGGCCACTACATTTTTGTGTTGTTGGTTATTACTGCAAAGTTGTTATCATTATTAATACCAAGTACCATGCTTGCTGGGGAGCCACGATAGCTCAGTGGTTAGTGAACTGGACTACAAAGGACAAGAGGTAGGATTTAATCCCAACCGATGGCTTCCGGGTTCACCCAGCCTTAAATGGGTGCCAGATTTTTTTCTGGTAAAGTAAAGCGGCGCGGGCGTAATACCAACCACATTAGCCCAAAAGTCATGTGCTGAAGGTCTGTAAAATTTATGGTCACTAATACCATATTCCCTATGCACCACTTGGCTCTTTAATTTTTTTTTTTTTTTTTGAACTATGCTTGCTGGGGTAGGGGTAGGGTTCGATCCCAACCGACGGCTCCGGGTTCACCCAGCCTTAAATGGGTACCGGATTTTTTCTGGGAAAGTAAAAGCAGCACGGGCGTAATACCGACCACATTACCCCAAAAATCATGTGCTGAAGGTCTGTAAAATATAGGGTCACTAACACCATATTTCCCTATACGCCACTTGGCGTGACGGGGGGTACTTTACTTACTATGCTTGCTGGGGTAGGTGATCATGTGTCTCCATAATTTTTTATATCTGCATTTTTTTTTCATTTTGACTAACAAATAGAGCATTCTGAAATTGTCTTGCATCTTTCCTCTATTTCAGCTCCAATGGCTACCTACTACAAATTTTTCAGTTGTCTTAGCTGTCACACAAAAAAAAAAAAAAAAAAAAAAAAAAAAAAAAAAAAAAAAAATCACAGCTGTCACAATATATCACAGCTCCAAGAAAATATCCCAGCTGTCACAAAATATCCTAGCTGGCACAAAATATTCCAGTTGTCACAAAATATCCCAGCTGTCACAAAATATACAAGTTGTCATAAAATATACCAGCTGTACCAAAGAATCTCAGCTGTAATAAAATATATTTCAGCAGTCAAAATATATCTCAGTTCACACAAAATATCCCAGCAGTAACAAAATATCTAATTTGTCACAAAATAGGCCAGCTATCACAAAATATTCTGTTTGTCCAAAAATATTTCAGTTATCACAAAATATTCTAGATGTCACAAAATACCCCAGCAGTAACAAAATATCTCAGCAGTAACAAAATATTCCAGCTGTCACAAAATATCATAGTTTTCACAAAATATACCAGCTGTTATAAAAAAATCAATGTTGTCACAAAATATTAAAGTTGTCACAAAATATTAAAGTTGTCACAAAATATCCCAGCTGCCACAAAATATCCCAGCTGTCACAAAATATCCCAGCTGTCACAAAATATCCTAGTTGTAACAAAATATCTCAGTTGTCAGAAAATATCACAGCTGTAACAAAATATCTCAGCTGCAACAGAGTATCCAAGTCATAACAAAATATTCTGTTATACTGTTACAAAATATTATATTGCCACAAAATGGCACAGCAATAACAAAATGACCCAGCAGTAACAAAATATCCCAGCTGTCACAAAATACCCCACCTGTCCAAAAATATACAAGTTGTCATAAAATATACCAGCTGTACCAAAATATCCCAGCTGTAATAAAATATATTCCAGCAGTCACAAAATATGTTATTTGTCACAAAATAGGCCAGCTATCACGATATATTCCAGCTGTCACAAAATATCTCAGTTATCACAAAATATTCTAGATGTCACAAAATACCCCAGCAGTAACAAAATATTCCAGCTGTCACAAAATATCATAGCTGTCCACAAAATATCATAGTTTTCACAAAATATACCAGCTGTTATAAAAAAATCAAAGTTGTCACAAAATATCCCAGCTGTCACAAAATATCCCAGCTGTCACAAAATATACTAGTTGTAACAAAATATCTCAGTTGTCAGAAAATATCACAGCTGTAACAAAATATCTCAGTTGTCAGAAAATATCCCAGCTGCAAAAGAGTATCCAAGTCATAACAAAATATTCTGTTATACTGTTACAAAATATTATATTGCCACAAAATGGCACAGCAATAACAAAATGACCCAGCAGTAACAAAATATCCCAACTGTCCAAAAATATACAAGTTGTCATAAAATATACCAGCTGTACCAAAATATCCCAGCTGTAATAAAATATATTCCAGCAGTCAAAAGATATCTCAGTTCACACAAAATATCCCAGCAGTAACAAAATATCTTATTTGTCACAAAATAGGCCAGTTATCACAATATATTCCAGCTGTCACAAAATACCTGTTATCACAAAATATTCTAGATGTCACAAAATACCCCAGCAGTAACAAAATATCATAGCTGTCACAAAATATCATAGCTGTCACAAAATATCATAGCTGTCACAAAATATCATAGTTGTCACAAAATATAGTTTTCACAAAATATCATAGCTGTCACAAAATATCAAAGTTGTAACAAAGCATTAAGTTGTCACAAAATATTGCAGCTGTCACAAAATATCCTAGTTGTAACAAAATATCTCAGCTATCACAAAATATTGCAGCTGTCACAAAAACCCCAGAAGTAACAAAATATCCCAGCTGTCACAAAATATCAAAGCTGTCACAAAAATCATAGTTCTCACAAAATATCCAGCTGTTACAAAATATCAAAGTTGTCATAAAATATTGAAGTTGTAATAAAATATCTCAGTTGTCACAAAATATCCCAGCTGTCACAAAATATCTCCATTGTCAGAAAATCCCAGCTGGAACAATTTTATCACAGTTGTAACAAAATATTCCAGCTGTCACAAAATATCCCAGTTTCAACAAAATATCCCAGCTGTCATAAAACTTCCAAGCTGTCACAAAACATCACAGTTGTCACAAAATATCCCAGCTGTAACAATTTTATCACAGTTGTAACAAAATATTCCAGATGTTACAAAATATTTCAGATGTCACAACATGTCCCAGCAGTAACAAAATATCGCTACAGTAACAAAATATACCAGCAATGACAAAATTTCACAGCTGTCACAAAATCTCACTTGCCACAAAATATCTCAGTTGTCATAAAATATTCCAGATGTCAAAAATATCCCAGATGTCACAAAATATCCCAGATGTCAAAAAATATCCCAGATGTCACAAAATATCCCAGATGTCACAAAATATTCCAGATGTCACAAAATATACAGCTGTCATAAAATATCTCAGCTTTCACAAATTCATGCAGCTGTCACAAAATATCTCAGTTATAACAAAATATCACAGCTGTCATAAAGTAATTCAGTTTTCATAAAATATACCAGCTGTCACAAAACATCTCAGCTGTAACAAAATGTTTCAGTTTTTACAAAATGTTACAGCTACAACAAAACATCCCAGCTACAACAAAACATCCCAGCTGTCATAAAACATTCAAGATGTCACAAAATATCACAGTTGTCACAAAATATGTCAATTGTCATAAAATATCCTAGCTGCAACAATTTATTCCCAGTCATAACAAAATATTCCAGCTGCTACAAAATATTCCAGCAGTCAAAATATATATCAGTTCATGCAAAATATCCAGACTGTAACAAAATTAATTTGTCACAAAATATCCCAGCTGTCACAAAATATACAATTTGTCATAAAATATACCAGCTGTACCACAATATTCCAGCAGTCAAAACATATATCAGTTCACGCAAAACATCCCGACTGTAACAAAATTAATTTGTCACAAAATATCCCAGCTGTCACAAAATCTTCTTGCTGTCACAATATATCAGTTATTACAAAATATCCCAGCAGTAACAAAGTATCACAGCTGTCACAAAATATATCATTTGTCACAAAATAGGCCAGCTATCACAAAATATTCTGTTTGTCCAAAAATATTTCAGTTATCACAAAATATTCTAGATGTCACAAAATACCCCAGCAGTAACAAAATATCTCAGCAGTAACAAAATATTCCAGCTGTCACAAAATATCATAGTTTTCACAAAATATACCAGCTGTTATAAAAAAATCAATGTTGTCACAAAATATTAAAGTTGTCACAAAATATTAAAGTTGTCACAAAATATCCCAGCTGCCACAAAATATCCCAGCTGTCACAAAATATCCCAGCTGTCACAAAATATCCTAGTTGTAACAAAATATCTCAGTTGTCAGAAAATATCACAGCTGTAACAAAATATCTCAGCTGCAACAGAGTATCCAAGTCATAACAAAATATTCTGTTATACTGTTACAAAATATTATATTGCCACAAAATGGCACAGCAATAACAAAATGACCCAGCAGTAACAAAATATCCCAGCTGTCACAAAATATCCCACCTGTCCAAAAATATACAAGTTGTCATAAAATATACCAGCTGTACCAAAATATCCCAGCTGTAATAAAATATATTCCAGCAGTCACAAAATATGTTATTTGTCACAAAATAGGCCAGCTATCACAATATATTCCAGCTGTCACAAAATATCTCAGTTATCACAAAATATTCTAGATGTCACAAAATACCCCAGCAGTAACAAAATATTCCAGCTGTCACAAAATATCATAGCTGTCACAAAATATCATAGCTGTCACAAAATATCATAGTTTTCACAAAATATACCAGCTGTTATAAAAAAATCAAAGTTGTCACAAAATATCCCAGCTGTCACAAAATATCCCAGCTGTCACAAAATATACTAGTTGTAACAAAATATCTCAGTTGTCAGAAAATATCACAGCTGTAACAAAATATCTCAGTTGTCAGAAAATATCCCAGCTGCAAAAGAGTATCCAAGTCATAACAAAATATTCTGTTATACTGTTACAAAATATTATATTGCCACAAAATGGCACAGCAATAACAAAATGACCCAGCAGTAACAAAATATCCCAGCTGTCACAAAATATCCCAACTGTCCAAAAAAATACAAGTTGTCATAAAATATACCAGCTGTACCAAAATATCCCAGCTGTAATAAAATATATTTCAGCAGTCAAAAGATATCTCAGTTCACACAAAATATCCCAGCAGTAACAAAATATCTTATTTGTCACAAAATAGGCCAGTTATCACAATATATTCCAGCTGTCACAAAATACCTGTTATCACAAAATATTCTAGATGTCACAAAATACCCCAGCAGTAACAAAATATCATAGCTGTCACAAAATATCATAGCTGTCACAAAATATCATAGCTGTCACAAAATATCATAGCTGTCACAAAATATAGTTTTCACAAAATATCATAGCTGTTACAAAATATCAAAGTTGTAACAAAGCATTAAAGTTGTCACAAAATATCCCAGCTGTCACAAAATATCCTAGTTGTAACAAAATATCTCAGTTATCACAAAATATTGCAGCTGTAACAAAATACCCCAGAAGTAACAAAATATCCCAGCTGTCACAAAATATCACTGCTGTCACAAAAAATCATAGTTCTCACAAAATAAGCCAGCTGTTACAAAATATCAAAGTTGTCATAAAATATTGAAGTTGTAATAAAATATCTCAGTTGTCACAAAATATCCCAGCTGTCATAAAATATCCCAGCTGTCATAAAACATCTTAGTTATCACAAAATATCCCAGCTGTCACAAAATATCTCCATTGTCAGAAAATCCCAGCTGGAACAATTTTATCACAGTTGTAACAAAATATTCCAGCTGTCACAAAATATCCCAGTTTCAACATAATATCCCAGCTGTCATAAAACTTCCAAGCTGTCACAAAACATCACAGTTGTCACAAAATATCCCAGCTGTAACAATTTTATCACAGTTGTAACAAAATATTCCAGATGTTACAAAATATTTCAGATGTCACAACATGTCCCAGCAGTAACAAAATATCGCTACAGTAACAAAATATACCAGCAATGACAAAATTTCACAGCTGTTACAAAATCTCACTTGCCACAAAATATCTCAGTTGTCATAAAATATTCCAGATGTCAAAAAATATCCCAGATGTCAAAAAATATCCCAGATGTCAAAAAATATCCCAGATGTCACAAAATATCCCAGATGTCACAAAATATTCCAGATGTCACAAAATATACAGCTGTCATAAAATATCTCAGCTTTCACAAATTCATGCAGCTGTCACAAAATATCTCAGTTATAACAAAATATCACAGCTGTCATAAAGTAATTCAGTTTTCATAAAATATACCAGCTGTCACAAAATATCTCAGCTGTAACAAAATGTTTCAGTTTTTACAAAATGTTACAGCTACAACAAAACATCCCAGCTACAACAAAACATCCCAGCTGTCATAAAACATTCAAGATGTCACAAAATATCACAGTTGTCACAAAATATGTCAATTGTCATAAAATATCCTAGCTGCAACAATTTATTCCCAGTCATAACAAAATATTCCAGCTGCTACAAAATATTCCAGCAGTCAAAATATATATCAGTTCATGCAAAATATCCAGACTGTAACAAAATTAATTTGTCACAAAATATCCCAGCTGTCACAAAATATACAATTTGTCATAAAATATACCAGCTGTACCACAATATTCCAGCAGTCAAAACATATATCAGTTCACGCAAAACATCCCGACTGTAACAAAATTAATTTGTCACAAAATATCCCAGCTGTCACAAAATCTTCTTGCTGTCACAATATATCAGTTATTACAAAATATCCCAGCAGTAACAAAGTATCACAGCTGTCACAAAATATATCATTTGTCACAAAATAGCCCAGCTGTCACAAAATATCCAAGATGACACAAAAAATCCCAGCAGTAACAACATATCCCAGCTGTCACAAAATATAGTTCTCACAAAATATGCCAGCTGTTACAAAATAAAAAAAGTTGTCACAAAATATTAAAGTTGTATATATTGCTGGGACAAAATATCCCAGTTGTCACGAAATATCTCAGCTATAACAATGTACAGTTGTCAAAAATATTACAGCTGTAACAAAATATCCCAGCTGCAACAAAACATCCTAGCTGTCACAAAATATCACAGCTGTCACAAAACAACACAGCTGTATAAAACATTCTAGCTGTCACAAAAGATCATAAATGTTCCCTTCTCCTGACATGACCCAAAGTGATGAATGTCTCCTAATATTGGAAATTAGCTTTCATTTTTATTTGGCCTGTTTTAGAACATCCTAATTACTCTTTTATAACATCCTAATTGCTCTTTTATAACATTCCCATTACTCTTTTAGAATATCCCTATTACTCTTTTAGAACACCCTAATTAATCTTTTAGAATATCCCCATTACTCTTAGAATATCCCCATTACTCTTTTAGAACATCCTAATTAATCTTTTAGAATATCCCCATTACTCTTTTAGAACACCCTAATTAATCTTTTAGAATATCCCCATTACTCTTAGAATATCCCTATTACTCTTTTAGAACACCCTAATTAATCTTTTAGAATATCCCCATTACTCTTAGAATATCCCCATTACTCTTTTAGAACATCCTAATTAATCTTTTAGAATATCCCCATTACTCTTTTAGAACACCCTAATTAATCTTTTAGAATATCCCCATTACTCTTAGAATATCCCCATTACTCTTTTAGAACATCCTAATTACTCTTTTATAACATCCTAATTACTCTTTTATAACATCCTAATTACTCTTTTATAACATCCTAATTACTCTTTTATAACATCCTAATTGCTCTTTTATAACATTCCCATTACTCTTTTAGAATATCCCTATTACTCTTTTAGAACACCCTAATTAATCTTTTAGAATATCCCCATTACTCTTAGAATATCCCCATTACTCTTTTAGAACATCCTAATTACTCTTTTATAACATTCCCATTACTCTTTTAGAACATTCCCATTACTCTTTTAGAACATCCTAATTAATCTTTTAGAATATCCCCATAACTCTTTCAGAATATCCCCTTTAGTCTTTCAGAATATCCCTTTAGTCTTTTATAATACCCTCGTTACTCTTTTAGAACATCCTCATCTATTACAAAAGTTGGACACAACTCAAAAGAACAAAATTAATATAAAAAGCTGCTTTATAGAATTGTTGGATTTTTGTGTTCTGTGATGGCTCTCTTGCAGTACTTTCTAACCATAGCATATGCATCAGGGGACAGCCAACAATCCTGGACATCCAACTGCTGAAATGAGGAGTACCTATAAGCAATCATCACTATTCCTTTGTCTGTTGTTACATCACATGACTTCATTTCAAGTTTATGTAGATTTGGACAGTGCACAGATAAGGCATACAGTCCATCATCTGTTATGTCACATTTGCTTATGTCCAATGAGGAAAGTCTTGAGCAGCTTTGTGCCAGAAAATCTAAGCCAATGTCTGAGATAGCCTCACAGCCAAGAGCGTTGAAGTAGCATAGCTTGTTGTAGATCTTAGTAATGTGAATGATCCCTTGGTCTGACACCTTGGTAAACATGAAAAAATTTGTAAAATGTTTATAACAAGCCTTTGTGAGCAATTATATATGTAAATGTTTGTAAATAGTCCATATAAATATCTGTCAACAATTTTATTATTTTTCTTTAAATTTTTAAATATTGTACATAAACATAACACTAGTAAACATGAACAAATTAAACAAATTAAAACATCATTCCTTTTAATATATGGAGGAATAATGATGTTAGTAGTCATATTTTTTTTATGACCAACAGGACTTTTATAAAAGTCGTGACCAGAATCAAGCAATGCTGCACTACCTTTTCACATAAAATGGTGGATGTGTAAATACATTTTTGAAGCAGGCCATATATAAATATGTAAATATTTTAACAGTGACACAAATTCTATCACCAAGCTTGTTTAAACTAATCAATGAGAAAATCTTTAAAAACATCACAAAGATGCCAGGCATAAAAAATAATGGAATGATAGTCAGTAACCTAAGATATGCTGATGATACTGTATTACTAGTAGAAAATCCTGAAGATCTACATCAATTACTAAATGAAATAAACATGATAAGCAAAAAATATGGATTGGATATGAATATCAAAAAGACTAAAACTATGATCATAACAAAGAAAGTACTCAAAACCTACAAATCGATATCAAATTTCAAGAAATACACCTGAAGACAGTTCAAAGCTACAACTACTCTGAACATACTATGACCAGTTGTGGAAAATGTAAAACTGGAGGGAAAAAAAAATTGAAAATGGCAAAAAGTAATTTTAATGTCATAAGAAATATACTAACATCAAAACAAATAAAGCAGGGCTAAAACTAAGAATAGCAAAATGTTATATCTTCTCAACATTCATGTATGGTGCTGAAAGATGGACATTAGACAAGAAAACAGAACAGAAAATTTAAGCTTTTCAGGTGTGGATTTATAGAAGAATAGGAAGAATTGTAAGGAAAGAAAAGAAAACAAATGATTTTTCTTCTTCTTTCCTTCCTCATTTGCCTTTCAGCATCGAGGGGTGATATAATTTGCGGTCTTTTGCTCTTCTGTTCGCCTCGGCTGCTGTTATGTTTCCTAGTGCTTCTAATATTCCATCCATCCATCTTTTTCGTGGTCGACCATTGGGTCTGGTATTCTCACATTTGTTGAAGGCTCGTTGTGTTTTGTTTTGATTTTTCTGCTTTGTCATGCGGCCAAAAAATTGTATCTGTTGTTTCTTTATATATTCTATATATATGTTTCATAGACTATACCAAAGCATTTGATAAAGTAAAACACCAAGAAATAAGCAAATTTTTAGAAGGCATCAAAGTTGTCATCAAAGATTAGTAACTTGAGGCAAATATTATTATTTGTAATATTAGAATGACATTATAATCGTATTTATATATAATTTTTACCTGCTGCAAACTTAATTGTTATTTAATTTTAAACATGACAATAAGACAATGAATAATAATGAATGAAAATTAATCCATTTTCAATATAAAGATTGAAGTGCCTTGAACTGTGTAAATATTATTTTTTAATTTTAATTTTTAAATCTCATTTTAATTACTACTTGAGGATATTTTAAGTTATTTTGTTGGAGAATCTGAAATGTGACAGTGTCCAGTGTTCCTGAAAATATGATTTAATTTTGACCACCTGCCCCTCATTTTGTGGGGATGAGATGAAAATAAAATATCTCGTTTACATAGGAAGCCATCCTGAAAATAGTTGAGTTCTTTTTAATTTTATGAATACTGCATAGTTATAAATTGCTACAATTTAAAAATAAATTAATTTCCTATAATTTGCATGAAAATTTATAAGCAAAATTATTTACTGCATAATTTCAATCTATGTACATTGCTAAACATGTCCAATGACTAATATTTTACAGAATAATATGAACTGTCTAAAAGGTTAAAGCAATTACCTCTATAAATAATAACTTGAAGAAAACAATAAAATTGCACTAACTTCATATAATAACCAAAGAAAATAATACTTTTAAAAACTGTCTAAAAAGATCTATATATATGTTTCATAGATTATACCAAAGCATTTGATAAAGTAAAGCACAAGAAATAATAAAAATGTTAGATGGCATAAACGTTGAAGGCAAAGATCAAAGAATAATTAGAACATGTACTGGCAACAAACAGCTGGAAATCCCACAAGACAACAATTACAGATATGTTCAATTTATGAAGCAAAAGTGACTTAAACTTTTAATTTTAGATGGCAATCACGGTCTAATATAACCTGAAAGACTTGGTCTGAGGCTGAACGGATCGTGCCTGGCCAAGAAGTCGGCAAAACCTGCAAGACAGCAACAGCAACATTACACAAAGTTTGCTGGGAAATGCTATCAGAGACAGACAGACAGACAGAAAGACATACAAACATACATATTACTAATATTTGTAATAAATTAATGTGTAAAATAACAAAATTAATAGAATCACTAATCTGACACTCTTTAGAGTGAAACATAGCATAAAGTTGTGAGAAATCATAGTAGCTTTTACATCTCATCAACCCATTTTGAATTCCCTTATATGATTTCTAGAAATTAAAAGAGCATTAATGATGAGTGAAATCATTACTGAAGAGAGATTTTTTTAAAGTACTATGCCGCTCTTCAACAAAGCTGGTGTTTAATTTTTTGGCAATTTTGGGATACTATTTTTTTTAAAAATACCTACCGAACAATTTCTATAAATTATCTGTAGAGCTCTTTTTTTTCTTCACATTGGCATAATTATATATATTTTTTCTCTTTCAAATTCATCCTTAGCTTCCATTTATTTGCTTCTCACCATTGCTGTAAATCTACCAACAAAAGTTAACTTCGTTCCCAAGTATTTGAACTCTTTCATCTTTAAAACTGACAATTAAATGTAATAGATGACAGTTTGTTAATTTCACACATATAGGGTAAATTGTAAAACTTAAATTTAACAGTTTGTTTATATCATGTTTTAGTTTCTCCAGCTCTCAGTAATCTCTACATGAAATGCCATTCTTAATTTTTAATTTATTTTTAATAATGCTATCCTTAATCAATCCACTGTGTGATTGTCATACCAAATATGATTGTGAGAAAACAAAGTTTAGAATTAATAATTTAATTAACACTGTCTGTTTTTATCCAACAAACAAAGAGAGCAGTTTGTTTTATTGTCTTATACTAAAATAATTATCTTAATTTTTGAAGAAAAGTTTCTCTTTTATTTATACTCTAACTATAACTTAATAAGAATGTCTATAAGATACCACTTCTAACCCATTTTTATCCAGAACTGTATTAATTGTGACTGCAAAAAATTATGTATGTGTGAGAGAGCCATTAATATTACTTATTTCATTTAATTTATTTAATTTTAACATAATTGGTAGCTTAAGGTAATTCTTAATACTATTTGTAATATTGGAATGACATTATAATCTTATTAATATATATATATATATATAATTTTTACCTGTGGCAATCTTACTTAGATCTTTTTGAAGTTAGAATCATGACAAATCATCATCATCAAGTACCAGGCCTGCTGGCATAGTTGATCATGTCTCTCCACAACTTGTGATCTCGACAGTTATTTATGTTGTTGACCATCAGCCAAGCCATTCTCTGAAGCTGTCTGGTATCCTTTCTCTTTGATTCCCTCTATCTCTTCGTCCTTCATGACAAATAGACAATGAATAATTATTAATTCATTTTCAGTATAAAGATTGAAGAAGCTTGAAATGTGGAATTATTATTATAAAATGCATCTAATCACTATTTGAAGATATTCTAAGTTATTCTTTTAGAGAACCTGAAATAATATGGTCTCCATGTTCATGAAAATATTTGACTTTGACTATCCACTCTGCATTTGTGAGGATAAGATGAAAATAAAAAATATTGTTTACATTGGATCCATTTTAAAAGCACAATTATTTACTGCATAATTTCAATCTATGTACATTGCTAAACATGTCCAATGATTAATATTTTACAGAATATTATGAACTGTCTAAAAGGTTAAAGCAATTACCTCTATGAATAATAACTTGAAGAAAAAAATAAAATTGCACTAATTTCATATAATAACCAAAGAAAATAATACTTTTAAAAACTATTTAAAAAGCTCTATATATATATATATATGTTTCATAGATTATACCAAAGCATTTGATAAAGTAAAGCACAAGAAATAATAAAAATTTTAGACGGCATAAACGTTGAAGGCAAAGATCAAAGAATAATTAAAACATGTACTGGCAACAAACAGCTGGAAATCCCACAAGACAACAATTACAGATATGTTCAATTTATGAAGCAAAAGTGACTTACACTTTTAATTTTGGATGGCAATCACGGTCTAATATAACCTGAAAGACTTGGTCTGAGGCTGAACGGATCTTGCCTGGCCAAGAAGTGGGCACAATCTGCAAGACAGCAACAGCAACATTACACAAAGTTTGCTAGGAAATGCTATCAGAGACAGACAGACAGAAAGACATACACACATATATATTACTAATATTTGTAATAAATTAATGTGTAAAATAACAAAATTAATAGAATCACTAATCTGTTATTAAATTAAATTAAATTATTTGACTTTGACTATCCACTCTGTATTTTGTGAGGATAAGATGAAAATAAAAGATATTGTTACATAGGAACCATTTTAATAACAATCGTGGAATTCTTGTTGAATTTTATGCATACTGGATTATTTTTAATTACATTTAAAGACAAATTAATTTCCTATAATTTGCACAAAACGTAGAATCACATATATTTATTAATTAATTTAAATCTATATTCATTGCTAAACACGTCTAATGATTAATATATTGTTTACATAGCATGCGATTTCGAGTAAAATCGTGTTCTATTTTAATTGTATGCATACTGGATAATTTTTAATTGATACCATCTAAAATCAAATTAATTTCATACATTTTGCACAGAACTTAGAAGCACATATATTTATCACATTAGTTTAGATCTATATGCATTGTGAAACATGCCTAATGATTAATATTTTGCAAATTTTTAAAAATTATTTTTAATTTTCACTTTAAAATTGAAGTAACTCGCACTGTAACATCATTGTTACTATGAATCATCGTAATCACAACTTGTGGATATTCTAAGTTATTTTGTTAGAGAAATTTAAATGATATGGCCTCTATATTTCTGAAAATATTTGATTTTGACCACCTATCTTGCATTTTGTGGGGATAAGACGAAAATGAAATATCTTGTTCACTTACAATACATAGTACCGTCTTGAAATCAATTGAGTTCTTATTGAATTGTATGCATACTGGATAATTTTAAAACCATACAATTTATAAACAAATTAATTTCATATAATTTGCACAATACATGTAAGCACATTTATTTATCGCATTAATTCAAGTCTATATGCATTGCTAAACATGTCTAATGATTAATATAGAGTTTAAATAGAACGCCATTTTATTGTGGAGTACTAATTGATCTGTGTGCATAGTTGTTAATTTTAAATTACTACCATTTAAAAACAAATTAATTTCATATAATTTGCACAAAATTTAGAAGCACATTTAGTTATCATATTAATTTAAATCTACATGCAATGCTGAAAATGTCTAATGATTAATTCTTTAGAGAATATTATTAACTGTCTAAAAGTTAAAAGGAATTACCCCTAGGAACAATAACTTGTACTTTACGAAAAATCACACTTTTGTAGTAGCTTCCCTTAATAAGCAAGGGAAATAATACTTTTTAAAATTCATATAAAAGTAATATTTTTTAGTTGGATCATAAATTGAAAGCACATACACTTTGATTGATAAGATTTAATTTTACTGCATTGTAAGACACATTGCCTAATATGTTTTTGTATATTTAAACATAAACATTTTTAAGAAAATATTTTTTTTCAAATGATATGCAAAATTGTTGTACTATTAAAAAATTACAATAGCAAGAGATTTATATAATTAACTATTTTGTATGTAGTTTCAGTGGCCGGGTTTATGAAATTCTAGTGAATATTTATAAACCAACTGCCCAATTTTTCTCTTTGGCTAAGACGCAAGGCTTATAAACCTTGTCCTAGGTGCAAAGCCGTGTTGCCTGCTCTAGCAACACAGACTGTGTCACGTCGGCTACGTGACACAGTAGTCTTTGGGTACTGCTTTGCTACCTCCCATTATGTCAAAGTTTGAACAGAAAAATTGGGGGGGTGGAAGATGCGTAGTCGGACTAGGGTAACACCCGATGTTCTTAGTGCCGAGATTGCAATCGGCACGTCTGTGTGCTGTTGAATCTGGGCTAGTTTCCACTAGCTAGGCAGCCCTAGCCTAGGGCATCAGTCTTAGTGAGGTGGGGATCCTGGGGACAGCAGCCCTTCCATTTACACAAATGACATGAATGGTTATCCCCTTAACTTCTGTTCCCTACATTTCCTGTGGAGTGTGAAAATACACGAGAATGTGCCCCTGTATGACGTAGGCACAAGTAAATCCTCAGACCTGTTTGATGACATATGCTCTTATTAGAATTATTGGTGTCTTATTCTTTATAATCTATTTCTGAAGCATTAAGTAAAGTAAGCCTGAGTAGCAGACGCACAGAAGCGAGAGTATCCAGTAGAGATGTGGATTCTGTGATACGGTGTGTGACTAGCCGAGCGAGATGTATGATCGCTGGCCGCTGTGAATAATTGTACATAGTTGCCATTGTTAGGGTTGTCGGAATAAAGATACATGATCTTTCAACATCAGCAGTGTGCAGACATTATTGATAACATTGATTTAATTATAACAGTCACTACCTATGCCAAAGCGCTGAATCGAACTGGAAGTTGTCGCGGCCCATACCATACGGAGATTAAACAAAACTGTTCAGTCAGATTACAGCCGAAGTACTAGTTGAGGACGCGAGAACCTGACAGCTGAGACGAAGAGGTGAGCGCACGTTGACCACTGCACGTTTTTGTACCTTGTCAACGTCACCATGGTTCACGTTGGTATCGACACAAGCAGAGAAAGAACGATGTTGTCATAAACGGTGTACTACAGAGGGCTGTTATTAAAGACTGTTCAAATGGTGCTGGCAGGTCATTTGCATTGGCCTATCATTCCATTACCAATATTCATACCATTGTCATCGCCTAACATCATTTCAAACCTGTTACATGTGAATCATGGAATCAAGTTAAGTTGAGTTTTAAGTTTAAGTTAAGTTAAGTTTTAAGTTTAAGTTAAGTTAAGTTTTAAGATTAAGTTAAGTTGTAAGTTTAAGTTAAGTTAATATTTAAGTTTTAATCTAAGTTAAGTTGTAAGTTTTAATTTAAGTTGAGTTTTAAGTTTAAGTTAAGTTAATTTTTAAGTTTAAGTTAAGTTTAATTTAAGTTAAGTTTTAAGTTTACGTTAAGTTTAAGTTAAGTTAAGTTTTAAGTTTAAGTTAAGTTTTACGTTAACGTTAAGTTAAGTCTTAAGTTTAAGTTAAGTGAAGTTTTATGTTTAATTTAAGTTAAGTTTAAGTTTAAGTTAAGTTTTAAATTTTAAGTTAAGTTAAGTTTTAATTTTAAGTTAAGTTGAGTTTTAAGTTTAAGTTAAGTTGAGTTGTAAGTTTAAGTTAAGTTAAGTTTAAGTTTAGTTAGGTTTTAAGTTTAAGTTAAGTTTTAAGTTTAAGTTAAGTTTTACGTTTACGTTAAGTTAAATCTTAAGTTTAAGTTAAGTTAAGTCTTAAGTTTAAGTTAAGTTTTAAGTTTAAGTTAAGTTAAGTTTGAAGTTTAAGTTAAGTTAAAATGTGTTTTAAGTTTTAGTAATGTTGTGTTTTAAGTTGAAGTTAAGTTGATTTTTAAGTTTAAGTTAAGTTTAAGTTAAGTTTAAGTTAAGTTAAGTTTTAAGTTTAAGTTAAGTTTTACGTTAACGTTAAGTTAAGTCTTAAAATTAAGTTAAGTTAAGTTTTATGTTTAATTTAAGTTAAGTTTAAATTTAAGTTAAGTTTTAAGTTTAAGTTAAGTTGTGCTTTAAGTTTTAGTAATGTTGTGTTTTAAGTTTAAGAAAAGTTAAGTTTTAAGTTTAAGTTAAGTTAAGTTTTAAGATTAAGTTAAATTTTTAGTATAAGTTAAGTTTTAAGTTTAAGTTAAGTTAAATTTTAAGTTTAAATTAAGTTGTGTTTTAAGTTTTAGTAATGTTGTGTTTTAAGTTTAAGTTTAGTTGAATTTTAAGTTTAAGTTAAGTTTTAAGTTTAAGTTAAGTTAAGTTTTAAGTTTAAGTTTAAGTTAAGTTTTAAGTTTAAGTTAAGTTAAGTTTTAAGTTAAAATCAATTTAAGTTTTATGTTCAAGTTAAGTTAAGTTTTAAGATTAGGTTAAGTTTTACGTTTATGTTAAGTTAAGTCTTAAGTTTAAGTTAAGTTAAGTCTTAAGTTTAAGTTAAGTTAAGTTTTAAGTTTAAGTTAAGTTTTAATTTTAAGTTAAATTAAGTTGAGTTTTAAGTTTAAATTAATTTGAGTTTTAAGTTTAAATTAAGTTGAGTTTTAAGTTTAAGTTAAGTTGAGTTTTAAGTTTAAGTAAGTTAAGTTAATTTATAAGTTTAATTTAAGCTAATTTTTTAGTTTTAGATAAGTTTTAAGTTTAAGTTAAGTTTTAAGTTTACGTTAATTTAATTTAAGTTTGAAATTTAAGTTAAACAGATTTAAGTTTAAGTTAAGTTAAGTTTTAAGATGAAGTTAATTTAAGTTTTAAGTAAAGTTAAATTTTAAGTTAAGTTAAGTTTAAGTTAAGTTTATGTTTAAGTTAAGTTAAGTTTTATGTTTAAGTTAAGTTAAAGTTAATTTAAATTTTAAGTTGAAGTTAAGTTTTACGTTTACGTTAAGTTAAGTCTTAAGTTTAAGTTAAGTTAAGTTTTAAGTTTAAGTTAAGTTAAGTTTTAAGTTTAAGTTAAGTTAAGTTTTAAGTTTAAGTTAAGTTGTGTTTTAAGTTTTAGTAATGTTGTGTTTTAAGTTTAAGTTAAGTTGATTTTTAAGTTTAAGTTAAGTTTTAAGTTTAAGTTAAGTTATGTTTTAAGTTAAAGTTAAGTTATGTTTAAAGTTTAAGTTAAGTAAAGTTTTATATTTAATTTAAGTTAAGCTTTAAGTTTAAGTTAAGTTTAAAGTATAAGTTAAGTTAATTTTTAAGTTAAGTTATGTTTTAAGTTAAAGTTAAGTTAATTTTTAAGTTTATGTTAAGTTTTAAGTTTACGTTAAGTTAAGTGCTAAGTTATAGTTAAGTTACGTTTTAAGTTTAAGTTGAGTTTTAAGTTTAAGATAAGTTTTAAGTTTAAGTTAAGTTAAGTTTTATGTTTAATTTAAGTTAAATTTAAGTTTAAGTTAAGTTTTAAGTTTAAGTTAAGTCAAGTTAAGTTAAGTTTTAAGGAAAGTTAAATTTTAAGTTACGTTAAGTATAAGTTAAGTTAAGTTTATGTTTAAGTTAAGTTAAGTTTTAAGTTTAAGTTAAGTTAAGTTTTAAGTTTAAGTTCAGTTTAAGTTCAGTTTAAGTTAAATTAAGTTTTCAGTTTAAGTTAAGTTTTCAGTTCAAGTTAATTTAACTTTTAAGTTTAAATTAAGTTATGTTGAGTAATAAGTTTAAATTAAGTTGAGTTTTAAGTTTAAGTTAAGTTAAGTTTTAAGTAAAGTTAAATTTTAGTTAAGTTAATTTTAAGTTAAGTTGAGTTTATGTTTAAGTTAAGTTAAGTTTTACGTTTAAGTTAAGTTATGTAAGTTTTAAGTTTAAGTTAAGTTTAAGTTAAGTTTAGTTTTAAGTTTAAGTTAAGTTGTGTTTTAAGTTTTAGTAATGTTGTGTTTTAAGTTTAAGTTAAGATGTTTTTAAAGTTTAAGTTAAGTTTTAAGTTTAAGTTAAGTTAAGTTTTAAGTATAAGTTAAGTTACGTTAAGTTTTAAGTTTAAGTTAAGTTAAGTTAAGTTTTAAGTAAAGTTAAATTTTAAGTTAAGTTAAGTTTAAGTTAAGTTAAGTTAAGTTTTAAGTTTAAGTTAAGTTTTATGTTTAATTTAAGTTAAGTTTTAAGTTTAAGTTTAGTGATAAGTTTAAGTTAAGTTGTGTTTTAACTTTTAGTAATGTTGTGTTTTAAGTTTAAGTTAAGTCAAGTTTTAAGTTTAAGTTTAAGTTAAGTTAAATTTTAAGTATAATTTAAGTTTTAAGTTTAAGTTAAGTTAAGTTTTAAGTTTAAATTAAGTTGTGTTTTAAGTTTAAATTAAGTTGTTTTAAGTTTTAGTAATGTTGTGTTTTAAGTTTAATTTAAGTTGATTTTTAAGTTTAAGTTAAGTTTTAAGTTTAAGTTAAGTTAAGTTGAGTTTTAAGTTTAAATTAAGTTGAGTTTTAAGTTTAAATTAAGTTCCGTTTTAAGTTTAAGTTAAGATACGTTTTAAGTTTAAGTTAAGTTAAGTTTTAAGATTAAGTTAATTTGTAAGTTTTAATTTAACTTGAGTTTTAAGTTTAAGTTAAGTTAATTTTTAAGTTTAAGTTAAGTTTAATTTAAGTTAAGTTTTAAGTTTACGTTAAGTTTTACGTTAACGTTAAGTTAAGTCTTAAATTTAAGTTAAGTGAAGTTTTATGTTTAACTTAAGTTAAGTTTAAGTTTAAGTTAAGTTTTACATTTTAAGTTAAGTTTTACATTTTAAGTTAAGTTAAGTTTTAATTTTAAGTTAAGTTGAGTTTTAAGTTTAAGTTAAGTTGAGTTTTAAGTTTAAGTTAAGTTAAGTTTTAAGTTTAGTTAGGTTTTAAGTTTAAGTTAAGTTTTAGGTTTAAGTTAAGTTTTACGTTTACGTTAAGTCTTAATTTTAAGTTAAGTTAAGTCTTAAGTTTAAGATAAGTTGTGTTTTAAGTTTTAGTAATGTTGTATTTTAAGTTTAAGTTAAGTTAAGTTAAGTTTTAAGTTTAAGTTAAGTTTTACGTTAACGTTAAGTTAAGTCTTAAGTTTAAGTTAAGTTGTGTTTTAAGTTTTAGTAATGTTGATTTTTAAGTTTAAGTTAAGTTTTAAATTTAAGTTAAGTTTTACGTTAACGTTAAGTTAAGTCTTAGTTTAAGTTAAGTTAAGTTTTATGTTTAATTTAAGTTAAGTTTAAAGTTTAAGTTAAGTTTTAAGTTTAAGTTAAGTTGTGCTTTAAGTTTTAGTAATGTTGTGTTATAAGTTTAAGATAAGTTAAGTTTTAAGTTTAAGTTTAGTTAAGTTTTAAGATTAAGTTAAGTTAAATTTTAAGTATAAGTTAAGTTTTAAGTTTAAGTTATGTTAAATTTTAAGTTAAAATTAAGTTGTGTTTTAAGTTTTAGTAATGTTACGTTTTAAGTTTAAGTTGAGTTTAAAGTTTAAGCTAAGTTAAGTTTTATGTTTAATTTAAGTTAAATTTAAGTTTAAGTTACGTTTTAAGTTTAAGTTAAGTAAAGTTAAGTTAAGTTTTAAGGAAAGTTAAATTTTAAGTTAAGTTAAGTATAAGTTAAGTTAAGTTTATGTTTAAGTTAAGTTAAGTTTTAAGTTTAAGTTAAGTTAAGTTTTAAGTTTAAGTTTAAGTTAAGTCAAGTTAAGTTAAGTTTTAAGGAAAGTTAAATTTTAAGTTAAGTTAAGTATAAGTTAAGTTAAGTTTATGTTTAAGTTAAGTTAAGTCTTAAGTTTAAGTTAAGTTTTACGTTTAAGTTAAGTTTTAAGCTTAAGTTAAGTTAAGTTTTATGTTTAATTTAAGTTAAATTTAAGTTTAAGTTAAGTTTTAAGTTTAAGTTAAGTCAAGTTAAGTTAAGTTTTAAGGAAAGTTAAATTTTAAGTTACGTTAAGTATAAGTTAAGTTAAGTTTATGTTTAAGTTAAGTTAAGTTTTAAGTTTAAGTTACGTTAAGTTTTAAGTTTAAGTTAAGTTAAGTTAAGTTTTAAGTAAAGTTAAATTTTAAGTTAAGTTAAGTTTAAGTTAAGTTAAGTTTTAAGTTTAAGTTAAGTTTTATGTTTAAGTTAAGTTAAGTTTTTAAGTTTAAGTTAAGTTAAGTTTTAAGTTTAAGTTTAAGTTCAGTTTAAGTTAAGTTAAGTTTTCAGTTTAAGTTAAGTTTTAAGTTTAAGTTAAGTTTTACATTAACGTTAAGTTAAGTCTTAAGTTTAAGTTAAGTTTTACGTTTAAGTTAAGTTTTAAGTTTAAGTTAAGTTGTGTTTTAAGTTTTAGTAATGTTGTGTTTTAAGTTTAAGTTAAGTCAAGTTTTAAGTTTAAGTTAAGTTTTAAGTTCAAGTTAATTTAACTTTTAAGTTTAAATTAAGTTATGTTGAGTAATAAGTTTAAATTAAGTTGAGTTTTAAGTTTAAGTTAAGTTAAGTTTTAAGTAAAGTTAAATTTTAAGTTAAGTTAATTTTAAGTTAAGTTGAGTTTATGTTTAAGTTAAGTTGAGTTTTACGTTTAAGTTAAGTTATGTTAAGTTTAAAGTTTAAGTTAAGTTTAAGTTAAGTTAAGTTTTAAGTTTAAGTTAAGTTGTGTTTTAAGTTTTAGTAATGTTGTGTTTTAAGTTTAAGTTAAGTTGAGTTTTAAGTTTAAGTTAAGTTAAGTTTTAAGTTTAAGTTAAGTTAAGTTTTAAGTTTAAGTTAAGTTAAGTTTTATGTTTAATTTAAGTTAAGTTTTAAGTTTAAGTTTAGTTATAAGTTTAAGTTAAGTTGTGTTTTAACTTTTAGTAATGTTGTGTTTTAAGTTTTAGTAATGTTGTGTTTTAAGTTTAATTTAAGTTGATTTTTAAGTTTAAGTTAAGTTTTAAGTTTAAGTTAAGTTAAGTTGAGTTTTAAGTTTAAATTAAGTTGAGTTTTAAGTTTAAATTAAGTTACGTTTTAAGTTTAAGTTAAGTTAAGTTTTAAGATTAAGTTAATTTGTAAGTTTTAATTTAACTTGAGTTTTAAGTTTAAGTTAAGTTAATTTTTAAGTTTAAGTTAAGTTTAATTAAGTTAAGTTTTAAGTTTACGTTAAGTTTTACGTTAACGTTAAGTTAAGTCTTAAATTTAAGTTAAGTGAAGTTTTATGTTTAACTTAAGTTAAGTTTAAGTTTAAGTTAAGTTTTACATTTTAAGTTAAGTTTTACATTTTAAGTTAAGTTAAGTTTTAATTTTAAGTTAAGTTGAGTTTTAAGTTTAAGTTAAGTTGAGTTTTAAGTTTAAGTTAAGTTAAGTTTTAAGTTTAGTTAGGTTTTAAGTTTAAGTTAAGTTTTAGGTTTAAGTTAAGTTTTACGTTTACGTTAAGTCTTAAGTTTAAGTTAAGTTAAGTCTTAAGTTTAAGATAAGTTGTGTTTTAAGTTTTAGTAATGTTGTATTTTAAGTTTAAGTTAAGTTAAGTTAAGTTTTAAGTTTAAGTTAAGTTTTACGTTAACGTTAAGTTAAGTCTTAAGTTTAAGTTAAGTTGTGTTTTAAGTTTTAGTAATGTTGATTTTTAAGTTTAAGTTAAGTTTTAAATTTAAGTTAAGTTTTACGTTAACGTTAAGTTAAGTCTTAGTTTAAGTTAAGTTAAGTTTTATGTTTAATTTAAGTTATGTTTAAAGTTTAAGTTAAGTTTTAAGTTTAAGTTAAGTTGTGCTTTAAGTTTTAGTAATGTTGTGTTATAAGTTTAAGATAAGTTAAGTTTTAAGTTTAAGTTTAGTTAAGTTTTAAGATTAAGTTAAGTTAAATTTTAAGTATAAGTTAAGTTTTAAGTTTAAGTTAAGTTAAATTTTAAGTTAAAATTAAGTTGTGTTTTAAGTTTTAGTAATGTTACGTTTTAAGTTTAAGTTGAGTTTAAAGTTTAAGCTAAGTTAAGTTTTATGTTTAATTTAAGTTAAATTTAAGTTTAAGTTACGTTTTAAGTTTAAGTTAAGTAAAGTTAAGTTAAGTTTTAAGGAAAGTTAAATTTTAAGTTAAGTTAAGTATAAGTTAAGTTAAGTTTATGTTTAAGTTAAGTTAAGTTTTAAGTTTAAGTTAAGTTAAGTTTTAAGTTTAAGTTTAAGTTAAGTCAAGTTAAGTTAAGTTTTAAGGAAAGTTAAATTTTAAGTTAAGTTAAGTATAAGTTAAGTTAAGTTTATGTTTAAGTTAAGTTAAGTCTTAAGTTTAAGTTAAGTTAAGTTTTACGTTTAAGTTAAGTTTTAAGCTTAAGTTAAGTTAAGTTTTATGTTTAATTTAAGTTAAATTTAAGTTTAAGTTAAGTTTTAAGTTTAAGTTAAGTCAAGTTAAGTTAAGTTTTAAGGAAAGTTAAATTTTAAGTTACGTTAAGTATAAGTTAAGTTAAGTTTATGTTTAAGTTAAGTTAAGTTTTAAGTTTAAGTTACGTTAAGTTTTAAGTTTAAGTTAAGTTAAGTTAAGTTTTAAGTAAAGTTAAATTTTAAGTTAAGTTAAGTTTAAGTTAAGTTAAGTTTTAAGTTTAAGTTAAGTTTTATGTTTAAGTTAAGTTAAGTTTTTAAGTTTAAGTTAAGTTAAGTTTTAAGTTTAAGTTTAAGTTCAGTTTAAGTTAAGTTAAGTTTTCAGTTTAAGTTAAGTTTTAAGTTTAAGTTAAGTTTTACATTAACGTTAAGTTAAGTCTTAAGTTTAAGTTAAGTTTTACGTTTAAGTTAAGTTTTAAGTTTAAGTTAAGTTGTGTTTTAAGTTTTAGTAATGTTGTGTTTTAAGTTTAAGTTAAGTCAAGTTTTAAGTTTAAGTTAAGTTTTAAGTTCAAGTTAATTTAACTTTTAAGTTTAAATTAAGTTATGTTGAGTAATAAGTTTAAATTAAGTTGAGTTTTAAGTTTAAGTTAAGTTAAGTTTTAAGTAAAGTTAAATTTTAAGTTAAGTTAATTTTAAGTTAAGTTGAGTTTATGTTTAAGTTAAGTTGAGTTTTACGTTTAAGTTAAGTTATGTTAAGTTTAAAGTTTAAGTTAAGTTTAAGTTAAGTTAAGTTTTAAGTTTAAGTTAAGTTGTGTTTTAAGTTTTAGTAATGTTGTGTTTTAAGTTTAAGTTAAGTTGAGTTTTAAGTTTAAGTTAAGTTAAGTTTTAAGTTTAAGTTAAGTTAAGTTTTAAGTTTAAGTTAAGTTAAGTTTTATGTTTAATTTAAGTTAAGTTTTAAGTTTAAGTTTAGTTATAAGTTTAAGTTAAGTTGTGTTTTAACTTTTAGTAATGTTGTGTTTTAAGTTTTAGTAATGTTGTGTTTTAAGTTTAATTTAAGTTGATTTTTAAGTTTAAGTTAAGTTTTAAGTTTAAGTTAAGTTAAGTTGAGTTTTAAGTTTAAATTAAGTTGAGTTTTAAGTTTAAATTAAGTTACGTTTTAAGTTTAAGTTAAGATACGTTACAAGTTAAAGTTAAGTTAAGTTTTAAGATTAAGTTAATTTGTAAGTTTTAATTTAAGTTGAGTTTTAAGTTTAAGTTAAGTTAATTTTTAAGTTTAAGTTCAGTTTAATTTAAGTTAAGTTTTAAGTTTACGTTAAGTTTTACATTTTAAGTTAAGTTAAGTTTTAATTTTAAGTTAAGTTGAATTTAAGTTTAAGTTAAGTTGAGTTTTAAGTTTAAGTTATGTTAAGTTTTAAGTTTAAGGTTAGTTAGGTTTAAGTTTAAGTTAAGTTTTAGGTTTAAGTTAAGTTTACGTTTACGTTAAGTCTTAAGTTTAAGTTAAGTTAAGTCTTAAGTATAAGTTAAGTTAAGTCTTAAGTTTAAGTTAAGTTAAGTTTTAAGTTTAAGTTAAGTTGTGTTTTAAGTTTTAGTAATGTTGTGTTTTAAGTTTAAGTTAAGTTGATTTTTAAGTTTAAGTTAATTTTTAAGTTTAAGTTAAGTTATGTTTTAAGTTAAAGTTAAGTTAATTTTTAAGTTTATGTTAAGTTTTAAGTTTAGGTTAAGTTAAGTGCTAAGTTAAAGTTAAGTTACGTTTTAAGTTTAAGTTGAGTTTTAAGTTTAAGTTAAGTTAAATTTTAAGTTAAAATTAAGTTGTGTTTTAAGTTTTAGTAATGTTGTGTTTTAAGTTTAAGTTAAGTTGAATTTTAAGTTTAAGTTAGGTTTTAAGTTTAAGTTAAGTTACGTTAAGTTAATTCATAAGTTTAATTTAAGCTAATTTTTTTAGTTTTAGATAAGTTAAGTTTTAAGTTTAAGTTAAGTTTTACGTTTACGTTAAGTTAAGTCTTAAGTTTAAGTTAAGTTTTAAGTTTAAGTTAAGTTTTACATTAACGTTAAGTTAAGTCTTAAGTTTAAGTTAAGTTAAGTTTAATGTTTAAGTTAAGTTGTGTTTTAACTTTTAGTGATGTTGGGTTTTAAGTTTAAGTTAAGTTAAGTTTTAAGTTTACGTTAAGTTAAGTTTTAAGTTTAAGTTTAAGTTTAAGTTAAGTTAAGTTAAATTAAGCTAAATTTTAAGTATAAGTTAAGTTTTAAGTTTAAATGAAGTTGTGTTTTAAGTTTAAATTAAGTTCTGTTTTAAGTTTTAGTAATGTTGTGTTTTAAGTTAAATTTAAGTTGATTTTTCAGTTTAAGTTAAGTTTTAAGTTTAAGTTAAGTTGAGTTTTAAGTTTAAATTAAGTTGAGTTTCAAGTTTAACTTAAGTTGAGTTTTAAGTTTAAGTTGAGTTTTAAGTTTAAGTTAAGTTATGTTAAGTTAATTTATAAGTTTAATTTAAGCTAATTTTTTAGTTTTAGATAAGTTAAGTTTTAAGTTTAAGTTAAGTTTTAAGTTTACGTTAAACAGATTTAAGTTTAAGTTAAGTTAAGTTTTAAGTTTAAGTTAAGTTAAGTTTTAAGTAAAGTTAAGTTGTGTTTTAAGTTTTAGTAATGTTGTGTTTTAAGTTTAAGTTAAGTTGTTTTTTAAGTTTAAGTTAAGTTTTAAGATTAAGTTAAGTTAAGTTTATGTTTAAGTTAAATTAAGTTTTAAGTTTAAGTTAAGTTATGTTAAGTTTTAAGTTTAAGTTAAGATGTGTTTTAAGTTTTAGTAATTTTATGTTTTAAGTTTAAGTTAAGTTGATTTTTAAGTTTAAGTTAAACAGATTTAAGTTTAAGTTAAGTTAAGTTTTAAGTTTAAGTTAAGTTAAGTTTTAAGTAAAGTTAAGTTGTGTTTTAAGTTTTAGTAATGTGTTTTAAGTTTAAGTTAAGTTGTTTTTTAAGTTTAAGTTAAGTTTTAAGATTAAGTTAAGTTAAGTTTATGTTTAAGTTAAATTAAGTTTTAAGTTTAAGTTAAGTTATTTTAAGTTTTAAGTTTAAGTTAAGATGTGTTTTAAGTTTTAGTAATGTTATGTTTTAAGTTTAAGTTAAGTTGAATTTTAAGTTTAAGTTAAGTTTTAAGTTTAAGTTAAGTTAAGTTTTAAGTTTAAGTTAAGTTATGTTTTAAGTTAAAGTTAAGTTAATTTTTAACTTTATGTTAAGTTTTAAGTTTAGGTTAAGTTAAGTGCTAAGTTAAAGTTAAATTACGTTTTAAGTTTAAGTTGAGTTTTAAGTTTAATTTAAGTTAAGTTTTAAGTTTAATTTAAGTTTTAAGTTTAATTTTAAGTTTTAAGTTTAATTTTAAGTTAAGTTTTAAGTTTAAATTAAGTTTTAAGTTTAAGTTAAGTTAAGATTTAAGTTTAAGTTAAGATTAAGTTAAGTTAAGGTTAAGTTAAGTTTCACGTTTACGTTAAGTTAAGTTTTAAGTTTAAGTTAAGTTAAGTTTTAAGTTTAAGTTAAGTTAAGTTAAATTTTAAGTTTAAGTTAAGTTAAGTTTCAAGTTTAAGTTAAGTTAAGTTTTAAGTTTAAGTTAAGTTGAGTTTTAAGTTTTAGTAAAGTTGTGTTTAAGTTTAAGTTAAGTTGAGATTTAAGTTAAGTTAAGCTTTAAGTTTAAGTTATGTTAAGTTTTAAGTTTAAGTTTAAATTAAGTTAAGTTGAGTTTTAAGTTTAAATTAAGTTGAGTTTTAAGTTTAAGTTAAGTTGAGATTTAAGTTTAAGTTAAGTTAAGTTTTAAGTTTAAGATGAAATAAATTTTAAGTTTAAGTTAAGTTAGGTTAAGTTAATTTTTAAGTTTAATTTATGCTAATTTTTTAGTTTAAGATAAGTTAAGTTTTAAATTTAAGTAAAGTTTTAAGTTTACGTTAATTTAGGTTATGTTATAAGTTTAAGTTAAGCAGATTTAAGTTTATGTTATGTTAAGTTTTAAGTTTAAGTTAAGTTGAGTTTTGAGTTTAAGTTAAGTTAAGATTTACTTTTAAATTAAGTTAAGATTTACTTTTAAATTAAGTTAAGTTTAAGTTAAGTTAAATTTTAAGTTAAGTTTAAGTTAAGTTCAGTTTATGTTTAAGTTAAGTTAAATTTTAAGTTTAAGTTAAGTTTTAAGTTTAAGTTAAATTAAGTTTCAAGTTTAAGTTAAGTTATGTTTTAAGTTAAAGTTAAGTTAAGTTTTATGTTCAAGCTAATTAAAGTTTTAAGTTTAAATTAAGTTATGTTGAGTAATAAGTTTAAATTAAGTTGAGTTTTAAGTTTAAGTTAAGTTTTAAGTTTTAGATGAATTACATTTTAATTTTAAGTTAAGTTAGGTTAAGTTAATTTTTAAGTTTAATTTAAGCTAATTTTTTAGTTTAAGATAAGTTAAGTTTTAAGTTTAAGTTAAGTTTTAAGTTTAACTTAAACAGATTTAAGTTTAAGTTAAGTTAAGTTTTAAGTTTAACTTAAACAGTTTTAAGTTTAAGTTAAGTTAAGTTTTAAGTTGATGTTAAGTTGAGTTTTAAGTAAAGTTACATTTTAAGTTAAGTTAAGTTTATGATTAAGTTAAGTTAAGTTTTAAGTTTAAGTTTAATTTAAGTTGGATTTTAAGTTTTAGTAATGTTGTGTTTTAAGTTTAAGTTAAGTTAAGTTTAATTTTAAGTTAAGTTTTAAGTTTAAGTTAAGTTTTAAGTTTAAGTTAAGTTAAGTTTTAAGTTTAAGTTAAGTTAAGTTTTAAGTTTAAGTTAAGTTAAGTTAAGTTAAATTTTAAGTATAAGTTAAGTTTTAAGCTTAAGTTAAGTTAAATTTTAAGTTTGAGTTAAGTTGTGTTTTAAGTTTTAGTAATGTTGTGTTTTAAGTTTAAGTTAAGTTGATTTGTAAGTTTAAGTTAAGTTTTAAGTTTAAGTTAAGTTAAGTTGAGTTTTAAGTTTAAATTAAGTTGAGTTTTAAGTTTAAATTAAGTTGAGTTTTAAGTTTAAATTAAGTTGAGTTTTAAGTTTAAGTTGAGTTTTAAGTTTAAGTTAAGTTAAATTTTAAGTTCAAGTTTAAGTTGAGTTTAAAGTTTAAGTTAAGTTGAGTTTAAAGTTTAAGTTCAGTTGAGTTTAAAGTTTAAGTTAAGTTGAGTATAAAGTTTAAGTTAAGTTGAGTTTTACGTATAAGTTAAGTTGAGTTTTACATTCAAGTTAAGTTGAGTTTTAAGTTTAAGTTTAAGTTAAGTTTTCAGTTAATTTAAGTTTTCATTTAAGTTTAAGTTGAGTTTTGATTTTAAGTTGAGTTTTAAATGTAAGTTTAAGCTGAGTTTTAATTTTTGGTTTGCGAGTTTTGGTTTGCCAGTTGCGAGTTTTGGTTTGCGGTTAAACATTAACATAAAAGTTACAGTAAAATTTAAAGTAAAAGTTAATGTAAAAGTTAAAGTAAAAGTTAAAGTTAAAGTAAAATTAAAAGATAAATTAAAAGTTAAAGTAAAAGTTTAAGTAAAAGTTTAAGTAAAAGTTTCAGTAAAAGTAAAAGTTAAATTTAAAGTAAAAGTTAAAGTAAAATTTAAGGTAAAATTTAAAGTAAAAGTTAGAGATAAATTAAAAGTTAAAGTTAATGTTAAAGTAAAAGTAAAAGTAAAAAGTAAAAGTTAAAGTAAAAGTAAAAGTTAAAGTTAAAGTAAAAGTTAAAGTTACAGTAAAATTTAAAGTAAAAGTTAAAGTAAAAGTTAAAGTAAACGTTAAAGAAAAAGATAAAGTAAAAGATAAAGTAAAAGATAAAGTAAACGTTAAAGTTACAGTAAAATTTAAAGTAAACGTTAAAGTAAAAGATAAAGTAAAAGTTAATGTAAAAGTTGAAGTAAAAGTTAAATCAAAATTGAAAGATAAAGTAAAAGTTAAAGTAAAAGTAAAAGTTAAGTAAAAGTTAAAGTAAAAGTTAAAGAAAATGTTAAAGTAAAAGTTAAAGTAAATGTTAAAGTAAAAGTTAAAGTAAATGTTAAAGTAAAAGTTAAAGTAAATGTGAAAGTAAAAGTGACATTAAAAGTTAAAGTAAAGTGAGTAAAAGTAAAGTAATAGTAAAAGTAAAAGTTAAGGTAAAGGTAAGGTTAAAATAAAAGTAAAGGTAAGAGTGAGTGAGTGAGTGTGTGCATGTGCGTTTGCGTTTTCAGGCGTGGGTGAATTTTGATTTCTTCTCAGATTTTCACATTGAATCATTGAATGATCTTTGTGTTGTTTATTTTCGTTTTTCAAAACAACTTTTTTTTCACAGGTCTGTCTTCTGTGTCCACTCTATGGCCATGTTTGGCATTGGTAGCATTAAGCTGGCGAAGGAGAACTGCTTTCGGGGTAACTGAAAGTAGTATGGCCATAAAGATCATGGCAGTTACTAAAGCGAATCCATGGCTCGAAATACAACCTTTTACTCACGTGTGTTTTCTGAGGGATTTGATCAAGTAGATCAAAGGGGTTCAAAGACAGTGGTTGGTGTCATTAAAGATTTCAAGACTAACAAGTGTATGTTTCATCTTCGTGCCTGGATACTTAACACCAGGAAGTAGACACCAGCGACAATGAAAATTTCATGGTGGTCATAGGAAAAAACAGTGACAGTTTGACAAGAAACCAAAGCGTAAGTTTACCAAAGTCGAAGCAGCTCGCAATGGAGCTCCACGAGACACAGAAAGCAACTGACACTGAAGAGGAGCTGCCCACCGCCCACACCTGGCCAGCTCGTCATAGACACCAGCGAGTCCGAAGAAGAAACACCATCCTGGGCAGAGAGAACAAAATAACACAATCTGAGAATCAAGCACGTTTCAGAACCAAGAAGTGTTTAAATAATTGATTGTTTTAAATTAACATGTGCATATTAATAATAGTAAGTTTTGATCTAAATAATCTGCTTACTATAAAAACGGCTTATCTTATATGTCTATTTATTAATGTTAGGGGACTCTGGTTCAAAGTGAATAAAATCACCATATTTCTCCCTCCACGCTGTATGTTTAATATTGTAGTGCCTCTCACCTCTTCAGTAATCAAGAAAAGACGATGGTCATATGTTAGACATGTGATTAGGAGAGATAATAACCGAATAACAAAGCAAGCCCTCATATGGGAAACAACGGGTAAGAGGAAAAGATGCCGACCCAGAGAGACACTGACACATTGTTCAGAGAGGCAAGAAAAGCAGGAGTAGGCTCCCTCAGTGAGATAGAGTTGCTTGCACGGAACAAATGGCGAGATTTGATAGAATATCTTTACAAGAATTGAAATCTGCTAGAATACAAATTTAGATAAGAGAAACAGTATCTGAGTCTATGCCCTATGGGCCGGCAACGGCTCGGAAGGTCAATAGATAGCTAGATAGATATCACCTCCACTGATCGTCCACTTACTGACTCCAAATTATGTGCGCCTCAGCTTGAATTTCTTTCTTACTTGTCTATATGCGGATTCTTTAATCACACTTATTTCGGCTATAGTGTCAATCAATGCTCTAAACGTATGTCTATCTATCTTAACTACACACAAACTTGGGTCTCCCTTCATATTTTACTGTTAGGCCAATCATAATTTCTCTCACTCTTTGGGGCCTGAGTCCAAGAGCGAGGTGTTAGTTTCCCTGTTTGAATCCATGACTCATCTTAGTTCTATTATATGGTGATCTATGATCTCTTAGATTGTTTCCACATTGCGGCCTCAGTACATCGCGAATTGTTCAAAAATTCAAAATTGAGGAATTATTATTTAAAAAAAACACTATTTTATGTATGTTATTTATACTATTCATATTTTATTTGCATGTTTGAAACTATTCTTTAATGTTCTAATGATAACATATGCACTTATATGGTTTCATATACACTTATTGATATTATACATACAAAAAAAAATGTACGTATGTTAAAAATGAGAGGGTGACACTACTTCGCGGTTTTTCACTTATCGCGGCGGGTTCTGGTCCCTATTAACCGCGATAACTGAGGGATTACTGTACTCTTGTCTACAATTTCGAGCAATATGACCAAGTTTACCGCAATTAAAACATCTCTTGTTCTCTACGAATCATTCTATTCTTTGTTGTGGTCTTCTAACACTTCTATCCCATCTGTGTCTGGCATGATCTATTTCCATTGGTATATGTTCTGCTTCTCTATCCCCTCTATTCTGAACATGTCTGTCTTTATCCCCATTTGTGGGTGACTCAATTCTCTTGTTGAACCTATGTTCCTGGTTTCCTCATGTCTTGTGCACCTTGGAATGTTTGAATTGTCTTCAATGGCACATCTTTTCAAATGGTTTTCTTCTTTAATTGGTAAATCCAATGTTTAATTGATTGTCTTCAGCTCATTTCTAAGCAAATACAATCTTAACCTCCTGTTGTTTAACTCTTCAATAAAAATAGTTATTATCTGAAACTGGATATCCTCATTCCTTTCACCTGACACAGCGCAAATGCTCTTTCCGCTAAACTAATCAGTCTCCATACGTACACACGGCTTCCCCTTCTTTTTGCTTCATTTTGTGTAATCTTGCAAATAAATCTTGTGGACTCCTTTCTTCTGCATACCTCAACTGTTCATATTTGTTCGCACTCGCCCACGTTTCCACGGGTACTGACTCTAACCTACTTATGAACGCAGACACTTCATCTGAACTGGTCTGAAATGCTATATTCCTTAGTTCTTTATTTTTCGTTTAGTGAGCTAATTTTTTCTATATTTTCTATCCATGCTCTAAATTTCGATGGTTCTCCTTTGAACGTGGTAGTCAATTGTTAATATTTTGATAGTTCATTGCTATCCTCAACTCAATTACCGTTTCAGTTGATAATCGCATCGCCTCATTGGCAGGATCTAAGGTTGTTGCCATGTTATTTTTAGCACGAATACAATTTCTCACTTCGATCGATTGACACGGCTGTAAAAAAAATTGTCCAATCATCTGCTAATATCTAACTCCTGATTCTATATGTGCAAGAATTTGTTCCATTTAATTTTTATTTAATTATCCAATTAAGATTTTCATTTTGTGTGATGTCACAATGTGCATGAAGCGATTGATAATTTAATATAATTGAACAACATATATTCAATTCAATTCATAATACAAACGTCTTGATTCGTCTCACTGGAAGGAAAACACAGTTTATATTACTTGCTCTGGACAAATTTCAATCCATTGTTTGTAACTTGAATATATATATATATATATATATATATATATATATATATATATATATATATATATATATATATATATATATATAATATATATATATATATATATATAAATTAAATAGTATTTTATAAAGCGTGTATTCTACCAAACAATAACAAGTCATTAAGTTCCATTTCAACAATCAATTCAAAAGGACAATCAATCAATTCATAAATATAATTAACTAAGTAAGTAATTCATACTTAATAATCCGTAGAAAATGAAAGAACACACGCGATGTTTATGTTTCTTAATGGAGACAAATAATAATAAATGAATATTATTATAGAGGGAAACTTCCGAGGCGTTATGTTTCTTAAGCCAGAATTAGGTTACAATCACACAGTCACGTGGATTGCACGGATGCCTCTCCAGACACAACGTTTTAAGTTCGACGATCTCACAATGTCACACTGTTCCCTAGTTAACCTGGATTTGTCGTACGCTAATTGACAGTTGATGATTTCAGTCTTAAGCGTGCTCTGTTGTCTTGCAATATTCGGGAGTTTCTCGTGACACGAAGCGCTGAAGTAACTTGAACTCTTTAGTTGTGAACTTATTGTTGACATCAATTTGACTTGTCTCGACAACTTGAGCATGCTTTGTCTTGAGCTTTCACGATAACTTGCTATTTTGAGTTCGTGATCTGTTCATCATCATCATCGATGCCATCTCCGCATCGAAGGTTGGCTACCATGGAGCACCATTCTGCTCTGTCTCTTGCTTTGA
This sequence comes from Megaustenia siamemsis, assembly GCA_032433765.1. Lineage (NCBI taxonomy): Eukaryota > Metazoa > Mollusca > Gastropoda > Stylommatophora > Ariophantidae > Megaustenia > Megaustenia siamemsis. Next base: position 77,732,695 of record JAVIAB010000051.1, on the reverse strand, counting down.
TGGTGCAGGTTGTCATAGGCTGGTTTGTCCATCTTTTGATGTTACTCGTCCATGTTAGTCTTGGTCTGTCTTTGCCTCTTTTACCTTGTATTATTTTCCCCTCCAGGATTACTTTTAGCAGGCTGTTGTGTCTTTTAACAATGTCCAAAAATCGCATTTGTCTTGTTTGAATTGTGTTTAGTAGTTTTCTCTTCATTTTTAGTTGTTTTAAGACTTCATCATTTGTTTTCTTTTCCTTCAATCCAATTCTAACTATTCTTCTATATATCCACATTGCAAAGGCTTAAATTCTCTGTTCTATTTTCTTGTCTAATGTCCATGTTTCTGCACCATATAGGAATGTTGAGAAGACATAACATTTTTGCTAAATTGTTTTTATGTTAGTATGTTCTTCGTGACAGAAGAAGACGAAGAAGATGATCATAGTTTTAGTCTTTTTGATATTCATTTCTAGTCCATATGTTTTGCTTGTCATGTTTATTTCATTAAGTAATTGTTGTAGATCTTTAGGATTTTCTGCTAATAGTACAGTATCGTCAGCATATCTTAGGTTATTGATTATCTTTCCATTAATTTGTAGGCCTGGCATCTCTATGATGTTTTTAAATATTTGCTCAGTGTATAGATTGAACAAGCTTGGTGATAGGATGCATCCCTGTCTTACTCCTCTTTTTATATCAATGGGTGTAGAATTCTCTTTGTTATATTTTATTATTGCTGTTTGCTTCCAGTATAGATTACATATTAGTCGTATGTCCATGTCATCTAGATGTATATCTTTCAGGCATTCTATAAGTTGTTTGTGGTGTACTCTATCAAAAGCTTTGGTGTAGTCTATGAAGCAGGCATAAATTGGTTTCTTTACTTCTGTGTACTTTTCGATTAATGTTCTCATGCAGAATATAGCTTCTTTTGTCCTGCTATTTTTGCTAAATCCAAATTGCTGCTCATCTAATTCAGTATTGATTTTATTCTGAATCCTTCCTTGTATAACTTTTAGCAAGATTTTTGTAACATGGCTCATTAGGCTTATTGTTCTAAAGCCACTGCATTCAACTGCACCATTCTTTTTAGGCAATGCAATGAAAGTTGATGTTTTTAATTCATTTGGGATGTATCCTGTGTGGTACATGTCGTTGCATATGTCTGTAATCATTTCAATGGCAAAATCCTCTAGTGCCTGTATCATCTCTATCTGTATGCTGTCAGGTCCTGCTGCTTTTCCCTTTTTCATTGCTTTTATAGCATTTTCCACCTCAGATTTTAAGATTTTATAGCCTGATGTACATTTTATAATTGGTTTCTTGTCCCTTTGATCCTGAAATAGTTCTGTTATATATCCCTGCCATCTATCTATTATATCTTTATTGTCTGTTAGCATTTTTTACTTTTTTGTCTATAATGCATCCACCTTCTGTGGCTTTTTTTATTTTTATTAGTCATTCTCTTTATTTCCATGTTCATTCCTCTTAAGTCTTGTTTGCTTTCCATAGTTTCTAGCCAGTTTTCTTTTGCCTTTTTGCACATTTTGCGTATTTCATTATCTATTTTATTGAATTGGACAGTGTTTTTCGCTTGTCCCCTTTCTTCCATTTCTTCTAAGATTGGATATAAGTAACAACAGAGAAAAAGAAGCTAACCAAATTAATAATTCATTTTTGCAGGAATTGTCGCAATTGGAGCCTACAGAGCTACCGAGGTCGTAATAAGGGAATCCATTGAAAAAGTGTCCCCACCTCAGGATCTCATCGACTACACGGACGGTTCTGTATCACAACAGCTGCGATATCATGGCTGGTTACACAGAAAGTGAATCACGCAGTCTTGGTGACTAACACGCAAAGTATGTAACAGAAGATTGACAGAGAGTGTCTGTAGCAGGAGTAGATGTAGCTATTTAATAACTCTAGAGGTAGGGCGTTAACTTGAGTGTACTGGTCAGGGCATGCTCGTGTACTTGGTAATGAAATAGTCGATAAGCTTGCTGGTGTACTCGGTAATGAAATAGTCGATAAGCTTGCTGGTGTACTCGGTAATGAAATAGTCGATAAGCTTGCTGGTGTACTCGGTAATGAAATAGTCGATAAGCTTGCTGGTGTACTCGGTAATGAAATAGTCGATAAGCTTGCTGGTGTACTCGGTAATGAAATAGTCGATAAGCTTGCTGGTGTACTCGGTAATGAAATTGCTGAGAAGCTCACTGGTGTACTCAGTAATGAAATAGCTGATAAGCTCACTGGTGTACACGGTAATGAAATAGCCGATAAGCTCGCTGGCAGCTCTAATACTGAGTGTGGTTTTATTCTAGAAAAAGAGGACATCGTCAAGTTTGTTTTTCACTCCTTACGAGAAGAGGAGGAGAATGGGTGGGACAATGATATATGTATTGAAAGACTACGGAGAATGAGTGGGACAATGATGTATATATTGAAAGACTAAGGCGAATGGGTGGGACAATGATGTATATATTGAAAGACTGAGGAGTATGGCAAAATGTTATGTCTTCACAACATTCCTATATGGTGCAGAAACATGGGTATTAGACAAGAAAACAGAACAGAGAATTTAAGCTTTTGAAATGTGGATATATAGAAGAATAGGTAGAATTGGGTGGAAGAAAAAGAAAACAAACGGTGATGTCTTAAAACAACTAAACATGAAAAGAGAATTACTAAACACAATTCAAACAAGACAAATGCGTTTTTAGGGCAATGTTAAAAGACACAACAGCCTACTAAAAGTAAACCTTGAGGGGAAAATACAAGGTAAATGAGGCAGAGGCAGACCAATACTAACATGGACGTGTAACATCAAAAGATGGACAAACTAGCCTATGACAACCTGCACCATCAAAGCAAGAGATAGATCAGAATGGCGCTCCATGATAGCCAACTTTCGATGCGGAGATGGCACTCGATGATGATGATGATGAAGATGATGAAGGAGAATGGGTGGGGCCATGATGTATGTATGGAAAGACTAAGGAGAATGGGTGGGACAATGATGTATGTATTGAAAGACTAAGAAGTATGGGTGGGACAATGATGTATATATTGAAAGACTAAGGAGACTAAAGATGGCGATGAAATCTGGTTGATCCAGATTGCTTGGTGGGAAATGCAAATGTATTTACAATCAACACCTTACATGAACAGTCAGTCTGCCTACGCTGCGAGAAATGCTGGGACGCGCTGTGGAGCTGATTTTTTAGGATGCCTCGACTTCAATTAAACTGATTCCGTGAATAAAATAGGTTTTGATTAAATAATGAATAAGTTCATTTCAACTAACTGCAATATTTTCTCTCTATCTATTCTTGCCTAAAATTTTGCCACATTGCTACCGTCATAAATAGAAGTCAGACTCGAACACCTCGTGTCGACTGATCAAGATAGTTTTCTATTTATATCTTAAATGGTTAAAGAATGTGTGGCTCAAAAATGGAATATTTCAAAATATAACGTGTAAAATTTGACATTTTCGAAGGCATATATATATATAAGGTGACCATATTTTTGAAATCCCATTCCGGGACGGAATAATTTTACTTCAATTTTCCACCAATAAAATTACATTTCTTCTTGCTGTCATTTTCAAGTGAATAATACATTCATTTTAAAACATCTAATAATATAGACCTACAATACGCTATCAGGATAATCAGGAGATTAAAAAAAACAGTGATACTCACTTAAATTGAAGGTGAAACAGAGATGCTGTACTTTTCAGATGAGTGAATTTTCTGTAAAATGTCCTTCTTTGTATGCAGCATCTTATAAAATTCGACACATGTTCCCTCATAGTTCACTTTGGTGATCAACATGGCTTTTAAAGTTTCAACACCTAGTTGTGTTTTATCATTTGTCCACAAACTGTTCATCAGATAAAACACTCGTTCTGTTGCAGCATTTGTTCCAGGTAGACACAAAAAGAACTCTGCCAACTTCAGAATATGTGAAACGGGCACATGATTGTTTCTGAAGTGGGAAGCTAGTTCAACCCAACGCTGCCCTGGTAATGTTTTAGTAAGACTCCACTCACTAATTTTTTGTGAAGTAACGAACTGTTTCATGTAGACATATTCGTCATACATTTCACTTTCTGGAAAGTCGACTGAAGGCAATGTTTGACTCACTAATGATGAAGACTTCTCAATATCTTCCCAATTTGGTGTTCTGTTCAGCATTACCCAGCTGTAAGACTCTAGGTTTTGAAAATTATTTGCAGCCCATTTCTTCAAATAACTTAAAGCTGTTTCATAAAATGAAGAAACACTGGCGTTAAACTTTTTCACAACATCACGTGGAAATCCTTCCATTTCCAGCTTTTTAAGGATTATCTGAACTCTTGATGGCAAGAAGCCGTCTTCCAGCTTGGACTCCAAGATAGCTTTCAACCTATTGATGTTGTCAATGACTTCAAATACAGTGACCATCTGTCCCTCTACTTTCTGCACTGCTTCGTGGAAAGAGGATGCCAGACTGTGAACCAAAATAAGCCATGCCTCAGACAGTGGGTTTTCAAAGAATTCCTGTATAAAAACTGGGCATCTGTCTTGAGATTGAAAATATGATTTTAGAGGCAGGAACATGTAAAGAACCCTTTCAACAGCAGGCAAGAGCGCAAGCCACCTAGTTTGTGCATAACCTAAAATCATCTGGAAATCTGTGTCGACAAACTGACAAAACTCCTTGAGACTTTCAACTCTAACTGTGTATGATTTGAAGTACAGATAAATTTTTGCAATAGTCATTTCAACATCAACAGGCTATACGTCTGCAGCTGCTCGAACAGTGTTGTGGAAAATATGGCAAGCACACCCAACACCTATCAAACTATGTCCAAGGTTTTCTTTCAGTTTTGTGAAAACATTGTTCTGTCCTTTTCTTTCAGCGCCCCCAAAATTAGAATTTGTGTTGTCTGCACATAATCCAACTACTTTCAGTTCTAAACCATTTTCAGTTAGACAGTCAATAAGAAAAATACTTACTATATCAGATGTTTCACCCGGCAATGACTTCAACTCTAATATTTTAACTTTCAGTCCCTTATTGCGATCAAAATATCTGACAAGCAAAGGAAAAATCTTGATTTCTTTGTGGTTGGAGGCATCTGTCATTATGGAGATAAATGTTACGTTTTCTAGGTCACATCTCAACTCGTTTAGAGCATGGGGTGTGAACACATTCCGAATAATAGCTTCTGTTTTCGTACGTGCACAAGCAAATTTTGGTTCTAAAGTTACCTGAAGCAATTTTGATGTGCAGTCCATAGATCTAAACGTGTGATTGTGCATCACTGTATGATATGCAAAGGCACATTCTGTAGCAGCTAACTGTTCTCCTTTGTCACCAACCTGTTCAGCTCGAAAAAAATTTGTCAACGACGAGCTTGATGCAGCAGTAGCGACGGCTCTCTTATGTTTATCACTATTTATGTGGCTCTTAATATCACCACGTCCACTATGGTTAATAGTAAACCCGGATGAACATATATTACATCTTACAGTGAAGTCTGATGACGATGTAGACTTTTTTATAAAAGGGTATTCCTTTTGTAAATCTTGATTAAAACTACAATTACGCTTCGGTGCCATTTTTTGCGAAAGTGAAAGTGAAAGTTAGTAACACAACGAATATATACGAGATTTAAAACTAGGAGCGCATTCTACTGTTTTGATATTAAACAAAATTGTCTACACAGCAACGGAATAATATTTTTTTTAATGTAAGAAATGTACGCCGTATACCAAAATGGCAAAAATTGGTAAACGTTTGTGTCCCAAATTATTTTTTATCAAATCCGGGACAAAAGCTAAAAAATATGCCAAAATCGGGACAAAACCGGTACGGCAGCTAATCCGGGACAAAGGTTCAAAAAATGTCAAATTCCGGGACTGTCCCGGACAATCCGGGACGAATGGTCACCTTAATATATATATATATATATATATATATATATATATATATATATATATATATATATATATATATGTATTTCATATATATATATAACAAGTATTATTGTGTTAAAACATCATTCATGCACAAATTCATGAAGCCAGAAGTTTGGAGCCTCTGTGGCTGTGTAGTTAGTGTACTCATTGCCTGATTAGAAAGGTCGAACTTCAATAACTAGAAGTGGGTATTTTCGGGCCGACAAGGCTCCAATCTTCAACCAGTCTCTGAAAAAAAGGTACCATATTTTTTTTTAGAATTAATGCCGGCCTAGAGTGATACCGACCAGCTCACCAAACAATTTGCGTGGTCATGGAAAATATGATCCTTAACACCATTTTCCACATACGCCTAACAAGACAGGGAAATGGAGCTTTACTTTGACTTGTTAGCTTGACTATAAGCTTCACTTGTGTGTGTCTGGTGTCACACATTGAAACCACTCCATTAAAATATCAATTTATGAATGAGCAAATTGTTGTAGACTCAGGTCATCTTCACTTATTAATGCTGTAAACGTTTAAATGTTGGAAGTAAAATGTCACTTTAAGTTTGAAACAAGCAGCTGTGCCGTAGCTTTGACTTTAGAACGGAATGGCTTCACTACAGTCTGGACATCTCCATATCTGCTCAGCCAGCAACCAACAAAGTGTCCATCTCGATCGTTCATAATTTCCATAGAACACGCCGAGTTCTTCTGTCAAAATGGTGTGTTATTTGATACATAGAAAACTGTGAAATATTTAACGCGCTGAACTCTGTACAAAAGGCGTGCAGCTCATAATGGACACACCCGAGTCACTGTAACGTCCGTCACAAGCAGCATAACTCTATGTGTCAGCGACAAAACCGTGGACTTTATATTAGTGAGCATGCCACAACAATAGTCGCTGTCTCAACAAATGAAGTCAGGCCACCACTTCCGTGAGACACTCGATCCGACCGTGGTCCAGCTTGTGGCAAATTTTTACTCGAAAACAGACAAATCATACACCCAGTACTCTGCAAGGCAGAGGTCTGTTACCGTTCTACTAAACTCAAGAGCCAGTGGCACTGCAGCACTATCTCATCGCGTGGGCGCGCGAAATTCATGTCACGGGAGAGGGAGAGAGGTAGTTTAAAATCGTAACATTAAGAGAGAGAGAGAGGCAGTTTACAATCATAACATTAATGTTACAGGGTCCACCTTTTTTTTTAAACAGGATAATAACAGACAATCTATTTTTACAAATGGACAGAAACTGAGAAGACCGTTATAGGTCACACATTGCAGTAGAATACATAAAGAAACAACAGATTAAATGTTCTGGCTACGTGACAAGACAGAAATATATGAATTCAGTTCATAGAAAGCGCCCTCGATAATGTTTGCATACATCTTTGAAGCGTTAGAGTTGTCTTTTATTTCTGCTAATGATTGTCCTTTCTCCATATAGTTTTTTCTTTGGAGTCCGTCCATCATACAGAACATGTGTACACCAAACATTTAGTGCGGAAACTACAGATCGAGGGAATGTTCTCAAAAAAGATAGAGAGACGGAATACAAGACATGCTCGGAAGTGTGGTAGAGAGGCCAACAAAACTGCAAAAAGACTCTGCCTCAACTCTGAAAGGCTAATGAGGAAGGACCCAAGAAAAAAAAAAAAAATTAAAAATCACTTTTGCAAATACAGGAGCCGCGATAGCTCAGTGGTTAGTGAACTGGACTACAAAGGACAAGGGGTAGGGTTCGATCCCAACCGATGGCTTCCGGGTTCACCCGGCCTTAAATGGGTACCGGATTTTTTTCTGAGAAAGTAAAGCAGCACGGGCGTAATACCGACCACATTACCCCAAAAATCATGTGCTGAAGGTCTGTAAAATATAGGGTCACTAACACCATATTCCCTATACGTCACTTGGCGTGACGGGAGTACTTACATTTACTTACTTTTTGCAAATACAGCAAGAGAAAAAAAACTAGTTTTACATACAGACATAGCAAAGAAATATTGATCAAGTTCCGTGTTTGCTGGCGTAGGTAATCATGTCCCTCAACAACTTTTCGTTTCTACAATTGTTTATCAATTTTGTTGCTGCCTTTCTAGTACACTTGGTAAATGTAACTTTTCTGTTACAAAAATTATTTCCCATGTACAGACTGTGACCTGATGCCGAGCACTAACCGTAGACGCTTCATAACCAGCAACAAGTACGAGATTGAGTGCCCGTTCACTTTGATTTACAATCCAAATCTGTGTCAATGCGACTATGACCCGTAAGTTGCAACTTGTGGTTGTTATTCTCTCTGTGTTATTGCTCATTGTCCGTAACTATGTTCGTGCTCTGTTATGTTAGTATCATCATGGTAATCTAGACACTCCATTAAGGTGCTCCCATTTTCTTTGAAATGAGGAAAATACTATGCAAACCATTTTTGACAATAGAAACAAGAAAAAGAGTTCTTAAATCTTACGTAGAGCAAGTCTTAACATATGGATGCGAGTCATGGGCAATAGGATAACAGACAAGAAAATCACTGGAGTCTGTAGAAATGTGGTTTTACAGAAGAATGTTGAGAATACCATGGACAGCTAAGAAGAGTAATGAAGAGGTTCTGAGAGAGGTCAAAGCAAAAAGAGAGCTAATTTCCAATATTAGGAAGAGACAATCATCATTTTTTGGCCATGTAATGAGAAGAGAACAACTTGAATATATTGTAACAACTGGAACAATTGAGGGACGAAGAGATAGAGGGAAGCAAAGATAAAAAATAACACACAGCTTAAGAGAATGGCTTTACAGAAGGTCAACAACAGAAATGATAAATAGCTGCCGAGATCGAAAGTTGTGGAGAGACATGATCAGCTACGCTACGAGGCCCGGTACTTGATGATAATGATTTTCTTTTCCAAATACTGAGAACCTCATAGGAGAGCTCTGATCTAGGCGCATGACGTGCGATTCATTCTGTGTTTTAAGTAGGTACTTAGAAAACTATAAATAACAAAGAAGTAAGAAATATAACATAGTTAGAAAAGAAAACACAAACAGCAAAAACAGCACACAAATAATAGGGAAACCCATCCAGGTTACCCAAAGAGCTACTGACTGACAGTGTTATGTAGGGTATGTCACTCTCTACGGTACTCACCATTTCACTAATTCTAACACCAGTGTCAGATATTGCAGAAAAATGTGAACACGAATTTTTGCTCTGTGAGAAATGAAAAGGTATGAAAATAAAGTAAAAAAAAAAAAAGTAAAGAGCCCCGTCACGCCAAGTGGAGGATAGGGAATATGGTGTTAGTGACCATACATTTTACAGACCTTCAGCACATGATTTTTGGGGTAAGTATGAAAATAAATTGTAATGAAATTCTAATGAAGTTGAAATGAACATTAAATATTTACTGAGCGAAAAAGAGAATTAAAAGTTAGAGCAGTACAAATGTTTCAATATATATTTCTTCTTCTACTACATCCCATAACACTGGAGTCGTTGGGGCACCACTGACATATTTAGTCACCCTTCTTTATTCGTTATTCTTTAATCATTAATTCTTCGGGACTCTGCAAAGTCGAAGCCTATCCATTCTTTGATTTTATCTTCTAATTTCTTCCTCTGCTTACCTCTCCCCTCACAGTATCCTGCTTACTAGCCTTTACTATGCCAGACGAATGAAAGGAGCCGCGATAGCTCAGTGGTTAGTGAACTGGACTACAAAGGACAAGAGATAGGGTTCGATCCCAACCGACGGCTTCCGGGTTCACCCAGCCTTTAATGGGTACCTTATTTTTTTTCAGAGAAAGTGAAGCGGCACGGGCGTAATACCGACCACATTACCCCAAAAATCATGTACCGAAGGTCTGTAAAATTTATGGTCACTAACACCATATTCCCTATACGCCACTTGGCGTGACGGGCGTACTTTACTTTACTTTATGCCATACGATCGAGCTATATGGCATATATATTGAATATAGCATATGTTTTTTTGTAAGTGAATGCTTGTATTTATGCACGTAGTATATGTTATATGAAAACTTGTATTTATGCACGTAGTATTCAGAAAACCTGAAAAGAGTTCTTAAATGTTATGTAGAGCCAGTCTTAACATATGGATGTGAATTATGGACAATAGGACAACACACAAGAAAATCACTGGAGTCTGTAGAAATATGGTTTTAAAGAAGAATGTTGAGAATACCACGGAGAGCTAAGAAGAGTAATGAAAATGTTCTGAAAGAGGCCGAAGCAAAAAGAGAGCTAATTTCCTATATAAGGAAGAAACAATCATACTTTTTTTGGCTATGTAATGAGAAGAGAACAACTGGAAGATGTTGTAACAACTGGGGAAATTGAGGGACGAAGAGATAGAGGGAAGCAAAGAGAAAAGATACCAGACAGCTTAAGAGAATGGCTTGGCAGAAGGTCAACAACAGAAATGATAAATAACTGTCATGATCGAAAGTTGTGGAGAGACATGATCACCTACGCCAGCAGGCCCGGTACTTGATGATGATAATGATGATGCAGAAAACGTTCTCTTTTTTGTGTGATTTAAATATATATATATATATATATATATATATATATATACAGTTTTTGTTATTTACTTAGGAAAAAAAATCGTGTCTGTGAATCTGTTGAACCGATGTGCTCTTTATACAATTTTCAGTTCACGTCAATAAAGCCAATTAAACGTGAGACATTTATTAGTGTGCTTTTAACAAATACAGTAGAATACATTCTGGCTAACTTTATGTTTTGCAGAAACGCCCGAGTTGTTCCATGGCTTGGCTACAATATGCCTCCAACATCAGAAGTAGTGAGGTATAAGAAGTAATACCTATCTAAATGACACATTTCGGTAATGCTATTTTAATTATATTGGGAGTTAGGGGTAAATTCTTTAGGGTATAGACAGTGAGCAAAGCTATCGAGTGTAGATATATAGCAGCAACTTCCTGTAATATGAAATAAAGTGACAAACGTTCTAAAATACATTTTCCGAACATTTTTAAAACGATTTTTGTTAAAATATTTTTTCATGCTTTAAATCATGAGTAGTCACTGATAAATGAAGCATCGCATTTTGGAGATTGTGGATAAGAAAACAAAGAGCATGTGACATAAATCAACAAAGCAGTAAAAGTGAAGCTACTGACGATAGACTTCTTTCAAACAGCAATATATGGTTGCGAATCATGGAGAGTCTCGCAAACAAGAGATAAAGAAAACTAAAAATTGTTACAGAAACATTGCTTGAACATTTTGGATAATGAAAATACAAATAAAAATGAAGATTTTAAAAGAGACCTATACATTGAAAAGAACTGGCATTGAGAAAATTAAAATACTAAAGCCACATTAAAACACACACAGGTCATGGTTACATTAAAAGAGACAGTGTAAATCTAGAATAAAATGGTCTGAAGACAGCAAACTTGGTAACAGTGATAGTGGGAACTTGCTATAGAGGCAGAGATTCCCTTTGACAGACTGTGATGAGAGCTACGTTCTGCAAAAGACATCCAGATGATGAGATAAGAAGAAAGAGTTTTTTTTTCCCATTTTTGCCTTCTTTATACCAAATGGATACCAGACCTGTACAATCGAAGAGAAGAATATTATTAAAGGCTACATAAAGGCAGTTTGACAGAAGATTATTAAAGCCTTTAACAACTGTAACATGCTCTAAGAAAAGGCCGAAGAAAAAGGACAGCTTATTACCAACTTTCGCTTCCTTATTAGAGTGATCTAGGTTCGATTCCCAGAAACGGTAGATATTTCTCGAACCAACAAGCTTCCGGGGTTCACTCAGCCTCTGAAAAGGGGAACCAGATATTTTCCCGTGAAGTAAAGACGGCCTGGCGTAATACTGAAACATCACTAAAAAGTGTGCCGTGGTCATGAAATAATATGGTCACTAACGCCATATTGTCCTTGGTTTAGCAAGGACTTTTTCTTTACTACCAACAGCCAGAAATAACAATCATTATTATTTGGCCATGAAGGGAGATGAGAAGATAAAGAATATTTTGTGATAACTGGCAAAAACAAGGGTAAGAGATCATTGATGCCAGACAATTTAGGAGAATAGCTTTGTTGGAAGTCAAGTAAATAATTGATAAATAACAGTTAACACAAAAGTAGTGGAGAGGCATGTTCACCTACGCCAATAGTTATGACGCTTGATGTTGAGTGACTGTTGTACTTCAATTATTGGACTCCCGAGTCAAGCGATTTATTTTCAATTTGAACCGTTTCCTTCGTTTGGTGCCAAAACTGAGTTCATCAATTTAGGTTCTCTTTTTGACACGGATCATGTTCTTAATAGGACACAGTAGTCTAGCCATTTTTTTGGGGATATGATTCGATTCCTCCATTTTGACAAAGGAATCTCCCTTTTTGGGGAAGCGATTCGATTCCTTTGACATGAGTTCAGCCTTTTTCTTGGGAGATTATTCGATTCCATCCCTTTGAAACGGAAATCTCCCTTTCTTGGGAGATGATTTGGTTCCTTCTCTTTGACACAGGAGTCCAGCTATTTTCTATGGAGATGATTCGATTCCTTCCATTTGACAAGGAGTGTAGCCTTTTTCTTGGGAGATGATTCCATCACTTCCCTTTAACACGAGTTTCTGGACTTTTTCTTGGAAGATGGTCCGATCCATTCCCTTTGTCATCGGACGGTAGCCTATTTCCAGAAAGACGGTTCGATTCCTTCCCTTTGCATCTGAATAGTTTGCCTCTGACAGCTTAGCAAGTCAGAATCTCAATTATAACAAAAGAAAAAAAAAGAATAGATCCAAGTGAGAGAGCAACTCGTGTCGAAAAATGCGTTGAAGCTGACAATGGGCAGAACTGTGCAACTATCTTACTACGCTGAAAGCTACGTTATTTCACAGCTATGTCCATGTAAAATATTTTTTAGAGCGGATTTCGTAGAATGGTAAATGTCAGCAAATGCAAAAGAAGAAAATGGTCATTCTAAGAATGAAAATGTTAGTGTTTTTATGTTGTCTTAGTTATTATTCTGTGCTGACTTTCTTCAACTTACGCCATCCTATTCTTGTACTCTTTCTTCATCCTTAGACAATTCCAATATTTCGTTACTGTCTGAATTCGTCTTATATCTTTCTATTGTTTTACTGTCAGTCCAATATTTCGTTACTGTCTGAATTCGTCTTATATCTTTCTATTGTTGTACTGTCAGTCCAATATTTCGTTACTGTCTGAATTCGTCTTATATCTTTCTATTGTTTTACTGTCAGTCCAATATTTCGTTACTGTCTGAATTCGTCTTATATCTTTCTATTGTTGTACTGTCAGTCCAATATTTCGTTACTGTCTGAATTCGTATTATATCTTTCTATTGTTGTACTGTCAGTCCAATATTTCGTTACTGTCTGAATTCGTCTTATATCTTTAAATTGTTGCACTGTCAGACTTCGCTCTATAATATTGTATTTCGTTTTATCATTTAATCACTTATACCTCTATTTATTTCTTGTTGACTTACCTGTCCCGCTCATTCTAGATGTAGTATAGGTTATCTTTATTCCGTTGTCCGTTTGTGTTCTCGTTCTCTGAAGAAGGTCGCATGTAGGCCGAAACGTCAGTATTGTGATGTGTTCTTTTCTTGTAAGGTTGTCATTATACCTTGTAGGAGTGGACGTTACACCCAACCACTTGCCCCTATACTGTTGGAGCTCGCGTTAGACCTTTTCATTCTGTTACTGCCTGAGCTTGCCTCCATCCATTCTATTTTTGTTCCATCCACTGCTTCTCTAGAATTCAGTTTTCTATGAACTGGTCGTTAAGCAAAACACCACCATAAAAGTAGTAAAGTAGAGAGCCACCGTCACGCCAAGTGGCGTATAGGGAATATGGTGTTAGTGACCATAAATTTTACAGACCTTCAGCACATGATTTTTGGGGTAATGTGGTCGGTATTACGCCCGTGCCGCTTTACTTTCCCAGAAAAAAAATTCGGTACCAATTTAAGGCTGGGTAAACCCGGAAGCCGTTGGTTGGGATCGAACCCTACCTCTTGTCCTTTGTAGTCCAGTTCACTAACCACTGAGCTATCGAGGCTCCAAAAAGACCACCATAGTTAACTAATACTTTGCTTGGCAATTGTTCATCTTGGGGGTCAGATTCATTTCTTAATTTTTTTATATTTTTTTATAGTTCCCATGTTTTTAGGGCATGATCTGGAGTCTATAGACTGACTTGGTATGCTTACTGTGTATATCATTGTATTCATGAACTGACTGTCTTTGTCATAGGTCATCCCATTCTTGTACTGTTTGTCTCCGTATCACGCACTTCAACGGCTCGACTGTGAACTATTTGTCCACACGCAACCATTCCAAGTTTTGACTTTACAACTTCATGATCTTCATTTTCTTAATTTTGGTCCGACTTCACGAATGCAAATCTTCTAATTTTGTACTTTCTTCCCAAACCTCTCATAGTGTATTAATAGCTACGTAAACAGCAACAACTTAGCGATGATGAAGGCATTAACCTAGCAAACAAATCTTCAATCAACACAAATTAACAAATATTGTGTAAACTTCTCTTTGTGTTGTGAAGGTATTAACAGCGAGAAAAAGCTCTTGTTCGGCAATTGTTGATTCTGTGGCTCAGTACAATGAGTTAGAGACAAGGGATATGAACACTATCTCATTTAGACTGGTTTGAACTGTGGATTCTTGAGTTTTCACTTAGATTTGACTTTTGAATTTACTTATTTCCCAATCAATGGCTCTATACGTCACTCCTGTGTATCATCCTGATTAATACTTCACTCCTGTGTACTAGCCTGATTAATACTTCACTCCTGTGTACTAGCCTGATTAATACTTCACCTCTGTGCACTAGCCTGATTAATACTTCACCTCTGTGCACTAGCCTGATTAATACTTCACTCCTGTGTACTAGCCTGATTAATACTTCACCTCTGTGCACTAGCCTGATTAATACTTCACTCCTGTGCACTAGCCTGATTAATACTTCACCTCTGTGCACTAGCCTGATTAATACTTCACTCCTGTGTACTAGCCTGATTAATACTTCACTCTTGTGTACTAGCCTGATTAATACTTCACTCCTGTGTACTAGCCTGATTAATACTTCACTCCTGTGTACTAGCCTGATTAATACTTCACCTCTGTGCACTAGCCTGATTAATACTTCACTCCTGTGTACTAGCCTGATTAATACTTCACCTCTGTGCACTAGCCTGATTAATACTTCACTCCTGTGTACTAGCCTGATTAATACTTCACTCCTGTGTACTAGCCTGATTAATACTTCACTCCTGTGTACTAGCCTGATTAATACTTCACTCCTGTGTACTATCCTGATTAATACTTCACTCCTGTGTACTAGCCTGATTAATACTTCACTCTTGTGTACTAGCCTGATTAATACTTCACTCCTGTGTACTAGCCTGATTAATACTTCACTCCTGTGTACTAGCCTGATTAATACTTCACCTCTGTGCACTAGCCTGATTAATACTTCACTCCTGTGTACTAGCCTGATTAATACTTCACTCCTGTGTACTAGCCTGATTAATACTTCACTCCTGTGTACTAGCCTGATTAATACTTCACTCCTGTGTACTATCCTGATTAATACTTAACTCCTGTGTACTATCCTGATTAATACTTCACTCCTGTGTACTATCCTGATTAATACTTCACTCCTGTGTACTATCCTGATTAATACTTCACTCCTGTGTACTATCCTGATTAATACTTCACTCCTGTGTACTATCCTGATTAATACTTTACTCCTGTGTACTATCCTGATTAATACTTCACTCCTGTGTACTAGCCTGATTAATACTTCACTCTTGTGTATTAGCCTGATTAGTACTTTATGTATATGTACTAGTCTGATTAATACTTAACTACTGTGAAATGACGGTCACCATTGATTACTGTGACTTAGTAAAGTGAAGTTTAATAATTCGCTCCTGTAAAGTGTGTTGCAGGACGTTATTTAGATCTCTCCAACTTGAAGACAACTGCAGAGCGCATGAGCTGACTGCATTTAGTGATTAAAAAACAAATGGTTAGAGAACTAAAGCTGACAAAGACTATGCTTAAATCCCACGTGATGGACTAAAACATAACAAATCAGGTTTGTTAGATAAATAGAGAGTAAAGAGGTAAGACAAATCGGTCCTTTAAAAAATATCATGAGATCATTTTGTCTGACCAAAAGAGGAGAATATCATAAATGGTTGTTTACTTTTTTAATGTTCCCTTCAAGAACAAAATAGAAGAGGGAGATGCAGAAAATGTCTTCCGTCTCCAGAGTCATGTATACAGCCATCCAATCTAGAAATAATTTTATGACTGAGTTATCGAGTTATTTGTAGGTCATCATTATTGCACTCCAAACATGTCCATAGGCGCTCAGATCCCCTCCTCAGCAAGTCCTGCAGTGTCCAGCGACTGACGACTCAAGAAACCCACCTGTCTATTTATTATTTCATTGATTATCTTGTGCTGTTGCAACATCGAAGGTTGGATACCGTGGAGTGCCATTTTACTCTCTTTGTCTCTCTCTGTCTCTCTCTCACTCTTTCTTTTATTCTGCCCTGATGGTACACGCTGTCATATGTTCCACTGTCCAATTTGTTGAACTGCACTTTTAAAATCAAACAAAGCGAAGATCTACTGTAATTTACGGTGTCATAAGTTCAAAGAATTAATAATTACTATTCTTTCATAAAATGATAGACATAATAGTAAAGGAAAGTAACAAGAAAGGTCTGGATCTGAATAATAAGAATACAGAAGTAATGGTCATATCTATGAAACAATCATCACCATCATGCAGGATAAAAATAAACAAGACAAATCTGAATCAAGTACAACGCGTGAAATACTCGAGGACAATAATAACGTCAGATGGAACGTGCACCACTGAAATTAAAAGCAGAATAGTTCAGGCAAAAACAGCATTTCAGAAAATGAAAAACGTCTTATGCAACAGGTCTATATCAATAGAAGTGTGAGAGAGAGAGAGAGAGAGAGAGAGAGAGAGAGAGAGAAAGAGAGTTCATCGGTACTATCATCATCATCATCATCATCATCATCAAGTATCGGGCCTGCTGTCGTAGGTGATCATGTTTCTTCACAACTTTCGATCTCGAAAGTTATTTATCATTTCTGTTGTTGACCTTCTGCCAAGCCATTCTCTTAAGCTGTCTGGTATTTTTTCTCTTTGCTTCCCTCTATCTCTTCGTCCCTCAATTTTTCCAGTTGTTACAATATATTCCAGTTGTTCTCTTCTCATTACTTGGCCAAAAAGGATGCTTGTTTCTTCCTAATATTGGAAATTAGCTCTCTTTTTGCTTTGACCTCTTTCAGAACATTTTCATTACTCTTCTTAGCTGTCCATGGTATTCTCAACATTCTTCTTTAAAACCACATTTCTACAGACTCCAGTGATTTTCTTGTCTGTTGTCCTATTGTCCATGATGCACATCCATATGTTAAGACTAACTCTACATACCATTTAAGAACTCTTTTTCTTGTTTCCATTGTCAAAAAGGGATTGCATAGTATCTTCCTCATTTTTTGGTAAGCTGCTTTTGCCTGAGCCATTCTGCGTCACACCTCTTTTGTACATTTTTCCTTCTGAAGTTAACAAAGTCCCGAAATATTTAAATTCATTTACCTGTTTTAATATTGTTCCACTTTTTTTTATTTTTCACTGATGTGATGTCTTTTTCTTTGTTGTTACCATTGCTTCTGTCTTTTTTCTATTAAGGCTGAGTCCTTTATTTTTGCTTTTCTTCACTATAATGTCCAACATTTCTTGTAACTCATTTTTACTCTTTTAGCGACTATCATCAGCATACCTTAGATTATTTATATTATGACCTCCATTCGGTACTATATAGAGCCAATTCTGACCTATGGAATGAAATCATGGACAGGAGACAAGCAAATGAAAAGACGATTAGAGGTCATAGAGATGGGATTTCTCAGAAGTATGTTGGAAGTTCCCTGGACAACTAAAAAGATCACCGACGAAATTCTCAAAGAAGTCAGCACAAAAAGGGAGCTACTATAAAACATCAGAAAGAAACAATCTACATTTTTCGGGCACCTCACTAGAGGAGGAAAGTTGGAATACTTGGCTACAGCTGGAAAAATACAGGGAAAGAGAAATTGCGGACGACAAAGACAGAAGATACTAGATAGCTTGATGTCATGGCATGGAAAAACAGTCAACAACATAATTGATACGATGAACTGTGGATAGAAGATTGTAGAGGGATATGATCGCATACACCAACCGGTATGGCACCTGATGATGATGATTCTTTCATCAGTTTGAATGCATTCATTAGTTTCTGTTATAAAGAAAGAAAGAAAACACATAGATTACAGTTATACGTGTTTCTGAACTAAACATGTTTAACACAAGAAATGATCACAGGTTTCACTTAAACCCGAACATGAATAATACAGTGACCGACAACCTGCCGTTCAAGGCGGAATGCTGATGGTAGATTTCATCATGAGCACATCGAATCGGTTACAGCTTTGGTTTTCTTGCTGTATTTGATTGCTTATGCTAAATGGGGATTTGCATTCTGCGTGTTTTTCTTGTTTTATGATCTAAACCCCGCGGCTTTTAAAATAAATAATTATTGGATTATGCAAGAGTTTGATCAGATTGCTGTGTAAGATGAAAGTGTCAAAAAAACGATGACTATGTGTGATAAGTCAGTGGCTCCAGAAGTGTGATACGTGGATCCCAGGGGCGCCACCAAATTTTGGCAAGGGCGCTCCGCGGAAGATATTATCTTGTGCCTACTCAGTGGTTAGATATAATAAAATGGCAGCATCCACATGGGCGTAACATTCTTAGCGAGTTTCTACAGGATAGTGTTCATTCTGTTATCATTTATCACATTATATATCCTGTCAGGGAATGAGAGCTTACCCGACTGATACCATCTGAACTGCTATGAAGACGCGGTTAGCATATCATCATCATCATCATCAAGTACCGGGTCTGCTGGCATAGATGATCATGTCTCTCCACAACTTTCGATCTCTGCAGCGATTTATCATTTCTGTTGTTGACCTTCTGCCAAGCCATTCTCTTAAGCTGTCTGGTATTTTTTCTCTTTGCTTCCCTCTATCTCTTCGTCCCTCAATTCTTCCAGTTGTTACAATATATTCCAGCTGTTCTCTTCTCATTACATGGTCAAAAAATGATGATTGTTTCTTCCTAATATTGGAAATTAGCTCTCTTTTTGCTTTGACCTCTCTCAGAACATCTCCATTACTCTTCTTAGCTGCCCATGGTACTCTCAACATTCTTCTGTAAAACCACATTTCTACAGACTCCAGTGATTTCCTTGTCTGTTAACATAATGTCTGGTTAGCATATATCAGCAGGAAAAGGGAACTGCGAGTTTCAAAAGTATGAAAATCACTGTGATAGACCTATTGCAGAAATATACATAGACGAATAGATAGATTAGAATGATATACAGTTAGACATCTAAGGGATTTACTTAAAAAGGCGCACAGGTGGATTAGATGGATAATGTGGCTTGACAAGACTTAACTTTGTACAAGTACTAACTGTAGTACAAAGATGCATACCAACGCCAGTGTTTCTGCTTGTGAGGAGAGTGTCTTGTCAATGATAGATGTTGTTGAAGATATTGTCCTCATTGAAGTTATACACTATGAGCAAAAATAAAGTAAAGTATAAAGATAAAAATAAAGTAAACCCGGAAGCCGTCGGTTGGGATCCGAACCCTACCCCTTGTCCTTTGTAGTTAAGTTCACTAACCACCGAGCCATCGCGGCTCCCACTATGAGCAAAGCTGTAACCAAAATCCTTGCCACAAACTTGCTCGTGTAGCTACCGGAGCCCAGACCACGGTGAGGGGTGAGAAGAACTGGGAATAATAGAAGGAAAAGGTATGTGTTAGCACTCGGAAAAAATGACAAATAAACAACAACAGAAAAAAGAAAGACCAATATATGGTCACAGCAGGATCGAACCCGTACTCCATGGCACTGCGCCTTGCCACGAGAAGCCGAACGCTTGGTACACAGCCACTCAGCTAAAAAAAATAGCTATTGTGAGCCGTGTCTTACACGAAGGCGTTCCCATGACTACAGCATAGGGTTACGATCACAGATCGGAAATAAATTGTATTTCTGTACTTTCCTATTGCGAAGCACAAGACCACTGTCACCTGCCGCGCGTATTTTTGAGGCGAATAAGGAGGCTTTGATACACGGTTTTCGTTGGTAGTATGGAGTTCGTGCATCCGAGCTAAAGCCATCTTCAGTGCTTTCACTAGTGTGTGGGAAACGTACTGAGCAGGGAATCTGAGTGATATGGAGTTATCCGGTGTGCAATGAATGCTATCTGTTGACTAGACTATGCTTGTCATAATCGCAGCATTTTGCCAGGTCTGGAACTGATCATGGTAGAAAAAAAAAAAAACTGTGCACAGCCTATTCATCTTAAACAATAGAGTAAAAAGTAAAGTAAAAAAGTAAATAGCCCCCGTCACGTCAAGTGGCGTATAGGGAATATGGTGTTAGTGACCATACATTTTACAGACCTTCAGCACATGGTTTTTGGGGTAATGTGGTCGGTATTACGCCGGTGCCGCTTTACTTTCCCAGACAAAAAAATCCGGTACCCATTTAAGGATGGGTGAACCCGGAGCCGTCGGTGGGGATCGAACCCTACCTCTTGTCCTTTGTAGTCCAGTTCACTAACCACTGAGCTGAACAATAGAGTAAGTGAGAAATAATTTAATGTTCTGACGAAAAATTATGTTATCAAAGATATCAGATATAGAGAGGAGACAAATAATAATAAATGAATATTATTATAGAGGGAAACTTCCGAGGCGATAATCAGCGAATCAATTCAGAGGAAGCGGTACAGCACTCGGAAAAAATGACAAATTATCAACAACAGAAAAAAATATGGACTAAAGCCGGATCGAACCCGTACTCAGTGACAGCGCCGTGCCACGAAAAGCCGAATCAGATATAGCTAGTATCCGGACTGTCTTGACTTTATAACTGACAAATATGCAGGTGTAGTAAGATTGGTAAAATTAGCAGACATAAAGACACTAGGGATGAAAAATAATGATGAAAATATAATAGACATACATTTCTAGACTGAGAGAAAAATAAAATAGGAACTATATTAACTGCCAGACACAGCTGATTAATGGTAAATAGAGGTGTTATTTATAAAAGAAAGAGAGGTATTCTAGTCATCAGATGTACAAAGTAAACGAGTTATTAACATTTAAACATTTAAATATATATGTATGTATGTATGTATGTATGTATGTATGTATGTATGTATGTATGTATGTATGTATGTATGTATGTATGTATGTATGTATGTATGTATGTATGTATGTGTGTGTGTGTGTGTATGTATGTATGTATGTATGTATGTATGTATGTATGTATGTATGTATGTATGTATGTATGTGCGTGTGTATGTATGTATGTATGTATGTATGTATGTATGTATGTATGTATGTATGTATGTATGTATGTATGTATGTATGTATGTATGTATGTATGTATGTATGTATGTATGTATGTATGTGCGTGTGTATGTATGTATGTATGTATGTGTGTGTGTATGTATGTATGTATGTATGTATGTATGTATGTATGTATGTATGTATGTATGTATGTATGTGCGTGTGCATGTATGTATGTATGTATGTATGTATGTATGTGCGTGTGTATGTATGTATGTATGTATGTATGTATGCATGCATGCATGCATGCATGCATATATATATATATATATATATATGTATTTATGTATGTATGTATATATGTTTGTGTGTATGTGTGTATGTCTGTATATATATATATGTATATATTCTTTGGAGTCGTAGACTAAGGTGGCTGGGTCATGCATGAAGAATAGAAAAGAATAATATTTCCAAACAAATATTGCATGACAAACTCAAGAACGGGAAGAGACCAAAGGGCAGACCAGTGCTGAGATAATAAGGATATTTGCAGGGCTTCCTTAAGTGAATCTGTGAAATATCAGTGAAAGTTTGAAAATGTGGCTGCAGATCGTAGCACATTATGAACATAGACAGACAGACAGACCTACGAACAGACAGACGGATAGATAGATAGATAGATATATAGACAGAGATAGATAGATAGATAGATAGATATATAGACAGGTAGACAGATAGACAGATAGATAGATAGATAGATAGATAGATAGATAGATAGATAGATAGATAGATAGATAGATAGATAGATAGATAGATAGATAGATAGATAGATAGATAGATAGATAGATAGAGATAGACAGAAAGACAGACAGACAGACAGACAGACAGGTAGGTAGGTAGGTAGGTAGGCAGGCAGGCAGGCAGGCAGGCAGGCAGGCAGGCAGGCAGGCAGGCAGGCAGGCAGGCAGGCAGGTAGGTAGGTAGGTAGGTAGGTAGGTAGGTAGGTAGGTAGGTAGGTAGGTAGGTAGGTAGGTTGAGTTGGAGCTCCAGAGTTTGTTTCTAAAGATTGCGGTTGTGCAGTCATCTCTTTCCAAGCTGCAGGGTTTATGTTGGAAGTCTTGATGTAATTTTTAAAAAAATACCTTTGTAAGTCTGTGTTTTATGGGTTCCCTGTTTATTTTGACATCTGTTAGTTGTCCATAAAGTATCGCTTTCTGTACGTGGGCATTTTTCATACAGTGTAATTGACCAAGCGAGAGTAACATATGTTGTTTGAGCAGCATGTATATGTTCGGGAGGCTTGTGCGAGTGAGGACCTCCACGTTTGTCATTTTATTCTTCCAGATGATATCAAGGAAATGGTGCTGACATCGCATATGAAATGCATTTAACTGTATCTCTTGCTTTGCATGGGTTGTCCATGATTCGCCGTCATAAAAAACGAATGCTGATGATGTCGGCTTTGCAAGCTGTGCCTTTCTTTTAGTTGTCAGTGTGCTGTTTTGTCAAACGCGTCTAGAAAAGCGGGCGAAAGTGGTAGCGGTTTTACCAATGCGGGTATCAATTTCTGTATCTAAAGATAGTTTGATGTTTGATGATGGATCCCAGGTAACTATGTTGCTGCACGACATCAAGTTTGTAGTTGTCGATCAAGACGTTTTGCTTTGATATCCTGACCGAGTATATTTGTTTTCCGCATACTTATTGTGAGACCAAAGTCTGTATGTGGAAAATGTAAAAAGGTGTGTGAAAATTAGTTGTGAATAATATCACAATTTCCCCTCACATTTGTAATTCCCAACTAAACCAAGTAAAAGTGAGTTTAATTAAAGCCTAGACAGATCATCACTAATGGTATCAATATAGATAAAAAAGACTGAGACAAGAATCGTGAAAGCAAACAATATAAACTACCATGAAACGTGGATAATGAAACATCAATATGTATCTGAAGTAACACAAACATATTCACTGTCTTGTACCTAATTTTACCCTACCAATATTAAATATGGAGAATACCTGAAAGACACAACCACGAAATCATATCGCAAGAAATTAGATTCACAGAAATAACTAAATAAATCAAGGAAAGGAAAGTTAAACAATTGAAACTTGCAATAAAAATAGTGTCTTAGAGTAATTAATTATTATTGAATATTAAAGAACTAAATAATTCGATAGAAATATCTGACCAAAATTAAACTTGTCCTGCCTATATAACGTGCATATTACATGAAAACATAAGGTTTCTGCGATACATGAGAGAGATCGATAGAGGGAAAGAGTCACTGAATCAATGTACAAAATTAACGATGTTCAGAAATCTACACACGCACACTCCTCTCTGCAAAGCCTCTAGGCGACAAGCGGTAGAAGAAATGACGAAAGACGAAATAGCTACAAATGATGTTTCTATCATTTCAATCTTCGTTATAATAAATATATCGTACTTCATAAATGATAGTGTATGAACCGGTATCTTAAGTGCACATTTAATATGTTGAGTCGAAAGTCTTTCTGTGTGGGCAGAACATTACGTCTAGATTGTCAAGTTAAAAAAAGAAATAAGACCTGTTTTATGCACTGTTATATTGTATGCAAAGAACACAACATATAATTAGACCGGATGTGTATAACATAATATGAGAAAAAAAATGATGACCAAGTAATTAGTATTTTAAATGATTCAAAAGAAATAATACATGTCAATCAAGGATTACAAGTTAGTTAGATGTAGACAATAAAACAAAATAAATTATGCATGTCATAAAAACATAAAATGTGTATAACAGAAATAATAGTAACCTGGTATCCTCCACAATTTCTCCATCTCCAATATTGGTGTTGATTTCATTGCTCCTGTGATGACCCAAAGTGCCTGGTGTTGTGCTTTGTTCAGTTCTTGCAGTGTGGTGTTTGATGCTGAGCATCATGCAGATGATCCATATTCTAAATGTGGGCGTATACTCTGTTGGTAAACTTTACTGAGTATTTTCCCACTCGCACCCCATGTGATTCCACACATCTTTCTTAGAATAGCCAATTTCCTTCTTGCTTTTTGGGTTGCCTTATTTATCTGGGAACCGCGATAGCTCAGTGGTTAGTGAACTGGACTACAAAGGACAAGAGGTAGGGTTCGATCTCAACCGACGGCTTCCGGGATCACCCAGCCTTAATGGGTACCTGATTTTTTTCAGGGAAAGTGAAGTGGCACGGGCGTAATACCGATCACATTTCCCCAAAAATCATGCGCCGAAGGTCTGTAAAATATATGGTCACTAACACCATATTTCATATACGCCACTTGGCGTGACGGGGGTTCTTTACTTTTAAAAAAAAAAATGTATCTGCTGTTTCCAAGATAGTTTGTTATCAAATGTAACTCCGAAATACGTAGCTTGTATGTCTTCTTTCACGGGCTCATTGTTTATGTAGATGGCTCCTGCTTTTTGTTTTGGGGAGAGAGTGAAAAGTGTAGTGCTGCATTTGTCTATAAAACCACATTTCTACAGACTCCAGTGATTTTCTTGTCTGTTGTCTTATTGTAATAATATTACAATAATAATAATAACAGCAGGAATCTCGTTACACAGAGCTTCGTAGCAGGAGACAATCTGAATAAAGTCCCCTGTTGCCAAGGAAGTGTTTCGACCCTTTATTTTTTTGACGCTCTCACTGGAACAGTCCCACCTGGGTCACGATTTTCATGCGTCAGGCTTCTGATGTGTTAAAGCTCATGAGTGCCAAGCATACATGATATAACAGATGAGACTGTAGTCTGTAGGAAGCTTCTAGACAAAGTGACTATCCATAGCTTGTCACAACTGTCCCCTCAGAATCAGCGGAAAATTACTCTGACCTGGTCGCAAATTCTGGTATTTAAAAATAAATGTAGGACTGGCTGGTCTCGAGACAAGACGCCGGCCTCGAGACAGAGAGGTTGTGGGTTCAAATCCCGGTTGGTTGGGATTTTTATTTATGATTTCTCTCTGCGTCAACCACCCATGGTCTCAGCAGCAAGGCCCGGCTTGAAACGTCAATTACTCATCGACGGAAAAAATAGGAGTACCTCTGAAGTCTGCGTTATCTGCCTGTGCGGCGAGGGACCCCTGTGCACACGGCTGCCAGGGAAAAATGGATTAACACGCAAAATTCAGTTCTTAGTCTCTAGGGACTTCGTCAGAGGTAAAAGCCCGGCGAACACAAAAAAAGAAAAAAATTAATAAATGGAAGCTTAGATCCAGCGATATGAATAGTATATGCATATATTATAATCACACACACACAAACTAAAACGATGACATACGCACAAATAACACAACATCAGGAGACTGCCAAGTCCAAAGATGTAATGAAGTCTCCACGTTCACACATAAACTATATAGTCACACCAACAATCACCAAAGTTTGCTCATTTGTATTCTTTCAGGTAAACATCTATTCCCCATGAAATCACGTGGGAGCGATATCATCCAATATTTGAACCACCGATGACATTAGTTCTGTACTTTGTTATAGTTAAAAGAATATGAATATCTCTCTCTCTCTCTCTCTCTCTCTCTGCGATCAGGGCTCAATCAGAGTAGGATTCCAGACTCTCACATGAAGTCTGCTGTCAGGTTAAGTGTGTTGATCGCCCCCACAGACAGAACATCACATTTAGAGTCTGCCAGATCCACTCTGATTGAACACCCGTTAAAAACGTTGCACTGTGTTCTGCGCCAGTGGCCCAGTGCATCCGATTTCAGCCAGCATTTTATTCAGGTTTGCTTTCCTTAGCCTTTGATTGTCCCCAATCTTCCTGCAAGGCAGCAAATATGAATTAAATAGTTTTTTGAGGCGTTTCCAATGACTTAACAAATCACTCACCGTGTTAAACAAAAATCCCTAAAAGTAATATCTTTCTAATATCCTAACTTAAACCGTAATCTTCATGAACATTTCTGTCTGCAAATCTTTGCTCAAATAAGTGGATATTTATATAATACAAGAGTAACACGCGACGATAAGATAAAAGAATAACAGAAGAGTTCACAGGAATAAAGAACTATCTCCAGTACCAAAAGGTATTGATCATGAAGAAAAACTGACTCATTCATTCCTTAGTTTTCTTTTTCTTCTTATTTTTTTCTTCCCATATTTTTTAGTTTTCGTTGTCCTCTTCATTTACTTTGTCTTCATTGTAATAATAATAATAGTCGTCAGTATTAGTATCATCGCCATGATCATCATTATGATCGTCATCATCATCAGCATCAACATCAGCATCAACATCATCATCATGATCGTCATCATCATCAGCATCAACATCATCATCATCATCGTCACCATCATCATCATCTTTATCATCATCATTATCATCAACATCATCGTCATTATCACCGTCGTCATAATCATCTTAATCATCATCATCATCGTCATCGTCATAATCATCATCATCGTCATCATCATCATCATTATCGTCACGTCACTGTCATCATCATCATCATTTTTTCGCATTCCCCCCTTTTTTCTACTTCATGTTTTTGTCTCTATTATACTCCCTTGTATTAAAAGTCACATAAAAGTTCTAGTTCTACTATCAGCTTCAACAACTCTCGTTTGATGCTCTCGCAATATTTCCCTCCATCTTACTACGAGTTTGCCTCGAGCTCTACTTCCTTATCCTCTTGGTCTATATATGTCATGTGTGGTATAGACTAACACGTCATAACTCTAGACATTGAACGATGGGACTTTGGTGTGAAATTCACATGGAATAAGAAATAGAGGGGACAGAAATTCACAAGACATTATTTAATGTGGAAAATAGGACGTTGAGGACACTACAGGAGCGATTAACGCAGGCGGAGATCGTGAGAAGTAATCGTGTTTGTAAATAAGTAAAACACGAGGAGCTGACAAGTGTTCACGGTGGCGAAAACATTTGGACCAAAGGATTGTATATTCTAAGCCGCGATAGCTCAGTAGTTAGAGAACTGGACTACAAAGGACAAGAGGTAGGGTTCTATCCCAATCGACGGCTTCCAGATTCACCCAGCCTCAAATGAGTACCGGAATTTTTCTGGGAAAGTAAAGCGGCACGGGCGTAATACCGACCACATTACCCCAAAAATCATGTGCCGAGGGTCTGTAAAATTTATGGTCGCTAACACTATATTCCCTATACGCCACTTGGTGTGACAGGGGGTACTTTACTTTTTTAAAAAATGTATATTCTATTATTGAAATTAGGAGTTTCCTTTTCTTCTTCACATCTTTTTTTCTGTACTTTTTTCTTCTCTTTCTATGACAGATGGTCATCAAGCAGCCATTGGTCAATATTTCTAGTGGCGTTTTCTGGGTAGCAACAAAATACCTTCACCTTGCTTCTGAGATTTTTTTTAAACACGGTGTTGTAGTCTACTGCAGAGCTCCAACATGTAGGTCCTTCGTCGTCCCGACGTATCAGAGTTTGATAATTGGGATGGCAAATTTTGAGAGCTTGTCGTGCTTCTCATCTCAGTTCATCTTGACCAGGCTGTGCAGTCAGGATCATCAAGAAAGAAAGGTGTAAGGTCTTGGACAGCTCTAGTTCGCTAATCTTGATGAGAGCAATAAGTGCTGACTGATATCAGCTTGTTGTGCTTCTCATCTCAGTTCACCTTGACCAGGCTGTGCAGTCAGGATCACCAAGAAAGAAAGGTGTAAGGTCTTGGAAGCTCTGGTTCGCTCATCTTGATGAGAGCAATAAGTGCTGACTGATATCAGCTCTCCGCAGCGTCCGTGGTCCCGGACAGTGACCTTCGAACTCACATCTAACCGTTATTATTGCCTGTTTAGTAGGCAATGTGAAATATGCTTACTTGTAAACTTGTTTAACAATGTCATATCTGAGATCTTGTGCAAACAGAAAAAAAACATGTTAAGATTAACGCTTGAATACTTACCTTTATCCCATTGTTCCTTTCTGTCTTACAAAAAAATGGATCTTAAAGTAGATGAGAAATGTATCAGCTGCTGTTTAATGTATAAATAATTTATCTCGACTTGTTGACTTTAGTTGTAAATTATTCAGTAGAGAGCTCTTATTTCACTATCTTCTTATAATATATACACCTGATGTATTGTTTTAGGGAGCCGCGATAGCTCAGTGGTTTGTGAACTGGACTACAAAGGACAAGGGGTAGTGTTCGATCCCAACCGACGGCTTCCGGGTTCACCCAGCCTTAAATGGGTACCGGATTTTTTTCTGGGAAAGTAAAGCAGCACGGGCGTAATACCGACCACATTACCCCAAAAATCATGTGCCGAAGGTCTGTAAAATTTATGGTCACTAACACCATATTCCCTATACGCCACTTGGCGTGACAGGGGCACTTTACTACTTTCACATGTGTTGTTTTAGAACTTCCAGTTTCAAGAGTTTCTTTTAATTAAAAATTATTACAATTTTGACAGCAGCTAGTTTGTTTCCTCCTGAAACTAACAGTAGAATTTCTACGTGTATCCTAACTACCCCACTTCCTTTATATACTAGTTAATGTAATTTAAAAATGGAATTAGAATTGATAGTATATTTTCAGAAGACAAGAACCCGTCGAAAATTAGTAATCCTGCTACAGGGGTAGAACAAATATCAGTTCATCTTTTTGCGTTCATCTTAACGTGCACTAAGATCTTGCGTGAAATGGTTTATTCATGAAAAGATTTTTGTTACAATCAGATATAGGTGAATTACAAAACGCGATTTTTTAAGGCGTGATCAGTATTGCTGCCAAAATCATAAATCCAGTTAATAAAAATAGCTAAATTTATGCAGCAATGGATTAATTGGTGACTGTATTTAAGAAGGCGCAAATTGCTGTTTCTTCGTCTTGCGAGTCTCCTCTGTAGCATTGTTTAGGTAAGTTGGAATTACTGCCAAAGGAGTATAATGATGAGTATAATGATAATGATGAAGAACCGTTAACATATATTATCTGCAACGTTTACATTAATAGCTACTGGTTGAAATAATAGCATACATATGAGTAGTTTTTCTAAAGTCTGAAGTATTATTCATTAAGTGTAGTAATTAAATATTATACGATGATTTGTGTCATATATAACGCAACGATCGTATCAAGTGTTGGAGTGACGTGGATATCGTTATGTCCATTTGTTTAAGATTCTTATCCAACGTTGACTTTAATATCAACATTGCAACTAACAATTGACTCATTCATTCTTAGTTTCAAGCACTTGAGATAATATCTTCGAAAGATCACGGGTGTCATGCTTTGGCTACTTTACCTACAATGATGTCCTGCACAGAATCCGAACAGAAGTTCATCAACTCAGAGGTTGAAGCTCTGTCCACGTGAAGAGAGTTGTCAGCCATGAAACATTCTAGTCATATATGGCAAACAATAGACTTTTATTCGTGTAACTTTGTGTGCAAGACTCCCAGACAGGCACTGAAAGAGTGGAAAGATAATATGGAAGAATCGACATGTCTCGACTTCTGCAAGTTATAAACAGCAGCGAACAAAAGAATGAGTACAGTTTTGTTCTTTCTTGAGTTGGCTTTAGTATTGAGGTACACATGCCGGCCTCACGATCGAAAAGCAACACTCAACGTTATGAGTGATCGTGTTTTTGTCAGTAAAGTCTCATATTAAGATAGATAATATCAATCACTTAATTCTATCAGAGACGGTCAAATCATTAGAAGTCTTGTGTCTAAGTTTGACACATAACATAACTCTTGAATATTAAAAACAGTAGGCCATATGTCGCTTCCAAGGCCAATGAAAAAAAAAGTAAGTACATTTTTCTACCAACCTTTATAATAGTTTATCGGCTTTCTAAATTTGTCCTCATGGTTCCCATCAATACTAGAAAATTCATTGTCCTGGACTGACACATTTGCGCTATCATGAAAGAGATTGAAATGGGAATGGCCGTTGTTCCTTTGTAGTGATGGTGGGGTTAACACAAAGACTAAGCTGCTCTTCTATTGTACTCTGACGATTGAAGTCATGAGTGGAAGTAAGCGTTATATGAGCGTTTTGCGCCAGTGAAATGAATATTTGAAGGGACACTATGCTTGTGTATGTGGCACATAATGATGATGATAGAGAAGAATGCACATTTTGTAGTCACGTAGAAAGAAAAAAACAACTGTGTTTGTGAGTCTGGATAACTCTGAATAATTTCCAGCGAAGTTAGATTTTTTGTTTCGCATTACTGATAAAGGTTGTTTTTAATTCTCAGCACACAATATCCGCATTATTTATATCGCATATTTGTGCATTCTCTGACGTCATTTCTTGATAAAAGTTGCTCCAACGTTAGGCCCTTTCTTATTCTCTCTGTGCAGCAGAAAAACCAGCGGATCATTTGAGAATTGTTTCTTGTAAAGACTAGTGTGTTGCTCTATTTGTTGTTTTAACTCTTCGTTTTATATGATAAATGTGGCCTGTCGTTAGTGCAGATACACCCTCACTAAGGAGCAAATTGATAACTGTTACCAAAACGGATTGGCAAATGCCATTCTTTACACAAAGTTATACATCAGGAGTTATATATCAGGAGTTATATATCATCTCTGAGCAAATCTTCAAAAACATCACAGAGATGCCAGGCCAAAACAATAATGGAAAGATAATCAATAATCTAAGATATGCTGATAATACTGTACTACTAACAGAAAATCCTAAAGATCTACAACAATTACTTAATGAAATAAACATGACAAGCAAAAAATATGGATTAAATATGAATATCAAAAAGACTATAACTATGATCATAAACAAAGAAAATACTCAAAACCCATAAGTGGATATAAAAAAATAAAGGAATAGACCTGGAGACAGTTCAAAACTACAACTACCTTGGACATACAATAACCAATGATGGAAAATGTACAACTGAAATAAGCAAAAGAATAGGAATGGCAAAAAGTAATTTTAATGTCATGATAATATATTAACATCAAAACAAATAACATCAGGGCTAAAACTAAGGATAGAAAATATTACATCTTCTCAATATTCCTATATGGTGTAGAAACATGGACATTAGACAAGAAACCAGAACAGAGAATTGAAGCCTTTGAAATGTGGATATATAGAAGAATAGGATGGAAAGAAAAGAAAACAAATGCTGAAGTCTTAAAACAACTAAAAATTAAAAGAGAACTACTAAACACAATTCAAACAAGACAAATGCGATTTTTGGGCCATGTTAAAAGACACAACAGCCTACTAAAATTAATCTTGGAGGGGAAAATACAAGATAAAAAAGGCAGAGGCAGACCAAGACTAACATGGACTAGTAACATCAAAAGATGGACAAATCAGCATATGACAACCTGCACCATCAAAGCAAGAGACAGAGCAGAATAGCGCTCCATGATAACCAACCTTCGTTGCGGAGATGACAGCTGATGATGATGATGATATATCAGGATAGAAATACCCCCGTCATGCAGTATGGTGACGCATATGAAATACGATGTTAGTTCCATATTTTTTATACGGACCGTTGTCACAATATTTGTTTCGGCTTTACCTATCATTATTCTTTCACAGAAAAAAACAAAAACAAAATTGGTAGCCAATTAAGTCAGGAAACCCTGAAAGCCGTAGATCACAATCGAACCATGACCACTCTTCCTTAGAAGTCAAGTTCATTAAGCACTCTACTACCTCAACACTTTTTACACTTTGTACATATTGAACAATAATAAACAAAATTATGTTTATTTGATGAATAAATAGACTCACGAAGTTATCAAACTTCATACTTTTGTCAACATTATTTTGTTATTACTGTAATTTAGCGCTATTTTTTGCCGTGTATGTTTTATTTATTTAGTGAAGTTCTTCTCCTCTTCATCTTCAACCTTTCAACTCCCAGTGAAGCATAAGTCTTCAACAAGCACAGAAGTGTTTCTTGCAATTATCGCTCCATGTCTTCCTCATCTTCTTCATTTCTGTTTTTGCCTGTCTTCTCCAAGTACGTTGTGGCGATCACCTTTGTCTCCGCTCTTGCGGAATACAAAAAGATCTTGTCATGAAGTACTCTCAAATTGCCTTCCACAGTACGTTGTGGCGATCACCTTTGTCTCCGCTCCTGCGGAATACAAAAATTCTTGTCATGAAGTACTCTCAACTTGGCTTCCACAGTACGTTTTCAAACGAGTGCCATCATCTTTGTCTTATCCCGTTGCCCACTGATATCTCTGGCTGATACTTTACCTCAGTTCTAAAATATCATTTTGCCTGTCATTTCAACCCTTCTATTCAGAGCAGACATCCATTTATGAAAGTCTGTATCTTGGTGACTGCCATTTTTGTTGTTCTCCATGTTTCAGAGCCATATAATAAGATTAATTTAACGTTACAGTTAACAATTTTAATTTTTGTGACTGACCTCATTTCTTGATGCTTTATTACAAGCAAATACATAAAAAAAAAGTAAAAGTAAAGAGCCCCCGTCACGCCAAGTGGCGTATATGGAATATGGTGTTAGTGACCATACATTTTTACAGACCTTCAGCACATGATTTTTGGGGTAATGTGGTCGGTATTATGCCCATGCTGCTTCACTTTCCCAGAAAAAATCCGGTACCCATTTAAGGCTGGGTGAACCCGAAAGCCGTCGGTGGGGATCGAACCCTACCCCTTGTCCTTTGTAGTCCAGTTCACTAACCACTGAGCTATCGCGGCTCCCTAAGCAAATACATGGCATTATATAAATCGCATAGTTATGAGCATGTCTTGTCAAACTACAGATTAAGTATGGGTTTAAAAGCTTTAACAAAAAAAATAAAAAACAAGAAAAAAAAATACATTTTAATACAACAAAGGACAACACAGAAACAAAGCGGCGATAAAAATAAATCGCTTATTTTCAACGCTCAGTTACCTATATGAATGTCGGAGAACCACAAGATAATCTTGATTTGATACAACCTGCTTATTAAAACGTCTCAGAATTTCTTTTAACAAAAAAAAAAAAAAAAAAAAAAAAATCAACAACTAAAAATGCAAACAAGAAGCTGTAATCAGTGAGAGTAGGATGTGAGGGTAGGGTGTGAGAGTAGTGTGTGAGAGTAGTGTGTGAGAGTAGTGTGTGAGAGTAGGGTGGCGTTTGATGTGAATATCCAGGCGGTGAGCAATAGAGAATGCTAATTAAAGAACAATATGAGGGTTGTTCTACAAGACGTCAACATGTCCCGTAGACAATTGACTTCTTTTTTGACCATCTGTCGTAAAATTAAAATAAATAAATAAATAAAAAAGAACAGACTTACTACATAATAACTGACTTCTAGAAAATATTTCCTCATTTTGGGACAGGTCCCAATATACCATCCAGTTGATTACATGTTCTATATTTGAGTGGTGTTCCATTTAATTTAATATGCGCTGGTGAAAATAAAAAACAAACATATCTTCTAAGCTACAACTGTTATATTTGTCTTTTACAGCCAGTCTTAAAGCTTTCAGTTTAGCTTAAAAGCACTAAAATGTTAATTATAAAAAAAAATATTCCTTTCCACTCTTAGAACGTATATGTAGGTAATCTAGACACCAGTCTGAAGAGGCCAGGTTTTCTACAGCAGTAATGTAAAAGTAGAAAAAGTAGCTAGTTTTAAAAAAAATAATACTAACAACACAGAACAAACATAATTATTTTATACAGAGAAACATAACAACGAGATTTCAAATACGTAGCTCTAGTAATTAAGCGGTTGGGATGACGTTGACGAACTTCTTTCTTCCTAGGGTCAGCAGGTATCTAACGAGTCATTTCTTAAACATCTTAGTTAACGCTACATGTTTATTCAATTTTCAAAATGAACTGACAGTAATTACTTGGTACTTACATTTACGTTTTGTTTTTTTTTTTAGCTGAGTCGAAGACCTTGACAAAATGAGGTTGACTCAAACTATCATCCTGCTGGTAATTGTTCCCTTGGTTAATGCTCAATACAGTCAATCGGATGACTCTAACACTAATGACACTCCAGCTGTGTACAGATCACCATCCCCTACATCAAATAGTCCAGTTGACCCTACTCCAAAAGAAGAGGTTCGTCATGAGCCAGATTTTCCAAAACAATATCCACCCTACCCAGTTTATTCTTCTATAGAAGAAACAACAGAGGAACAACAGAAGAAACCACAGCTAAATCTTACCCATCAGGTTACTCTGCTTCTGAAGAAGAAACAGCAGAAGAGCCAGCAACCACAGCTGAATCTTACCCATCAGATTACTCTGCAACAGAGGAACCAGCAACCACAGCCGAATCCAACCCATCAGGTTACTCTGCTTCTGAACAAGAAGCAACAGAGGAACCAGCAACCACAGCCGAATCTTACCCATCAGGTTACTCTGCTTCTGAAGAAAAAGCAACAGAG
Source organism: Megaustenia siamemsis (assembly GCA_032433765.1). Lineage (NCBI taxonomy): Eukaryota > Metazoa > Mollusca > Gastropoda > Stylommatophora > Ariophantidae > Megaustenia > Megaustenia siamemsis. The sequence continues at coordinate 77,697,825 of JAVIAB010000051.1, read as the reverse complement.
GAACCAAAAACCACAGCTGAATCTTACCCATCAGTTTACTCTGCAACAGAGGAACCAGCAACCACAGCTGAATCTTACCCATCAGGTTACTCTGCTTCTGAAGAAAAAGCAACAGAGGAACCAAAAACCACAGCTGAATCTTACCCATCAGTTTACTCTGCAACAGAGGAACCAGCAGCAACCACAGCTGAATCTTACCCATCAGGTTACTCTGCTTCTGAAGAAGAAGCAACAGAGGAACCAGAAGCCACAGCTGAATCTTACCCATCAGGTTACTCTGCAATAGAGGAACCAGCAACCACAGCTAAATCTTACCCATCAGGTTACTCTGCAACAGAGGAACCAGAAACCACAGCTGAATCTTACCCATCAGCTTACTCTGCAATAGAGGAACCAGCAACCACAGCTGAATCTTACCCATCAGGTTACTCTGCTTCTGAAGAAGAAGAAGCAGCAGAGGAACCAGAAACCACAGCTGAATCTTACCCATCAGCTTACTCTGCAACAGAGGAACCAGCAACCACAGCTGAATCTTACCCATCAGGTTACTCAACTTCTGAAGAAGAAGCAACAGAGGAACCAGAAGCCACAGCTGAATCTTACCCATCAGCTTACTCTGCAACAGAGGAACCAGCAACCACAGCTGAAACCCATCAGCTAAATCTTACCCATCAGCTTACTCTGCAACAGAGGAACCAGAAACCACAGCTAAATCTTACCCATCAGCTTACTCTGCAACAGAGGAACCAGAAACCACAGCTAAATCTTACCCATCAGCTTACTCAGCTTCTGAAGAAGAAGCAACAGAGGAACCAGAAGCCACAGCTGAATCTTACCCATCAGCTTACTCTGCAACAGAGGAATCAGCAACCACAGCTGAATCTTACCCATCAGGTTACTCAACTTCTGAAGAAGAAGCAACAGAGGAACCAGAAGCCACAGCTGAATCTTACCCATCAGCTTACTCTGCAACAGAGGAATCAGCAACCACAGCTGAATCTTACCCATCAGCTTACTCAGCTTCTGAAGAAGAAGCAACAGAGGAACCAGAAGCCACAGCTAAATCTTACCCATCAGCTTACTCTGCAACAGAGGAACCAGAAACCACAGCTGAATCTTACACATCAGGTTACTCTGCAACAGAGGAACCAGAAACCACAGCTGAATCTTACCCATCAGGTTACTCTGCAACAGAGGAGCCAGAAACCACAGCTGAATCTTACACATCAGGTTACTATGCAACAGAGGAACCAGTAACCACAGCTGAATCTTACCCATCAGCTTACTCTGCTTCTGAAGAAGAAGCAACAGAGGAACCAGCAACCACAGCTAAATCTTACCCATCAGGTTACTCTGCAACAGAGGAACCAGAAACCACAGCTGAATCTTACCCATCAGCTTACTCTGCAATAGAGAAACCAGAAACCACAGCTGAATCTTACCCATCAGGTTACTCTGCAACAGAGGAACCAGCAACCACAGCTGAATCTTACCCATCAGGTTACTCTGCAACAGAGGAACCAGCAACCACAGCTGAATCTTACCCATCAGGTTACTCTGCTTCTGAAGAAAAAATAGCAGAGGAACCAGCAACCACAGCTGAATCTTACCCATCAGGTTACCCTGCTTCTGAAGAAGAAACAACAGAGGAACCAGCAACCACAGCTGAATCTTACCCTCCTAAACAAACCAGCCCAATTTTACCAGAAATACCATACCCTCTTTATCCGAGGAAAAATGTTCCAGTAGTTTGTGAGTATTTGTTTTCTGATGTGTAATTAATTGTGGCGAAATGACCTTTTAAACTATTATTACGAATGAAGATTTTTATGACTGAATATTCTTCCTCTTTCCACCCCTCGACGCTGTAAGGCAAATGAGAAAGGAAAGAAGAATAGGAATAATTTTCCTGTGTGAATATACGTTAGTATTTTAAATCTCTCATTCCCCTTTCCATAATAATAAAAACAGTAAAAAATATTCAAACAATTATATTCACTAACAGCCTGAAAGTTTTATAGACATGATTTTATTAACAGGTTATTGGATGCAACATTCGGACATAAAGCATAACTTTTGGCTCTAAAATCAGGATGACGCGTATCCTGTTTACAGGGCCGGCGCAAGGTACCGGCAACTCGGGCAGATGCCTTGGGCGCGGCATGTGTTTAGGGGGGTCATTATGGATCTTCCAAAATTTTTAGTTTTTTCCTTGTAAAAATTGTAATGATTAAATTCCGAAGTTCAGCTTGCCAGGGCGCCATCAAAAATACGGGCCGGCCCTGCACGTTGTTATACAATTTATTCTGTACGCCTGGGAAGCTTGGACTTTTTCAGTAGAACTATATAATATAAAAAAAAAATAAGCTGTGGGTTGTTTTTATTGGCGGATCACTAGATATAGTGATAGGTGTTTTTTTTTTATTGATGGATCACTAATATAGTGTAGTGATAGATGTTTTTATTGGTGAATCACTCAATATAGTGTAGTGATAGGTGTGTTTTATTGGCGATCACTCAATATAGTGTAGTGATAGGTGTGTTTTTATTGGTGGATCACTAATATATAGTGATAGGTGTGTTTTTATTGGTGGATCACTAGATATAGTGATAGGTATTTTTTTATTGATGATCACACTAGATATAGTGATATGTGCTTTTTATTGGTGGATAGATCAATATAGTGATAGGTGTGTTTTTATTTGTGGATCACTCAATATAGTGATAGGTGTTTTTTTATTGGTGGATCACACAATATAGTGATAAGTGTATTTTATTGGTGAATCACTAGATATAGTGATATGTGTTTTTTATTGGTGAATCACTCAATATAGTGATAGGAGTGTATTTATTGGTGGATCACTCAATATAGTGATAGGTGTATTTATTGGTGAATCACTCAATATAGTGATATGTGTATTTTATTGGTGAATCACTCAATATAGTGATAGGTGTATTTTAATGGTGAATCACTCAATATAGTGATAGGTGTATTTTTACTGGTGGATCACTTGATGTAGGTGAGATATGCAATGGTGCATACACATTTTGTTTCAAATTCACTAGACATGTCGAGATACTCACATTTACCTGAACAAGATTTCTAGGTGTGTCACAGTACTGGAATTTATGTAAACGATATCACTAGATGTGTCGTGGCATCCGAGTTTATGTATTGATATCACTTGATGTGTCATGACATCCGTGTTTATGTAAACAATATCACTAGATGTGTCGTGACATCCGAGTTTGTGTAAACGATATCACTAGATATGTCGTGACATCCCAGTTTATGTAAACGGTATCAGTAGATGTGTCGTGACATCCCAGTTTATATAAACGATATCACTAGATGTATCGTGACACTCGATTTTATGTAAACGATATCACTATATTTGTCGTGACATCGAGTTTATGTAAACGATATGACTAGATGTGTCATGACATCCGTGTTTATGTAAACGATATGACTAGATGTGTCGTGACATCCCAGTTTATGTAAACGGTATCAGTAGATGTGTCGTGACATCCCAGTTTATATAAACGATATCACTAGATGTATCGTGACACTCGATTTTATGTAAACGATATCACTATATTTGTCGTGACATCGAGTTTATGTAAACGATATCACTAGATGTGTCGTGACATCCCAGTTTATGTAAACGATATCACCAGATGTGTCGTGACATCCCAGTTTATGTAAACGGTATCACTAGCCGTGTCGTGACATCCCAGTTTATATAAACGATATCACTAGATGTGTCGTGACATCCGAGTTTATATAAACGATATCACTAGATGTGTCGTGACATCCGAGTTTATATAAACGATATCACTAGATGTGTCGTGACATCCGAGTTTATGTAAACAATATCACTAGATGTGTCGTGACATCCCAGTTTATGTAAACAATATCACTAGATGTGTCTTGACATCCCAGTTTATGTAAACAATATCACTTGATGTGTCGTGACATCCCAGTTTATATAAACGATATCACTAGCTGTGTCGTAACATCCCAGTTTATGTAAACAATATCACTAGATGTGTCGTGACATCCCAGTTTATGTAAACAATATCACTAGATGTGTCGTGACATTCCACTTTATGTAAACGATATCACTAGATGTGTCGTGACATTCCACTTTATGTAAACGATATCACTAGATGTGTCGTGACATCCGAGTTTATGTAAATGATATCACTAGATGTGTCGTGACATCCGAGTTTGTGCAAATGATATCACTAGATGTGTCGTGACATCCGAGTTTGTGTAAATGATATCACTAGATGTGTCATGACATCCGAGTTTGTGTAAATGATATCACTAGATGTGTCGTGACATCCGAGTTTCTGTAAATGATATCACTAGATGTGTCGTGACATCCCAGTTTATGTAAACGATATCCCTAGATGTGTCATGACATCCGAGTTTGTGTAAATGATATCACTAGATGTGTCGTTTATGTAAACAACATCACTAGATGTGTCGTGACCTCCCAGTTTATGTAAACAATATCACTAGATGTGTCGTTTATGTAAACAATATCACTAGATGTGTCGTTTATGTAAACAATATCACTAGATGTGTCGTTTATGTAAACAATATCACTAGATGTGTCGATTATGTAAACAATATCACTAGATGTGTCGTGACATCCCAGTTTATGTAAACAATATCACTAGATGTGTCGTGACATCCCAGTTATTTAAAAATATCACTTGATGTATCGTTTATGTAAACAACCTCACTAGATGTGTCGTGACATCCCAGTTTATGTAAACAATATCACTAGATGTGTCGTGACATCCCAGTTTATGTAAACAATGTCACTAGATGTGTCGTGACATCCCAGTTTATTTAAAAATATCACTAGATGTATCGTTTATGTAAACAACCTCACTAGATGTGTCGTGACATCCCAGTTTATGTAAACAATATCGCTAGATGTGTCGTGACATCCGAGTTTATGTAAACAATATCGCTAGATGTGTCGTGACATCCCAGTTTATGTAAACAATATCACTAGATGTGTCGTGACATCCCAGTTTATGTAAACAATATCGCTAGATGTACATCCCAGTTTATGTAAACAATATCGCTAGATGTGTCGTGACATCCGAGTTTATGTAAACAATATCGCTAGATGTGTCGTGACATCCGAGTTTATGTAAACAATATCACTAGATGTGTCGTGACATCCCAGTTTATGTAAACAATATCGCTAGATGTGTCGTGACATCCCAGTTTATGTAAACAATATCACTAGATGTGTCGTGACATCCGAGTTTATGTAAACAATATCACTAGATGTGTCGTGACATCCCAGTTTATTTAAAAATATCACTAGATGTGTCGTTTATGTAAACAACATCACTAGATGTGTTGTGACATCCCAGTTTATGTAAACAATATCACTAGATGTGTCGTGACATCCCAGTTTATGTAAACAACATCACTAAATGTGTCGTGACATCCCAGTTTATGTAAACAATATCACTAGATGTGTCGTTTATATAAACAATATCACTAGATGTGTCGTTTATGTAAACAATATCACTAGATGTGTCGTTTATGTAAACAATATCACTAGATGTGTCGTTTATGTAAACAATATCACTAGATGTTGTTAAAGAGTTACAGAAACTTAAGACTTATAGAGTTATAAAAACATTTGAGTAAGTGACGTTAAATTATTAGTCAAAAGACGTTATTTTATTTGTTGTTATTGTTAGTATCACCATAACTGCACACCGGACGAACCCATAGGTACTCCGATATCATCTTCGAAGAAATCTGAGGCGAATGTGGGCACACGTGCACGAACTCCGTAGCAGGTCTGGATTTAACGATGTGGATAGGTCATTGCTGACAGTTTGTCCAGAGCTGAGGTCAAGTTTTACGACCTACTATTTTTTATTTTAAATGCCAATGATTCTTTAACGTGCGCGAATGCACACGCGACCTCATGTTTATTGCTGTTATCTGACGCGACGGGGCTAGACATCGAATCTCACTACCCAAGAGATCTGAAGAAACCACGAATAAATGTTTCCTATTTTTTAAAAGAAAAAAAAAACTTCACAAACTCCTGCGGTGTACTTTGAACCTGGGTCATTCTCTTCCAGAGGCCGAGTTATTGTATTTGAAGTGTGTCAACTAAGGAATGATATATAAAAGTAAAAAAAGTAAAGAGCTCCGTCACGCCAAGTGGCGTGTAGGGAATATAGTGTTAGTCACCATAATATTTACAGATATTTTAATCTTAACTTTTACAGGCACAAGATTTTTGAGGTAATGTAGTCGGTATTACGCCCGTGTCGCTTCACTTTCCCAGAAAAAAGTCCGGTACCCATTTTAGGCTGGGTGGACCCGAAAGCCGTCGATCATGATTGAACCCGACCTCTTGAAGGAATGATATATAGTTTAATGTAAGTTATATAAAGATATATCTGTTATAATTATGTCTATCAATACTATAATTATTCTTCTCTGGGGTCTTGACTGATTCTTCTCAAATCAGTACTCAAATATAAATTTGTTATAATTCAAACATTCAGCCCTGTTATTAGAAATTAATAAACAATTGACTAATCAACATTAACCAAGAAGATAATAAATGAATTTGTATTACTCATGATAACTTCTGACGAGAGAATCAAAACAAATTACACGGAGACAATAGTAGTTTTACAATAATCGGAAAAAATATACAAACAACAGAAAACACTACTGTGGATTGCCAATTGTTCTCGAAAAGTGTTTTTATGTTGTTATTTGTTCGTGATTTTTTCCAGAAAATTAACCATCACACTTTTTCTACCTGACGATTGAAATTTCACAAAAGAGTAAACTTTTTTGCTCTTTATTTTGAGAATTGCGTTTACTCCGTTTGTACCACAGTTTACATATAAGCTTCGACATCTAAGCCTTCGATCTGACACATTATACTTCGTCACACCAATATTTGAGATAGGTTTTCCTCTAAATCCCTGTTCACTTGATCATACCTCGCGGAGTAGAAATCTGTCAGATTTGGTTCACTGACCCTCATAGAACTAATCAGCTATTGGGAAATGGACTGCTAAGCTTTTTCGCTGTACAACAGCGACCCCGGTGCCAGTGATTGTGCCACTGACATAATGTAAAAAAGTAGTGCCCCCGTCACGCCAAGTGGCGTATAGGGAATATGGTGTTAGTGGCCATAAATTTTACAGACCTTCGGCACATGATTTTTGGGGTAATGTGGTCGGTATTACGCCCTTGCCGCTTTACTTTCCCAGAAAAAATCCGGTACCCATTTAAGGCTGGGTGAACTAGGAAGCCGTCGGTTGGGACCGAACCCTACCGCCGGTCCTTTGTAGTCCAGTTCACTAATCACTGAGCTATCGCCGCTCCCACTGACATAATGGCAGCTAAATATTTGCCACTGATATGTACAGTCAAATAATAATTAATAGCAAAAAGACAAAAGTAATGGTAACATAAAGAAAAATACATCACCTCGGTGCAAAATAAAGACAAGTGGAACAATATTAAAACAGGTAAATGAATTTAAATATTTGGGAACGTTGTTAACCTCAGACGGAAGATGTACAAAAGAGGTGAGATGCAGATTGGCTCAGGCAAAAGCAGTTTTCCAAAAATGAGGAAGATACCATGCAATCCATTTTTGACAATAGAAACAAGAAAAAGAGTTCTTAAATGTTATGTAGAGCCAGTTTTAACATATGGATGTGAATCATGGACAATAGGATAACAGACAAGAAAATCACTGGATTCTGTAGAAATGTGGTTTTACAGAAAAATGTTGAGAATACTATGGACAGCTAAGAAGAGTAATGAAAATGTTCTGAAAGAGGTCAAAGCAAAAAGACAGCTAATTTCAAATATTAGGTAGAAACAATCAGCATATTTTGGCCATGTAACGAGAGGAGAATAACTGGAATATATTGTAACAACTGGAAAAATTGAAGAACGAAGAGATAGAGGAAAGCAAAGAGAAAAAAATTCCAGACAGCGTAAGAGAATGGCTTGGCAGAAGGTAAACAACAGAAATGATAAATAACTGTCGAGATCGAAAGTTGTGGAGAGACATGTTCACCTACGCCAGCATGCCCGTACATGATGATGTACAGCCAATAATGAATAAATAAATAAAGCGTATATGATCTTAAGGAGAAATGAAAAAAAATTATTAACAAAATAAAAAAAAACAGTATGGTTAAAGCTCTACGTAATAAGTGGACAACACAAATTAAAACAACGTTTCGCCACAATAGGCCTTCAGCAGAAACAAACATACAAAATACACACAGAAAGGTATTGAAAATAAAAAAAAATAATAAATAATAAAAACTTTACCTGAAACTAGATTGAGAAACAAAAATAAAAATATAATAAAATGTCTTCATGACAAAAATGCAACTTTTTTGTACCGAAACGTCGTTTTAATTTGTGCCGTCCACTTATTACGTAAATCATACGCTTTAATCATACCGTTTTTTTCGATTTTATTTCTATATTTGTTTCATTTCTCCTTACAATTAGCTTTACTGCAGCTTCGCATTTTTATGTATTTAAGGGCATTTCTTTGCTTCAAGCCTAATATTATATGATCATAGCAGTCCGCCGTCGGTCTAGCGGTCTACTAAGGGCAAGAATTAAATACAGAGAGACAGCTTCTAGGTTCACCCAGTTGATTTTTTTTTCTGGTGGGGAGGGGGGGATGGAAGAAATATGTAACTGACATGGTACCGGGAACATTGTCTATGATTGAAAAAAAAAATAAGGGTCACTAACACTTTTCTTTCTTTCTTTCTTTCTTTCTTTCTTTCTTTCTTTCTTTCTTTCTTTCTTTCTTTCTTTCTTTCTTTCTTTCTTTCTTTCTTTCTTTCTTTCTTTCTTTCTTTCTTTCTTCTTTATTCACCTTCGTCTTCTTCGTGAGCAATATATTTGTCATTGTTCGCGATTAAAAAACTGTTGTGCTACCTTTTACAGCAGACTGCTTCTGATTGTTCTTTCCGTCAGCTTTTATCTACACATGATGATGATTTATTTCTGTCGCAGTTATCTTGACTCCTGTTTTGGTGACATATACCGGAAGCAGTGGACTAGATTGACTATTTCGTTATTTGATGGTAACATTCTGCTAGCAGAAACAACTTTGAGGTCTATGACTTGTCGTAAACAGTTGTTGTATCAGATACAGCAGCCAGAAGAAAAACGACCATTTTGGGAGGGGGTGGGGGTGGGGGTGGGAATGTTCAGAAATCATAAAAAGAACTGTCATTATGTTCATGCTGACGTAGAAGGTCATGTTTCCCAATAACTTTATATCCATTCTGTTGTTTGTTAGTTCTGTTGTTGACCATCGGCTCAAACTTTCTGCTATTTTTTCTATTTGTTAATCTCTGTCTCGTTTCCCACAAATTTTCTAGCTGTCACTATATTCCAACCGCTCCCTCCTCGTCAAGTATGAATACGATGATTGTTGTATCCTCTTACTGGTAATGAGCTTTCTTTTTCATTTACAGCGTCCATATTTATTCTTTTATGTCCACTCTTAGCTTTCTTTTATTTATTCTTTTATATCCAACCTTAGGTTTCTTTTTCACTTACAACGTCCTTATTTATTCTTTTATATCCACTCTTAGCTTTCTTTTTCATTTACAACGTCCTTATTTATTCTTTTATATCCACTCTTAGCTTTCTTTTTCATTTACAACGTCCTTATTTATTCTTTTATATCCACTCTTAGCTTTATTTTCTATCACCACAATTCTGTAGCTTCAAACTATGTTATTGTCTCTAGCCAGATTTAGCCAGTGAGGTTTCCTGATTTAGAATATAGGACGCTTGGATGTTTTTTGTGGAGATGTGAAAGTGAGGTTTCCTGATTTAGAATATAGGACGCTTGGATGTGTATTTTATAGATGTGAAAGTAAGGTTTCCTGATCTAGAAATTAAGACGCTTGGATGTGTTTTGTGGAGATGTAAAAGTGAGGTTTTCTGATTTAGAATATAAGATGCTTGGATGTGTATTTTAGAGATGTGGAAGTAAGGTTTCCTGATTTAGAATATAGGACGCTTGGATGTGTTTTGTGGAGATGTAAAAGTGAGGTTTCCTGATTTAGTATATTGGACGCTTGGATGTTTTTTGTGGAGATGTGAAAGTGAGGTTTCCTGATTTAGAATATAGGACGCTTGGATGTGTATTTTATAGATGTGAAAGTAAGGTTTCCTTATCTAGAAATTAAGACGCTTGGATGTGTTTTGTGGAGATGTAAAAGTGAGGTTTTCTGATTTAGAATATAAGATGCTTGGATGTGTATTTTAGAGATGTGGAAGTAAGGTTTCCTGATTTAGAATATAGGATGCCTGGATGTGTTGTGTGGAGATGTGAAAGTGAGGTTTCTTGATCTACAATATAGGATGCCTGGATGTGTTGTGTGGAGATGTGGAAGTGAGGTTTCTTGATCTACAATATAGGACGCCTGGATGTGTTGTGTGGAGATGTGAAAGTGAGGTTTCTTGATCTACAATATAGGATGCCTGGATGTGTTGTGTGGAGATGTGAAAGTAAGGTTTCTTGATCTACAATATAGGATGCCTGGATGTGTTGTGTGGAGATGTGAAAGTGAGGTTTCTTGATCTACAATATAGGACGCCTAGATGTGTTGTGTGGAGATGTGAAAGTGAGGTTTCTTGATCTACAATATAGGACGCCTGGATGTGTTGTGTGGAGATGTGAAAGTGAGGTTTCTTGATCTACAATATAGGACGCCTGGATGTGTTGTGTGGAGATGTGAAAGTGAGGTTTCTTGATCTACAATATATGATGCCTGGATGTGTTGTGTAGAGATGTGAAAGTAAGGTTTCCTGATCTACAATATAGGACGCCTGGATGTGTTGTGTGGAGATGTGAAAGTGAGGTTTCTTGATCTACAATATAGGACGCCTGGATGTGTTGTGTGGAGATGTGAAAGTGACGTTTCTTGATCTACAATATAGGACGCTTGGATGTGTTGTGCGGGGATGTGAAAGTGAGGTTTCTTGCAAACGATGGTCACGCCTAAAGCACTTTGGAAAGATTTTCATGTTACACTACAATACGTGTCAAGAAATGTCCGTCTCTAATGACCTTATATGTCAATGTTCAATGTGAGTTTTGTTAATGCCATAATGCGGTTATTGTAAGGTTGACGTGGGGACTTAGCGCTTAGACTCCAGAAGTTGAGGTTCAGGTAACAACGGATTTCCTGATGTGACAGGATCTTCATGGGAACCTGGAGCTCGTCTGTTATAACAGACTCTGGGTCTATACATTAACACAGTGGTTTCCAAAGTGTGAGCTGCGAGAAGCCACAAAACTTTGGCAAGAGCGCAGTGACGTGGATACTGTCGTGTAATTAGAAATTATAAAATGACAACATAAACATAGTATTTTTTAAATGCTTAAATAAGTTTTATTTTTACAGAATAGTGTTAATTCTGTAGTCATTTACAATCTTATATATCCTATCAGGAATTCGGAGTTTACCAAACCTACCCGATCGCAACTGTCATGAAGACATCGTCGTTGTATGATGGATAGGGAGAAGTTGTGGGTGCCACATATTTTGTTACCACTTCATTAACCATTCCCAGCACTGTGGACACAAGGGTGGTCAGATCTCCGTTAGCTGGTCTAGTGTGACGCAACTGTTACCTACAAGTTCCACGTAGAAGTGAAGTAAAGCCTTCATCAGCTTTCCATGGCTTACACCGCATAGCAACCACAGGTTGCTTAGTTCGTCCTCTCTGCCTTGAATAAGATTATTTATTTGGAATAGTTCAATAGCTCATATCAACCACAGGTTGCTTAGTTCGTCCTCTCTGCCTTGAATAAGATTATTTATTTGGAATAGTTCAATAGCTCATAGCAACCACAGGTTGCTTAGTTCGTCCTCTCTGCCTTAAATAAGATTATTTATTTGGAATAGTTCAATAGCTCATAGCAACCACAGGTTGCTTAGTTCGTCCTCTCTGCCTTGAATAAGATTATTTATTTGGAATAGTTCAATAGCTCATAGCAACCACAGGTTGCTTAGTTCGTCATCTCTGCTTTGAATAAGATTATTTATTTGGAATAGTTCAATAGCTCATAGCAACCACAGGTTGCTTAGTTCGTCATCTCTGCCTTGAATAAGATTATTTATTTGGAATAGTTCAATAGCTCATAGCAACCACAGGTTGCTTAGTTCGTCCTCTCTGCCTTGAATAAGATTATTTATTTGGAATAGTTCAATAGCTCATAGCAACCACAGGTTGCTTAGTTCGTCATCTCTGCCTTGAATATGATTATTTATTTGGAATAGTTCAATAGCTCATAGCAACCACAGATTGCTTAGTTCGTCCTCTCTGCCTTGAATAAGATTATTTATTTGGAATAGTTCAATAGCTCATAGCAACCACAGATTGTTTAGTTCGTCATCTCTGCCTTGAATAAGATTATTTATTTGGAATAGTTCAATAGCTCATAGCAACCACAGGTTGCTTAGTTCGTCATCTCTGCCTTGAATAAGATTATTTATTTGGATTAGTTCAATAGCCCATAACTTCAATGCCAGAATAATAAATGTCTGGTAGTTGCCAGTTGTCTCGTTAACGCTCCCTCCATCTTTGGGAAGGCATTTTCATTTTCAGTTTAAAAAAAATTTAATTTCGGGAAAAAGAAAACTTAAAACTAAGACGTACAGATACGTAGATATAAGTATTTTATTATTAGTTTCTTACGAACAGTATTTATTTTCACAGAACACTAATTTAAGGGCCCAATTTTCAAAGATCGTGTATCAAGCAGATGTTTTTTTGTAAATATATCAAATAAGACATTCACCAACATAAACAACTTTTTTGTAAATAAAGGTGTAAAAAGCAAGGATCTCAAACAGAATTAATTTATTACAAGGATTGACACTTTTATGTTGTAATCTTCATCAATCATTATTTCATAAGAAGTCCCGCGTTTATTGTAATGTAACTAGCGGTGAGTGATCATTCTGTGACTCTTACTACATCAAACTGGTTCTGACGAGCTGCTCCCAGACACGATAAACAATTATATGTGAAAAATAAGAATAAAGAAGGCCAAACATTTACAATCGAAATTATATTAGGAAATGTTTAATCAGAAAGTAGCAACGATGATAGGGGAAAAAAAAAAGAAGATAGACGAACTTGTTTGCCTTACCGCGTCCAGGGGAGATATAATTTGCGATCATTTACTCTTCTGTTTGCCTCTGCTGCTGTTATGTTTCCTGGTGTTCTTAATATTCCAGCAATCCATCTTTATCGTGGTCGACCCTTCGGTCAAGTGTTTCTGCAACGTTTATAGGGGCTCGTTGTGTTGCGTTTTGATCTTTCAGCCTTATCATGTTGCCAAATCATTTAATCTGTTGTTTCTTTATATATTCTATGGCTGGGGTTATTCCAAGATTTTTTTCTCAGTTCTTCCTTTTTGATCTTATCTCTCAGGCTTATGTCATTCGTCTAACACATTTCATCTCGGTAGTGGTTATGTTTCTTATTGTTCTCTCATCTAGGGTCAATGTTTGGCATTGGTAGCACAACGTTGGGATGAATATTGTATTGTAGAGTGGCCGTTTTGCCTCCAGAGTTATTTCGGTGTTGGACAATAGTGGTGATAGCTGTCCAATGATTTGACAAGCTTTGTTGCGTCTTGAGTCTATATCTGCTGCTTGCGAATTGTCCTTTGTCATTCGACCAACTAGATACTTCAATTCCTCTACTTGTTTTAGATGCCTGCCATCCATCGTTATATTAATGTTCTGTTTCTCTTTTGCGATATTTAAGACTTCTGTTTTATTGATGTTGATTGTCAGGATGGAACAAATTTAGAGCAAGTTAACAAAATAGCTGCCTGAGGAAGTGAAATCAAATAAATTGTATAGGGGACAATGACGTCGTACAAACACAATTCTCGATCGTCAATTCCCATATGATATGGCACATGATTATGATGAGCCGTAGCCAGACAAATCTCAACATAAGAACATGAGATGAGAATATAATACTTCAGAGACTGATGCAGTGTATCTGCCATTAGCAACATCATCAAGTGAGAATTTAATCTGGAACCTACGGGACGTAAAATGTGAACTTTTTAATACGTGATACTGTGAATTTAAAAGGATATACAAAGAATACCGCATGAAGGTGAGTAGTACTGATATACAAAGACAATCACATGATAACGTTAAGTTAAGGGTTTAGTTTTTAGGGAACATTTAGAAGACCATATTAACAAAAGGAAGCTGGACTTTCATCTTCAGAACTCATATATTGCACACCAAATGGCAAATGTAAAAGAGGAATCACTATATATGTATATGGCATATTGCGAAGTACAGTATGATAGAGTGGTTCGAAAAAAGTATTTTAAAAAGTATGTTGTTGCCATACAATAAACGATTAAAATAATGTCTAGATTACTTCCTAATTTGCATAAAAACGGCGCTAGAAATATTGGTTACAAGTGATACATATTGCGAGCAATTAAGCGTGACATAACACTGAAATTTTGCATTTTAAAATTTTACCTATACAAGAAAGCAAAGAAAACTATGCAACAATAAGAAAGTGCCATGAAAATACAAGCTGATACACCCAGATAAGTAGACATGAAACATCGTAATAAAATTACTCATAAAACAATGAATATGATAAGTGCAAAGACAAATTGTTAATATTTTGTGAACGAACAAAAAACATAAACTTACGACGGTAGAATACAAGAATCACATGTAAAACATAATGCTCAATGGGCACGGTCATGGAGAACAATACTTATATCAGGCAAGCAGGTTGAAGGAAAAAAATGATGTGACACTTTGGAATGCACAACACACAACAGACAGTGATTGATGTGAAAGATATGGTTGAACTAAACAACGGGGGACCGGTTGGTCTCGAGGCAAAAGGTTGTGGGTTCAAATCCCGGCTACACCGGATTTTTATTTATGATTTCTCTCTGCAGCAACCACCCCTGGTCTCAGCAGCCAGTTATCTGCCTGTGCGGCGAGGGACCCCTGTGCACACGGTTGCCAGGGAAAAATGGATCAGTTCCTAGTCTCTACGGACTTCGTCAGAGGCAAAAGCTGGCGAACGAGAAGAAAGAACTAAACAACATGGCAATGTGGATTCTGCAGGCTTGATAAAAGTACACATTTGTAAGAAATATTGCAACAATTTGAAAACAAAACGTGGATCTAAATATATTCTGATTTATAATTTCATTCTTTCCTCTTTTTATTTGGCGCGGAAGTTTACTTGTGCATGAATCCACAGGTCAGTGCACAGGAGTCCCAGATGGCACAAAAGTCCCAGTGAGTGGAGTGTGTTTCGCTTACTTTGAGTGTGCCAATAACAAGGAAGAGTATCTTGAGTGTGACGAAGGGTACAGCTTCAACCAGAAAGGGCAGCGACGTGTAGCAGATGCAAGTTGTGTGACTGGTAGGTGTAGTAACACTACATTAATAATCATTGATTTAGGGCAACGTTCATTACCTTAACACTGAATCAGAATGGGGAAGGAAGAGCGGATCTACTTCCATTTGCACACAGTAGCAGACGTCATTGAGAATGCTGTCATGCTAACTTCAAAGAAGATGCATTTATCACAGGCATTAATCATGGATATGGGAAACATTTAAATCCCTCAAAGAACATACTTTTATTTAAATCATGGCATGTGAGGAAGTCACAATATTGACACTGCACAAAATGAAAATTAAAATAGTGCAAGTAGACCGGACTTTAGAGGTCTAGCTAGTAAGATTCTGGAAACGTCAGCATGTGAGGAAGTCACAATATTGACACGGCACAAAATGGAAATTAAAATAGTGCAAGTAGACCGGACTTTAGAGGTCTAGCTAGTAAGATTCTGGAAACGTCAGCATGTGCGCTCTGATTACTGTTGGAGATACGTGTGCAATTAAATCTGGTCTTCTAACCATAATCGCTGGTAATAGTTGATGAAATAAACGTGGGCAATTAAATGTTGTCTTCTAACCATAATCGCTGGTAATAGTTGATGAAATAAACGTGGGCAATTAAATCTGGTCTTCTAACCATAATCGCTGGTAATAGTTGATGAAATAAACGTGTAGCAAATGTGTTTGTGATACATGACACATGGCATGTATAACTAGAAACATTAGTTGACGGATGAACGAAGAAAACCAAGTGAGAATGAGGAAAACAGCGACATAATTGAGATGGGGTTACATCAAGAAACTAACAAGTAACATTTTATAAGTGGGTTACATCAGGAAACTAACAAATAACATTTTAGAAGTGGGTTACATCAGGTAACTAACAAGCAACATTTTAGAAGTGGGTTACATCAGGTAACTAACAAATAACATTTTAGAAGCGGGTTACATCAGGTAACTAACAAGCAACATTTTAGAAGTGGGTTACATCAGGTAACTAACAAATAACATTTTAGAAGTGGGTTACATCAGGTAACTAACAAGCAACATTTTAGAAGTGGGTTACATCAGGTAACTAACAAATAACATTTTAGAAGTGGGTTACATCAGGTAACTAGCAAATAACATTTTAGAAGTGGGTTACATCAGGTAACTAACAAGCAACATTTTAGAAGTGGGTTACATCAGGTAACTAACAAGCAACATTTTAGAAGTGGGTTACATCAGGTAACTAGCAAATAACATTTTAGAAGTGAGATGCATATTCGGAGCAATAAACCAAGCAACCATGGAGACTCTTCCAAATACATTTTTGAGTGGAGACAGCATTTGATAACAGTGAACTGTAGGCATGGTTTTACAGCCAACATGTTCAACAGATTTCATTTTAAATTGTTGATTAAAGAACTAGTAATGTTTCTTTTTAAAAAAATTGATAAACTACGTTTTTTAAAAAATATTTAGCGACATATTTTAATGTAAATTATTATCTTTTTTCATTAATTATCTTTGCAGGATTTTAAAAATGTTATAAATATTTAATCATACTATATCTGCTTTTTCATTTAGTTTGGCTATCTTTACGTGATCTGATTGCGGAAGACTCAAGTGATAATCAAAATATTAATCTTTCAGTTTCCTTATCTGTAGTGTTCTTGCTCATATAATCCGTTTCAAATGTGAAGACTGTCTTGGTGATAGTAGAAATCAACTTATGAAGATCGTTCGGAATGTGATAGTTTCTGACGTATCATTCTTTGAAAACTACTTTTCAAGCTGACTATTTACATGTTTAAAATAGTCTATGTCTGGTGGCATTCTTAGTTGTTTTAATAGTTTTGATGTCTCTATATGATACATGTATTTGAAAAGTAAATCGTTATCTTCTCATTTTCTTCATCATTTGCCTTTCAGACTCGAGAGTATAGAGATAGTTATCTCTTTGCTTGGCTTTTTCTGTTGTGAAGATTCCGAGTATTTGTCTTTTATTCCGTCTATCTCTTTCAATGGCACCATCTCTGTTGCTATTTATTATGACGTTTGTTTATAACTGTATTGTTTGTGCGTTTCATGGTTTCTGCTTTCTCATGTAACCAACCCATTTAACATGATGCAAGTAATGGGGTGTAACGTATACTCCTACTATGGTGACAGCTTTAAAAAAAAAAAAGAAACACAACATTGACGTTTCGGCCTACATGAGACCTACCTCAAAAAACTAGAACAACACAAACGGACAATGGAATAAAGACAAACTCTACAAAATCTGGGAGCCGGGATGGCTCAGTGGTTAGTGAACTGGACTACAAAGGACATGGGGTAGGGTTCGATCCCAACCGACGGCTTCCGGGTTCACCCAGCCTTAAATGGGTACCGGAATTTTTCTGGGAAAGTAAAGCAGCACGGGCGTAACACCGACCACATTACCCCAAAAATCATGTACTGAAGGTCTGTAAAATATATGGTCACTAACACCATATTTCCTTATACGCCACTTGGCGTGACGGGGGTACTTTACTTTTTACTTCTACAACATCTAAGATGAGCGTGACTAGTAAATCAATGAGAAATAATAAGTGGATAAGAAATGAAATGATAAAACGAAAAGGAGATGTTTTACATTATTTGAGAATAAAAACTGACAGTTAATAAAAATGAGTAAAATAAAGAATTATAAAAAAAAATTAAATAATGAATAATGCGAGCTTAGCTGGGATCGACCCAGAAGATCCAAGTGTGTGGACGACTGTAAGTCAGGTGATGATGTGAAGAGAGGTGAAAGAAAAAAAAGAAGTCACGTGATAAGACGAGAGGTCTGATGGGAGTGGGAAGGTGATAACGGGAGTTGTAAATGGCGGTCAAGATTTAGACGGATATCGACTGAGATATAGAAATGTGTACTAGGGCGTGAAAACAGGGGCAAACAAAGCCAGACTTGCTTCGGGCAAAAGGGGATAAATAGGGCGTAACAGGGGATCATGGAAGAATAGGTTTAAACACGGGGTGCGATCTACGGGGAGAGATGGGATGGTAGTTTGACGAAAAAAATATAATAACAGAGAAGTAACAAAAAAAAAAAAAAAAAGTAAAGTACCCCGTCACACAAATGGCGTATACGGAAAATGGTGTTAGTGACCATACATTTTACAGACCTTTGGCAAATGATTTTATTGGGGTAATGTGGTCGGTATTACGCTGTACTTTCCCAGAAAACAATCCGGTACCCATTTAAGGCTGGGTGAACCGGAGGCCGTTGATTGGGATTGAACCCTACCTCTTGTTATTTGTAGTCTAGTTCACTAACCACTAAACTATCGCGGCTCCCAATAACAGAGAGGTGGAAATGGAAAAAAAGGGGGGGGGGTGGAAACAAAAGGAAAGGTAATACTGGAATATATTGCGAAAGAAAATGAATACGGCAAAATTCGAATGGATAAGGATTATAAATATAAATTAATAAAGAGAAATCGTGACTCATGTAGATGGATTCCAATGTACCTACAGATATAGAGAGTGTAGACCATGAGTATCGCCTGAGGAAATCAAATATCACGTTACGATCACGCTTGAAGGCAACTAAGGACATGATCAATCGTGATTGTAACCTTGGCGATATGTTTGTCAGGAGTCGTATTCCCGCCTCCCCGATAACCATCGGGGCACTTTCGTTGCGATCGTAATCAATGTAAGTCTTGCAACCACGTTCTCCGGTTTTCTTACCTAATGATCCGTTTAAGATCAGAGAACGATTTCACTTATATATCGCGTAATAATATCTGTGCCATCATATGTAAGCGATGTAAGATGACCTACATTGGCGAATCAGGTTGCTGCCTCTTAGAAAGATGCCGTGAGTATCTGTATGATATCACCTGAGATGCAGGTACCCCAGTAGCGCCCCGCTTCAACTCTAAGGGCCATCAGGGTAGGGTGGATGTCCAAGTCACTGGCCTGGTGTCATGTTCTTATGACAGCCGTAGTCGATTTACCTTAGAAAATCGACTAATCTCCTGCATGGGTTGCCTCATCAATGCAACACTACCTCACTGATAATCAATTACTCCATTCTCCCTTTTTTTAAATCCCACCTGCCCTTTCCTCGTTTAATTTCCCTCTTTCTTCAGATTCCCCCCTGTCCTCTTCATTTTGTTTCTCCCCTTCTTCTGTTTGACCTCTGACACCATGACGTGATTTCCCCAGGCAAAACTCGAGGTCTACACTCTATATCTGTCGGTACATTGGCACCCACCTACAGGAATCATGATCCCTCTTTACCAACTTATATTTATATTCCCTGGCACCCACCTACAGGAATCATGATCCCTCTTTACCAACTTATATTTATATTCACTGGCACCCATCTACAGGAATCATGATCCCTCTTTACCAACTTATATTTATATTCCCTGGCACCCACCTACAGGAATCATGATCCCTCTTTACCAACTCATATTTATATTCCCTGGCACCCATCTACAGGAATCATGATCCCTCTTTACCAACTTATATTTATATTCCTTATCCACGCGTATTTTGCCATATTTATTTTGCTATATATTCGAGTATTACTTACCCTTTTGTCCATTTCCACCTATATGTTATTATATTATTATTATTATTATTATATATATATATTTAGCCTGCACGTGTCCTTCCATGTTTTTATGTTACTAAATGGATTGTCCGGCGAGACTAGCGTGTTCCTACTTTATGTTTCTTTTTACTTCCTCTAGTAAGTCAATTCATTCATCTGTGCGTTTCTCTTGTTCATTTCTGATTTGTTATTGTCTTCGCCTCAATGTAATATCAAACTATTGTGCTATATATAATGTATAGAAATAGCAATATGGTCATATAATGTTTCATTTCAGTTTAACATAAGAATCAAAACCTTGTAATAGTGAACTGTTGAGATAATGTTTTATGTTTTAACACTAATAGTGTGGACCTAGTATTATAGACTTTAAAAAGTGCACGCAATGAAAGTCCCTTTCAGTTCAGCTTCAGCAACATTGATCATTACGGAAACAGGAATTATATTGTCAGTTATATTGTTATATTGTACAGTAATAATAATCGATGCTGCGGTTATGGTGAATGGAAAGAAACGCAAAGCAGGAATATGTATGACGTAAATGAGAAGAAATGCAAAGTTGGATTAAGGCAAGTAATAAGTAAGAAAGAAGACAGGACGGTCGGGAAAAGCTGTCAATAATTGCTCTACGGAAACTTTAAGCATTGACTCCTTGCATGTACACTAACAATAGATGGAGCACCTGAGGGCCAGACATAAGTACAATGAGGTCTAATATTGTAAGAAAATAACAATAAATGACAAAATGTAGCCTCTGGTAGCTATCTCTTTCATCACGGTTCTCGTCATATTCTAGCTTGTCCAGAAGGATGGGAGGCGGATCCGAGCAGTTCAACAAATTTCTTCATTAATGGCAAACACTTTACTTGCCCCTACTACACAAACTTCGACAACAGGCGTTGTACTTGTGCTAGAACTGGCAGTAAGTAAAGCAACTGTTGTTATTTTGTCCAGGTTGTATTTTTGATTCGTGTTGCTTCATGTTAGCTTTAATGTCACCAGAATGGCGGGGAAAGATATGTTCAAGTGTCGTTATGGTTCGCATAAAAAAAACAGACAATAAACCCATGTCCCTGCTGGAAAAGAAAGAAATGGTAACGTGAAAATAAATATATTTAAGAAAATGAACAGCTTAATCTCTTTACTTACAAAAAAAAAAAAAACTGTCGCACGGTAATTTTCTCATTTTCTGCAGTTTAAGTAAAAGTATGTGTCAGGGCTGGGGGTTAAAGGTCGCAAGCCTTAATGCAGTCTATACCTGTTATACAAGCCAACGTTTGTGATTTTACCCCATGCAGAAAGGGCTTCTAAATGTTAGCTTTATAACCCCCACAACATCTAGGGATTGCTGATGATAGCAACCTCATACAAAACCCAGATATCACATCATCATCATCATCATCATCATCATCATAATTATCATCATCAATCATCATCATCAAGTACCGTGCCTGCTGGCATAAAGGATCATGTATGTCCACAACTTTCAATCTCGACAGTTATTTATTATTTATGTTGTTGACCTTCTGCCAAGTCATTCTCTTAAGCTGTCTCGTATCCTTTCACTTTGCTTCCCTTTATCTCTCCGTCCCTCAATTTTCCCAGTTGTTACAATATATTCCAGCTGTTCCCTTCGCATTACATGACCCAAAAAAATGATGACTGTTCCTCCTAATATTGGATATCTGCTCTCTTTTTGTTTTGGCATCTTTTAGAACGTTTTCATTACTCTTCTTTACTGTCCATGGTATTCTCAACAGCTACCCAGATAATGGAAGACAAAATCCTGTCTTTATATAAGAGCAAACAGTAAAATAAATGATTCATTTATAGTTAGTAATTTCCTAGTAATTAGTAAAAAAAAAGTAAAGTACCCCCGTCACGCCAAGTGGCGTATAGGGAAATATGGTGTTAGTGACCCTATATTTTACAGACTTACTTACCTACTGTTGAAGACTGGGCACATGATTTTTGGGGTAATGTGGTCAGTATTACGCCCGTGCTGCTTTACTTTCCCAGAAAAAAAAATCCGGTACCCATTTAAGGCTGGGTAAACCCGGAAGCCGTCGGTTGGGATCGAACCCTACCCCTTGTCTGTGGTAGTCCAGTTCACTAACCACTGAGCTATTGCGGCTCCCTCCTAGTAATTAGTATTTCAGTTTATTCATTCTTGCCTGTAGATAAGTGATTGTGATTGTAATATAAGAGAAACGTTTACAAGTCGATGTTGATTTTAAAATAAAAGAGTAAAAAAGTATGTATATACCAGTCACTTAGAAATAAATGGACCTTTGTTCATTAGTACTTGGTTCGATGTTGCAGTCTTTTTTCTCATCATCATTGCCATGCCGGTAGGCGTAGGTGATCATGTCCCTCCACAATCTTCTATCTACAGTGCATCGTATCAGTTCTGTTGTTGACTGTTTTCCATGCCATGACACCAAGCTATCTAGTATTTTCTCTCTTTGTCGTCCGCGATATCTCTTTCCTTTTATTTTGCCAGTTGTAACCAAGCATTCCAACTTTCCTCTTCTCATGGTGTGCCCGAAAAATGTTGATTGTTTCTTTCTGATGTTTTTTTAGGAGCTGCCTTTTTGTGTTGGCCTTGTGAGAACTTCCTCATTGGTCCCTTTAGCTGTCCGGGAACTTTCAACATTCTTCTGAGAAATCCCAACTTTGTGGCCTCTAATCGTCTTTTCATTTTTTTTGTCTACTGTCCATGATTCTTTTTTCTAGCGGTTGTTAAACGTGTGTTCAGAACATGTGCATTGCGTTGTGACTTCATTGAGCATACAGTCTTAGTATAGGTATTTTATCGAACAATTAACATCTTATTTGAAAGTATGTTAGTATTAAAGTTAATGAGATGTTTACTTGATACAAAAATAATTAAATTTCTTTCTTTCTTTCTTTCTTTCTTTCTTTCTTTCTTTCTTTCTTTCTTTCTTTCTTTCTTTCTTTATTTCTTTGAAACGTTGAGAATCTGGCCTGTTTACGCAGCCACCCCTTCCAACAGTGCTACAATTACAGAGATGTAATTTTTTTTAAATGACTAATTACTGTCCGTCATTTCCAAGAAAAGATGATTATTGGAAAGGTTAAACGTTTAAAATACCGGGAAGTAAGGAGTTCACTTCTTATAAGGAGAGTCGTCAAAAACTGGAATAAATCGGTTCCTGATTCTGATAGCGACTTTGAAGAACTGATTAGTATATCTCACTTGAATGTAATCACTTCTTTAATTATAGTTTTATGTTATCTGTGCATTATTTATTATGTCCAACTGTTAATTGGCATAATTGGAAAAGAAAATATCCTTTTGTTATAAGTTATCGTTTAAGGCCAAAACGAGCTTGGGAATCACCGTTGTCGAATATCTATTTATAGAAGAGACCCCAGCAGTAGGTCATTAATTTATTAAAGCGACATACAACAAAATGTTAGTTATGACCTCTACAGATGTTGTCCCATGCTGTAATACCAGTCTTTATTTGATAATTGTTGGCGCTTTGTCTTGATGATAAGGAGAGCGTAGTTTTAATTCCAGTCTGGTTCAGTGGGTTCATAAAGATGTCTTCTTCTTTTCCCTCAATGTTCACCCGTTAAGTGGGCGTATTGCGTTGTGTCGCTGGTTTACGTCAATCAACGACATATTCACTTTTCGGCCTGACACACCCTTCTTCACCAGCAGATTTCCTTAACAATCTTGCCAGAGTATCGATTATTTTAGCCTACTCTTTCACATTTTTAACTCTCAAGTTAACGTGCGCAGAGTGCACAGTGGACGTTATGTTTAGGTCGTTATCTTGGAGGAATAGACAGCGGATATTATTACGAAGAGATCAGATAGTTTAAAGGAGTCAGATTCGCACAGCTTGTTTTCTGGATAGAAACCGGGACCATCTTGTCCCGAGATTGACGTTAAACTCTAGACCACCTGTCCCTGAAAGGTATCAACAGCGAGGAAGGACAGTAGCCAACATGAGTCTTCACATGTTACAGCCAATACGAGTAGGCCAGTAGCCAACATGAGTCTTCACATGTTACAGCCAATACGAGTAGGCCAGTAGCCAACATGAGTCTTCACATGTTACAGCCAATACGAGTAGGCCAGTAGCCAACATGAGTCTTCAGATGTCACGGTAAATACAGGTAAGACAGTAGCCAACATAAGTTTTCAGATGTTACAGCCAATATAAGTTGGACAGTAGCCAACATGAGTCTTCAGATGTTACAGCCAATACAAGTAGGACAGTAGCCAACATGAGTCTTCAGATGTTACAGCCAATATAAGTTGGACAGTAGCCAACATGAGTCTTCAGATGTTACAGCCAATATAAGTTGGACAGTAGCCAACATGAGTCTTCAGATGTTACAGCCAATACGAGTTGGACAGTAGCCAACATGAGTCTTCAGATGTTACAGCCAATACAAGTAGGACAGTAGCCAACATGAGTCTTCAGATGTTACAGCCAATACAAGTTGGACAGTAGCCAACATGAGTCTTCAGATGTTACAGCCAATACGAGTTGCACAGTAGCCAACATGAGTCTTCAGATGTTACAGCCAATACGAGTTGCACAGTAGCCAACATGAGTCTTCAGATGTTACAGCCAATACAAGTTGGACAGTAGCCAACATGAGTCTTCAGATGTTACAGCCAATACAAGTTGGACAGTAGCCAACATGAGTCTTCAGTTGTTAAAGCCAATACAAGTAAGACAGTAACCATCATGAGTCTTCAGATGCTATAGCCAATACAAGTAGGACAGTAGCCAACATGAGTATTCAGATGTTAAAGCCAATACAAGTAGGACAGTAGCCAAAATGAGTCTTCAGATGTTACAGCCAATACAAGTAGCAGTGGCTTTAAAACTTCACTCCCGTAAGGTATCCTATGCCACTTGTATCACATTGCATATACAGACAACAGTGCAATGAACGTGTCAGTTTTTATTTATAAGAAATCCATTAACAAATTAAACTCATTACGTCATCTTCTTTAATATGATCGTTCAATTTGGATTACTATGACATATATTGCATATTTAGAAACATATTGTGTTAAAATAAAAACAGGACACATCGTTTCAATTAAAAAATACAAAATATAATTAGAAGGCTGGGTGAACCCAGAAGCCGTCGGTTAGGATATAAATCTACCTCTTGTCCTTTGCAGTCCAATTCACTAACCACTGAGCTATCGCGGCTCCCTCTTTGGAAGTATGGCCGTCAGAAGTTAACAGACAATGTGACCACAGGCAGGGTTGTTGAATGTAGAGAAGCGAGTAACAAAGACTGACAGTAGTCGATGATTTCATATCATAGAAGAATTGGATGTCTCTCTACAGACAGTGTTTTGGTAGTTTATGATAGTTTAGTAGATAGATTAGAGACGGAGATCCCCACAGACGCGTTGAAGACTGGGCAGTTTTATTATAGCAAGTTATAGAGGAAGTCAATAATATTCCAGTTACACGGTAGCCATAACTATAGATATTTAAACACTACCAGTTTATTAAATAATCAAGAAAAGACATTGATCATATGTTGGACGTGTGATGAGGAGAGATAATATCTGAATAGCAAAGCAAGCCCTCATGTGGGAAACAACAGGTAGGAGGAAAAGTGGCAGACTCAGAGAGATACACTGAAAAGAACATTGATCGGAGAGGCAAAAGCAGCAGGATTCGGTTCCCTGAATGAGACCGAGTTTCTAGCACAGAACAGAGACAAATTGCGAGATTTGATAAAAGATATTTGCACGGATTCAGACTATCTATCTATTTATTTACCTTTCGAGCCGTAGCCGGCCCATAGGGCGTAGACCCAGATACTCTTTCTCTTATCTAAAGTTTTATTCTAGCAGTTTTCAATCCTTATAAAGATCTTTTATCAAATCTCACGATTTGTCTCTGTTCTGTGCAAGCAGCTCTATATCATTTAGGGAGCCGATTCCTGCTGCTCTTGACTCTCTCACCAATGTTTTTTCTCAGTGTCTCTCTGGGTCTTCCTCTTTTCCTCTTACCTGTTGTTTCCCACATGAGGGTCTGCTTTACTATTCGGTTATTATCTCTTCTCATCACATGTCCAACATATGACCATCATCTTTTCTTGATTACTGAAGATATTAGTGATTGATTGGCGATTTCTCTAATTTCCTCGTTTGTTTTGAATTCGTTCCACGCTATACCAAGTATTTTCCTTAGACATTTATTTTCGAATGCGTTCAACTTTGTTTATAAGTCTCTTGTTGTTTTCCATTTTGCACATGCATACGTAAGGGTTGCAGTACATTTGATTTGAATAGTCTAAGTTTAGTGTTTATGCTGATGAGTTTCGATTTCTACAACTTTTCAAGGCTTCTGAAAGACATTGCTCCTTTAGCTATTCTAATTCTAATTTCTTTACTTGTATCCCCTACTCAATCAATGTGATTTCCAAGATAGATAAAGTGATTGATCTCTTCCACTAGTTTGGTTTCCATGTATATTTTGTCGTTTATTGGATTTAAGCTTTACATGATCTTAGTCTTTTCATGATTGATCTAAAGCCCAGTTTTGCTGGCTATTGATGATAGTTCATTGTGTTTTCCTGCATCGTTTTTATCTGAGTGCTAATGAGACTTGCTGTCATTGTAAAAAGTATTGTTATGGAAACAGCGCCATATATTTTAGAGCAGTGATCTCCGCAATATGTGCCATTTTGGCACGCAAGGTTTCTGTTTTTGAGATTGTGGTTCTGCCCTATGAGCCGTCTTCGGCTCGAGAGGATAATAGATAGATAGAATGAGACCAGTATCAGTAAGTTAACCATTGGTGGAAAATGTGCAACTGAAATAAACAAAAGAAAAAAGAATGGCAAAAAAGTCATTTTGATGTCATGAAGAACATACTAACATCAAAACAAATAACACCAGGGCTATAGCAAAATGTTACATCTTCTCAATATTCCTATGTGGTGCAGAAACATTGACATTAGACAAGAAAACAGAACAGAGAATTGAAGCCTTTGAAATGTGGATATATAGAGGAATAGGTAGAGTTGAATGGAAGAAAAAAGAAAACAAACGATGAAGTCTTAAAACAACTAATAATGAAAAGAGAACTACTAAGCACAATTCAAACAAGACAAATGCGATTTTTGGGCATGTTAAAAGACACAACAGCCTACTAAAGTAATCATGGAGGGGAAAATACATGGTAAAGGAGGCAGAGGCAGACCAAGACTAACATGGATGAGTAACATCAAAAGATGGACAAATCAGCCTATGACAACCTGCACCATCAAAGCAAGAGACAGAGCAGAATGGCGCTCCATGGTAGCCAACCTTCGTTGCGGAGAAGGCACTCGATGATGATGATGATGAATGAGAACTATGTCATCAGCAAAGTCGAAATCCTCCAAATGGTCTCCTTGTATCTATTCGATGCCGTTGTTACTAGTGCAGCATTTCTTCATTATGAAGTAGTCCATAAAAACTCTAAAAAACAAGGGTGATAAAATACATCATTGTTTAACCCCAGTTTCTATTGGGAAACATTCGCTCAGTCCTTCCTCTGTTCGAACTGCACATGTGTAGCCATCATACATGTCTTTAATAATATTTATTATTTGTGATGGTAAACCATATTGCTTCAGAATTTTCCACAAAGAATCTCTATGAATACTGTCGAATGTTTTTTGAAGTCGATAAAGTTAAGTACAATAGGTTTTTCCTTTTCAATGTGTTCCTCCAATATAAGTCGTAGAGTAAAATTGTGGACAAGGCAGCTTTTTCAAAACCCAGCCTGTTCTTTACGAATTACTGTATCTATTGAATCCTTTATTCTAATCAGGATAATTTTGCAGAATAACCTGGAGGCAACTGACAAAAGTGTCACGCCTCTCCAGTTACTAATTTACACATACTGTATCAGGTCTACGTTTCATTAACAAAATCGTTTTTACGATAGCGGCTTGTTAAACCTCTGATCTGGATTCAGACTGCTCAAAATATAGAACAAGAGAAAGAGTATCTAGATCAATGCCATATAGGCCGGACACGGCTCGAAATGTCAATAGATAGATAAACAGACTGACAGACATACAGACAGACAAACAGATAGATTAGACAGACAGACAGACAGACAGACAGACAGACAGACAGACAGACAGACAGATAGATAGATAGATAGATAGATAGATAGATAGATAGATAGATAGATAGATAGATAGATAGATAGATAGATAGATAGATAGATAGATAGATAGATAGATAGATAGATAGATAGATAGATAGATAGATAGATAGATAGATAGATAGATAGATAGATAGAAAGATAGATAGATAGTTTATCAAGAAGTTCAATAAACTATATTGAACCAGCCAGTTATTGTGTACATCATAACGAGATTGTTATGGCAGTCTTGGAGTCTGTGCAGTGCGAGAGCAATACCTGTCCTGCTCTTCAGTGAATCGTGTGTGTGTCTGTGTAATATGCTACACTCTATCATGTGCTTATTTCTTGGCGCCGTGACCACAACAACTCTGAGTACATTCAACATATTTTCATACACCAAAAAGCGTGATTCATACGTTATCATTTCTTTCAGAAGTATTTAATTGTTATTTATATGCTGTAAGTTACACAAATCGATAATACATCTTAGAACATAAAAGAACAGAATCGAATTAAGATTTTAATTTCCACTAAAACTTAATTAGACTTTGAGATATCTTTGTTTCACATCTTCCTTACCTTCTTTCACTCTCAGATTTTCATGTTGTAATATTGTTTACAACCACTGACAATGACATTCTACTTGTTTACAGATGCACCAAAAAGTCCAGCACCAGGTACCTATCGACGGTAATGATCGATCACGTAAAATGTCAGGAAAGTACCAGACTGTCAAATGATAGTGGGCAACGCGACTGATTCGCATATTGATTTGCTAATCAAAGTTGCTGATCTTTGCCCAAGTTGATCATGGTATCAGTTAGTTGTCCCAGTTATAGTCCTTAATACTTTGTTTTCCCATATCAATAAATGTATTTCAATGCAAACTAAAAAGCAATATTTGTATTTGTCAGAATGACGGTGTGACGAACGTGTGTATGGGCACAATGCGGCAAACAACTTCTGGACTGATAATGGTGAGTGACGCATAGCTGACTGCTTGTGTCAAGATCAGAGAACCCTTACAGATCAAGATCTCCTTGTAGTTTGCCCGGAAATAACTAACCACCGTGACAAGACTGGTGTAAATATAGATCGAAGAGGGAAGATTACTTGGGTTGTAAAACATGACAATGCTACGGTCGAACGTATTGGGTCGAAAAGTGCTGATATTGTTGGAAGCACGCGCAACGTTTTTGCGCAATTATTTCCATATTAAGGGGGATCACCGAAAAAATATCCTGGTTAATCCAGACAATTAGAGCTTAATGTTACAACATTGGTGATCTTTATTTAGTAACAGCTGATTGATATGTGATACAAATGTATCCAACGTTTCAAGTGGATTCCTTTTCGATCACTTTTCATTACAACGGAAAGATAACATACACCTGTGTAGTGTTTGGGTGACGTTACTTTGAGTTTGAGACAACTAACGCTTGAGTACGGCGGCGTGGTGGTTAGTGAAGAGGCCTCTTGAGGTCAAGAGGTCGGGTTCGATCCCGTACGATACTTTTCTATGTTCATGCTGTCTAAAGTGGATATCAGAGATGTTTAGTTTAGTGGGCAGATAATTTTTTTTGCACAAAAGACAACCGTTAATGCTGAACACCCAAACCGCTGCATGCTCCCCAGTATGAAGCATGCCTGCCACACACTCGAGAAAGCTATGAAGGTGGCTTCAGCTCAGTTGCACGAACTCTTTATTCTATTCTATTCTATTCTATTCTATTCTATTCTATTCTATTCTATTCTATTCTATTCTATTCCCCCATTCTCTTCCTGAAGTTTACCCAATGAATAGGAAAGGTGTGAACTCCTCGTCATTTATCCTTTAAGTCATGTTAAGCTGACGTAGACGAGTTGTGGTTATTTGCTAATCTCGGGCAATAACCTCCGACTTCAGCACGGCATTTTTATTGCCAGATTGTCTTCCCTCTTCAATCCCTACTCTCTTTGCCAGACTTTACTGGTTAGTCTGTTACTACAGCCACCACGAAGAGATCAGTAGGGTCTGCCTATTCTATTCTACTCTATTCTATTAATGTAATCATTTGCAGTTGGGGCATTTCTATTTCATCTCCACTGTCCGTACCAGGTTTTCTCGAAACATATTCTATTCGTTTCTATTCTATTCTATTCTATTAATGTAATCATTTACATTTGGGACATCTCTATATCCTCTCTACTGTCTGGCCCAGGTTTTCTCGAAACGTGTACAGACTGATTTTTGCTGTAAAGTGTTCATGTAGACACATCTGCTAATCACACTAAGCACTCCGGATTGGATATACTCCTCTTTCACCTCTAGACTCATATGTCTCTTACAATATACATCAAATACAAACTTCATTGTGAAGAGTCAGGCTTAAATATGTGGGAATAACGTTTGTTAGTTCCCTTTGTTTTAATCAGCACGCTAGCAATTCAAAAGGTAAGGAGTATCAACGACATCAAGACCGTGACCGACTGTTACGTTGAGTATATTTATATAACTGGTATTTTTGATCGAAGCTAAAATTAAAGTTTTGTTTAGATTCAGTGGTTGACTTAGTTTACATTCATCCACTCAGCTTACAGTTCATCATCGAGAGAAAGTGAATGTGAGTTCTGCTCAATTCTCCGTGACGTGTCCCATGCATAGCGCTCAAAGCTGTGATGTCTGCTATTTTTATTTATCCATTGTGTTTTCTGGGTCTAACTTGTACAAGTTTCCGAACATTGTCAAAGAGTGCGATTTGGTGTATGATCATGTTTCTTATTCAAACCATTTGCTTGTTTGCGTTAACCCGACGACTTTGTTATCCGTCCTTAATTAAAAAGGAAGGCCGGGATGAGTTGTGGTTCGCAGTTGTGATATTTGCGTGTTTCCGCCTATAACATCCGACTTCCGGTCGGCATTTTTGAGCATCGGGTTGAATCCCCTCACGATTCCGACTCACTTGGCCAGATTAAACTGGTTAACTTGTTTCCAGAGGCACCGCATGGAGGCGGAGTAGGTCTGGATAGTTTAGGTACACCAACTCTGGCGCAACCACCAGCTATAAGTCGCTGACAGCTTTCAACTCTGTTGCTGATAAGCGCCTCTGCCTCCAGAGCTATCTTATTTCTATGCAAACACAACTCTTTTCCTCATATCTTCATTTCAAATTCTGCCTCTTCTTATCACATTCGGTATTATTCTCATACACCTTATTTCCTTTGTGACGTAATGTCTTGCCACTAACTTATCATCTTTCCAGCACCAAAAGCTGATTACCATAACCTGACTCTTGCCTTGTTATTACACGCTGTGATATGTCAGTCCACTTTAGTCTTTGTTACGTCAATTATCTTGCATCTTTCTTTCCAGCATATCTCTCAGTTATTTTGTCTTCACAAGTGTCCACACATTTCATCTATTTAGTTAGACTTGTGTTAATTCTTTCTCAATTTTTTTCAGCAGCTTCAAAACTTCCTCTGTCTATGAGAAACCAGTATCGTGATGGGCGAACACAAACTTATACCAGCATTTAGAACCTCTAAGAATAGGGGGGTCTCAGTAGCCTCATTGGGAAAACCACCGACGTTCGGACAACCCGTGTTCGATTAGGGCTGGTAGCAGTGTGAGTTGTACTCGTGGTTGGAAAAAAAATATCCCGCGGTCGACCCAGCCGCTGGCAGAAATGGGTACCAGGGTATAGATACTCTTGGAAGATAAGGAATGCCGTCTCACAGCGTGAGTTTCGATGCTTGAAGCATGTTGACGTGTTTGGAGACTTCTGGATAGGCGGCAGAGCACATGTGGGTGAAAACTCGCGTGCTAAGACGTCGATTCCAGTCTCGTACTTTACCTTTACCTCAAAAAATATTTTTTAAAGTGTTGGCTTTGGCAGCTCTATCAACAAGTACGATACTATTGTATCTAAGCAGGCAAGAATGACACACAAGCAAACGATTCAAACAACAACAAATGTTTTAATACAATTAAGAAGAACAATTGTTGCCCTAATCAATTACCATCAACAGTCTGTGTTATTCTGTAGTTTAAAATGAATGTTTAATGACAAGATTAACAACACTTATATGTAGTCAACGTTTCAACAGTTGATCTGCTATAACATAATGATATTAAAACACGTATGTAAATGTGTTCTTCATAAAAAAAACAGTATGTCCTGCACACATAATAACCACATAATGCATAAGATTATATATTTCATAGCATATAAAAAAACTGTTTGTTCGATTCAGTTTATTTCTAAACCTATTTACTATATTCTCACTTTCTATTTGAGTAGCAGTAGAATCTTATTTCTCGAGATTACATTGAATGAACATGGCAGAAACTTATTTGAGGTTGTTTTTCTTCCTTTATGTAAGAAGAGTATAGAGAAATAACAAAAGATTCACCAATCAAAACACGACATTTAATCTTTGAACTCTTCAACTCCCGATCGATGTTACAGATGTTTATAAATAAATCTGATTTTATGTGTGTCTGTGTGTGTGTGCGTGTGTTGTTGTTTAATGTTCCTGCTGAAGGCCTTTTGGCCGAAAAGTCGTTCTATTTTTTATTTGTTTCTCACCGACGTAAATCTGTTACCACACCACCTTTTTCTTTTTTTTTAAATTTTCATTATCATCATCAGCTTTAAGCAGCTTCGCATTTCTATACATCTTGATACCATTACAATCTGATCACCAGAAGTGAACCCGTAAAACCAGTATTCCACACCTTTAGGTTCTACACTCTCTGAATAAAGGGAAAAGAAGGAAAGGGGGGGTGGGGGTGGAAAGATAACCCTGATTAACTTCCTGGTGTCGGGCGTCTGAACGCGAAAGTGCACAATATGTTACGTGCATGGCAGAAGAGACCAGTCTACTGGGCATCATTTTCATGTTTTGCAACCTGCCCTTTATTAATTTGGTGTTTGTTGTAGCACGATTAAATAATAAACACAATATATAAACTGGTTTACACTTGATAACATTATGTAAATGTAACAATTTTGCGTCAGCTAAATCTATAGTATCACAGTAACTTCTGAATCCAAGGGATTACATTTCTTATATTCGGTCTCACTTCTTAAATTATGTACTCATATTCAGACTTGTAGCTGTAGCGAGTGTTTATTATTTATTGGTTCGACCTTAGTTATCGATAACATCGTCGATACCTCGAATAGAAACTCCAGTTGTACTTACACAGAGTGTTTCACTCGCTACAGAACCCGGCGTTTTCTCGTGAGTTCTATCACCAAGGAAGATAAAGAAGCGAAATATTAACAGGAGTGAGTTCACTGTGTGAGAAGTGAGAAGAATGAGAAGAAATGAGAAATAATGAAGTGTTCGTGTGTGTGTGTGGGACACCTAAATGTTGTGATGCGTCAACTCGAAGCGATATTTTTTCTGGTCTTGGCCTTTGGACTGATGGTGCCTACACAATACGGTTGTTGTTCGTGAGTGTTAGTGTACAGTACTTGTGTGTCCACCCAGAATAACTGGAGGTGTTGGTACACACTGAAGGTGCCAGTGTTTAGTGGTAAAACCACCAAAGACATGTCATGTTCTGTAGTGAGTGAGACATTATATCATTCCTCTTAAAAGATTGCGGAAAAACCTGCGTCTCAAGAATAGAGGCCGCATTTTTAGACTGATAAACACAAAAAAAAACAAAAAAAAAAACATTTTTCGATACTACGTGGATTCAAACTCCTGCTTGCCTTTTTTTGAAACACAACTGGATAGAATGAAAAACAAAAAGAAACACAACTGGATGGAATGAAAAACAAAAAGAAACACAACTTGATGGAATGAAAAACAAAAAGAAACACAAAAAAGGAGAAAAGAAAAGTAAACTGGCCCCTTCTGGGCTATGGATGTCAGCTTTTTTTCAACAAATATTAACAAGACATGACTTGCATTTAACCCGGTTCATGATCCATGCAATGATAGTTTATGCATTGATTTAGATGTAGCAGACAAAAACATATCGCAGATTTCTGCCAACGAAAATATACATGTCCATCGGACTAGAGAAAAAATAATTTACAATTCGTTTAATTGTTATTTTACAGTTGGTTAATGTTAGTGTTATTTCATGGAGGTAATGTAACGGATTCACAGAATAAATACATTCGTTTATATATTATATTGCACGTTTAACATACGCCCATTACAAACATGTATTATTTGCATTCAATAGTACATATAATAGATAATGCAATTTAGCAGAATGAGTTATATATGTTTAGTACATATAATTTATTTAAATTTAATAATAATACATCATACTCTTTATATAATAAATTCCTCAGTTTGACAAGAAATATTCTGCAGTCTTATATAATTGGCTCTGCGATTTTACATTGTATGTTCAGTAATTTAATATATTTGATTTTGTGAATTCTATTATAAATCCATCAATTTAACACAATTAGTTTTGTAATTTAACATAAGGTAGGTACTTTTGCATAAAGAATTATATAATTAAAAATAAAAGTAACATAATTTTATATAAATATAAGGTTCTGTAATTTAAAAAAAATAATTTTAACAATTTACATAACCGTTTTCCTGATCCAACATAATACATTCAGTAAATTAACATAAATGTTATATAATTTAACATATTTAGTTTTGTAAATAACAATATATATATATATAACTTAGCATAAATAAGTTCTGTAATTGTACAACATTAAAAGTAAAGGTTCCATTACCTGCCCTGCTTGGCGCATGGGGAAGATTACATTATTCCGTTTTGTTCAAGACACATTTTTTGGTGATGTGGTCGGTATTACGTCAGGCCGCCTTTACTTCCCACAAAATATTTGTACCCGTTTTTAGAGGCTGGGTGCACTCCAGAGCTTTGTCGGAGTCCACTTCTGGGAAACGAACCTGAACTTTTCTGATGAGGAAGCGAGCACACTCAGCCACCAAGGCTCATTATAACGTGTACAATACTAGAATATAAAACAAACTTTAAAATCTATTAAATTAAAAAAGATAAACAACTTGAGTTTAAACAATATTGATGTGACAACATGAAGAAACCAAAGTAGGAATGAAATGTGCACGCTTAAATAATGTGTAAAACAAAGAGCACCGTAATAAGACTATAATTGTGATGCTAGTAGACTAAGATTGTGATGCTACAAGACTAAGATTGTGACACGAAGAGACTAAGATTAATTGTGATGCTACAAGATTAAGATTGTGATGTTACAAGATTAAGATTGTGATGCTACAAGGCTAAGATTGTGATGCGAGAAGACTAAGATTAATTGTGATGCTACAAGATTAAGATTGTGATGTTACAAGACTAAGATTGTGATACTACAAGATTAAGATTGTGATACTAGAAGACTAAGATTATGATGTTACAAGACTAAGATTGTGATGCTACAAGACTAAGATTAAGATGTTACAAGATTAAGATTGTGATGCTAGAAGACTAATATTGTGATGTTACAAGTCTAAGATTGTGATGCTACAAGACTATGATTAAGATGTTACAAGATTAAGATTGTGATGTTATAAGACTAAGATTGTGATGCTAGAAGACTAAGATTGTGATGCTACAAGATTAAGATTGTGATGCTATAAGACTAAGATTGTGATGCTACAAGACTAAGATTGTGATGCTACAAGACTAAGATTGTGATGCTACAAGATTAAGATTGTGATGCTACAAGATTAAGCTTGTAATGCTACAAGACTAAGATTGTGATGCTATAAGTCTAAGATTGTGATGCTACAAGACTAAGATTGTGATGCTATTTCTATGAATCTAATACAAAAGAATAGAATAGTAAATTGGTGAAAACATCTTGGAAGACAGAAGAAAATCTGGAACGACACAGCAAGAGAATTAATTTAACAGGCCTTGATTTGATGAGCTGGCATCCAGCTGTGGCAAGTAAAAATGGAAGTTGGTAACTGGTTACAGCCATCACTGGAGACAGCCGTCTCGATCACAATGAGGGGCGTAACCTTATAGGCAACAATGAGGGAATAAATCTGAGGCACCAAAATACGAATCTTCGATACATTAGATGAAAACAAGTATACATGATTAAAACAAAGAAAACTTGAAGGTTAACCAAAACAAGTAATAGCACGTATTCTAAATTAATAAACACTTAAAACATAACCACTGAATAAACAGCGGAGTTACATAAATAGCAGAAAAGACATTTATAAGATATTCAATTAAAAGATTACATACATTGTAAGAGGTATATTTATATTGGAAAACTTAAGCATAACATTAGTAGATGATTTCAAAGAAATTCAAAATGTTGTAACCGTTAAGAGAATATCATTTATGAGCACTGCCATCATTCGTGCTTTACGGTAGTAGAAAATTAGTGTGTCAACTCGGACGATGTCCATTTATATTCCCAAATCTGTTATGTTTGATTGCAAAGATGTACTTGTTAAAACATTTATAATTGAAAGTGTCTATTAGTGCTTCGACAACTTGTATGATTGTACAAAACGATCACTGCATGTTGTTTTGAACAAAATACGTATCACTTTCATTAGTTGCCTTTGACGTTTTAACTTCAAGTGTAGACCATTTTGTTAACTTACTAAATGAGGTGGTGAAGGCTATTGGATGGACGTACTCTCAAGCTGAATAAATGCAATTCGAAACTAGAAACATCGATCCCTAAATGTGATAGCTAAACCCATGCTAATGTGTATGCGAGTAGTTGTATAACTGCATTTATGGCTGGATGACACCGAACTATACAGTTAGTAAATATAATTCAATATTTTGTTCAGTTTGAAAGAGACAAAAGGCCAATTGCCATTTTCACAATGTTAGGCAAATGAAAAGACAGCTTGACTAATCAATAAACTTGTAACAAAAGATACAATATTTATTTTTTAACTGGATTACCCCCCCCCCCCCACCCTCCCCGAGAGTTATTACAGACCTGAACAATTCGACCAATTCCCCTCAATGTGAAATATGCTTGGCAACTTTGTAAACCCTACAAACATAACAAGAGTTTCAATGAACAAGTTAATCACTGCCGTCAGAATAGAACTATAACTACAACGATAGTTGATGGGAAAATATGAAATTAGAGAAACATGTAAAAAAAAAACCCAATACAATTTTAATATAAATAGAGAAAAACTTAAAAACCTCATAGACCAGTCAGTAAAAATAAAGTATGAAATCCCTGCACGCCTGAAGCGTTTTTGAGAGAGGAGACAATCACAGTGGCTTTGGATCTTGAGGACGCTTATAACAGAATCCATTACAACGGGTGATCGCCCTTTCTAAAGACTCGAGGTAGATATTTATGGGGTACTTGTTGAAACCAGATCTAGCAACATCAAAAGCTTTCTATCTCAGAACACCAGGGCAGAAAGCAAGATGAAGACAAAAACCAAATACAAAACAAACAAAAATAGACGGATCGACGGAATAAAAGCATTTACAAAAACCAAAAACATTTCTATCGTAACAACGTCTAGGTACGTCCAAGAATAACACTACATCTAAAAGGGAGACGACCTAAAGCACAAGATAGACAACACATACGCTCATTAAGTTATATTTCACATTCCTCCTTTCTCCTGAAATGCTTCAAGGCAACAATAGATGGACACAATTATGGGAGAAGATGAATAGAACAATAGCTTTTGACGAGGACATTGGTGCTGCGGTTTTGATTAAAGACATCAGACATCCAAGGTTTCCATAGTCACCCACACCTGTGTTGTTAACAGCTTGAATCTCGAGATGGCTGGGTCCGGACACACTTCACTGTATAACGATAACATTCTAACATAAATGCTCGGCACATGCCAAACCAAATTATCAACCAATGCTAAACAAACTTGGCCAACAATACAAGGCTGGGGCGACGAGAAAGGAGCTGTGACTAACACCAATGGCAAATTTACTGTGACATTTCCTAAAACAGAGAATACGTGATAGTGAGTTTTCTAAAAATACTTTGCAGTGGTGCACACATGGATAGATATTATCGTTTAAAATACATAGAGGATCTGTTTGAGCAATTAATCTAATTTAATCAGGAGATTTACAATATTGCTCTGAGAACCAGGAAATGGATTAATGCTATCAAAATGATGGTCAGGGCGGGTTTCCATCAGCGGTCTTTGTTGTTGCTGACACATATTAGGGGGCTGTCGTGTTCATAGACGGGCTGTCATGTTCATAGACGGGGTGTCATGTTCATAGACGGGCCGTCATGTTCATAGACGGGCTGTCATGTTCATAAACGGGCCGTCATGTTCATAGACGGGCCGTCATCAAAGGATACCAACGTGGTTGGAGTTGTCTTGTTTATCTCAAACAGAAGATGATTGAAAGAAGATATGGCGCCTATGAAACCACAACAAGCAACACGAGGATATCAATAAATATTGCTCAAGCAGCTATCACGTGGCTTCTTGAACAACGATCATTATGACAGTCTCAAAGCATGATTTACAAAATGTAACAAGGCATGCTGCGCGGAGAGTGGTTCGAACGATTCAAAAAGTTACTCTTCACGGTGCATAATTTTATATATAGCCCTGGACACTCCAGTATTCATGGCAATAAGAATGCTAATTTACTGGCTGGGAAGATATCAACTCAAATCATGCTTACATTCAATTACATTTTATATTTCACACAAAAACAACTTCAGCTTTTTTTCAAAATAGTTTTTCTCTCAAAATTCAATTCTGCTATGAAATGCATAATCACACATACACTTTCCAGTGCTAATGATTTGGGCACATCCCTTTTTCATAACGAAGATGCCGATTTTTTATAATTTCCTTGTCTTAATAAACTACTGATAGGCTCTATATAAACAAATGAGAAATCAGTTAAACTACAGATTAAACAAATAAGTCTCTAATTATAAACATGAGAAATAAATTAAATCTCTCTCTCTCTCTCTCTCTCTCTGCGATCAAGACTCAATCAGAGCAGGATTCCAGACTCTCACATGAAGTCAGCTGTCAGGTTAAGTGTGTTGATCGCCTCCACAGACAGAACATCACAATTAGAGTCCGCCAGATCCACTCTGATTGAACACCCGTTAAAACGTTGCACTATGTTCTGCGCCAGTGGCCCAGTGCATCCGATTTCAGCCAGCATTTTATTCAGGTTAGCTTTCCTTAGCCCTTGATTGTCCCCAATCAGTTAAATCTTAGTTTCTAAAATTCTCTTTTTTTTTCTATTAAATTATACTGCCCAACACGTTACACTAATCTAAAAAAACGAAGAAAAGAGGGGAAAAAAAAAACAAATAAATAACATAAAAATAACACGATGCTGTAACTGGCATAAAGAAGTAAGTGTGTTCTTTTAAAAAAAATATAGATAACAGGATAACATGACAACTATGTGATTATGGCCGTCTCCTCATCTAGCGCTCTCTGCCATGACTAATTTTGATAGTTTTATCTTGCTATCTACATAATCGTCTCATTTATATGTTTTTTTTTTTTTTTACTTTCTTCTCTGTGTTTTAATTACTAAGACTTTTTCAATTCTGTCTGCCTTTGCAAGAGTGTTAAAAAATAAGATTGCTTTGCAATGTTTCGACTTTTTTTCAATTCCCTCTATCTTTGTATGCGTGTTGAAAAATAAAATTACTTTGCAATGTTTTGACTTTTTCGATTCTCTCTTCCTGTTATTCTGTTAAAAAATAAAGTTGTTTTGCAATGTTTTGACTTTTTCAATTCACTCTTCTTTTGCTTGTGTGTTATAAAAAAAAGAAGTTTGCGTTGCAATGTTCTAAGCTAATTTTTCTTATAATACAAGTCACCAATTATAATGTTAAAAATAAATGTTTAGTGTCATTCTTTAAACAAATTTTTGAAAAATGAAAGTAGTAAATAAGTTGTTTCTGAAGCTATACAATACTTCAACAACAAATGCTTCAGCATCTGCATCGAAATAAAATGGTGCAAAGCAACAATGTTTTAACATTTTCATTTAAACACATATCTCATGTAATAACTTCCTGAAACAAAATAAGGATGAAGAACCGGTTTTATAACAGAGCATATAGTTAAATCAATTGGGGTATAGGGCATGGAAATTAATGTTGTGTGGGAATTAATGTAAGAAAAACTATTTTGATGACTAATAATAGATTTGGAAAATTGTTGCAAAAATAAAAATAAATAGCCAAGAACAGTTGATAAATTTAAATACTTATGATCAACTGTCAGCGATGAAGGCTCGAAACCTGCAAAATCAGCTAGAATAGCACAACCACAGCAGTCTTTGTAAGTCTGAAGCTTGCTCGGAAAAATATGAACATAGCTCTTGGCGCTATAAACAGGCTGAGAGCATCCTAAATATATGAACATAGCTCTTGGCGCTATAAACAGGCTGAGAGCATCCTAAATATATGAACATAGCTCTTGGCGCTATAAACAGGCTGAGAGCATCCTAAATATATGAACATAGCTCTTGGCGCTATAAACAGGCTGAGAGCATCCTAAATATATGAACATAGCTCTTGGCGCTATAAACAGGCTGAGAGCGTCCTAAATATATGAACATAGCTCTTGGCGCTATAAACAGGCTGAGAGCATCCTAAATATATGAACATAGCTCTTGGCGCTATAAACAGGCTGAGAGCATCCTAAATATATGAACACAGCTCTTGGCGCTATAAACAGGCTGAGAGCATCCTAAATATATGAACATAGCTCTTGGCGCTATAAACAGGCTGAGAGCATCCTAAATATATGAACACAGCTCTTGGCGCTATAAACAGGCTGAGAGCATCCTAAATATATGAACATATCTCTTGGCGCTATAAACAGGCTGAGAGCATCCTAAATATATGAACATAGCTCTTGGCGATATAAACAGGCTGAGAGCATCCTAAATATATCAATATTTATACAATTATGAAACATGTAGAAATGTAGAAAAAAATACATGCTCCGGAGATGAAATAGTACCGAATATAGGCACCTCTTAGTTGGATTGTATCACGGGTGATAACTTCTCAAAATAATGCAAGAAGCAATCGGATTACATGGACATCTTTTCACTATTGTGAAAAAAACGACAAATGAAATTGTTTGGTCGCTTATGTCTATCATCTCATCTTGCAAGTTCCATTATGGGGGGGGGGGGGGGAGAGGCTGTACAAAAACGATAAATGAAATTGTTTGGTCGCGTATCTCTTTCATCTCATCTTGCAAGTTCCATTACGTGGGGGGGGGGGGGGGGGGAGGCTGTACAAAAACGATAAATGAAATTGTTTGGTCGCTTATCTCTATTATCTCATCTTGCAAGTTCCATTATGTGGGGAAGGGGGGCTGTACAAAAACGACAAATGAAATTGTTTGGTCGCTTATCTCTATTATCTCA
Source organism: Megaustenia siamemsis (assembly GCA_032433765.1). Lineage (NCBI taxonomy): Eukaryota > Metazoa > Mollusca > Gastropoda > Stylommatophora > Ariophantidae > Megaustenia > Megaustenia siamemsis. Next base: position 77,656,202 of record JAVIAB010000051.1, on the reverse strand, counting down.
TCTTGCAAGTTCCATTATGTGGGGAAGGGGGGCTGTACAAAAACGACAAATGAAATTGTTTGGTCGCTTATCTCTATTATCATCTCATCTTGCAAGTTCCATTATGTGGGAGGGGGGGGAAGAGGGGGGGGGGGCTGTATAAAAAAGATAAATTAAGTTGTTTGGTCGCTTCTCTCTATTATCATCTCATCTTGCAAGTTCCATTATGTGGGGGATTGTAAAAAAAAAAAAAGGCAGAAGGAAAGGTAGACAGAAACAGAGATGAAAAGATAAATAAATTAACAGGCAGAGTCCAAAATAATGACTCTAGATAAAGATGAATGGAAACGATTGGTGAAATCTGCCAGTAGTGTCTCAGTGACCTCCAGGGTTTACGAGATGAGGAAGCAAGAAGAAATAGAGCTTGAGATTTAGTTCCGTTTTTAGAACATATGTTGTTATATAAAGTTGCAATACAATTATTACAATCTCTTTAACAAAACAAATGAGCAGTATAATTAAATTGACATATGTAACAGAATAATGATTTAATGTAATTATGATAACAGTTGTAACAAATTATGGAGTTGCAATTGCAACAAAACAAAGATTTAGTGCAACCAATACCACAAATAAAAGAATTAATTATCACGTGATTCTGTTACTGCACATTGACGATGTTTCAAATCTACAGCCACACTTTCCTGAATTCCCCAAACATTTGAGATTTCGTCCATTTCTTATTCCTTTAACTAACCGCTTTCCTCAAGAAAATTATTCTTTGAGACATGTTCCATTAACTAACTGTTGACGGAGCTGCTGTTTGCTGGAAGTCCTTGCTGTTGCCTCCATCTGGCCAATCTGTGCTCAAACCATCGCTGAAAATAGTAGAGAGGTTTTGGTGAGAAGTTGGATGTTGTAGTTACTGCTATATCGTGGCATGAGAACATAATTAAGCTTTCATTGTTATTGATAAAATGTTTCACATTAAGGATGTCAGACCTAAACTCAAGTACAATACGAAAAATAACAACCACCGAAATGAGACGTGCTGAAATTACAGAAAACAATGATTAGATCTAAAACGAGGAACTAATAAAATTACTAGAAATAGTCCCCGCCACTGAATACATTAAGAAACAACAGATAAAATGATTTCAGCGGAAAGATCAAAATACAACAAAAGGGACATATTCAAGAAATACTACGAGAGTACCATAACAAAGGTTTAGTTCCTCTAACGCCGTAGACGGCAAATAGGGCAGAATCCACAATTCTCCGCTAACGCCGTAGACGGCAACTGGGGCAGAATCCACAATTCTCCTCTAACGCAGTAGACGGCAACAAGGGCAGAATCCACAATTCTCCTCTAACGATTCACTGTTAGGTTTCGTATGTCTTGTTTTTTTCTTAAACCCATAATTGACACTTTTGTATTATTTGTTCTTCTCATAGTTTTTTTATATTAAAAAAAATTTTGAGGTGGTTTTTCTTGTTTTCTTTTTCCACCCAGTGCCCATTTGAAGGCCTGACAGGGAAGTCTTGCTTTCGTCCATTTTGAGCACGTGACTGATGTACTTTCAGCGTCTTCTCCGCATTCTTATTTATTTCCTTCTCTAATGTTTTTATTTGATGTGAAATTGCTTCCTTCACTTTTGTATAAAAGTCTTCGAAGGCATTTATTTTCAAAGACAATTAGTTTCCTTTCTGAGTTTTTGTTGATTTCCGACTTTCGCATCCATGTGACAATATGGATCATAGGCAAAAGTTAGACAGTCTGAGTGTAGACAAAAGGATCGACCACATAAACATAAGCTCAAGAACAAAAAGATAATAATAACCACTATCGAAATGAACTGTGGTAAACGAATGACAGGAAACAGCCTGTGAGATACGATCAGGAATGAACAACTGAGAAAAAAAGCTGGGAATAATTTACGCCATTGAACACATAAAAAAAAGAAGATGAAATGACTTGGCCACGTGTACGAGAACAGCAGATCCAAAGACCGACCACGAAAAAGATGGATTAATGGAATATTATAAACACTAGAAATGTAAAAGCAGGAGAGACCAACAGAAGATCATTAGACTGTCAACTATACCTCCCCTGACGATGAAAGTCAAATGAGGAAAGGAAGAAGAAGAATGAGCTATTGTTAACGGAAACATGTTCTAGCTTAAGCAACGGTGATCGACTGAGATTTTTAACCACTGCCTTATCGTTTAACTACAGCCGTATCGTTTAACCACTGCCTTATCGTTTAACTACAGCCGTATCGTTTAACCACTGCCTTATCGTTTAACTACAGCCGTATCGTTTAACCACTGCCTTATCGTTTAACTACAGCCGTATCGTTTAACCACTGCCTTATCGTTTAACCACAGCCGTATCGTTTAACCACTGCCTTATCGTTTAACTACAGCCGTATCGTTTAACCACTGCCTTATCGTTTAACTACTGCCTTATCGTTTAACCACTGCCTTATCGTTTAACTACAGCCGTATCGTGTAACCACTGCCTTATCGTTTAATTACTGCCTTATCGTTTAACTACAGCCGTATCGTGTAACCACTGCCTTATCGTTTAACTACAGCCTTATCGTTTAACCACTGCCTTATCGTTTAACTACTGCCTTATCGTTTAACTACTGCCTTATCGTTTAACCACTGCCTTATCGTTTAACTACAGCCGTATCGTTTAACCACTTACATATCGTTTAACCACTGCCATATCGTTTAACCACTGCCTTATCGTTTAACCACTGCCATATCGTTTAACCACAGCAGTATCGTTTAACCACTGCCATATCGTTTAACCACTGTCATATCGTTTAATCACTGCTGTATCGTTTAACCAGAGCCGTATCGTTTAACCACTGCCGTATCGTTTAACCACAGCCATATCGTTTAGCCACTGCTGTATTGTTTAACCAGAGCCGTATCGTTTAACCACAGCCGTATCGTTTAACTACTGCCGTATTGTTTAACCACTGCTGTATCGTTTAACCACAGATATATCGTGTAAGCACTAGCAAATCGTTAATTAAGAGCTTATTACATTTTATTTTACACTTTACATTTTTTTACATTGCATATTATCACAAAGTTTATGTGAAAGTTTCAACTGCAACAAATATGTTGATATGAGATACAAGTTGTGCTAAGTAATGTGAAGTTTGTTACTTTTCAACTGCTTCTATATTGCATGTGTGTTTTAATTTTTCAAGTTATTTTTCTCAGTGTTTGTTTTATCTTTATCTTGCTTACTGTATCTTGACGACGGTCGGGTATCACCTGTAGCTCTTGATGTCCCTTACAGAACGAAGTTATTTCATTGGAATCCACACGAACGTGGTTGTCGTGAATGCTAAAATTCATGGTGACCCATGACTATACAAAGATGTTACGACTATGCCTTCCGTCGGTTTTTTTTAAATTGTTGACTCAGGTAGTTCTTTGACTATAAAGTCTCACCCACAAGGAAGGACGAAGAGATAGAGCGAAGCAACGAGAAAAGATACCAGTTTCTTGGAAATATAATCCTGATTACAAACAGCAGGGTCCTCTCTCTCTCTCTCTCTGCGATCAAGACTCAATCAGAGTAGGATTCCAGACTCTCTCATGAAGTCAGCTGTCTGTTTAAGCGAATCGATTGCCCCATATAGTTTCTCTTCCAGGGAGGTGGGCGTGGACCACTTCTCAAGACTGTGTACGGGGGGCAATCCTGTAGAACATGTTTTGTAGTCATATTGTCCAGTGTACAGTGGCATAGGCTGGTTGTACCTATTTTGAATTTGGTGAACATGCGATTTCTCATTTTATTGTGGCCAGTGCGTAGGCGAAGTATGATAACTTGATCCCTTCTTGATAGCTGGTGGTTATCCGTCACTCTCGTTATGCTTTGGGTGTTCTCGTTTCCATTTTTCTTGGAACTGACCTTTGAGGATGGATTTGGGTTCATCATAACTGAGCGGATGATTCTCTTGTGGTAATCTCCCTCCCTCTTTAGCTAATTTGTTTGCGCGTTCGTTCCCGTGTATATTACAGTGTGATGGTATCCACTGAATGACTACTCTCTGGAAGTTATTGCATAGTTGGTCCAGAGTTGTTCTCAACTCATCTACTTCATTGTTCTTGGGACTTTTTAGAGCTGATAGTACTTACAGTGCATCAGTCAGAATCAGCAATTTATTGTGCATGTTATGTTTGTGTTGAGTAGCCAGTGTTGCAGCATCTCTGATGGCCTCAGTTTCTGCTTTAAAGTTGTTTGAACATTTTCCAGCAGCTATTGACTTGGTGATCTCGTCCTGATTATTCAGCGTCAAGAATACACCCCCCCCCTTTCCATTTCTGGTGGCATTTGTAGCAGAGCCATCTGTGTATATGTGGGACAAAGAGTCCTGTGGGTAGGTATCGTGTATGTGTTTTTATGCTACGTGTTTTCTTTCTGTGTCTGATTGGGTGCCTTTTTTCATGATTCCTGTTATATTTTCATTAAGTTCTGATATTTTATGTTTTTCATGAGGAGACATATCAGATGGGCCCAAGGGTTTCGATATTGTTTGGTAAAGTACTGGGTCTCTAGTAGTTAGTTCATTGGCAATTGCAGCGAAGTTGCTCCTCTTTAGTCGTACAATTCCAGAACCAGTTATTCTTTGGTGCATGGGGTGGCTAAGGAGCCTTCTATATTTCTCCGCTTGTTGCAATACTTTAGTGACCCGTCTGTCATCTAAGGGTTGTAAACCTGTTACTGTTTCTAGAGTCTTGATAGGTGTAGATTTCATAGCACCTGTGATGATACGGGCAGCTTGGTTCTGTGTTCTGTTAATTTTGCTAAGGTGTGATTTGGAAGCCATAGCCCGGGCTGTGACTGCATACTCTAGAATTGGTCTGACTCTTCCTACGCATAGTCTTTTCAAAATATTGATGCCTGCCGTACTTAGATCATATCATAAATGAACACGTTGACAAAGAATACAGGAAGCAAACGGAACACAATATAATTTATCAAACTGTTGAGGAAAAAATGCAAAATGAAAAGGTTTGGTCACGTGTCTTGATCGTCTGACTAATCAAAGATCATTCTGCAAGGAACCGTGAGAGGAGTGAGAAAGATATGGACAAATAATGATCTGGGAAGGCAACATCAAAGATCATTCTGCAAGGAACCGTGAGAGGAGTGAGAGAGATATGGACAAATAATGATCTGGGAAGGCAACATCAAAGATCATTCTGCAAGGAACCGTGAGAGGAGTGAGAAAGATATGGACAAATAATGATCTGGGAAGGCAACATCAAAGATCATTCTGCAAGGAACCGTGAGAGGAGTGAGAGAGATATGGACAAATAATGATCTGGGAAGGCAACATCAAAGATCATTCTGCAAGGAACTCTGAGAGCAGTGAGAAAGATATGGACAAATAATGACCTGGGAAGGTAACAACAAAGATCATTCTGCAAGGAACCGCGAGAGGAGTGAGAGAGATATGGACAAATAATGATCTGGGAAGGCAACATCAAAGATCATTCTGCAAGGAACCGTGAGAGGAGTGAGAGAGATATGGACAAATAATGACATGGGAAGGCAACATCAAAGATCATTCTGCAAGGAACCGTGAGAGGAGTGAGAAAGATAAAGGGCAAATAATGACCTGGGAAGGCAACATCAAAGATCATTCTGCAAGGAACCGTGAGAGGAGTGAGAAAGATATAGGCAAATAATGACATGGGAAGGCAACATCAAAGATCATTCTGCAAGGAACCGTGAGAGGAGTGAGAAAGATATGGACAAATAATGACCTGGGACGGCAACATCAAAGATCATTCTGCAAAGAACCGTGAGAGGACTGAGAAATATATAGGCAAATAATGACATGGGAAGGCAACATCAAAGATCATTCTGCAAGGAACCGTGAGAGGAGTGAGAAAGATATAGGCAAATAATGACATGGGAAGGCAACATCAAAGATCATTCTGCAAGGAACCGTGAGAGGAGTGAGAAAGATATAGGCAAATAATGACCTGGGAAGGCAACATCAAAGAATTAACAGCCCAGGACTTTGCACAGTCCTACGGGATGACGGAAGTTATCAAGAAATGGAGAAGATGGACTAAGTCTGGCAGTGATGTCCCAATAGTCCCCATGGTTATGGAATGAAAGAACATGAAGAAGTTTGTGGTCCAAGTTGAAAATAACATGTAATGTCTCTCCATTCATGCACACAAAAGAATGAAAAATGGAAACTTATAGACCTCGTAATGGTTAAATAACATATAGAGTGGAATATAGAATCGTTTTGTATTACAATATCACGTTCTCACCTTGACCTCTGTTTCTGATAAACCAACTTCAGCCGCAATTAGAACAATGTCAAGGTCAGAAGGATTACGATTGCCAATAAAATTGTTTTCCAGTGTCTTCAGCTGGTATTCGCTCATCCGTGGTAGCTGGTTAGGGGCACTCAGTTGTGCCTGAATACCAGCTGCAGTACTGCTGGGTATGCTCCCTTTGAAATGCCCGTTGTACATGATCGTTACTTCTAGATGTTATGTACAGAAGTACTGCTATTCGTTGCTACTGAAGAAAAATGCCAAAGTAAGCATCAATATATGTCAATTTACTATTTTTTACAAATTGTATTGTATATTTACTATGAGCATCAGCAATAATAGAAGCAGTAATAGCAATATTAGAAGCAGTAATTGCAATAATAGAAGCAGTAATGGCAATAATAGAAGCAGTAATGGCAATAATAGAAGCAGTAATGGCAATAATAGAAGCAGTAATGGCAATAATAGAAGCAGTAATGGCAATAATAGGAGGGGATAATTGCAATAATAGAAGCAGTAATGACAATAATAGAAGGGGATAATTGCAATAATAGAAGCAGTAATGGCAATAATAGAAGCAGTAATGGCAATAATAGAAGCAGTGATGGCAATAATAGAAGCAGTAATGACAATAATAGAAGCAGTAATGGCAATAATAGAAGCAGTAATGGCAATAATAGGAGGGGATAATTGCAATAATAGAAGCAGTAATGGCAATATTAGAAGCAGTAATGGCAATAATAGAAGCAGTAATGGCAATAATAGGAGGGGATAATTGCAATAATAGAAGCAGTAATGGCAATATTAGAAGCAGTAATGGCAATAATAGAAGCAGTGATGGCAATAATAGAAGCAGTAATGGCAATAATAGAAGCAGTAATGGCAATAATAGAAGCAGTAATGGCAATAATAGGAGGGGATAATTGCAATAATAGAAGCAGTAATGGCAATATTAGAAGCAGTAATGGCAATAATAGAAGCAGTAATGGCAATAATAGGAGGGGATAATTGCAATAATAGAAGCAGTAATGACAATAATTGAAGGGGATAATTGCAATAATAGAAGCAGTAATGGCAATAATAGGAGGGGATAATTGCAATAATAGAAGCAGTAATGACAATAATAGGAGGGGATAATTGCAATAATAGAAGCAGTAATGGCAATAATAGGAGGGGATAATTGCAATAATAGAAGCAGTAATGGCAATAATAGAAGCAGTAATGGCAATAATAGAAGGGGATCATTGCAATAATAAATGCAATAATTGCAATAATAAAAGCAGTAATGGCAATAATAGAAGGGGATAATTGCAATAATAGAAGTAGTAATGACAATAATTGAAGGGGATAATTGCAATAATCAATGCAATAATTGCAATAACAGAAGCAGTAATGGCAATAATAGAAGGGGATAATTGCAATAATAAATGCAATAATTGCAATAATAAAAGCAGTAATGGCAATAATAGAAGGGGATAATTGCAATAATAGAAGTAGTAATGACAATAATAGAAGGGGATAATTGCAATAATCAATGCAATAATTGCAATAATAGAAGCAGCAATGGCAATAATAGAGGGGATAATTGCAATAATAAATGCAATAATTGCAATAATAAAAGCAGTAATGGCAATAATAGAAGGGGATAATTGCAATAATAGATGCAGCAACAGCAATAACAGAAGCAACAATGGCAATAATAGAAAAAGTAATAGCAATAATAGAAGAAGAAATAGGAATAATAGAAGCAGTAATAGCAATAATAGAAGCAGCAATAGCAATAACAGAAGCAATAATGGCAATAATAAAAGAAGTAATAGCAATAATAGAAGCAGTAATGGCAATAATAGAAGCAGTAGTAGCAATAATAGAAGCAGTAATAGCAATAATAGAATCAGCAATAGCATAATAGAAGAAATAATAGCAATAATAGAAGAAGTAGTAACAATAATAGAAGTAGTAATGGCAATAATAGAAGAAGTAGTAGCACTAATAGAAGCAGTAATAGCAATAATAGAAGTAGTAATAGCAATAATAGAAGTAGTAATAGCAATAATAGAAGTAGTAGTAGCAATAATAGAAGCAGTAATAGCAATAATAGAAGCAGTAATACCAATAATAGAAGTAGTAATAGCAATAATAGAAGTAGTAATAGCAATAATAGAAGTAGTAATAGCAATAATAGAAGTAGTAATAGCAATAATAGAAGTAGTAATAGCAATAATAGAAGTAGTAATAGCAATAATAGAAGTAGTAATAGCAATAATAGAAGCAGTAATAGCAATAATAGAAGTCATCATCACCGTGTACCCTGCCGGTTGGCGTAGGCGATCATGTCCCTCCACAATCTTCTATCTACAGTGCAGCGTATCAGTTCTGTTGTTGACTGTTTTCCATGCCATGACACCAAGCTATCCAGTATTTTCTCTCTTTGTCGTCCGCGATCTCTCTTTCCTTTTATTTTGCCAGTTGTAACCAAGTATTCCAACTTTCCTCTTCTCATGATGTACCCAAAAAAATGTTGATTGCTTCTTTCTGATGTTTTTTAAGAGCTCCCTTTTTGTGTTGGCCTCTTTGAGAACTTCCTCATTGGTCTTTTTATCTGTCCAGGGAACTTTCACATTCTTCTGAGAAATCCCATCTCTGTGGCCTCTAACCGTCTTTTCATTTGTTTGTCTACTGTCCATGATTCGCTTCCATCGGTCAGAATTGGTTCTATATAGCACTGATGAACTCTCTTTATCATTTTTATTGACACACATTTGTTGCATAAGATATTTTCTCATTTTCTGAAATGCTATTTTGGCCTGAGTTATTCTGCTTTTTATATAATAGAAGTAATAGCAATAGTAGAAGCAATAATAGCAATAAGAAAAGCAGTAATAGCAATAATAGAAGTAATAGCAATAATAGAAGCAGTAATAGCAATAATAGAAGTAGTAATAGCAATAATAGAAGCAGTAATAGCAATAATAGAAGCAGTAATAGCAATAATAGAAGTAATAGCAATAATAGAAGTAATAGCAATAATAGAAGAAGTAGTAGCAATAATAGAAGAAGTAGTAGCAATAATAGAAGAAGTATTAGCAATAATGGTGTCCGGTTAGCGCAATCGATAGGCGGTTGGCTTACCACGGCAACAGCCGGGGTTCGTACCCTGGCGAGGACACCTGGGTTTTACTAATTCCCTAAAAATTAGTAGGAGCCGCGATAGCTCAGTGGTTAGTGAACTGGACTACTACGGACAAGAGGTAGGGTTCGATCCCAACCGACGGCTCCAGGTTCACCCAGCCTTAAATGGGTACCGGATTTTTTCTGGGAAAGTAAAGCAGCAAGGGCGTAATACCGACCACATTACCCCAAAAATCATGTTCTGAAGGTCTGTAAAATATAGGGTCACTAACACCATATTTCCCTATACGCCGCCACTTGGCGTGACGGGGGGTACTTTACTACTTTACTATTAGCAATAATAGAAGCAGTAATAGCAATAATAGAAGAAGTAATAGCAATAATAATAGAAGAAGTAATAGCAATAATAGAAGAAGTAATAGCAATAACAGAAGCAGTAATAGCAATAATAGAAGAAGTAATAACAATAATAGAAGAAGTAATAGCAATAACAGAAGCAGTAATAGCAATAATAGAAGCAGTAATAGCAATAATAGAAGCAGTAATAGCAATAATAGAAGAAGTAGTAGCAATAATAGATGAAGTAGTAGCAATAATAGAAGCAGCTATATCAGTAGCAACTAGGAACACACGAAGAGCTAATCACATTGGTATAGAAAAAAAAACCCAGAGATGATTTTGATATAAGCATGTCACAAGATCAAATGCAGGAGCAAAACAATAAAAAAGAAAATAGATAAAAGTTCTGGGAGGTAGACGGCAACTCGCATCATCAATTAAGAATATTGTAAAGCCATGGGCTTTTTATTGATTTGCCGGCGCGAAGGAACTAAATGTTCAATCTGTAGACAGTTTTAGTTGTCGGTATAATTAGTAGTAGTAGTAGTAGTAAAAATAGAAGTTAGTAGTAGTAATAGTAATAATAGTAATAATAGTAGTAAAAGTAATAGTAGCAGTAGTAGTAGTAGTAATAGGAGTAGGTATGGTTGTGGTTATGGAAGGCCCCGGTATCACTGCAAACAAAATAAAATCCATAATTGCTTAACCGCCCGTGCCAGTGGAATCATTGGAATTAATATCTCATCTCCCAAACAAAGAAAGGTAACCGCAGCCACCATCATAGTAGTAGTAGTAATTTTAATAATAGTAATAACAGTAATAACAGTAATAACAGTAATAACAGTAATAACAGTAATAACAGTAATAACAGTAGTAGTAGGAGTAGTAGTAGTAGTTGGAGCAGAAGTATTAGCAGTAGTAGTAGTAGTAGTCATCATTATCAAGTACCGTGCTGCTGGCGAAGGTTATCAAGTCTCTCCACAGCTTTCGATCTCGACAGTTATATATCATTTCCGTTCTTGACCTTCTGCCAAGCCATTCTCTTAAGCTGTCTGGTATCTTTTCTCTTTGCCTCTCCCTATCTCTTCGTCACTCGATTTTTCCAGTTGTTACAATATATTCCAACTGTTCTCTTCTCATTACAGGGCCTAAAAATGATGATTGTTTCTTCCTAATATTGGAAATGAACTCTCTTTTTGCTTTGGCCTCTTTCATAACGTTTCATTACTCTTCTTAGCTGTCCATGATATTCTCAACATTCTTCTGTAAAACCACATTTCTACGGCCTCCAGTGATTTTCTTGCCTGTTGTCCTATTCTCCATGATTCACATCCAAATGTTAAGATTGGCTCTATATAACATTTAAGAACTCTTTTTCTTGTTTCTGAATCTATTGTCAAAAATGGATTGCACAGGATCTTCCTCATTTTAAAAAAAAGGCTGCTGTTGCCTGAGCCATTCTGCATCTCACCTCTTTTGTACATCTTCCATCTGAGGTTAACAAAGTTCCCAAATATTTAAATTCATTTACCTGCTTTAATATTGTTCCACTTGTCTTTACTGTGCACTGATGTCTTTTTCTTTGTTGTTATCATTACTTCTGTCTTTTTGCTATTAAGGCTGAGTCCTTTATTTTTGCTTTCTTTCGCTATAATATCTAACATTTCTTGTAAATCATTTTCACTCTTAGCGATTAAGACTGTATCATCAGCAGACCTTAGATTATTGATATTATGACCTCCAACTGTTATTCCAGGCATGCCCCTTATGAATCTTAAAATAATCTCACTATAAATATTAAACAAATCTGGTGACAGCACACAACCTTGACTAACACCCTGTTTTATTTGTTGAAACATTCCCAACTGATCTCCAGTTCTTATGGCCCTTGTTTGTTGCCAGTACATATTCTTTGTTATTCTTAAATCTTTGCTGTCTACGTTTATCCTTTCTAAAATTTTGATTATTTCTTAATGCTTTACGCTGTCAAATGCCTTGGTATAATCTATGAAACATAAGTATAGATCTTTTTTCACCTCTATGCTTCATTCTACTAAAGATCGTATGATGTTAATGGCATTGCTCGTTCCTTTACCTCAAACAAAACCACACTGTTCATCGCTAATTTCTGGACACATTTTGTTTCGCACTCTTCGCATGATGATTCTTTGTAATATCTTAGTCATGTGACTCATAAGGTTTATTGTGCAATGATCATCGCATTCAGTAATACCAGATCTCTTTGATAGAGCTATGAAAATTTATTTTAGTAGGTACTCTGGTATTTATACACTGTTGTAGATATCATTCAATATTTTTGTTATTATCTGTATTCCAAAATCACCCATTGCATTAACATCTTCTTTAGTTATATTATCTGGTCCAGGAAATTGTCCTGTTTCCATATTGTGCCGGACATCTTCCACCTCTTCTTAGTAGTAGTAGCACCAGTAGCAGCAGCAATAGTCTTAGTAATTGCAGTGGCTGTAAAGGTATTGTAGCAGCCACGATAATCAAAAGTAGTTTTAAAAAATTTCACTAGCTAAGGTGATTGTAGCGATAGTATAAGGAGTAGGTGTAAAAGCAGTATACTAGTTGAGGTGCAGTGACTTTAGAACAATAAGCCAAATGAGCCATGTTACAAGAATCTTGCTAAAGTTATACAAGGAAGAATTCAGAATAAAATAAGTATTTGAATTAGATGAGCAAAAATTTAGATTTAGGAAAAATAGTGGGATAAAATAAGTCATATTCTGCATGAGAACAGTAATCGAAAAGTACACAGAAGTAAACAAACCAATATATGCCTGCTTCGTAGACTACACCAAAGCTTTTGATAGAATACACCACAAACAACTTAAAGAATGAATAAACGAGACACATCTAGATGACATGGACATACGACTAATATGTAATCTATACTGGGAGCAAACAGCAATAATAAAATATAACAAACAGAACTCTACACCCATTGATATAAAAAGAGGAGTAAGACAAGGATGCATCCTATCACCAAGCTTGTTCAATCTATACACTAAGTAAATTAATGGAAAGATAATCAACAATCTAAGATATGCTGACGATACTGTACTACTAGTAGAAAATCCTAAAGATCTACAACAATTGCTTAATGTGATAAACATGAAAAATAAAAAATATAGATTAGATGTGAATATCAACAAGACTAAAACTATGATCATAAACAAAGAAAATACTCAAAACCTACAAATGGATATAAAAAATGAAGGAATAGACCTTGCGACAGTCCAGAGCTACATCTACCTTGGACTTACTATAACCAGTGATGGAAAATGTAAAACTGAAAGAAACAAAGAATAGGAATGGCAAAAAGTAATTTTAATGTAATGACAAATATACTAACATCAAAACAAATAACACCAGGGCTAAAACTAAGAATAGCAAAATGGTATATCTTCTCAACATTCCTATATGGTGCAGAAACATGGACATTAGACAAGAAAACAGAACATAAAATTGAAGCCTTTGAGATGTGGATATATAGAAGAATAGGTAGAAATGGATGGAAAGAAAAGAAAACTAACGATGAAGTCTTCAAGCAATATAAAATGAAAAGAGAACAACTAAATACAATTCAAACAAGACAAATGCGATTTTTGGGCCATGTTATAAGACACAACAGTCTACTAAATGTAATCTTGGAAGGAAAAATACAAGGTAAAAGAGGCAGACCAAGAATAACATGGACGAGTAACATCAAAAGATGGACAAATCAGCCTATGACAACCTGCACCATCAAAGCAAGAGATAGAGCAGAATGGCGCTCCATGGTAGCCAACCTTCGTTGCGGAGACGGGACTCGATGATGATGAATACTCTTATCTTCTATCTACATTTTTCTTGCACAATTTCATTATTCTATACTTATTTCATACTCTACTTATTTAATCTATGCTTTTTTTTATTTAATTATTATCCAAATGCTTCAAAACATTTGCTCTCTAATATAACATAGTTCATTCCTATCAGTACCGCAATCCCTTCCACAATCTTTATATCCTTCACTATATTTTGCTTTTTATAACATTTTCTAGTATTATTTGTATTCATTTATTATTATTTATAATATATATTTGGTGGAAAGAGAAGAAGACCGTAGTACAAGAAACACAAAAGAATATAAGAAGTAAGCTATATCACATCCCACTCTTTCAACACTGTAGTTGTACGGTTAAAACTCTAAGTGGACTAAAAACGCAAATAAAAAAGTTCAAAGTAACCTTGACAAGACACTCACTGAAAAAAATATTGAAAACATGAGCAAATCGTGAAGAGGAGTTCAGATTAATCTCGCATGAACAAATTACTTGTATGTATTCCTTAGTGTGTAGTCGATGTTGACAATTTAAAGTGGATTGTAATTGTAAATACATCAGTGGCGTTTACTTTAAGTTGGCTTTTAAGAAAAGTATTTATATTTTGTGTTCAACAGTGTAGCCATGAGTTATTGAATAGAGTTTAAGAAAATAATAAATAGCAGAACGGCCTAAAGTATATGTACCAGTGGCGTATTCTCTATGCTACCGCCGGTAGCCTGAACATATTAACGAAATACAAAAGGAAATTATAATTTATTATATTTTTTTCATAATTATATTACAAATTTTAGAATATTCTGTTATAAATGTCGTAGGCTAATATGATTTATTTGCTTTGATTTGCATTTATTAAAGCAAGGTTTTCCTTTGGCCACAAAACGTTTGTGAATGAAACCAAAACTACTAGATTAGATAGTACTTGAAACCTCTAATAAGCAGCGGCACAGTTCTCCTCTTCTCTCCGACTTAGAATTAATGACCTTGACATAAAACAATTCGAGTCAAAATAATACGGCGAAAGCTACTGCTAGAGAAATACGGTTTCATGGGTTGTTTTTAGCTCTAGCCATTCAGAAGCGTCACACAGTGAAAGTGAAACTATGTCTGATTACCGGAACTTCATAACCTATTTATAACTACGCTATGCGCATCAGTATCTGTAGAAATAATTTTTTCTGCTCTCAAGAGAATCAAATCTGATTGTCGCTCAACTCAGACACAAGAACGCTTATCTGGTTTAGCAGTAATGTCCATTGAGAAATAATTTCTTCAGAAACTTATAAACCAGCCCAACAGTACTTTCAGTCACAAAGTCATCAAGACATTTTCGTCCCAAACAAGACGGATAGAGTTTACATATAAATAAGTAAGTAATTTAAAATGTAGTGATGTCACTAGAAAATATTATTTCATATTAGCCTACTGTATATAATGTATGTTTTTATTTATTATGTGAGCGGTAGCCCAGGCCCCAAAACCAGTATATGCTACTGAAATACATAACAGATAATGACAGGCAGCCTACACAACGTGTTTTAAAAAAATAATATTAATTATTACTCTGTTCTACCACAAAGTCAAAGATAAATTGTTTATATTTGTGTGATAATGAAACAGCCTTATCTGCTTGACCATTTATAGAATTAAATTTAGAGATTTTTCAGATACTGAAAATCGTGTATGTAAATGATAATTTGTAGAATTACAGCAGGTGAAACAATATATAGCAAGGTCTAACATTAGGTAATAGATAGATAAAATAAAACTATTCATAATGATATAATTACAGCGATTCTCACACCTTGATTTTCTCTGTCACAAGTTAGCCATAAACATTAATATTGATGCCTTATTCACATATAAAGATGCACTGTGTCTACTTCATTCCCCCTTTTCTCAAAACTGATCTTTTAGTGGATACATTTTTACCGTGTAAATATACTACACGACATACACATGTGAATTGTATTGCTTAATTAATTATTGCATGAATAATATTTAAGTAAATATAGTAGTATAGGTCAAAGCAAAAAGAGAGCTAATTTCCAATGTTAGGAAGAGACAATCATCATTTTTTGGCCATGTAATGAGAAGAGAACAACCTGAATATATTGTAAGAACTGGAAAAATTGAGGGACGAAGAGATAGAGGGAAGCAAAGAGAAAAAATAACAGACAGCTTAAGAGAATGGCTTGGCAGAAGGTCAACAACAGAAATGATAAAATAGCTGTCGAGATCGAAAGTTGTGGAGAGACATGATCACCTACGCCACTAGGCCCGGTACTTGATGATGATGATAGTAGTATCCGTGTGTTACCGGGTGCCTCATTATGAGGGAAGTAGAGAATAGTGACACTGTGACCTTCCAGGCATGTCGTAAGAGGCGACTAAGGAGCTTTATTGATGGCTGCTGTCATTGTAAAAAGTATTGTTATGGAAGCAGAGCCATAGATGGTAGTGATCTCTGCAATATGTGCCATTTTGGCACGCAAGGTTTTTTTTTTTTTTACATTATTGTTCTTCCCTATCTGCTGTCTTCGGCTCGAAAGGACAATATATAGATAGAAATATAGTAGTATTTTAGTTTCAAAGTTTGACTAACTGGACACTTTCTTGTGTGAGAATATACATTTTTAATCACAAATGTTTTTTATATTTTGAGCTATATCTTCTGACAAAACTAAATATGCTATAGAATAGTTTATATTTTGGAAATCAGTAGTAAATGATAAAGGCAACTAACATAAAAATGGAAAACAGTTGTGCTATAATAATTTGGTTGCATCGTGTATTATATTTACAGTATTGTGTCATTTGCTATATTTATAACATTGGGTGACGTTCATTTCTTTAAATTCAAGTACACAAATCAAACGTTCATTCTGTGTTCAATTATTTAGTACATTGAGGCATGTGCCAATCAGAAAGTAGAATCTTCAACAACTTAAGATTATGACAACGTGTCATTAGCAAAATACTGCATCGTGGTAAAATACTTCAATTCCAATTCAAGTATTACCTGTATTTGTTATATTTATCTATATTTCATACCATTGGGAATACGTACATTTGTAAAGGATTTCACTAGGACACGGTATGTAAGTAAAATTTACACTCAATTTTACTCACTTATTTTACTTAATCGCTAAGAGTGAAAAACAGTTATTGACAAGTATTGAAATTATAGTAATGAAAAGTACACATGAAGGACTTAGCTAAATAGCAAAATGACAGAAGTGATGGTCACAGCAAAAAAAAGTCGTTTCTTAATTCACAAAATAAATGAAACAACATTACATCAGGTCAATGAATTAATTGAAATAAAAGTAACTCATGTTAACTTGAGATGGTATAACAGAGGTATGGAGCAGAATAGCTCAGGCGAAAGTTGAGTTCTAACATTTCAAAAATGTATGATGCAACTCGATTTAACAACGGAGTTTTAAAAAGTGAATTCTTCAGCATTATCTAGAGCTAGCCCTAAGAAAATATTTAGAGGCCATTGAAATGTGGTTTTATAGAAGATTGTTGAGAACATCAGCTCCAAATGAAAAGATAAATTACTAAAGCAAAATGAACATCTATTGTCAACATGAAGTGGAAACAATCATTGTTTTCTATGTAATTGATAGGTAACAACTGGAATATACAGGGACATGTGAAGGAAAAACTTATAAAGAAATAGGTGGCAACATATACACAAGATACCAGACAATTCAAGAGAGTTGTTTAGAAAACAAAAGAAGTAAAACAACAGATTTAAAGACTGAAGCTTGTGGAGAAACAGGATCACTTACTTCACCAGGCGAGGTACTTGATGATGATTTCAGTTGTGCTGTAACGTCAAATATTGCCGATTAAGCTCCTTAATTCTGAACGCTGAGTATTTTAGAAAATTCACATCGCTGCAGCCGTATATGATAACTGCTTGTCAAAATAAAGAGAAAACTGTAACAATATCACTTTGAAATATATTAAATGATTGTTTTCAAGTTTGGAATATCCATTAATAGGGATAACCCTTTGTTATAATATTTGTCTGTTTGGTTATATTCCATTGTTGTGTGTCAACTAAACATAATTCGTTTACACTTTCTTGTAACATTTGTTGCTTTAAACGTAACTTCCAATTCAGACGCCAATGGAGATAACTTTATCAACCCATGACAATTTTAGAATAATAATTATATGAAAATCAACATCAACAGAAGTCAAGAATACATAAAAACAGAAACAGAACATCAACATAAATATAGATGGCAGACAACTAAAACAAGTAGAGGAATTTAAATATCTAGGAAGTATACTGGCTAGCGACAATTCACAAACAACAGACATAGACTAAATATGCAACAAAGCTTGTCAAATCATTGGACAGCAATCACCACTATTGTCCAACATGGAAATAACACGACACAAAACAAGCACTCTTCATTACAATCTTCATCCCAACGTTGTGCTACCAATACCAGACCTGGACCCTAGATGCAAGAACAATAACAAAAATAACCTCTACCGAGATGAATGTGCTAGACTAAAGATAGTAAAGAGCGGGAGAGATAAGATTAGAAATGAAGAACTGAGAAAAAAGCAAGGAATAACCTCCGCCATAGAATATATAAAGAAAGAGATAAAATGGTTTGGCCAGGTGATAAGGCAGAAAGATCAAAACACAAAACAACGACCCCTCAATAAACATTGCGAGAACACCAGACCCAAGGGCCGAACACGAAAAAGATAGATTGACAGAATATTAGAAACACTAGGAAACATAACAGCAGCTGAGGCAAACAGAAGAACAAAAGATCGCAAATTGTATCTCCAAACGACGCTGAAATGCAAATAAGGAAGGAAAGAAGAAGAATGATATTATTACAATTATAGTATTTACACAAAATAGGTTTTAAAATGCCTTATTAGCCTTTAGTTCGACATGACGTATCTACAGTCGTGACATGCCCGTATCCGCTCTGCTGTACCTTCCAGCAAGTGTTCGCCCAGTCTTGTTACTTGCGAGGGTTGTGGCACTGAGATTCGAAACTTGGTCTTCAGAGATTAGAATTCCTGGCCTCCCACTACATTCTCTATACTCTCACCCTCGTTGTTGAACTTTTATTTAAAATGTACAGTAACGTATAATATTGGAGACAAATAATAATAAATGAATATTATTATAGAGGGAAACATCCGAGGCGATAATCAACGAATCAATTCAGAGGAAGAGGTATGTTTACAGCACTCGGAAAAATTGACAAATAATCAACAGAAAAAAATATGGACCAAAGCAGGATCGAACCCGTATAGTATTATCGAAAGTATAACATTACCTATTTCTGTAATTTTTAGTTTTGTTTTTTGGGTGGTTTCATATTCTTTCCTAAAGCCGCAGTGACTGAGTTATAGTTTCATGGCTGCTTGTGGAGAGAGAGTCTGGATTCAGTTTACAGATGTGACAAATGTATTAGTTAATTGTGCTCACTTTACCAAGTAGTTTGGGGGGGGGGGGGGGGGGAAAGAGAAGGGGAGATTATGATTAAGAGATTGTTGTTGCTGGGGTTCAGCAGAGAAGGGATGCTATCGTCATACTCTTCTTCTTTCCTTCCTCATTTGCCTTTCGGCGTTGAGGAGCGATACAATTTGCTTTCTTTTTTTTCTGTTATATTTCTATTAAATTAGATACGTGTATTTGGTGTTTTGAAAAGCCCATATCTTACATGATGTTCCACAGTTCCTGATGTTGTACGCACTCAATGTGATCCCGGGTACCTCTACTATGTCTGGAACCCGCTTGAACTATATGTATGTTGTTGTTGTTGTTGCGTTCGCCAGCTTTCAACTCTGACGAAGTCCCTAGAGACTAGGAACTGATTTTTGCGGGTTAATCCATTTTTCCCCGGCAGCCGTGTGCATAGGGGCCCCTCGTCGCACAGGCAGATAACTCCGACTTCGGAGGTACTCATGTTTTTTTCCGTCGATGAGTAACTGACGTTTCAAGCCGGGCCTCGCTGCTGAGACCAGGGGTGGTTGTCGCAGAGAGAAATCATAAATAAAAATCCCAACCGGTGGAGCCGAATATTTTAACCCACAACCTCTCTGTCCTGAGGCCGGCGTCCTGCCTCGAGACCAACCAGTCCCCCATGGACTTGGAATATGAGGAAACTGCTACAAAGAACATTTTTCATGCATAGCCTGCAATGGTTCCTGCCGCCTATCCACCATATACCGGAATTTCACGTCCTCCCGAAAATGATGATCGTCATATTGAGAATAAAAAATGTATAGCGCTTGACGATGTTAGGATATCGTTCTTGACTGCAACCGAACACACAGTTAGTCGTCGAATTATTCCCGTCACATCAAACAACAGACCGTACGGCTAGCGTACAACGAACGAAATACGGTGCAAATTCCCCAAAGAGGAAAACATCGGTCGACTTGATGGAGCAGGCCACATTAAAATGCGTTTCAGCATATAAATAACTTGCGTCAAATAATACCAACGTCGGTCATTGAACAGCTCTCAATGTGACGTAAACCGCATAAACACTACTAGATGGTGAAGTTCGCTTTTACAAACAATACTTGACTTGTCAAAGTGTGTGAGTTTCGAGTTAATCAAGATATGAGACTTTAATATTATGTGAGTTTCGAATTAATCAAAATATGAGCCATTGTGTTAGTGTTGGGTAATTCAGTCTGTCAAACCTCCAATCTTAGAATAACCTACAGTTTGTTAGACTTGAATCTAGCAGCAGTTAAGAATTAACAATTTGACAGATGATTAATCTTATATTTATTTAAGAGTATGAGATTCTAATCTTATTTGAGTTGATAATTATTCAGTTTCTGAGACAGATTTTTGTTTTATTTCAAATTGTGCAGATTTCGTTGCACTGTGTTATACACCTTGCTGTTCAATGCATCCGCCTTCAAACGAATTTGTTCGGGGTTGCTTCCCTTGTCTTTGACATTGCCTGACCTTCATGCAAGGCAGCGGTTAGTAGTAGTAAGAGTTGTCTCGTCCGGGAAAGTGGTCTTATCCAACAGATTAACGAATCTTTTCTACCCAGACCCGGCTTCCACTGGGTTTATGTTGCGTTATCGATTTGTGCTTTCTGTGTATGCCATTGGTTTGAATATATATATTATCAGTGGCATATACTGGTTTTGGGGTCTGGGCTAACGCTCATATAATAAATAAAAACATACATTACATTCAGTGGGCTAACATAAAGTAATATTTTCTAATGACATCACTACATTTTAAATTAATTACTTATTTATGTTAGTTATATTCGTCTTGTTGGGGACGAAAATGTCTTGATCACTTTGTCATTGAAAGTACTATTGGGTTGGTTTCTAAGTTTCTGAGGGAATGATTTCTCAATGGACATTAATGCCAAACCAGATAAGCGATGTTGTGTCTGAATTGAGCGACAATTCCGTCTTGCTTGGGACTAAAATGTCTTGATGACTTTGTCATTGAAAGTACTGTTGGGTTGGTTTCTAAGTATCTATGGGAATGATTTCTCAATGGACATTAATGCCAAACCCGATAAGCGTTCTTGTGTCTGAGTTGAGCGACAATAAGATTTGATTCTCTTGAGAGCGGAAAAAGTTCTTTCTACAGATGCTGATGCGAATCACGTAGTTATAAATAGCTAAGGAAGTTTCGTTAATCAGACATAGTTTCACTTTCACTTTGTGACGCTTCTGATTGGCTAGAGCTAAAAATAACCAATGATACCGCACTGCTTTTGTGGCAACACCCGCTATATATTTTGACTCAGATTTTTGAATGTCAAGGTCGTTAAAACATTGTCCGAATAGAGGAAAAATTTACCGCTGGCTTCTAGAGGTTTCAATGTGTAGTAGTTTTTGTTTCATTCACAAACGTTATAGTGACCAGAGGAAACCTTGCTTTAATAAATGCAAATCAAAGCAAATAAATAATATTGGCCTATGAAATGTGTAATAGAATATTCGAAAATTGTAATATAATTATAGAAAAAGTATAATAAATTATCATTTCCTTTTGTATTTCGTTAATATGTTCAGGCTACCGGTGGTAGCTGCGGTATCATAGAGAATACGCCACTGATATATATATATATATATATATATATATATATATATATATATATATATACATGTATATAGTTATATATTTATATTTCAGTTTACGTGTCTGGCAGCACTTGCTATATCTTCTGCACATGCTATATGTCATCTCAGCACTATTTATATCTTAAAACTTGTTATACCTAATATTTCCCGTGTTTCACTACGTGCCATATCTCAGCACTTGCTATATCTCAGCACTTGTTATATGTCAGCACTTGCTATATTTCAGCACGTGTTATATCTCAGCACTTGTTATATCCCAGAACTTGTCATACCTCAGCATTTTCCATGTTTCAAATACTTGTCATATCTCACCACTTGCTATAACTCAGCACTTGATATGTCACAGCATTTGCCATACATTAGCACTTGCCATATCTCAGCACTTGCTATATCTCAGCACTTGCTATAACTCAGCACTTGATATGTCTCAGCATTTGCCATGTTTCAAATACTTGCCATATCTCACCACTCGCTATAACTCAGCACTTGATATGTCTCAGCATTTGCCATACATCAGCACTTGCCATATCTCAGCACGTGTACATTAATCAGCCACACGACCTCCGTTGATATTAATTTTACGAGTTTTCCTTCACGCCAAATTCTCAGCTGCCAGACCTCGGTTATTGATAACTAATAATGCTGTTTAATTTATAAGATGTCACTTTACTTCCGACCACTCTATAAGATGTCACTTTACTTCCGACTACTCTATAAGATGTCACTTTACTTCCGACCACTCTATAAGATGTCACTTTACTTCCGACCACTCTATAAGATGTCACTTTACTTCCGACCACTCTATAATATATCTCTTTACTTCCGACCACTTTATAAGATGTCACTTTACTTCCGACCACTCTATAAGATGACACTTTACTTCCGACCACTCTATAAGATGACACTTTACTTCCGACCACTCTATAAGATGTCACTTTACTTCCGACCGCTCTATAAGATGTCACTTTACTTCCGACCACTCTCTAAGATATCACTTTACTTCCGACCACTCTATAAGATGTCACTTTACTTCCGACCACTCTATAAGATATCACTTTACTTCCGACCACTTTATAAGATGTCACTTTACTTCCGACCACTCTATATTGTGTTCGATCACAGAAAAGTTTGCTAACAGCTATCGTTACTGATGGTTCTCTAAGGGGCTAGATAATAAAGGCAGCAGGTCCAGTGTAGTCGCTCAAATTATTCTAGTCAGTGTTTTCAGCAACGTTGTGCTACCAACACCAGTCCTGGACCATAGATGCAAGAACAATAAGAAAACTAATCTTTGCTGCGATGAAGTGTGTTAGACGAATGGCAGGAAACAGCCTGAGAGACACGGTCAGAAATGTAGAACTGAGAAAAAAAGCTAGGAATAGCCCCCGCCATAGAATATATAAATAAACAACAGATAAAATGGTTCACGTGACAAGGTAGAGTGATCAAAACACAACACAACGAGTTTTCAATAAACGTTTCGAGAACACCAGACACAACAGCCGACCACGAAAAAATGGATTGATGGAATATTAGAAAAAACTAGGAAACATAACAGCAGTAGAGGCGTACAGAAGAGTAAAATGCCTTCAATTATATCTCCCATCAACACTGAAAGGCAAATGAGGAAGGAAAGAAGAATTGTTTTCAGCTTCCATAAAAAAAATAGCCAACACGGTTATTTATAACCGTACACCCCCTTTCAGTAGAATGAGGAAAGGTAATAATAACGTGTAACATATTTCACTCTTACCAGCTAAAGTGTGGTAATCCTAAAATAGTGTATGCTTCTAAATGGTCTATGCTATGTGACTATGTTTACGTTTACTTACTGAGGAAAAAGAATCACAATAAGAGGCACACGAGGACGGGTTAATCTTCTCGTCAAGGATGAGAACAATAGCAACCCGAGCAGATGACGTTGCCACCGGATGTGATTACGTTGTGCCCGTGCTACAAGTGAGACCTGATACGTTCGATCGATAGATGCGAGTGTATGTGCTGTAGTGGAGCTCCGAGCTTCGATCGAGGGCAGGCTGGTTTTGGTTTGTGTTTATCTAGAGAGTGCACAGTCTGTGGTGGTTTCTGGGAAAATGTGATGAAACACGTGCATTGATCTTGTTGATGAACGACATCAGTTAACAATAATTGCTTTTTAATACATAATACCCAATTAATAAGTTATGTATATGAATATTTTATATACATATATATGTATGTTTGTATAATATGTATATATTCTATCAACTATCCTCTCGAAGCGAAGACTGCATATAGAGGTGTAATTCAAGATTCTTTGTGTCCGTCGAGCTTTGTTATCAAGTGTCAGACCCTGTACAGGACCTGTATCTCGCCACACGACTCTGTTCTGGGTGAGTTGCCACATAATCAGCAAGGGAGCTGTTGTTGCGTCTTACTTCAGTGTTTTTTTGTGTGTGTTTATTCACATCGGCCTCTTTTTCCTCTTAGCCTCTGGCTCCCATTTGATAGGCTGCTTTGTGAATCTCTTGTTGTATCTTCACATCACATTGTCAACATTTGACCACCTTCTTCTCTTGATAATAGATGATATTTTTGGATGTTTTGTCATATCTCTTATTTCTACACTGGCCTTGAATTTATTCCATGGTATACGAAGTGTTTTCCCGAAACATGTTTTCGGTGTGTGTGTATATTTATATATGAATGGAAGAAAAAACGCACCTCCAAGCAAATACTATATGGTGAACTAATGCGCTGAAAGAGACAAATCGGCAGACCTAAACTACGATATAGATATATCTGTAAATCATTATCTAATAGACTTCTCCATATGTGAAAATGACTGGGAACATCTGGCTAGTGATTGCACATCATGCAGAGCATGTATAAGGAATGGTATAACATCATTAGAGACTGTGCTAAGACAAAACTTCGAAGACTCATGAAAAAGGATGGGAAAACATTATGGATCAGTGGGCCTGACTTGTTCGTTCTGTGGCCATGTGTTTGTTAAACATTGGTAGAATTAGCCACGAGAGAAGCTGTTCGACAAAAACAAAACAAACAAAAAATACACAATAGCCTCCACTAGACCGTCTAACAAGGTGAAAAGGGCCATATCTATCTATTGTCCTTTCGAGCCGAAGACGGCACATAGGGCAGAACCACAACCTCAAAAACAGAAACCGTGCGTGCTAAAGTGGCACATATTGTGGAGATCACTGCTTCTAAAATCTATGACTTTGTTTCCATAACAATACTTTTTACAATGACAGCTTGTCATGCCATTTATCAACCTCCTTAATCGCCTCTTATGACATGCCTGGAAGGTCACAGTGTCTCTATTCTTTACTTCCCTCATAATGAGGCCCCAGTAACACACACCCCAGTAATACACACATTTTTATATATATATATATATATAATCTTCTTCTTCTCCTTTTATCTAGCAGCTGATACCTTTAAGCGCCGCAGAGAAAGGAGGTTGTTTTCGGTATACCATAGTGTCTCTAGATATTTTGTTCCTTGATATTTGTTTCTCTCTTTTCATAAATTGAATGTCTTTCTTCTTTGGCTTATCTGGTTGCTGTTAAAAAGGAAATGTTTTGATCTTTTGCACATCTTTTCCTTGGATGACATTTGGTCTGGTTTCATTCTAAGTGCCCATACTACTTTATTTGTTGTTCATGTATATTTACAATTTTATAAGCAAAAATATCTCAGTTATAAAGAAAAAACTATTGAAAAAGAGTTTTGCAACAGGAGGTAATCTGATCATCAAAAGTTTTCTCCTTCCTTCTCTCTTACCCCCTTTCAGGTCGAGCAAGTGTTTTGATTTTTAGCCTCTTCAAGTTCCCAAGGAACAACATGCAACTTTAACCTCTACTAGTACCATACTGATGCTACTTTATGTTTGTATATCCTCCTATATGTTTATTTTTTGTGTTTGTTGTTCCAGCTGAAGGCCTATTGACCGAAACGTCGACTTTTGTTTTGTCCATTACCACGTAAAGCTGTCGCCATACCACTTTTTTTCTTCCTGTTTTTAGTATTGCTATTATCATCAGCTTTACAGCAGCTTTGCATCTCTACGCATTCTTAATGCATCTTGATGCCTTTACCTCTCCCATGGAACAGGCCTATCTGTTGGGTCATGACTCCAGCCGTTAACTTTCTGCTACATTCTGACTTTGAAAATTCTCAATATTGAATGCGAGATCAGACTATACTACCAGCATATATTGGCTCAAACTGTGTGCACAAAACCTTGCTGCTAAAATCTACTATCCTTATCTAGTGACAGCAGCCTCTAGCCATCTACTTGTGACAACACTGGCTGATGTATTCATCAACACTTGGAATCGTCCACATGTTGACTTGGCCGGCCTTGGTTTTCTTCACTTCTTTGTGACGTCTTGCTCACACTCTGTTCATTCCCATACTATGTATTATTTTTGTAGTGACCAAATTGCCACACTTGCCATTACGAATGTACCAAATTACCACTACGAATGTACCAAATTGCCACAATTGCCATTACGAATGTACCAAATTGCCACAATTGCCATTACGAATGTACCAAATTGCCACAATTGCCATCACGAATGTACCAAATTGCCACAATTGCCATCACGAATGTACCAAATTGCCACAATTGCCATTACGAATGTACCAAATTGCCACAATTGCCATCACGAATGTACCAAATTGCCACAATTGCCATTACGAATATACCAAATTGCCACAATTGCCATTACCAATGTACCAAATTGCCACAATTGTCATTACGAATGTACCAAATTGCCACAATTGCCATTACGAATGTACCAAATTGCCACAATTACCATTACGAATGTACCAAATTGCCATTACGAATGTACCAAATTGCCATTACGAATGTACCAAATTGCCACAATTGCCATTACGAATGTGCTGTTAAAGCAGCATTTGTATAAATTGTAATGATTGTATTCGTACTTTCAGATCACGAATAATTAAAATCTCGAGACTTGTTCTTAGAATAATCCACCCACCCTGTGTAAAACAATATGGTGTACAACCTGATGGTACATCATGTACATAATAAATAAATAAAAAAAAAGTAAAGTACCATCGTCACGCCAAGTGGCGAATAGGGAATATGGTGTTAGTGACCATAAATTGTACAGACCTTCGGCACATGATGTTTGGGGTAATGTGGTCAATATTACGCCCGTGCCGCTTTACTTTCCCAGAAAAAAATCCGGTACCCATTAAAGGCTGGGTGAACCTGAAACTGTCGGTTGGGATCCTCTTGTCCTTTGTAGTCCAGTTCACTAACCACTGAGCTGGTGTTGTATTACTTCTACATCTACTTCTGAGATTTATTCTGATTCTTAGAGATTTTCATTCTGTTTTGTTTGTTTTTGTCACAGTTGAAGACTTTTCGGTCGTTACGTTGGTTCTTTGTGTTGTTTTGTTTGCGAAGCTACAACATCCCTAAGTCGGTGTCTTGTATCTATTGTATCCAGCTCTGCCGCGGCCTGTATTCTTTATTAGTGTCTGTCCTGCCAACGTTGGCGATCGTTGTAAGGGAGCTTCCACTTCTCTGTAGCTCACAGTTTGAAGTGGGAGGCGCGGTGGTGTCGCCTTTCGTCCTGACCAGGTACTCTTTTCTTTCATCCGAGCTGCCTAAGAGGACATTCAGCATTAAGTGAGAACCGTGGTGTGTGTATCAATGCTTGTCTACACGCGATTCTTGTGGATGAGTGTGAGTTTGTACATGGGATACTTGTGGATGCGTGTGTACATTTAATACTTGTGAATGCGTGTGTACACGGGATACTTGTGAATGTGTGTGTACACGGGGTACTTGTGAATGCGTGTGTACACGGGATACTAGTGGATGCGTGTGATTCATGTTGATGCGCATAAGCACATGATACTTGTGTTTGTTGTCGGCTAAATTTACATTCCAAAATAAATATTTATTCTCCATTTTCTTTACTGTTATTTTCCATCCTTTTTTAATTCAATTATTTTATACCGAGTGTTATGTCTTGCAGACTAGTATCCATCTTGAGAATACTTCTGTTCTTGCTTCTTAAAATATGACAACAAAACTCGCATATTAAAAGAAACAATAAACCTCACCCGCCAATCATTTTGCTGGATATCTCACGAAGCCGGCTGGAGACTTAAATCATTAAACGGGTCCCAGCCAGAAAATCAATATTTACCCAATTTAGAATGTCAAGGTCGGGTAGTAACACTTGTATCACACATTTGTAGTCTGATGATAACTGCGGTGAAGCGACCTTTAGAAGCTACTGGTTAAATGTAACAATCGGTGTAACGAATAGGGACACTCTAACATAGGTCTTGACATACGAAGCTGAGTTTCGTTACAGGCTATATATACGATAGGGACAATCTAACATAGGTCTTGGCATATGAAGCTGAGTTTCGTTACAGGCTATATATACGATAGGGACAATCTAACATAGATCTTGACATATGAAGCTGAGTTTCGTTACAGGCTATATATACGATAGGGACAATCTAACATAGATCTTGACATATGAAGCTGAGTTTCGTTACAGGCTATATATACGATAGAGACAATCTAACATAGATCTTGACATATGAAGCTGAGTTTCGTTACAGGCTATTTTTATCAACTACTTTTCATAATATTATATAGCGTGATAGGAGTGTTGTAATAGCTTGTGTATATACAGGGTGTTAAAGTCGGACAACTCTATGGGAAAACAATTGCACGTCGTTCTTGTCAGGATTCGTCCCTTGTGATACTCCATAGAGCTTCGCCCGTTGCAATTCTCTAAAGCGTTTCGCCAAATAGAACTTCATCACTATTTGAATACCCTGTCAGATGCAAAATTTATTGAAAAGTCGTGATAGGTTTTATTTTAACCAAACTGTTATGTGAAGGCGGTCGCCAGAATTAGGAATCTTCTTGAATCTTCGACGATGACTTTAATGCCACTGGTTGATGCGAGTGCAAGCTCAAAGATGGCGGGCTTTAACGGCTTTCTTGAGTTTTATTATGGAAGGAGAAGCTTGTCTTTCCTAGAGGTACTGCAATACTAGGTCTTCTACATCAGTAAACGCCACCACTAGGGAGAATAAGGCGATTCTCGGAAGTGTTAGTCTGTTGTGACTCAGACTGTTTCCCAGATAAAAAAAAAACCACACACACAAAAAATAGGAATTCATGGCTCAGACTGTTTCCCAGATAAAAAAAAAAACAACACACACACAAAATAGGAATTCATGACTCAGACTGTTTCCCAGATTAAAAACACACACACAATAGGCATTCAAGGCGAAGTCTTTGTCGACAGATGGGCTGCCGACCCTGCGGTGGCGATTAATTATCCTGGGCTTGAACTCCTTTGGTGAAGCTCTCAGCTGAGTTTAATGTACATGTAACAGGATTATGTTCTGATCTCTATGCCCATTTGATGACGCGTTCTTAGATGTCTTTATTAGTTTATGTTTTAATGCGGGGTGACAGACTAACTGTTTTACTTTGCCTCGCCAGCTGGCTGACATCATGAGCCTGACGCATTTCATTTATCCTACTGACTGTTCTAGAATATATCGTCCCAGTCTGACATTGATGGATTAAAATTGTTGTGATGAAGTTTGAAGGGAGAGCGTTTTCCAATAAAATGTGTCTCACTACCTCTCTCCCCCCCCCTTTCCAAAAAACCTAATTGAAAACGAAACTGAGGATAACAAAACATAATATACATGTTACAAAACTAGGGAAGAGACAATAATACAATAATTATAGATATAACGTATATTTAAATTAAATAGTAATGACAAAAGTATAACAAGGCACTTCCTCTACCTTTGGAACTTTTCTTGTACAAACACTTTAAAGCAGGGGTGGCCAAATGGCGGCCCGCCAGCCTAGTTTTCTTGGCCCGCGAAGCTCCACGGACTTACTTCATTTTTTACCCCTAATAGCGGATTTCTCCTGGTTTTAATCCGTGTCGGAGTTAACTCTTCTATCGTTCAAGAATACACAATTTGAAAATCTCTGTCAATTTCTCGCAACAGCTAGATTGGCAACATAATTTCAAATAACACACACACACACACACACACTGCACAACTAATGGTGCCGACAATATTCAAAGTCTTTGCTTCGAGTTGGTACCGCAAAGTTGCTTTATTGTCAGTGCGGTGATAGCGTCAGATCTTTGGCTCAACATTTGTCGTCTGGACTTGTGGTGGCTCTTTCATTTCGCGGTAAGGGGTTAATGAGGTTGGGAGGGACAGGGGTGAGGGGACTTCGTAGCTCTAATTCTGTCTTTGAAGTTACATTCAAAATGTTTCACTGTTCGCCTTCATTCCCTTTGATCCCATCGTCTTGTCTTGTCCATAAAATGACTGCAACGTGTTTATTTGGTCACAATCTTTTGATTTCATTGTCAAACACAAGTCTGTGTATAACTGTCAAATCTGGACTTATTTTCGATAGTGGACCAACATTCTGTGACTTTTAATTTTGATGTGAGATTTTGTATTAAATCATGTTAAAACGTAGAAAAGTTGATTGTGAAAATCGCATATTTAAACCTGAATGGGAATTAGATTATTTGTTCATCTTCAATAAGGATAGTAAACCTCAGTGCTTAATTTGCGTTCAAGTGTTAGCCGTTTTGAAGGAATATAATTTAAAACGGCACTATGCCACACATCATCAAAACATGTATGAGAAACATAGCATTGAAGCTAGGAAGCTTTTGGTTGAACAGCTGAAGACAAAGTTGAATCAACAGCAAAGTATGTATACAAAGGGCAATAAAATTAAAGAGTCATCGATCATTGCATCATATACAGTTACCTATGAGCTTGCAAAATCTAAAAAACCCTTTACTGACGGAAATTTTGTGAAGAAATGTGCGATTCAAATGGCAAAGGCATTCGGTCAAGAAAAAATAGCCAAAGAATTTGAATCTGTGCCTCTTTCAAAACAAACTGTAGCCAGAAGAACAGAAGACATCAGTCTGCAACTGTCTCAAAGTTTAAAATCTTGTATTGAAAACTGCTCATATTTTTCGCTCGCGATTGATGAAAGTACTGACATCACTGACACTTGCCAGCTTCTTATTTTTGTTAAAGTTATCCAGGAGGATTTTACTGTTATTGAAGATTTGTTGAAAGTTTGCTCTTTGCATGACACTTGTAGAGGGACAGACATATTTTCTGCAGTTCATAGTGCCGTATATGAAGTAGGTGGTTTTGGAAAGTTGTCTGCAGTGTGTACTGATGGTTGCAAAGCTTTTATTGGTTCAAATACTGGTTTTGTTGGACTTCTAAAGCAAAACAAAATTAACGTACCTACATTGCATTGCATAATTCATCAAGAGGCCCTTTGTGCAAAGTCCATAAATCTAAAAGACACAATGGCTACTGTTGTGAAAATAACAAATTTGATAAGAGGAGGACACCAGTCTTTAAATCACATGAAGTTTTTATCATTTTTAGAGGAAGTAGATTCTAGCTACGGTGATCTCCTGCTTTATACAGAAGTAAGATGGCTTAGTCGAGGGAAATGTTTAATAATATTTTTTGAACTGAAGAATGACATTTATGACTTCCTGCGAGAGAACTTACCATGCTCCATTGATCTTCAACATGCACTCAAAGACATTAATTTCCTTCATAATCTGGCATATCTCACAGACATCACACAACATTTGAACATATTGAATTTGCAGCTACAAGGGGAAAAGCAAACCATTTTTCAATTGATGGGATATGTTGATGGTTTTAAAAAGAAGCTGAATCTATTTAGACTTTCTTTGCAAAAAAATGATCTGTTCCATTTTTCAAGTTGTAAGCAGTTGTTGTCAGAGATAGAAAGTGCAAACTTCAGTAAGTACGCAGCTGACATTGAACATTTGATTTGTGAATTTGATCGACGATTTCAAGATTTTGAAATGTTTCGTCCGCAAACGGAACTTTTTAATAACCCAATTAAGTGCACAGTGGAGTGCCAGCCATCAGATCTTCAACTAGAGTTGTGTGACCTTCAGTGTGACCCCTTCCTCAGTACTGTAAAGGCATTAGGAGCTGACTTCTGGAAATTGCTACCAAATGAACGTTACCCGTGTCTGAGAAAATGGGCAATAAAGATGTGCTCTATATTCGGCAGCACATATCTCTGCGAGACAACATTCTCTTCCATGAAGTTAATTAAATCTAAGACCAGGAACAGAATGACCGATTCGACATTGTCCCATACTCTCCGAATCGCCACGTCAAAAATGGAAGTGGACTTCAAATCTCTGGTGGAAAGCTGTGACAAGTCACAATCGTCGCACTGAGACATTAAAGGTAATTTTAAAATGAATAATTAATGGATTTGTTACAAATCAAATATGTAGTCAAAGTGCAAGCATTATTTATATATTACTATATCGCATAGGTCCCTACTGTCATTTTTGACGATATTCTTAAGTGTGGCCCGCGGGTCTTGGCCTTGGCTTTAATCCGGCCCTCGGGCAACCTCAAGTTGGCCACCACTGCTTTAAAGCCGTTGTGTTTGGTGCCATTTTCTCAAGATTTTTCCATGTCTAGCACATCTTCTTCATTTCTGCTTCCAACTGTTTTCTTCAAAAATATTTTGACCTTCCCCTTGTCTCCTTCCTGGAAGTACACATGGAAGTGTTCAAATTGTGAGTTTGCGACCCAGACTCCATGTTGATTTTTCCAATATGCATAATATTTCTCTTATACAGGTACCTCTTTTGGGCGCCGTAATTACTTTGTACTCCTTGAATTGTCACTGTTTGTGAAGCTACTGCTGCTTATTTTTGTACAATTGTATACCGTAGCTTGCTGCATGTTACACCCCCCCCCCCATTTATAAGTCATCACTCACGATATGCCTTGACTTGTAGGGTATAGAGCTACTGTTCTTTACTTCCGTTCAGCCCTCAGCAACGCACGGGCGACTCGGCATGTGTCAAGACAAAATGTAATGGTTAATAGCAAAGAACTAAGAAGAGTAATGAAGATGCAAATCTTTAAAAAAACATCACAGACATATCAAGCCTTAAAATAGCTAAAAATGAAAAGAGAACTACTAAACACAATTCAAACAATATAAATGAGATTTTTTGTGTGGGGCATGTTAAAAGACACATCCGCCTACTAAAACTAATCTTGGAAGGGAAAATACAAGGTAAAAGAGGATGAGGCAGACCAAGACTAACATAGACGAATAACATCAAAAGATGGACAAGTCAGCCTGTGACAACCTATACCATCAAAGCAAGAGACAGAGCAGAATGGCGCTCCGTGGTAGCCAACCTTCGTTGCGGAGACGGCACTCAAAACATTAAATAAAAGGTTTTAAATAATTGTTAATGCAATTAACCTTCAATTGCTTATTTTATTTTGATATTTATCAAAATAAAATGCCATTCTCTCCCCTACCCCTTCCGAAACACCCCCACCCTCCCAAATATATATATAATCGGCTGTAAAATATAATTGCATTTTTTAAAATGTAACCTTTTGTTGTGTTTTAACTAACGTAAAACTGAACTCGTAACTCCGCTGTTTTCTCATTCATATGTTCAACGTGTGCGGCTGTTTAGTATGCAGCTAGCACAGCTGTAGGATGGGTAGCATGTAGCTTGCTGGAAAATGTTTGCACAGGACGAGTCAAAGTTGAAATAAATTCTTATCGGTGAAATAAAAAAAAAAAGCATTATCATCCTGTGCGCGCGCACACACGTGTGTGTGTGTGTGTATATATATATATATGCGTATGTGATATTGTTACCTTATTGCAGTGGTTCCCAAATTCTTAACACCCACGGCTCCCTTTCCGTGCTGATAGATGGATACCCCTAGCATTTACGATCATTTAAGTTATATATACTCTGATTCACTAATATCTTCAGTAATCAAGAAAAGACGATGGCCATATGTTGGACATGTGATGAGAAGAGATAATAACTGAATAGCAAAGCAAGCCCTCATGTGGGAAACAGCAGGTAAGAGGAAAACAAGCTGACCCAGTGAGCCACTGAGAAGAACATTGATCAGAGAGGCAAGAGCAGCAAGAATCGGCTCCCTCAATGAGATAAGAGTTGCTTGCACAGAACAGAGACAAATGGCAAGATTTGATAAAAGATACTTACAAGGATTGAAAACTGCTAGAATAAAAATTTAGATAAGAGAAAGAGTATCTGGGTCTATGCCCTTTGAGCCGGCTACGGCTCGAAAGGTTAATAGATATATACTCTGATTGGCTGTAAGAGAGGACAAGTTCCATACGGCATGGATGGCAGCAGAGACCCTGGGCAAAATTAAAGAAAGAAAGATGAAGATAGCAGACATAAATAAAAGCAAAACGAGAAGTAATAAAGCCAAGACAGAGGAAGCTCACACAGAGGTAAACAAAGAAACGAGAAGATGCATTAAAAGGGATAAGAGGAAATATATAGATGAACTAGCTAAAGAGGCAGAAGAAGAAGCAAATAAAGGGAATATGAAAGAACTGTACAACAGCACAAAGAAATTAAGTGGAAAATACAAACAGATCAATGCCTTTATTAAAGATAAAAAAGAAAATCTGCTTAGTAATATAAGGGAACAAATGGAGAGATGGAAAGAGCACTTTGAAGAACTTTTGAATTTACCCGGCTCAAATAATCCTCCAGATATACTACCAGCAGAAGAAGAGTTACACGTTAACTGTGGAAAACCAAGCAAAGAAGAAATAATGAAAGCCATCAAACTATTAAAAAATGGTAAAACCACAGGACCAGATGAAATTCCTTCGGAAGCCATCAAAGCAGATATTAACACCTCTACCAAGATGCTACATAATCTATTAGATAAAATTTGGGAGAGGGAAGAAATAACTAAAGACTGGAAAGAAGGTTATATGATCAAACTACCAATGAAAGGAAGTTTACAGGAGTGCACAAATTATAGGGGAATTATGCTACTATCAGTGCCAGGAAAAAATATTAAGCAGAATCATACTGGAGAGACTAAAAGAGGCCATAGAGAAACATTTGAGAGATGAACAAGCAGGTTTTAGGAAGAACAGATCAAGTGCTGATCAAACAACTACTCTACGTATAATAGTTGAACAAAGTTTATAACTAAAATCCCCACTTTATATTGGATTCATAGATTACGAAAAGACATTTGATAGTTTAGACAGAAGAATGCTTTGGAAGTTGCTGAGTCATTACGGAATCCCATAAAGTTTATTAACCTGATAAAAACAATGTATGAAGGAACGAAATGTAGTGTGGTGCATGAAGGACAGATCACAGAAGCATTTGAAATAAGAACAGGAGTAAGGCAAGGATGCCTTCTGTCTCCATTTCTCTTTCTACTGGCCATAGATTGGATTATGAAAATAACTCAAAACAACAGAAATGGAATCCAGTGGTCACTGACCAAACAACTTGATGATTTAGACTTTGCTGATGACATAGCTCTCCTATCACACAGCCATTAATAGATGCAGGATAAAATGAGCATACTTGATGAGAGATCACAACAGCTAGGACTGAAGATTAATAGAGATAAGACCAACATTATGAGAATTAATACAGTTGGCAATAACCAAATAAAACAAGGAGAATTACCTCTTTTAGATGTACAATCTTACATATATCTGGGCAGTAATATAGATAAAGAGGGAGGAACAGAAAATGATACCAAAATAAGGATATCAAAAGTAAGAGGAGCTTTCATTGCATTGGGAAACATATGGAAATCCAAAGAAATTACGTTAAATACTAAAATAAAAATTTTCAACTCAAATGTTAAGGCGGTCCTATTATATGGCTGTGAAACATGGAGAACAACAAAATTGACAATCACGAAGATACAGACTTTCATTAATGAATACTTACGCAGGATAAAAGGATGGAAATGGCAGGACAAAATCATTAACATAGAATTATGGAAATGTACCAGTCAAACACCTGTGGATAAAGAGATACAGCGAAGACGATGGCGCTGGATAAGACACACACTATGGAAATCAACTGAGAGTATTACACAACAGGCCCTTCTTTGGAATCCCCAGGGGAAAAGACAAAGAGGAAGACCAAGGAATTCTTGGAGAAGACAGATAGAAGCAGAGATGAAGATGATGGGGAAGACATTGGACGATCTTAAAAGAATGGCAAAAAACAGAACGACTTGGAAAGTGTTTGTTGAAGACCTATGCTCCACTGGGAGCTAAAAAGGTAGAAGAAGAAGAAGAATGAAAACGAGGCTGTTTATTCATGATTAATTCATGGTATCCGGAGTCAAGGTCGTCGATTTGCGCACAGATTGCAGCAAACAGAAAATAATGGGCGAGTGGAGCCAAGCTTTCGCGCATTCATTCTATACTCATTAATATTAGGTGTACTGGGTTCCCTGATATGACATATACAATTGTAAATGGCGAGACATAATATAACATACAATTATTAGAATATGTCGATGTTGTCATTTTATGATTTCTAACTACTGACAAGTCTGCCCCTACGACTACCTTGAGAAGGTTGAAGGAGTCTGTCCCTACAATCACATGGAGAAGGTTGATGAAGTCTGTCCCTACAATCACCTGGAGAAGGTTGATGAAGTCTGTCCCTACAATCACCTGGAGAAGGTTGAAGGAGTCTGTCCCTACAATCACCTGGAGAAGGTTGATGAAGTCTGTCCCTACAATCACCTGGAGAAGGTTGATGAAGTCTGCCCCTACGATCACCTGGAGAAGGTTGATGAAGTCTGTCCCTACGATCACCTGGAGAAGGTTGATGAAGTCTGTCCCTACGATCACCAGGAGAAGGTTGATGAAGTCTGCCCCTATGATCAACTGGAGAAGGTTGATGAAGTCGGTCCCTACGATCACCTGGAGAAGGTTGATGAAATCCGTCCCTACGATCACCTGGAGAAGGTTGATGAAATCCGTCCCTATGATCACCTGGAGAAGGTTTATGAAGTCTGCCCCTACGATCACCTGGAGAAGGTTCAATGAAGTCTGCCTCTACGATCACCTGGAGAATGTTGATGAAGTCTGCCCCTACGATCACCTGGAGAAGGTTGATGAAGTCTGCCCCTACGATCACCTGGAGAAGGTTGATGAAGTCTGTCCCTACGATCACCTGGAGAAGGTTGATGAAGTCTGTCCCTACGATCACCTGGAGAAGGTTGATGAAGTCTGTCCCTACGATCACCTGGAGAAGGTTGATGAAGTCTGACCCTACGATCACCTGGAGAAGGTTGATGAAGTCTGTCCCTACGATCACCTGGAGAAGGTTGATGAAGTCTGTCCCTACGATCACCTGGAGAAGGTTGATGAAGTCTGTCCCTACGATCACCAGGAGAAGGTTGATGAAGTCTGCCCCTATGATCAACTGGAGAAGGTTGATGAAGTCGGTCCCTACGATCACCTGGAGAAGGTTGATGAAATCCGTCCCTATGATCACCTGGAGAAGGTTGATGAAATCCGTCCCTACGATCACCTGGAGAAGGTTCAATGAAGTCTGCCTCTACGATCACCTAGAGAAGGTTGATGGAGTCTGCCTCTACGATCGCCCGGGGAAGGTTGATGCTGTCTGCCACTACGATCGCCCGGAGAAGGTTGATGAAGTCTGCCTCTACGATCCACTGGGTCATGGGAAGAAGTACAACCTCTATTCAACCGGATTAACGGTCTCATACCCTGTACAACCGTCATATAAACAATTTATAAAATTCGTATAGATCCAGTAGAGAACAAACTGTTGGCTCTAACGTTGCTTTAACTCTCATCCACCTGCTGGTAATCGACAATAAAATCAATGGGGTCTCCTACTGCTCCACAATAGACAGACTGTGTTCTTACTAAATGGTCATGTTCTAGTGATAAAAAAAAAAATGCGCTATCTCTTGACAGCGGGGAGAACCAATCACAAAAGGATATAAATGTTCTACAGATAATTTATTGCTCGATAAAAAGAAAAGAAAACAATGCCATTGTTGGTATAGCATCAACACGCTTCGTAAAGTAACTAGACCAAATATGTCACCAATCAATAAATTGATTTGCTTTGAATATTGTATTGTGGGTGATGCAAGATGTGTACATATTCACTTTGTAATTAAACACGCTTCACGATTTCCATATCTGCATTTTCGAATACTGTTTAGCCTAGTATTATGGTCGAATACTTTTTAGCCTAGTATTATGGCTACCAACTGGCTCCGCTTTCAAAACATCCTAACTTCTCATTAACAGCTAAGAAGCAAATGGTAAATAAGATTTTCATTCCAACCACATGTTGTTAATGTCAAACGTAGCCACTGAACAAAGCATAAACACAGAAGATCACAAGCTGCGAAATGTTTCAAAAAGATAACAAACAACACCAAGATAGATCGAGTATACATTGTGAAAATCAAGGCATAGATTGAACGTAAACAGTGCCTGGAATATACAAACAACAAATGAAATGGTTTGAACATTTGGGAAGAATGAAACTAGATCAAGCAATATCAAAAGATTTCAACAACATAATACCAGGACACGGTGCAAGAGGTAGACACACACAAAAATACGGATGGTCATAAAAAAGATGCACAAGAACCAAAGCAGCGTACAGGTACGCTCATGAACGACACTACATCTAAAAGAGAAGCAAGCAATAGAAACAAAGCAATGCATCGTCTGCAGAAGTCAGATTATCTTATACATTCCTCCTTTCTGATGCGACACTCCAAGGCAACAGCAGGTGAGCAAAATAAAGTTAAAAGTACTATTATAACCTGTAGAGCATTGTACCTGACCGTGCGTCGTACAACGAAGCTTTATTCAGGGGCAGCAACTAAAGCTTATTTAAATGAGCAGGTTGGAAATAAGTTGCGTCCCATTCTCATTTCTTCTGTCCTCTCCACTGACATTTTAGTTGCATTATTTTGTTGCTAATGTCATAAACATGCTCCATCGCCATTGTTATCATCATTTTCAAGTATTATGTTTGTTGACGTAGGTGATCATGTTTCTACATCTCTTTATTTATTTCTCTATTTATATTTGTCTGGCAGCTTCTTGTCTGATTTTAGTAAATCTAAATTTAACTTGATGTTGTTAACTGAGGCTGGTTTTGTTGTTTTTAATTTTACTCTAAGCTTTCCCACAACTGGTACATGATCACTATTCCAATCTGCCCCTGGTCTAGTTTTCATACACACCAGACTGTTTCTAATTCTATTGCTTATCATTATGTAATAAATTTGATTACGTGCGTTATCTTTGTGCTTTTCCATGTCCACAGACGTCTTGGATGTTGCTTAAACCAGGTGTTTCCTATCATCATGTTGTTTGTTCTTGCCCAGTCAATAAGTTTGTTACCTCTTTCATTCTTCTCGTCTAAGCCATAATGACCAACTACTTCCTCAACTCTTTCCTTTCATACTTTTGCATTAAGATTCCCTAGAACTATGGTATTTTCATGTGGTTTGCATTCACGAAGTGCCTTCTTTAACTCGTCGTAAAATTTATCAATTGTTTCCTCTAGACTGTCTGCTGTTGGGGCATAAACTTGTATACGATTTATGTCTATTGGCTTTCCATTCAGTTTCACTAAAAGGACTCTGTCAGATATTGGGTAAAAGCCTTTCACTGTTCTTGCTTTTTCTGCATCCAAGATGATACCTACTCCTCTTTGGTGTTCAGTACCTCCAGAATAGATTATTTTATATTTATTAGAATACATCTCCACTGATCCGGTGTATCTCATTTCGCAAAGTCACAGTAATTGTAAACCCATTCTTTTCATTTCTTGTATGATGTTTTCTAGTTTACCCTTCTGCATGAGTGTTCTCACATTCCAAGTACATATCTTTAGAGTTTGTTTTATCTTTATTTTGCCAACAGTAGCTTTGATGACGATCGGGTATCACCTGTAGTACATGATGTCCCCAAACGAACGAGGGTTTTCCATTGGAATCCCCCTTAACGTTGTTGTCGTTATTTCTATTATTTGGCGATTCATGGTTGTACAAAGAAGTTACAACGGTGGTTTTCTGTTGCCTTCCGTCGATTTGTTTACGATTGGCTCTGCTAGCCTTTGACTAAAAAGTCTCACCCACAAGGCAGTGGGGTTGTTTTACTTCAGGGTACCCTCCCTTAGCCTTTTACTCTCCCGAGCTTACCTGCAAGGCAGCCACAGGTTGTACTGTTTACTGCATACAGTAGCAGGTAAAATTACCCGACCTGACAAAATTTTCTTTATTTCCTTTCTCATTACAGGGCCAGAAAATATTGATTGTTTATTTTCGATCTTGAAAATTAGCTTTTGTTTTGGCTCTAGCGTCCATTTTCATTTCTAGCTGTCTATGATATTCTCAACAGTCTTCTGTCAAACCACATTTCCGTCATCTCCGACGAAGGAGGACACACGCTGATCTCAAGCACATGCAAATTTAACTGAAGAAGCGATCAACTATTTGTGAGCTCCACATTAAGCAGCCAATGGAAACCCGACAAATCATCAGTTACCGTAAAAATAAGGCCTGCTATCAGTACATAAAAAAAAAATAACTAGGAACAATATTCAAATGTCTGACAGACGATAACAGAAAGAACACCACGTTTCCAGCATCAAATGGATAGAGAATTATGGGTAATGTAACTGTTGAATAGGTAAGACGACGTCTGCTGCTGTCAGAAAGTGTTTAATGTACAAAGTAATCGGAAACATCCATTTAAATGACACAGGATCACACGTATTTTAAAGTAATGGGAAACATCCATTTAAATGACACAGGATCACACGTATTTTAAAGTAATGGGAAACATCCATTTAAATGACACAGGATCACACGTATTTCAAAGTAATGGGAAACATCCATTTAAATGATACAGGATAATACGTATTGCAAAGTAATCGGAAACATCCATTTAAATGACACAGGATCACACGTATTTCAAAGTAATGGGAAACATCCATTTAAATGACACAGGATCACACGTATTTCAAAGTAATGGGAAACATCCATTTAAATGATACAGGATCACACGTATTGCAAAGTAATCGGAAACATCCATTTAAATGACACAGGATCACAC
The DNA here is from genome assembly GCA_032433765.1 of Megaustenia siamemsis. Lineage (NCBI taxonomy): Eukaryota > Metazoa > Mollusca > Gastropoda > Stylommatophora > Ariophantidae > Megaustenia > Megaustenia siamemsis. The sequence continues at coordinate 77,615,351 of JAVIAB010000051.1, read as the reverse complement.
GTATTGCAAAGTAATCGGAAACATCCACAAACAGGAAACATAAGACGACAGACAACTCAATAACATCTAGGGGAAACACCGAAGCTAACGACATAAATAAAACAGGAAGTCAAGCATTGTAGAGCTCTCGGAAGTTCCAACAAAGAATAGGAAGATAGTAGACCAGACAATGGACTGCTTGAAACTAAATTATTGAATGACAATCCAGATTCATTTTGACAGTCATTTTGAGGCTGCTCAATTTTATGAAATTTGTTTAATTTTATCTAAACAATAACTGAAAAATATGTATTAATGTTTTTTTCAAAATATTACAAATTTATATATATATATATATATATATATATATATATATATATATATATATATATATAGTAAAGTACCCCCGTCACGCCAAGTGGCGTATAGGGAATTATGGTGTTAGTGACCCATATTTTACAGACCTTCAGCACATGATGTTTGGGGTAATGTGGTCGGTATTACGCCCGTGCTGCTTTACTTTCCCAGAAAAAAATACGGTACCCATTTAAGGCTGGGTGAACCCGGAAGCCGTCGGTTGGGATCGAACCCTAACTCTTGTCCTTTGTAGTCCAGTTCACTAATCCCTGTAGAGTAACTGGCACAATTCATGCGGCCTCTCTCTATATATATATATAATATAATTTATTATACTTATATATGGCGTGTCTGCAAAACAGCAAACTGTCAATTAAAACAAAGGCCACAAGTGTACAATGCCTGCATAATTAGTATCCTCCTGTATTGCAGCGAATCTTGGACAACCTATGCCCAAGCAGGAGAGAAGGCTAAATGCATTCTATTTGCTATGTCTGCGCAGTATTATTGGTATCACATGGAAGGATAAAGTGACAAACCTGGAGGTCGTGACTTGTACAGGCCTCCTGAATATCTACACGCTTGCCAAACAACGTTGGTTACGCTGGCTGGGCCACGTAGGCTGGGCCACGTACACCTTATGAAAGTTGACCGCAAACCAAAAGATATACTCTACGGATAACTATCTATTGTCCTTTCGAGCCGAAGACGGCACATAGGGCAGAACCACAATCTCAAAAACAGAAACCTTGCGTGCCAAAGTTGTAAATATTGCAGAGATCACTGCTCTAAAATATATGGCGCTATTTCCATAACAATACTTTTTACACTGACAGCTTGTCAAGCCATCGATCAACCTCCTTAGTCGCCTCTTACGACATGCCTGGAAGGTCACAGTGTCACTATCTACGGATAACTGGCAAATGGTAAAAGAATTAGAGCGCGCCGTCCAAAACTTCGTTTTGTAGATGTGTGTAAACGCGACACGAAGACTCTGAACATAAACCCGGCAGCCTGGGAAGACATAGCTGCAGACCGCAATCTCTGGAAACACCACTCTAAAGGTCCACCTTAAACAAGAAGCAGACAGTTTCATAGAAAAAGAAAATACACGGTGAAAGGAGAGAAAAGAAAATATAACATTTCTAGGGGCGCTGAAAAATCCATAGTTAACTCTGACTGAAGGAGGCTACTAATATAAAACGAAAGCAAAAATAAAGGATTCAGCCTTAATAGCAAAGTAGCAGAAGTAATGGTAACAACAAAGAAAAAGACATCACCTCAGGGGCAAAATAAAGACAAGTGGAACAATATTAAAACAGGTAAATGAATTTAAATATTTGGGAACTGTGTTAACCTCAGACGGAAGATGTACAAAGGAGGTGAGATGCAGAATGGCTTAGGCAAAAGCAGCTTTCCAGAAAATGTGGAAGATACTATGTAATCCATTTTTGACAATATGAACAAGAAAAAGAGTTCTTAAATGTTATGTAGAGCCAGTCTTAACATATTGATGTGAATCATGGACAATAGGACAACAGACAAGGAAATCACTGGAGTCTGTAGAAATGTGGTTTTACAGAAGAATGTTGAGAATACCATGGACAGCTAAGAAGAGTCATGAAAACGTTCTGAAAGAGGTCAAAGTAAAAAGAGAGCTAATTTCCAATATTAGGAAGAAACAATCATCATTTTTTGGACATGTAACGAGAAGAGAACAACTGGAATATATTGTAACAAATGGAAAAATTGAGGGATGAAGAGATAGAGGGAAGCAAAGAGAGAAAATATCAGACAGCTTAAAATTAAGAGAATGGCTTGGCAAAAGGTCAACAAAATAAATTATAAATAGCTGCCTAGATCGAAAGTTGTGGAGAGACATGATCACCTACGACAGCAGGCCCGGTACTTGATGATGATGATGATGATTTGCTTTAAGGTGAGTATATTATTCGTGTTGTTAAAATTGCGTTTTTTTCCCCCTATTCTTTTGCTTATTCATGTCTTTACTTTTTGCATAAATTGTTATAATATGCATAAATAGCCTTATTCTTGAACTATTCCTATGTTTGTTCCATCTACTTCGATATCCACTTGTATATTTATTGTAATTTCTCTGCTCATATTCATAGTTGTGGTATTTTTAATATTTATATCCAAATCATATTCTTTGTTTATTATTTAGTATTTAGTCATGTCTAATATGTGTAAAGCACATTGTAGCATACAGCTGGTATATTCCCTGTAGCAATCAAAACCTTCATATCTTTAATAAAGGAGACACATTGAGTTTTGTTTTGTGCCCCTCGGCTTTCTCAGAATAGACCCTAATGACGGCATCATAGTTTTTAAAGACCGATAGATGAGTAACGAGGAAATTATCTATTTTATTATCAACGACGTCTAATATCCTTACATTCTGAATAGAAGCAAGAGGTACAACTGATTCCTGCTATCAATAGCCATAAACGTGAATAAATTTTAAGAGGCGAATTCAGTAAGTTCTTATGTAATTCACAATAATAATTTTACGATTTCGGATTTCAATGAAACATCCATCTATCCACGCCACTTCACACGTCCATTCATCCATCCATCTGGGAGCGAAGGAAGTAAAGGAGAGGTCGGCACTACGGCAATACAATTTTTCTTTTCTAGAAATATCAGGAATATTATATTAGGGGAATATCAAGGAAACTGTCGATTGGGATCGAACCCGGCCTGTAGTCGTCAATAGTTAGGTCACTAATCACTTGACCACTAAATAATATGATCAACAAGAAGTTAAACAAGATATGAGCACTAACACCATAGTTTCTATAAGTTACGGGCTTCTCTAATTCTTTAGTACAAGTGCACAATCTTATAACTGGCGATATCAACTATAGTCATGACAAAGAAAATTTATTCTGGCTATTGAAACTAAATATACACCTACTAACATAATGTAAATTTACAACGTTAATACATTACACTATATATAAAGAAAGATCTATATATGTGCCTTATAGACTACACAAAAGCATTTGACAAAGTAAAGCATGTGGAAATAATCAATATGCTGGAGAAATTGAACATTGATGGAAAGGATCTGTAAATCATTTAAAAAAACATGTACTGGCAACAAACAGCAGCCATACGAATTAACAATCAAACAGGACAATTTCAACTTATAAAACAGGGAGTCATACAAGGCTTTGTTCTGTCGCCGGATTTGTTTTCACTTTACAGCGAACACATTATGAAATCAATAGTAGACAAAAAAGGAATTGAAGTCAATGGTCAAAACATAAATAATTTGCGATATGCGGATGACACAGTCTTAATAGCAGAGACAGAGAATGAACTACAAGAAATAATATACATAATAGTAAAAGAAAGCAACAAGAAAGGTCGCAGTCTGAATAGTAAGAAAACAGAAGTAATGGTCATATCGAAGAAACAATCATCACCAGCATGCAGCATAAAAATAAACAGGACATATTTGAAACAAGTGCAACGCGTCAAATACTTGTGCACAGTAATAACATCGGATGGAAGATGCACCACGGAAATAAAAAGTAGAATAGCTCAGACCAAAATAGCATTTCAGAAAATGAAAAATATCTTATGCAACAAATCTATGTCAATAGAAATGAGAAAGAGAGTTCATCGGTGCTATATAGAAACAATTCTGACCTATGGAAGCGAATCATGGACAGAAGACAAACACATGAAAAGACGATTAGAGGCCACAGAGATGGAATTTCTCAGAAGAATGTTGGAAGTTCCCTGGACAGCTGAAAAGACCAATGAGGAAGTTCTCAAAGAGGCCAACACAAAAAGGGAGCTCCTAAAAAACATCAGAAAGAAACAATCAACATTTTTCGGGCACATCATGAGAAGAGGAAAGTTGGAATACTTGGTTACAACTGGCAAAATAAAAGGAAATAGAGATCGCGGACGACAAAGAGAGAAAATACTGGATAGCTTGGTGTTATGGTATGGAAAACAGTCAACAACAGAACTGATACGATGCACTGTAGATAGAAGATTGTGGAGGGACATGATCGCCTACGCCAACCGGTATGGCACATGATGATGAAATATATCCTAAATTGGCCATGTATTGAGAAGGGAAGATCTGGAATATATTGTGGCAACTGGAAATGTTGAGGGACGAAGAGATAGAGTTAAGCAAAGAGAAAAGATACCAGACAGCTTAAGAGAATGGCTTGGCAGAAGCACAACAACAGAAATAATAAATAACTGTCGAGATAGAAAGTTTGGAGAGCCTTGATTACCTACGCCAGCAGGCTTGGTACTTGATAATGACGATACTCAAAAAGCAACGGTTTCCTTACATTCAAGACATACTTACAACAAAATAAACATTGCTTTTTGAAGTGTACGCATAACACTAAATACCGTTACAGTAAAAACAAAAACATAAACGTATGGTTACGTAAATTAAACACAATCTTAAAATTAGGAACCACAATATTCTTTACCGTGTTAAGACCAAGAATAAACTAACCTGAATTCCTTCACTTTCTTCACTGTAGCTCTCAATGTCCATGTAAATCGATGTAAAGAAAGTCCAGGATTGTCAGAGCCTATCTTCTCCATGTATGTAATCCTTAGAGATTAAAGAGAGTATGATACTGGCGACAATCAAACGAAATTTCTCCTTTCTTCATCTGTTTGGCACTTCAATAACAGACAGTCATAGTGATGTTGTTAAAAAGAATATCACATTACATTTAAAGCTTAAATAGAGATGGCGATATTAATTATAACGAGATTAACACTGTTATGCAATTGAAACTACATATAAACATTAAATACTATTGTAATTCGCGGCGTTAAAATCCGTATGTGTAAACATAAACATGAAATTGTACAAAAACAAGGCTACCAACCACAACTATAGTCCGTGTAACCCTATCATTTAATAATAATCTTTAGTCTGACCTTGTTACAGTAACACTAACCCCTACAGACATGTCGATACATGGAGCTAGTTATAAGTAAGTTCACCAGAAACGTGCCTTTTGCATGAGTCATCAATTTGTAATGCACTGAGACCGCCTTATTAAGTCTCTAGTTAAATCCTTCAGGTATCTACGCATTAAGACCGAGGTATAAATATCCAGGAGCTTAAACCTTCTAAGGTAAGACAGCAACGTTTACAATGTGTGAAGTCACGGAACATTGATCAAGAAGATAAAATACGTAATTATGAATTATGGTCAATTCGGTATTTTTAACAAATTTAAAGAATGAATATGTTCGTGTTTACAAGTTGTAATGTTACAATAGAGTTGATGAGTGTTGACACACTGCTAGATTTTACCGGACATATCTGATTTGTTTACGCCAGGAATTTAAACATTCTTTAAAAAAAAAACATAACCTGCTATTTGTATAAACATTCTCGTGTTTCCCCTTTCATGCAAACTTACATAACATAACATTCTACTCAGACAGGATAATTATAAGGTATACAGTGTCAAGAGGGTAATAGGCAGAGCAACGTTTCCTTGACGGGAATACGGCTTCAGGTCATCAGATTCCTTCAACTGGGAAGCTCTGTTTTAAAGAGTTTCTACCATTCTTCTTCTTCTTTCCTTCCTCATTTGCCTTTCAGCGTCGAGGGGAGATATAATTTGCGGTCTTTTGCTCTTCTGTTCGCCTCTGCTGCTGTTATGTTTCCTAGTGCTTCTAATATTCCATCGACCCATCTTTTTCGTGGTCGACCCTTGGGTCTGGTGTTCTCACAACGTTTGTTGAATGCTCGTTGTGTTGAGTTTTGTTCTTTCTGCCTTGTCATGTGGCCAAACCATTTTATCTGTTGTTTCCTTATATATTCTATGGCGGGGGCTATTCCTAGCTTTTTTTCTCAGTTACTTCTCTACCATTAAATTGTATACATTTATATTTAAGGCTTTCTGTGTTCTTCAATTATATGATTTGTCCTCTTTTTGTTGTGAGAGTTGTACACACTTGAAACATTTCATAGGATGGTTATGGTTGGTGAAGACACGCTCATGGTTCTCTGAACGATATCCCTCTAGGTCAGTGTTGTTAAAGTATAATGGGCATTGTGTGACATATCTTGACAGATCATTATAATGAATTGTATCCTCCACATTGATAGCTGCATTGTAACATTCATATTGGTATTTGCATTGTATTATTCATATTGGTAGTTGCAATGTATCATTCATATTAGTTGCTATATTATATCTTTCATATTGGTAGTTGTGTTGTATCCTTCATAGTGGTAGATGCATTGTATCTTTTATATTGGTAGTTACATTGTATCCTTCATGTTGGTAGTTGTATTGTATCCTTCATATTGGTAGTTGTATTGTATCCTTCATATTGGTAGTTGAAGTGTAACCTTTATATTTGTAGTTGTACTGTATCCTTAATATTGGTAGTTGTATTGTATCCTTCATATTGGTTGTTGTATTGTATCATTAATATTAGTAGTTGCATTGCATCATTCATATTGGTAGTTATTGTAGTATTGTATCCTTCATATTGGTAGTTGTACTGTATCCTTCATATTGATAGTTGTATTGTATCCTTCATATAGGTAGTTGTATTGTATCTTTCATATTGGTAGTTGTATTGTATCTTTCATATAAGTAGTTGCAATGTAATATTAATATGGTAGTTGCATTGTATCATTCATATTGTTAGTTGTATTATATCTTTCATATTGGTGGTTGTACTGTATCCTTCATATTGGTGGTTGTACTGTATCCTTCTTATTGGTGGCTCTACTGTATCCTTTATATTGGTAGTTGTACTGTATACTTCATATTGGTAGTTGTACTGTATCCTTCATATTGGTAGTTGCATTGTATATTTCATATTGGTAGTTGCATTGTATCCTTCACATTGGTAGTTGTATTGTATCTTTCATATTGGTAGTTGTATTGTATCTTTCATATTGGTAGTTGCATTGTATCTTTCATATTGGTAGTAGCATTGTATCTTTCATATTGGTAGTTGTTTTGTATCGTTCATATTGGTAGTTGTATTGTATCTTTCATATTGGTAGTTGTATTGTATCCTTCATATTGGTAATTGCATTGTATATTTCATATTGGTAGTTGCATTGTATCCTTCATATTGGTAGTTGGTTTGTATCCTTCATATTGGTAGTTGTATTGTATCCTTCATATTGGTAGTTGGTTTGTATCCTTCATATTGGTAATTGCATCGTAACCTTCATGTTGGTAGCTGAATTGTATACTTCCTATTGGTAGTTGTATTGTTTTTTTATATAATGTAAGTTGTATCGTATCTTTCATATTGGTAGTTGTATTGTATCTTTTATATTGGTGGTTGTATTGTATCCTTCATATTAGTAGTTGTATTGTATCCTTCATATTAGTAGTTGTATTGTATCCTTCATATTAGTAGTTGTATTGTAGTCTTCATATTCGTAGTTTTATTGTGTCTTTCATATTAGTAGTTGTATTGTATCCTTCATATTAGTAGTTGTATTGTATCCTTCATATTAGTAGTTGTATTGCATCCTTCATATTAGTAGTTGTATTGTATCTTTCATATTAGTAGTTGTATTGTATCCTTCATATTGGTAGTTGTATTGCATCTTCATATTGGTATTTCAACTGTATCCTTCATATTGGCAGTTGTATTGTATCCTTCATATTGGTAGTTGTATTGCATCTTCATATTGGTATTTCAACTGTATCCTTCATATTGGTAGTTGTATTGTATCCTTCATATTGGTAGTTGTATTGTCTCCTTCATATTGGTAGTTGTTTTGTATCCTTCATATTGGTAGTTGTATTGTATCCTTCATACTGGTAGTTGTATTGTATCCTTCATATTGGTAGTTGTATTGTATCCTTCATATTGGTAGTTGTATTGTATCCTTCATATTGGCAGTTGTATTGTATCCTTCATATTGGCAGTTGTATTGTATCCTTCATATTGGTAGTTGTATTGTATCCTTCATATTGGTAGTTGTGTTGTATCCTTCATATTGGTAGTTGTATTGTATCCTTCATATTGGTAGTTGTATTGTATCCTTCATATTGGTAGTTGTATTGTATCCTTCATATTGGTAGTTGTATTTTATCCTTCATATTGGCAGTTGTATTGTATCCTTCATATTGGTAGTTGCATTGGTTAGTGATTTAGTCTTCTGAAGACAAATTCATGTTCGACCACGATAGTAGTAGGTCGTGGACACTTTACACCTATGACGTAACAAAGACAAAGAGTAGGGTATACCCTACGAAGTCCAGTACCCTTCAAGTACAAGAGTTATATAGAGACGGCGCCAAACTGCGCCAAACTGCGGCAAGCTGCGGCAAGCCAGAGTGATGTCATGATATATATGTATATATGAATAGGACTTGTATAGTGCATGAAGGGGTGGGTTGTTGAGGGGATAATTACTAAGTCATGTATTGGACATCAGTTTTTCCCGCCAAAGTGACTTCCAATAGGAGCTAGTGTGTGTGTGTGTGTTGTCCGGCTATAGACCACGCCCACTCCGGAAGTGAAACTACCATTTTAGGGAGTAGTGATACGTTAGTTATTTCATAGATATGGTGAGCATTTATACATATAATAGTAATAGTAATAGTTATTATATCTACGTGGACGTAAATGGGCCCCGTATTTAAGATAGGGACCATAAGTAGGTATATATACATACATATATTGGCAAATCTTGCTGGCGGTATTAACGAACAGTCATTTTCTCCCACCGTGACACATAATGACCCAATCGTTGCCGCTCTCGCGTGAGTTTATTGATTATTGTCTCCAGCGAGCGCGAAACGCAACAGGTTATGTAAAAAAAGGCGCGTACACGATTTAATATATTCATTCGACTAGCGTCGGTCGGGCAGTCAGTCACGAGGTACCCACAGTGATAACACTGCCAGATACGCTTCCATATCTGTAAATCTACAACCAGAGCCTCACCGATATTATCCTATCAGAGCTGTAAATCTAACAGCAGATAACCACCGGTTGTATACTGAAACAACGTCGGAGAAGCTAGGAGAACCAGCCTTTAAAAAACCAACATTATAAGAATACAGGTAAGTTGAAATTTTACTTAAAATACATAACAATGTGTGTTTATTATCATAGTTTTATTAATGTAAATGAATTACGTAACATATAGGAACGTGTTCGGTAAGTATCGTAACGGTCACAGAGCAAAGCTGTTAAGAAATAGAGTCCACATCGTCGTATCCTTTTCGTTAGAGAAGTCTAGGAACTTTTTTCCAACCTCCGTTTTTACAAGCCAGTCTCCGAATAATCCACCGATAAACATTCCGGCAAAGAAAGCGAAGCTCTTTTCCAGAGAAGATAAATCTGTATCAGAATCGTAAAAGTCTTTGACATGGTTCTTAATTAGTCGATAAGCCAGCGTATAAATAACCACGAGGCGCCCACAGTTTAAAATTCCATCTGAAACCATATAAACCACAATGGTCGCAAACGAGGCGTAAATATCCTTATCAACGACTCCCAAAGTTATACCAGCGAATAACGAGTCATATCTCCCTGATACCGTATAGACTAGTTTAGCCATTGATTTATAAAACGGGGAAAGTTTCTTTTTAGTCTTATCGTAAGTGTGGATAATGTCAACAGCTAAGACCACAAATTCGTTCGAAATTGTAGCCACACACATTTTACAATCATAATTAGTCATTTTCGAATCCATATAAGATAAATTCAGAAGCGCGCGTGGTACGTGAAATCAATAATGTGAAACATGTCTGGACATGTTCGGCTATACATTACGCGTTAGTCACACAAACTGAGCGATGTATTAAGTTCCATGAATCTTATAGTTCCAGTCGCGTTAGTACAAACACATATTGTAAAAGTGGTATGGTTATGATAGTGATATGAACATGATTGGGATAGAGACTCAAATATGTCAATAAAAGCGTTAGTAAACACCTAGATACCCGCTCACCGACAATATATAATATTTAAAACTAACTGTTAATGGATGCGTGTTTTAGTTAAGTAATAAGTACGTAGATGTTGATAATGTGTTTTGAGTGTAAAGATTAAAGTACTGATAAGGGAGAGCTAGAGCGAGAGAGAGAGAGAGAAAGAAAAAAGAAAGAAAGGTAGAGAGAAAGAAAAAGAAAGAAAGAAAGAAAGCGGAGGAATGAGTCATACCTGGCTATAGCGTTTATGATAGTAAGAGCGACGGATGAGTTTTGAGTTGTACGAGGATGGTGTAAGACATGATAACCGGTGAGGTTAGGTGTGCTAATGAAGTGGTCGATAACTAATAACTGTCTAGTAACATATAGTATGTGTGCGTCCGTGTATGCGTTTGTGTGCGCGTGTATGTGTGTGTGTGTGTGTGCGCGCGTGCGTGTGCGAGCGCATGTTATATATGTATACTATTTCAATGTATTTTTGGTACGCGCACTAAATGCGTGGTTTTATCTCGTTGACAGATGGCCTCACGTAACGAACTTGTAAGCAGACCACGCCACGTGTGTGAAACGTGTGGGAAAAGCTTCACACGGCGACACGATCTAGCCAGACACGTAGATAGTGCGCACTGCCAACAGAGATACCCGTGTCCTATATGCGGCTGCATCTTTACAAGATCCACAAATCTTACCAAACATGTGGCGAAGAAACACACAGCATATGCATCTATATCACCGGCACCAGCACCGGCTACATCAAGGGCCCCGACAGTATTCTCTGCAACAGACAACAATGTTGCAGAGACCGGGGATGAAGAACACTCTAGAAAGAAACCCCGAGTAGATAACACTCGTGGGGGTGAGCAGCCTAGAGACAGTACAGAACACATATCATCTGTACACATTAATACTAAATACTCGTGTAAAGACTGCGGGAAAATATTTACTACCCAAAACCATCTAGATCGGCATGTAGACACTGTTCACAATGAACATACATACCAGTGTCCTATATGTGTATGCGAATTTAACAGACAGGACAATCTAAGTACACATATTAAAAACAAACACCAACTAGTGATATCAACAAGTACAAGCTCAACATCCTCGACAAGACCATCAACCTCATCAGTATCAACCACCTCCTCCTCAACACCGTCAACCTCCTCCGCCACCTCATCAGCGTCGATACCGACGACCTGTTCAAAGTCCAGAGCTGATCCAACAAATAAGAGGAAGCGGAATAATGAACAATCGATAGAGCGTCAACACAGCAAGAAGGCGCGAACGGATCTAGAATTAGACAGTTTAGCTAGTTTACCATCAGATGTTAGACAGGTCTATGTCGACAACTGGTCTGCAATAAGGTCACATAGTAATAATAACAGGCATCTGTCAGTCCACACGGTCTTCCATAATCCAAATTCACACCTAAGGGCAAACTGGGCAAACATCCTAAACCCCATCTTTAATAACCAAACACGTAGATTTAAAATAAATTATTCTCACAATTTCATCCTGAGGAATAAAGAAAACAACGACCTTCGGTTTTTCCATAGTAGTTTCAATAATAGTTTAATTCTTTCAACTCCGATGGTTATAAATAACAGAGCAGATTTTGATAGGTTCCTCACACAACTACAAGATAGCGACCCCTTAAACCACGCAAATCATAATAGACCGAGCACTAAATATAGTGTTGAAACCCTTCCCAGCACTTCGTTCTATCTCTATCATTTCGTAGAATATCCTATCGGGTGTCTAACCACCGAACTGCCACAACACATTACAAAAAATAAATTCATTTATACATTACAAAATAACATAAAAGGACCAGCATATACTGATAATCTCTGTTTCTTTAGATGCGTGGCGTTATTTAGGGGTGCTAATCTCAGTAATTTACACAGACCCATTCGAGATCTCCTGAAACAGTGGCAAGACCACCAGGGGTTAGATATAGACGACAAGTTCCCCGGTGTAACGTTAGCGCAGATTCCCTCTCTAGAAAAGTGTTTCGGTATTAACGTGGACGTCTTCGCTTTTGACAAAGACCAAGCCCTGTCCCCAATGCTAAGAGGTAGTACGACTTTTAGCGACACCTTACGACAGGGGTGACTGTAGTGACCTCATAGGGAAACTCGAGTCATACTTGAAAGAGCTCCCCGTTATAGGGTTCAACTCTGGAAAGTATGACTTAAACGTTATCAAACCATATTTAATAAGACATTTCGTAGCTGGGGCGAACAAAGTAGAAAAAGCGAACGAAGAAGATGATGAAGAAAAAGAAGAAGAAGATGACGATGAAGAAGAAGATGACGATGAAGAAGAATTGAAAAATGATGACGAGGAAGAAGAAGATGTTGAAGATGAAAAAGAAGAAGAAAAAGAGCCGAAACAAAACAAAACTAAAAAAGGGGTGACCTCGCCCTTCAAGTTTATCGTTAAGCGCAATAATAATTTTATGTGCATCTCCACCAGTCGACTAAAGTTCTTAGATATTATAAATTATCTCGCCCCGGGGTTCTCTTATAGTAAATACTTGGCGGCGTACAAGATTAAAGAGACTAAAGGTGTATTTTGTTACGAGTATATTACCGAGCTAAAAAAGTTAGACGAAACCTCTCTCCCCCCTCACGAGGCCTTCTTTTCGACGCTTAAAAACTGTAATATTTCAAACGAAGAGTACGAGTATTGTAACAAGATATGGGCGGACAATAACATGTCCACTCTCAGAGATTTTCTTGTTTGGTATAACAACAAGGATGTCGGGCCCTTCCTACTCGCATTAGAGAAACAGATCGAATTTTACGCCGGTTTAGGTATAGATATGTTTAAGGACGCCATTTCAGTCCCCGGTGTGACGTTAAGATACCTCTTCAACACCATACCTAAAAACGTAGTCTTTTCTTTATGCGGTAAACGCGAGGCAGAGCTTCATAAAACACTTAGAGATAATATAGTGGGTGGCCCGAGCATAATCTTTCATCGCCACCACGAGAAGGACGAGACTCGAATCAGAGGTAATCCTGAAAACGTAGTAGAGAGTCTTAAAGGCTACGACGCAAACGCTCTGTATCTCTGGGCGTTGATGCAGAAAATGCCCACTGACTTTCCAATTATACGAAAAGTTGAGGACGGGTTTAGACAACGTAAAGTTAATTATTACGATCAGCAGAGTAGAGAGTGGTTAACGTGGGTAGCTCACAAACACAACATTGAGTTGCGAACTCAATACAACGGGGGTGAGGTACCTTTAGGACCTCGTAGGATTAGAGTGGATGGCTTCTGTCAAAAGAGTAACCTATCCGCTAATAATAAAATCTGGCAGTATCATGGTTGCCTGACGCACGGTCATATCTGTCACCTCACTGAAAAATACAAAGGTGTTAACCCTATAAACAAAAAACCCTTGTCCGAGCTATACGACAAGACCCGGGAAATTCGCGAATATTTAACCAATGACGTTGGAGTTGACGTGGTTGAGATGTGGGAATGTGAGTGGCAAGAGCTAAAGAAAACCGATAGCACAATTATTCTGTTTCTTAAACAAGCCCTCCCCAGATCAATACCATCGTATGCCCGGGAAAAATTACCACTAACCATCGCGCAGATTTTGAAAGCTGTTAAAGACGAAACGCTGTTTGGTCTTGTAGAATGCGATATTCATGTCCCCGACTCTCTCAAGGAATATTTTAGCGAAATGACACCCATATTTAAAAACGTAGACGTGTGTAGAGACGATATAGGAGAGCTTATGAAGGAATACGCCGTGAAAAATAAATTATTGACGACCCCTAGACGTACCCTGATAGGTAGTTATATCGGGAAGAAAATTCTTTTGGCCACCCCCTTATTAAAATGGTATTTGGATCACGATCTAGAGGTAACCAACATCTACCAGGTGATCGAATACCACCCTGTTAGTTGTTTCAAACAATTTGGGGACACCGTATCCGACGCCAGACGAAAAGGGGATGTAGATGAGACGCAGTCCATTACGGGGGAGACCATGAAGTTGTTAGGAAATTCGGCGTATGGAAAAACTCTCACCGATAAAGCGAAACACTCGAACGTCGCGTACTGCGAGGGTGAGTCCGCTTCCAAGCTCGTTAACGACCCCCTATTTAAACATATGACAGATTTAGGCGTAGGGAATATTTTCGAGGTGGAAATGTTAAAAAAGACGACGAGGTGGGACCTTCCGCTACAAATCGGCTACTTTGTATATCAATACGCCAAACTACGGATGTTGCAATTTTATTACGATTTTTTAGACCGGTTCGTAGAGAGATCATACTTTCAGTTGTGTGAAATGGACACTGACAGTCTGTATTTGGCTTTAAGTAAACCTAGTTTAGCTGCCGCCGTTAGACCGCCTTTACTCGAAACTTTTTATAACGAGTACGATCAGTGGTTCCCCTCAGAGACCTGTAGCGTTCATCGGGAGGAGTTTGTTAGGAGTAAAGGTAAATTTAAGGTAGATTGTCGAGACTGCGAGAAAACAAATTTGTACCATAAACGTACCCCCGGTTTATTTAAGTTAGAGTACGAAGGGGATGGGATGGTGTCGTTATGTAGTAAAACATACCACTGTTTTGGAGATTACTCAAAAACTAGTACTAAAGGGCTTGGCAAACATCACAATAAACTAGACAAAGATATATTTATGAAGGTTCTCAAGACACAACAGGCGCAGGGAGGGAAAAATGTGGGTTTTAAACGATATAAATCGAGTGTCTATACATATACACAACATAGAAATTCTCTCTCTTATTTCTACATCAAACGCCGTGTGCATAACGACAATGTGACGACTTTCCCGTTAGGTATCTAGAGTATTTATATACAATGATACTTTTGTGATAGTTTTATGTCCAGTGATAATGAACATATGTTTGTGTCGTTGTAACGTTTATATTGTATTAAAAATATATCATTAAAAAAAGTATGCAGTTTTTTTTCTATTGTATATACATGTCACGTGGTACTGTCTCGTAAGAATAATATGGATACTCTCAGTATCCTTTGTGTACTACCAGTATACCTGTGTGTAAAACAGAAAAAAAACGAGTTACAACATCTATGACTTTCACACCTATACAATCCATTATATACGTACACAAAAATGACAAATAACACGAGGCATGTTTTGTAATATATATATATATATATATATATATATATATTTTTATTGATACAACACAACACCGATACTGCGTATGCAGTACATCTAGACACGACATAAAAACACAGCATCTAAATGTTCAGCCTCAGCCTCTTTCTTCTTCTAAGATGACCCGGGGCAATCGTTGTTATTGGTTGAATCTTTTCAACGTTGTCAGTATCGTACACGGGAGTCCTGTAAGAATCATTATTTATCGAATAAGGTTCTTTGCATGCTGATGTAGATACTGGAAGTCTATGATCTGGCGTGGTCGACGGCTCGTTCGAGGGAAGAGGCTGTAGTGTTGTTGCATTAGCCTCGAGACGAGCACACTCGGCCAATAACTCGTCCTGCATAGCCACGAGCTGGTCGTTTCTACTAAGATGACCCGGAGATAGTGCTGGTATTGGCTGACTACTTGCGAAGTTGTCAGCATTGTAGAAATCTAATCTAATCTAATCTATTGACCTTTCGAACTGTAACCGGCCCATAGGGCGTAGACCAAGATACACCTTCTCCTATATGGATTTTTTGTTCTAGCAGTTTTCTTTTAAAGATATTTTATCAAATCTCGCCATCTGTCTCTGTTCTGTGCAAGCAGTTCTATCTCATTGAGGGAGCCGACTCCTGCTGCTCTTGCCTCTCTCATCAATGTTCTTCTCAGTGTCTCCCTGGGTCTTCCTCTTTTTCTTTTACCTGTTGTTTCCCATATGAGGGCTTGCTTTGCTATTCGGTTATTATCTCTTCTCATCACATGTCCAACGTATGACCATCGTCTTTTCTTTATTACTGAAGATATTAGTGGTTGATTGGCGATTTCTCTAATTTCCTCATTTGTTTTGAATTCGTTCCATGCTATACCAAGTATTTTCCTTAGACATTTATTTTCGAATGCGTTCAACTTTGTTTCTATATCTCTTGTTGTTTTCCAGCTTTCACACGCATACGTAAGGGTTGATAGTACATTTGATTTGAATAGCCTAAGTTTTGTGTTTGTGCTGATAAGTTTTGATTTCCACAACTTTTCAAGGCTTCTGAAAGACATTGCTGCTTTAGCTATTCTGATTTTAATTTCTTTGCTCGTATCCCCTTCTCGATCAATGTGACTTCCAAGATAGATAAAGTGATCGATCTCTTCTACTGGTTTGTTTTCCATGTATATTTTGTCACCTGTTGGAATTAAACTAGTCATGACTTTAGTCTTTTCATGATTGATCTCAAGCCCAATTTTGCTGGCTATTGATGATAGTTCATTTGTGTTTTCCTGCATCGTTTTTATCTGACTGCTGATGAGAACTATGTCATCAGCAAAGTCGAGGTCCTCCAAATGGTCTCCTTGTATCCAATTGATGCCTTTATTACCAGTGCAGCATTTCTTCATTATGAAGTCCATAACAATTCCAAATAACAAGGGCGATAAAATACATCCTTGTTTAACCCCAGTTTCTATTGGGAAACATTCGCTCAGTCCTTCCTCTGTTCGAACTGCACATGTGTAACCATCATACATGTCTTTGATAATATTTATGATTTTTGATGGTAAACCATATTGCTTCAGAATTTTCCACAAAGAATCTCTATGAATACTATCAAATGCTTTTTTGAAGTCGATGAAGTTAAGTACAAAAGGTTTTTGCTTTTCAATGTGTTCAATTGTAGAAAGGAGCCATGTAAAAGCCAGTATTTATGGAATATGGCTCGATACTCGGTGACGTGGATACTGGAAGTGTGTGATCTAGTCTGATGTCGGGTTCGTTCACTGTATGAGTTTCTGGTTTTATTGTAATGGCTTCGAGACGCTCATACTCGGCCAATAACTCGTCCTGCATAGACACGAGCTGTTCAAATTCTGAACGATTCAACGTGATCCCAAACTTGGTGGGATATTTTAAATTCGATGTCCCGAAAAATTTTCGAATATGGATCATAGTCGACCCTCTATATGAAGACACAGACGCTACTTTCAGCCCTGCAGCCAATGGTTTGACCATTTCACGATCTGCTGTAACGTAGACCCAGCTAGTGGGTACATCGACAACTGGTGCAGCCTCGACGTTTGTCAGCATCTTCTGTATCTCAGCACTGAGCGATGTGTGACTGGCGCTGTCTCACCCGCGACTTTTATAGCATAGGTCAGATTATAGATCCGGTTTAGTCCGGATTTTTAAACACTAAAATTCTTGTGTCCATACTTGTCTGCGATATTTTTAGCCACTGACGTCATTGCACTAGAAATTTTGCGACACAAGCTTTGGTGCTAGTAGTCGATACACGATTCGATCGTTTATGTGTTGTCTGGTGGATGAGGTAAACGGCATTAAGACCCTTTGCATTGATCCTCCTCGTGTTTTAATCAGTAGAAAATACACAGAGTACAGTCCACACGCGTTACTAACAAGATCTTGTAACTGACGCGAGTTGTAGATGAGAGGTCTGTTCGAATTCCTCTCGATAAAATCGATGATCTCGGTATGTCTGGGAGAAAACCCGAAACTGTCGAAATACTCAAACTGCCCCATAGCGTTGTAGTAGAGGGCGACCCAGTGAGAGCCCGGTCTCCAACTAGGGTCGGTATTGATAACGAAGGCTGCTGTTTTAGTTGGATCGATATAGCGAGGTAACCGATTGCGAGCCACTACGCTAACAATGGAACACCGTCTCACAAAAATGTCAGACATAAGTACTTTGAGAATATCTCTCGTATTCATTGTCGAAGTGTTTACGCTGTGTAATCTGTAAGAATCTGTCTCGTTTTAGAGATCTCCAGCACGGAATCCAGTTCTGCGTAAACTAGGACCTGTATAGGATTAGGCGTGATCGTCGCAAATTTGAGCCCGATGGCGACGGGCCCTGATTTTGCCAGCTCAAATTGTTCGGCGTTCAAAAGACTAGGGCTGAGATCGAATGCAAAAAGAGTGTAGGCGTTCTTGAAGTCGTTATAATCTATTCCGTTACCAGCGTCTGTTCCCACCAGACCCAACGCCAGCATGGACTTGAAGTAGGCGCGAGCGTACTGACCGCGGTCAAATTCGGTAGATAGAGGTTTACCCCAAATATTATGACCGGCGACCGTGACGTTTAAGTAAGTGAGGCCAAAGTTTTTAAAATTGAAGGGGTTGGTGTCGTAACTTCCATTAAATGCAGCCGAGTCCAGTAAGCCGAGGACTAGTCGCGTTGGTGTTTGAGCCAGGAAAAGGTTGTCTTGGGAATGAGATAACATACCTTTAGGAATGGCAAATGTTTTAATCAAAACTCTCTTCATGGGGTATCGCGCATTGCCTCGTAAGAGAGCCTTTTCGTGAGCCAGCGAAATGGCCGGATTAACTGAGGCTTTCCTCACCAACAGGGCGGCGTAGGTGATGACACTTTTATAACCGACAGTTTTGTCGTGAGCTATGATGTTAAATACGTCCTTTGAGGGGGTCAACTTAATTTTCACGTCAACCCTGTTTAGCATGTAACGCTCCTGAGCAAAAATATCAGAGTGAAGTCGCCCTATCATATCCAGCTCATGGCTACCTCGGGCCAGATTTCGACGAGTTTTAAGACCCGTATTGGTGTCACCTTGGGTGTCATCCGCGTGTTTGGGAGTATCGGTGTAGTTGAGCGCGCTCGTGAGATAACTTTTCTTAGATTCCTTGCTATGGTTGAGAGTGGCTTCTAGGTATGCTCGAAAAGGGTAGGTGTTTTCAGAAGCTGAAATCAAAGTATCGTTGAGAGATACGTCGACTTGCGAGATTAGACTGTGCAGAAAATAGTTCACAGGCGCAACTTCAACATCATTTGGTATATTTTCACCGTTGGACAGCGTGATTTTTGCTCTCATATGCAGATACGTGTTGGAAAAATCGATGTATTCGTCCGAATTTCCGCTGATGGGAAATTCTATAGGGGCCCCAGATGCCAGAGACGCCAAGGGGGAAACTTCTACAAACTGGGCAGAGTCAAGAGATGTCTGAGTCGGTGGAACGCTAAACAAATCTAGCCCAGAATGGAAACACTCGCAAGACTTGGGATGCACTAACGCCATATCGCTTAACCGAATATATCCGAATAGTTTGTCCTCTTAGACTTCTTGGACGCGGAATGAGAGTGATCGCGTCGTTTCGTCGTTTTTATTCTTCTTGCCGGCATCCCAGGTGGAGCTGCTCGTCTTTTCCTTCTTCTACCGCTTCCGGTTTGTTGGCCTGTATCGCCCCCAGCCAGATGACTGATGGCTCCCTGAATTAAACGCTGACCAGATTCCTTAGCTCTTTCTTTAAACGACTCTCCAATGTTTCTTCCCGCCAATGCGTCTTGCGCGACTTGTAGTCCCATGCCGACACCTTCTCTGAGTAATGCCTTACCACCTGTTTTTAGCCACGGTAAAATTGCTCTTCCGATGCCTCCGAAAAAACTTCCGATACCGCGCCCTTGCTGACTTCTACCTCCGACAAATACCGGGAGGCCGTGGCCGGCTTGATTAAAGCAACACTCTTCATATAACTTAGCATTTCGATGAAGCGGCGTGTGTCTCACCATTATACCAGATCGAAGTGCTTCCGCGCTCTGAAATGTAACGTCAGTACCGACGTTCCGGATGTAAATGGGATCGCAACTCCCCTGTCGTTAGTTAAAAGAATTTCTAACCTGTCGAAGGAGAACCTGCTCAGGGGGACATAGTGCGGTTTGTCGTAGATGCGAAATATGGATGTGGTGGTTTTCTCCAAAATAGGAACTGCCCTCAGTAAGGGTACCAGAACATCCCCCACCACTCTAGGTGACACTAGATCGCAATAGACGTACACGTTTCTAGTTTGCGTTTCCAAATTTATTTCTTTCTCGCCGTGCAGGGCCACGTTAGCGTCTGTCACGCGATTCGATGGGAAGCTTAAGATACTTTTCAATTCCTCGCTTATGGTAACCGAGGCTCCTTGGTCAACGACTTTAAAGATGGCCTTATTTTCGTTTTTTTTTAATAAAAAAATCTCATATTGACGCCGGGTGTTTTTTCCAAAATCACTTTATTTAAAGCATCGATAAAGTTATCCGCTGTCTTGTATAACCCCGGCGCCAGTTCCATTGTTACTGCTGTGTTACTAGAGGTTTCGTAACGGATCCAGATATCGCCGGGTAGGACGTTGAAATGAGTGTTTGGAAATTGTATCTCGGCCAAACCAACTTCGTAGTTTGCATTCAGTTCGATAGTTTGAGGGAGTTTGACGAAAAAGTTTCCAGGACTATTTTCAGGATAAATTTGCATCGAAGCGTTGCTAGGGGCTGTGATGTAAAAACTCATCTTCCTTGATTCACCGTCTCGTCTCTAACTTGGGATTTGGAAGCATATATCCCAGACAACTACTCAGGAGCGCGATCCAAATCTTTCCGTCCTGACCCTCACCGTTTCCACCCGTCAGATTAAATAAAGCCACGCCGATTACGGCATATATAACAATCATTTGGCAGAGAAAAACGATTTCCATTCGCGGGAGCAGTTTACCGAAAACAGGCCAGAGTGAGGTTCTGCTATCGTGACTGGTCCCTTCGTCGTTCTTCGTTTCTTCTCGTTCAACTACCGTACTCAGAAAAGTTTGCACGTGTTCATCCCCCTCCATTTCGTCAGTCTCTGTATCTTGATACCTGCTCGCTCAAAATCCAACTGTTAAATGCCGAGGTGTAACCGTACCATTTGACTAAGTACTGTTTTTTTCCACCAACTTTCCTCTCTTCTAAGATGGCTTCTATTCGATACACCCGTTTATCGCCGACTTTCTGAAGCTCTTCTGTATAAAACGACCCTTTCAACTCTTCACCAGAATCATCTTTCACAACGTAGGTTACCGGGTTAGTGTTTTTGTTTACACGACTGATTGTAAACAGTTCTTCCGTCCACGATGGTGTATACCCCTTTTTGAAATTAGCTCTGGCTTGAGCTATCCTAACTCGATCACCTTCTTTATAACGGTTATTGATCGCCACTGACTGTCTATTGTCTCTCCCCGACAGTTTATTATACAACGTGTTCCAGACTTGTTCTTGATTGGCCGAATTTACGTGGACCGGCGCCATTTTAATGCTCCTGTGATACGAATTATTGTAGTTTCTGAGTAAGGCGGATAACGCATCCACATATCTCAATTTGTTCGTTTTCGTAAACAATTTCCACATTTTCTCTTTTAACGTTCGGTTAAATCGTTCTACGATCGCTGCCTTTATATCCTCGTTCTCCGTAGTGAAGAAATGGACTCCATTTTCCTTGAGAAACTTTAGGAAAGTTTTGTTGACGAATTCGGATCCTTTGTCCGTTTGAAGATGTATCGGTTTGCGCTCGGCAAATATTTCGCTCACGGCCTCCACTAGATTTTTTGCGGTTTTCGACCGTATCGGAACTGCCCAAGCATACTTCGCAAAAACGTCGATACACGTAACGAGATACGAGAACGCGTCGTTGTATCTTCTTAATTGTCTCAGATCGATCAGATCAGCCTGGAACTGATGATTCATACCACCCACGATGATGGGTCGTCTCTTAAATTTTCTAACAACGGGTTTGTGTAGAGTATAAGCATCCTGCAGACTCAGCCATTCTTTAATTTTTGCAGAGCTTAGTTTTGTACTACGCTGTAAACCACCCACACCCCCGTAGGCACCCGGTCGATTCGGATCGTAGTAATGGCTTCTTAAAATCTTATCTACTCGTTTGGCCATGACTCCCAGTTTGGTTTTGGAATTTTACTTTTTCTTATTTTCCTGAGCCTGTACTTGCCCACAACTTCTTTGTGAGTGACCGCTTTCGTTTCCGGCCTAGGCGCGCTTGGCGCTGACTGAGGAATTTTTTCGTCGACTTCGTCTTTAAGTACCGCAGTTGGTGGTGTTGTAATCGCGTCGGGGGATGGGGGTGCCTGTTTAATGTCCACTACGCCTAGAGGTTTGTGTCTGTACTGATTGAGACGTTGCAGATACCGTTGCAATGTCTGCTGATACATTCTGGCTTTGTCGCGTGGTGACATGTCCTCTCTTTCCAGGACTCGTTGCATTTGCGTATCCAGATCTCCTAGGGTGTCTTTTAGTGACTCGGGTGGCGTATACGCGGGTTGGTGGTGATTTACAGACTCTACCAGTCGAGGATCGATCAAAATCATTTTCTTGGCCATCGTTCACATGCCCAGAATACCGCTCAGGATACCCAGAACTGGTTTAATCAGAGCGCCGATAAAACCACCCTTTTGTAGAATCTGTTTTCTCTTTTTCACGGTCGTCTTTTTTCGTGCGAGAATCCTCAGGTCGTGTTTATGGCGCTGCAACCGTCTCTTCTGAGCCGGCGTGAGCCGAACGTTACCTTTTAACACGTTGTGGCAACATTCGCACAGAGTTCTTATGAGATCAGGCGACGCTGTTTTCATCGCGGCCTTTACAGCTGGTGGTTTAGCCGAGCACAGAAAACGCAACATCTCTCCGTGTCTTTTGACCGACTCGCCCATGTTCCTTATTTTGGGATGTAGACTACCTGCTGTTCTTTAGGAAAAATATTGGTTCGGAGCCTTAGATGATCCGGCGTCTCTTGCCGAAGGTCAATTAATAAATACCCGTGTGGAGCCGATGTCGCGTCTTTAAAACTTTCTTGCACGTACGACACGCGCCCCGGGTACATTTGTTTGGCCAGATTCGTAATCTGAGACCCGTCTCTCGGGTTTTTAAACATAACTATGTAATGACTGTTGAGACTTATCGTCCGGTGTTCCTTGTTTTTGCTAAAGAGATTCTGTACTATATACACGACGCTTATATTTCTATGATGACTTCCCTTGGTAAATAGTTTCGTGACCCTATCGTCGGTTTCGTTCATCAGATCGTCTATGACCAACAGACGTGTCCTATCTCCTCGCCATTGCTCCATGTCGGGTAGCCCTTCGTTAAACTGAACACCCTTCATCGTATCGTACATCGATTGCCACTCGGCGTAACAGTAGATTATTTCCTCCGGAGCGGGTCTGACCATTTCTGACACGTGGACGATAAATCTCCTAACAAACACACTTTTTCCGCATCTCGTCGGTCCTGCGACTAGCGCCGTAAACGGATGATTCCAGGTTGGATCCATACCTACGACTGTCGCGAGGTAGATTTATGTCGTTATTTTATAACTTACGAACCTTATTTGATAACACGATACGCGTATCGAGACCATAAGTATTGTTGTTAACCTATGTCTTATTGTCTGCTAACCGCGTACCGAGACAGATCGCTCATTAGTTTACACTTGTTGTGTTTCGCGCTGGAGACAATAATCATTAAACTCACGCGCGAACAGAATTGATTGGGTCATTATGTGCCACGGTGGGAGAAAATGACTGTTCGTTAATACCGCCAGCAAGATTTGCCAATATATACGTATGTATATATACCTACTTATGGTCCCTATCTTAAATACGGGGCCCATTTACGTCCACGTAGATATAATAACTATTACTATTACTATTATATGTATATATGCTCACCATAACTATGAAATAACTAACGTATCACTACTCCCTAATATGGTAGTTTCACTTCCGGAGTGGGCGTGGTCTATAGCCGGACAACACACACACACACACTAGCTCCTATTGGAAGTCACTTTGGCGGGAAAAACTGATGTCCAATACATGACTTAGTAATTATCCCCTCAACAACCCACCCCTTCATGCACTATACAAGTCCTATTCATATATACATATATATCATGACATCACTCTGGCTTGCCGCAGCTTGCCGCAGTTTGGCGCAGTTTGGCGCCGTCTCTATATAACTCTTGTACTTGAAGGGTACTGGACTTCGTAGGGTATACCCTACTCTTTGTCTTTGTTACGTCATAGGTGTAAAGTGTCCACGACCTACTACTCACGATCAACAGCTTTTACATTCTAGTCTTAGAAAGAAAGACAACACTGGAGTAATGATAACCACCTTCCCCAAAAATATGTCGATGGTTAAACACATTATGAGCTGTAACACCATATAAGACTGGTTCTTTCTACTCTTGTTCTTTCTTCATATTATCGTCTCCAGTTCTTTATTTATATTACCAATATGGCGGCATTAAATGCAGTTGTTACTACGCCAGATGTATAAGTTCTAAATGTCAACCATGAACAAAAAGTATACACAGAAAATTAAGATGCGATATTCTCGTTAGATATTGACAGGCTCATATTGAGTCCACTTTACCAACAAAATAACCCACCAGAGAATTTGAATCAAAATTAGTCAATATCTTGATCTTCTTATTTCATCACTGCTAAGAAATGAGAGTCCGTACAACGAACCTGTCAGTTCTTGCAGGGAATTGAAAATTGAAGGACGCAATGGAAGACAGAGATAAAGAAAAAGATATAGTAACAGCATCAAGAAACAAACAGGTCTCGACTTTACAAACTCTTATATTGCAACGAGAATAACAGAAAACATAAAGAAAATAGTTGCTTTCGTTGGTAATGTCCCGCTTATTAATTTCTAGGCTAGACAGACAGGCAGCAATAGATTGGTAAATAGATGAGACAGACAGACGAATGGACAGACCTGCGGACAATCAGACAGACTGACAGGTGATAGGAAGAATGGAACTGTTAATAAGCCTAGGAACATGTTAATAAACATAGGAGAATATTGCCTCTTGAGAGGACATTGGTTGGCCGTGGCGCCTTTGAAAGGGTTTCTGTTGAGCGAAGCGCCCAATGAAAAGACTCTGTGGTGACGTGGCGCCCCATGAGAAGACTATGTGGTGACGTGGTGCCCCATGAGAAGACTCTGTGCTGACGTGGCGCCCGATGAGAAGACTCTGTGGTGACGTGGTGCCCCATGAGAAGACTGTGGAGACGTGGCGCCCCATGAGAAGACACTGTGGAGACGTGGCGCCCCATGAGAAGACTCTGTGGAGACGTGGCGCCCCATGAGAAGAGCCTTTGGGGACGTGGTACCCCATGAGAAGACTCTGTGGAGACGTGGCGCCCCATGAGAAGACTCTGTGGGGACGTGGTGCCCCATGAGAAGACTCTGTGGTGACGTGGCGCCCCATGAGAAGACTCTGTTGGGACGTGGCGCCCCATGAGAAGACTCTGTTGGGACGTGGTACCCCATGAGAAGACTCTGTGATGACGTGGCGCCCCATGAGAAGACACTGTGGAGACGTGGCGCCCCATCAGAAGACACTGTGGGGACGTGGCGTCCCTTAGAGGATAGGTCTCTAGGAAGACGTGGATACTGTATTGCTAGTTTGCTACAACATGCGACATCTGCTACTTTCGGTCCGATATATCCATCTCTGGAATGACATTTTGATTACCGGTTTGCTTTCCCTCTTAGATCTCTCTGGTGGCCAAACTGGTTAGTCTGTTTCCAAGAAAACGGCTGGGAGGTGGAGAAGGGTTTGGATCAGTTCTGTTGCTTGTCGATCTGACACACTCGGTCGGCCATGATATGTTAACTGCATTCAACCCATGAGGAACGCGTGGCCGTGCGGCGAAATCCACTGTTTAGGTGGCTGAAATGTATGGTCTTCGAAACCCGCGGTAGATAGAAATAATCTTTTTCTATTGGGGGGGAGGGGGGAGAGGTAAGGGTGAAATATAAATCCCCTTGGTCTCACACATTGTGGCGACTGCTTTGACCAAAGGGCTTTTATCCCTCTGGTTCTATCGTGAGTCCCCAGACATAAACCAGCAATGGTATTATGTGTCGTAAAGTAGTAGTTTTTTTAGTAATTTTTTTCTGTGGTTAGTGAACTGGACTACAAAGGACAAGGGGTAGGGTTCGATCCCAACCGACGGCTTCCGGTTCACCCAGCCTTAAATGTGGACCGGATTTTTTTCTGGGAAAGTAAAGCAGCACGGGCGTAATACCGACCACATTACCCCAAAAAATCATGTGCTGAAGGTCTGTAAAATATAGGGTCACTAACACCATATTTCCCTATACGTCATTTGGCGTGACAGGGGTACTTTACTTTTTCACTTTTTTGGTGCTGGCATTCTGTCCTCAAAATATTTGTCTTCATTATTATTGTAAACATTGGTGTACCATATCTTAAGTTTACTCTCCACCATTGTCTGTCAGATTCTCTCAGTCTTTACCAAATAATAATAATATTGATAATAATAATAGTTAAAGCAATAATAATATTGATAATAATAATAGTTAAAGCAATAATAATATTGATAATAATAATAGTTAAAGCAATAATAATATTGATAATAATAATAGTTATAGCAATAATAATATTGATAATAATAATAGTTAAAGCAATAATAATATTGATAATAATAATAGTTATAGCAATAATAATATTGATAACAATAATAGTTATAGTAATAATAATCATACGCTATACCGATTTGAGTAGGGGGAGCATGTCTTTCCACAATTCATTGTCCATAGCGCATCGTATCAGTTCTGTTGTTGGGGCCGAGACGCCCTCTCAGTGACTGAGCTGATTGCCGTCAGCGACCCACAGCTGACTATATACGTCAGGATTGGCGAACAACAGAGCTGGTCAAGACCCTGCTCCACCTCTCAGCGGTGCTTCCAAAAACAGACAATCCAGCCTGCCCAAGAGGGATCAAATAGGAAATGCAACCCGGTACTCAAAATGCCGTTCTACAGTCGAATGTGTTGGGTCAAAAGGCGTAAACATCACAGCCTAGCAGAAACCACTACATCCACGGTGACGTTTCGTCCTTTTCAAGACGGGACGACAAAGAGGGCTATTTTCTTGTTAGTGGTGGTCGGGTGAACGTCAGAATAAGAAATAGTTCTGTTGTTGACTGTTTACCGTGCCATGGCACCTTGCTATATAGTATCTTTTCTCTTTGACGTCTACAATCTCTTTTTCCTTGTATTTTGCCCTGTTGTAACCAAGAATTTCAATTTTTCTCTCCTCACGATGTGCTCGAAAAATATCGTTTGTTTCTTTCTCTTGCACTTAAGTGATATCCTTTTTGTGTTGATCACTTTGAGAATTCTATCTATTCTATTGTCCTCTCGAGCCGAAGACGGCACATAGGGCAGAACCACAATCTCAAAAACAGAAACCTTGCGTGCCAAAATGGCTCATATTGCAGAGATCACTGATCTAAAATCTATGGCGCTGTTTCCATAACAATACTTTTTACAATGACAGCTTGTCAAGCCATCGATCAACTCCTTAGTCGCCTCTTACGACATGCCTGGAAGGTCACAGTGTCACTATTCTTTACCTCCCTCATAATGAGGCCCCGGTAACACACGGGATCTTTGAGAATTAATATCATTGTACCGGATATTTTCTGGCAAGTAAAGCGGCACGGGCGTAATACCGAGCACATTATCCCAAAATATCATCTGCCGATTGTATATAAAAAGTATGGTCACAAACACCCTATTCCTTAACTTTGAGAATTAATATCTAATAATAATAATAAGCAATGAAAATAATAACAATAAACTGGTGATAAACGTGAAATGACTTAGCAAACGATTATATTCAATTTGATTTGAAAATGTTAGTACCGCATCATCATCATCATGTGCCATACCGGTTGACGTAGCCAATCGTGTCCTTCCACAATTATTCTATTCATAGTGCATCGTATCACTTCTGTTGCTAACTATTCTCAATACAATGACACCAAGATTTCTAGTATTTTCCCTTTTTGTCGTCCGCGATCTCTCTTTCCCTGTAATATACCAGTTGTAACAAGTACTCCATTTTCCTATTCTAAAGATGTGCTCGAAAAATGTCGATTGTTTCTTTCTGATATTTTTTTTAATGAGCTCCCTTTTTGTGTTGGCTTCTTTGAGAATGTCCTCGTTGGTCTTTTTAGCTGTCCAGGGAACTCTCAATATTCTTCTAATATACCCATTTCTGTGGCCTCTAATCGTCTTTTCAGTTGTTTGTCTTATGTCCATGATTCGCTTCCATAGGTCATAATTGACTCTATGTAGCACCGATGAACCTTCTTTCTCACTTGTATGGTGTTTGACTCTTTGCACAACTTAATCACTCAAAACAGGATTTGTAAAAAACTTGTGACAAAAACAGATTTTCAGGTGATGGTTTACTTTTATCAGATCCTCGTCACCTGAACAGTCTTGAGTGCAGTAACAGAATTGTATAGGTAATCGAATGATGAAGTGCTGATTATGTACGAATA
Organism: Megaustenia siamemsis; assembly: GCA_032433765.1. Taxonomy (NCBI): domain Eukaryota; kingdom Metazoa; phylum Mollusca; class Gastropoda; order Stylommatophora; family Ariophantidae; genus Megaustenia; species Megaustenia siamemsis. The sequence goes on along the minus strand of JAVIAB010000051.1, from coordinate 77,586,753 downwards.
TTGACTAGAAAAATGATAACGATGAGTTGAATTCAGGTGATTATGTTGCTAAAGATGATCAAACTGGATCTGGGGTATAATAGTGGTTAGTAAACTGAAAGGACGAGAGATAGATGGCTTCTATGTTCACCTAGCCTGAAATAAGTGAAAGCGATTTCTTTTTTGTTGGGAAAGAAGGACAATACTGACGTTTGTTGGTCACTAAATAACGTCCCGAAGATAACCAAAATGTGGGCAATAACATATGAGTGACAGGATTCTTTCTTTCTTTCTTTCTTTCTTTCTTTTTTTTCTTTCTTTCTTTCTTTCTTTCTTTCTTTCTTTCTTTCTGTCTTAGTTTCTTTTTGTTTGTTTGTTTCTTTCATTCATTTTGTTTCTTTTTTCTAGGATGTTTCAAATTGGAAATGCAACCCGCTACTCAATATGTCGTTCTAATGTCGAATGTGCTGGGTCAAAATGCGTAAACATCACGGCCTAGCAGAAACCACTACATCCACGGTGACGTTTCGTCCTTTTCAAGACGGGACGACAAAGAGGGCTATTTTCTTGTTAGTGGTAGTCGGGTGAACGTCAGAATAAGAAATAGTTCTGTTGTTGACTGTTTACCGTGCCATGGCACCTTGCTATATAGTATCTTTTCTCTTTGACGTCTACAATCTCTTTTTCCTTGTATTTTGCCCTATTGTAACCAAGAATTTCAATTTTTCTCTCCTCACGATGTGCTCGAAAAATGAACGTTTGTTTCTTTCTCTTGCACTTAAGTGCTATCCTTTTTGTGTTGATCACTTTGAGAATTAATATCTAATAATAATAATAAGCAATGAAAATAATAACAATAAACTGGTGATAAACGTGAAATGACTTAGCAAACGATTATATTCAATTTGATTTTGAAAATGTTAGTCATCATCATCATGTGCCATACCGGTTGACGTAGACAATCGTGTCCTTCCACGATTATTCTATTCATAGTGCATCGTATCAGTTCTGTTGCTAACTATTCTCAATACAATGACACCAAGATTTCTAGTATTTTCTCTTTTTGTCGTCCGCGATCTCTCTTTCCCTGTAATCTACCAGTTGTAACAAGTACTCCACTTTCCTATTCTAAAGATGTGCTCGAAAAATGTCGATTGTTTCTTTCTGATATTTTTTTAATGAGCTCCCTTTTTGTGTTGGCCTCTTTGAGAATGTCCTCGTTGGTCTTTTTAGCTGTCCAGGGAACTCTCAATATTCTTCTAATATACCCATTTCTGTGGCCTCTAATCGTCTTTTCAGTTGTTTGTCTTATGTCCATGATTCGCTTCCATAGGTCATAATTGACTCTATGTAGCACCGATGAACCTTCTTTCTCACTTGTATGGTGTTTGACTCTTTGCACAACTTAATCACTCAAAACAGGATTTGTAAAAAAACTTGTGACAAAAACAGATTTTCATGTGATGGTTTACTTTTATCAGATCCTCGTCACCTGAACAGTCTTGAGTGCAGTAACAGAATTTTATAGGCAATCGAATGATGAAGTGCTGATTATGTACGAATATTGACTAGAAAAATGATAACGATGAGTTGAATTCAGGTGATTATTTTGCTAAAGATGATCAAACTGGATCTGGGGTAAAATAGTGGTTAGTAAACTGAAAGGACGAGAGATAGATGGCTTCTATGTTCACCTAGCCTGAAATAAGTGAAAGCGATTTCTTTTTTGTTGGGAAAGAAAGACAATACTGATGTTTGTTGGTCATTAAATAACGTCCCGAAGATAACCAAAATGTGGGCAATAACATATGAGTGACAGGATTCTTTCTTTCTTTCTTTCTTTCTTTCTTTCTTTCTTTCTTTCTTTCTTTCTTTCTTTCTTTCTTCTTCTTTCTTTCTTTCTGTCTTAGTTTCTTTTTGTTTGTTTGTTTCTTTCATTCATTTTGTTTCTTTTTTCTAGGATGTCTTGAAATGGTATAAATAGAGATTCAAGAAGACAGATTGATAAAATAGACGGACATCCGTCACACACGCTAGACTGTTAGCATCAACGTCTTGAATAAATGAGCGCCAGATTAAGAAACCAAGCCACGAGAGGAAGAAATGGAAGGGTAGAGTGTTTCTTGGGTAACGTGATTACTAACGCCAGTCAACTGGACACTTGAACAGATATAGAGACTGCCATGCCCTGGCCACCTCTTCAACGAACGACAATCCTGACTGGCTTACGGCCTCAGATTCGATGGATATCGCCCCTGACACGAGAATAGCGAACTGGGGCTCGGTCGATTGCATTTACGAAAAAACATGACAAGAGCTCTGCCTAGTGAAGTCTAGTCCAACGGCGCTTTCTTAAGAGAAAGGATGTGATGTCGATTCTAACCAGTGGCGTTGTAAGCATATAACACCCGGGCGAACCAGAAAATATGCATTCCTGTCCTTTCTAAATAAATACAATGCAAATGTCTTTTGTTTAGACAATTTACATGGAAAGTGAAATGGATAAGTCAAAAAATGTAGTTTGTTAGATTTTTTTTTTTAGAGCCTAGTCACGCCAACTGGCGTATAGGGAATAGGGTGTTTGTGACCATACTTTTTATATACAATCGGCAGATGATATTTTGGGATAATGTGTTCGGTATTACGCCCGTGCCGCTTTACTTGCCAGAAAATATCCGGTACAAATTTTAAGGCTGGGTGAACTCGGAAGTCGTCGATCATGATCGATCCCGACCTCTTGTCTTGTCCTTTGTAGCCCAGTTCACTAACCACTGAGCTATCACGGCTCTCAATGTAGTTCATGCTCGATGTTAATGAGCAACGTTTTTGTTAGCGCAAAACTGTTTATACGGTTTTTTTTTTTTAACTGGTTGTCTTGATCATCTGCTTATTTCAGAAATATAAATTACACAAAGATGAAGTGTTTTACAGCACTCGAACAAATTTACAATGAACACAATATAGATTTCGAACACATGATCATCGATACAGCGCTGTGTCACTAGAGAGCTGCACTTCAATTCTATTCAATTCATAGAATTATAGTTTAATTTCAGTCAGGAATTCCCCATATCCGCTCCACCACTTGTCACAGCATTTCTCAAAATTCATCCTTAAATTCTCTTGAGATGGTCGCTCCGTGCACATCCTACTCGACTGCACAAGCGATGATTCATAACTTCCTCTTACGACATGTGTTGCAGGTAACAGTGGCTCTATTCTTTGTTTTCCTCTCACCTGAGGCCACACGGACAACACTTCAAATTGTTACTAACATATCATGTCACCATGATAACCAATGAAACCAATCGTGTTATGTCCCTTTGCATGTATTGATAATGAAAGTAAATGTAAATAATGTTTCAAATAAATGTATCATACCCCCTCCCACCTCTTACTTATGCATGCGAGAGCTGGTAAACAGCTAAAGAAATAGAAAAGAAACTGGTTGCTTTTGAAAACAAATCAATCAGTAAATTCTTCGTAAGCAATTGATTGAATGACTAACGCAGAAATAAGAGAAACGACAGGGCATCCAAAATTATCATCAATAATCAAGAAAAGAAGGTGATCACATGTTGGCCATTTGATGAGAAGAGACGACAAGAGAATCTCAAAGCAGAGAATCTCAAATGGGGACTAGAGGGTAAAAGAAAAAAAGGTCGACCTAAAGAAACACTAAAAGATAACACTGAGGCGAGAGGCAGCAACAGCAGATGTCAGCTCCCTCGCCGAGATTGAACAACTCGCTCGTATCTTAATCACATACTATAGTCACACGATGAACGTGCATAGGTTACCTGACAGCAAAAGTACCTTATTTTGGGTGCTGAGCTGACGACGTGTTGAAGTAGGACTCTGAAGTTAAGTTATGTGGCAGTGAGCACTGGTTCCAATCCGGACGACTGGATTATTTATTTTTCTCAATATTTATTTGTAGATGATTTATCGGAGTGCTGTAAAAAATGTGCCTATGTGTAAGTTATGTTTGTCTATCGCTCACGAAATCTCTATATTTGATATTTGTTTTTTTTTTAAATATTATTGTAATCGTTTCAGAAATATCTCTTCATATTCATATCTCTCCACTGCTTTCTTTTTCTACAAATGTTTATCAGTTCAGTTCTTGACTTATTTCCAAACCACTCTATTAAATTGTTTTTAATATTTTCTCTCAGCTTCCCCTTTCTCTTCTTCCCTGGATTTTCGCTGTTGTTACAATTTTTCCTAGTTGCTTCCTTCCTATAACATGGCCAAAAATTATGATTTCAGTAAAATAACCTACATACAGTTAACTTATGATAAATTGTAGATGAGTAGAAGTGATAGATTAAACTTTAATATTTCAGGTTAAAAGAATTGGTACCACACACCAGAAAATATTAAAACTGTCCCTTCATTGAACATTGCATTCTCACAAGCATTATTTTATTCAAACATTACTAACGCACAAACATTCTTCAATTTGAAAATTCACACTTTCTGTGGTGTCGTGCACTTGTGAAAGCACTTCAATTTGAAAATTCACACTTTCTGTGGTGTCGTGCACTTGTGAAAGCACTTCAATTTGAAAATTCACACTTTCTGTGGTGTCGTGCACTTGTGAAAGCACTTCAATTTGAAAATTCACACTTTCTGTGGTGTCGTGCACTTGTGAAAGCACTTCAATTTGAAAATTCACACTTTCTGTGGTGTCGTGCACTTGTGAAAGCACTTCAATTTGAAAATTCACACTTTCTGTGGTGTCGTGCACTTGTGAAAGCACTTCAATTTGAAAATTCACACTTTCTGTGGTGTCGTGCACTTGTGAAAGCACTTCAATTTGAAAATTCACACTTTCTGTGGTGTCGTGCACTTGTGAAAGCACTTCAATTTGAAAATTCACACTTTCTGCGGTGTCGTACCCTTGTGAAAGCACTTCAATTGAAAATTCACACTTTCTGCGGTGTCGTACCCTTGTGAAAGCACTTCAATTTGAAGAAGTAAACGAATGCAGTAGTAGTGTCAGTTTGTAAGTAAAGAGTTCCGTCACGCCAAGTGGCGTATAGGGAATATGGTGTTAGTGACCATACATTTTACAGACCTTCAGCAAATGATTTTTGGGGTAATGTGGTCGGTATTACATCCGTGCCGTTTTACTTTCCCAGAAAAAAAAACCGGTACCCATTTAAGGCTGGGTGAACCCAGAAGCTGTCGGTTGGGATCGAACCCTACCTCTTGTCCTTCAATAAAGGCTGCAAGTTGTTGTTGGTTCTTTCTTTGTTTCTTCCTTTCTTTCTTTTTTTTTCTTAATTTCTTTCTTTTTTTCTTTCTTTCTGAGTTTCTTTCTTTCTTTCTTTCTTTCTTTCTTTCTTTCTTTCTTTTTCTTTCTTTCTTTCTTTCTGGGTTTCTTTTATTTATATATTTGATTTAAGACTGTTAGCTCACAATGGTCATTTTGAAGTTAGATCAAGAAGCTGTGAAAAGTGAAATATGGAATGAGTCAAACGATAGTACCAAGATAAAGTTCCCACTTTATAAAACGCTTTAAATACAGAATAGTAAAGTACACTGCAGATATATTTTTGATTATCGCTGATTTCAATGTTTCCTCCATGCATGATCACACAACTCTTTGAACGCCTTTGGGGCCGTATACACGATCAGTTGTTTACGAATTTCTCGTTTCACGAATGTTCTTTATGACCAGTCTTTAATATCACGAATCTCTTCTTCTTTTGCCCATCTCTCGCGTTTCACTCTTCCCTACAATAAATAAATGTGGCCAGTGCGTTAGATTATGTTAGCTGCCCACACAAACACGATATCTTTACCTTTCATCATCGAGTGCCTTCTCCGCAACGAAGGTTGGCTACCATGGATCGCCATTATACTCTGTCTCTTGCTCTGATGGTGCAGGCTGTCATAGATTGACTTGTCCATCCTTTGATGTTACTCGTCCATATTAGTTTTGGCTTGCCTCTGCCTCTTTTACCTTGTATTTTTTCTTCCAATATTACTTTTAGTAGGCTGTTGTATCTTTTAACATGCCCCAAAAATTTCATTTGTCTTGTCTTAATTGTATTTAGTAGTTCTCTTTTCATTTTCAGTTGTTTTAAAACTTCATCGTTTGTCATCTTCTTTACCTTTCTATCTATCTATTGACCTTTCGAGCCGTAACCGGCCCATAGGGCGTAGACCAAGATACACCTTCTCCTATATGAATTTTTGTTCTAGCAGTTTTCTTTTAAAGATATTTTATTAAATCTCGCCATCTGTCTCTGTTCTGTGCAAGCAGTTCTATCTCATTGAGGGAGCCGATTCCTGCTGCTCTTGCCTCTCTCATCAATGTTCTTCTCAGTGTCTCCCTGGGTCTTCCTCTTTTTCTTTTACCTGTTGTTTCCCATATGAGGGCTTGCTTTGCTATTCGATTATTATCTCTTCTCATCACATGTCCAACGTATGACCATCGTCTTTTCTTTATTACTGAAGATATTAGTGGTTGATTGGCGATTTCTCTAATTTCCTCGTTTGTTTTGAATTCGTTCCATTCTATACCAAGTATTTTCCTTAGACATTTATTTTCGAATGCGTTCAACTTTGTTTCTATATCTCTTGTTGTTTTCCAGCTTTCACACGCATACGTAAGGGTTGATAGTACATTTGATTTGAATAGCCTAAGTTTTGTGTTTGTGCTAATGAGTTTTGATTTCCACAACTTTTCAAGGCTTCTGAAAGACATTGCTGCTTTAGCCAGTCTGATTCTAATTTCTTTGCTCGTATCCCCTTCTCGATCAATGTGACTTCCAAGATAGATAAAGTGATCGATCTCTTCTACTGGTTTGTTTTCCATGTATATTTTGTCACTTGTTGGAATTAAACTTTTCATGACTTTAGTCTTTTCATGATTGACCTCAAGCCCAATTTTGCTGGCTATTGATGATAGTTCATTTGTGTTTTCCTGCATCGTTTTTATCTGACTGCTGATGAGAACTATGTCATCAGCAAAGTCGAGGTCCTCCAAATGGTCTCCTTGTATCCATTCGATGCCTTTATTACCAGTGCAGCATTTCTTCATTATGAAGTCCATAACAATTCCAAATAACAAGGGCGATAAAATACATCCTTGTTTAACCCCAGTTTCTATTGGGAAACATTCGCTCAGTCCTTCCTCTGTTCGAACTGCACATGTGTAACCATCATACATGTCTTTGATAATATTTATGATTTTTGATGGTAAACCATATTGCTTCAGAATTTTCCACAAAGAATCTTTACCTTTACCGATTAAGAAATTCCTCTTACGGATCCATGCTGCTGGTGGTGATTTTACGAATATTCCCTGTTGTAATGTGGCATTTGTTTTATATATGTTCATGAGGATAATACTGAAGCTTGAAATGATTGCGAAATTAATAACCAAAATACATACTCGTCAGAATGTTATTCTATAGTTGTAGTTGTAGTTAGTCGAAGGCCCCGGTATCACTACAAACGAATTAAAATCCATAATTGCTCAACCACTCGTGCCAGTGGAATCATCCGAATTAACATTTCATCACATTGAAGGATTCAAAAAAAAAGAAAGGCAGCTGCAGTCCCAATCATAGCAGTAACAGCACACGCTAAAAGACACAAGGCGTAACCACATCGGAAGTGAACGCAGCCAAACTGTCATTCGTCATACACTATCATCATTCATCGTAAACAATCGGAATATTAAAACACAATCCGAATGAAATACACAGCTCACGGTGTGCACAGAGTACTAAACTCAGTAGCTCCGACAGCAAGCCTTACTTGGATTATGAAGAAAATGCAAACAAGGAACACTTATCAAACAAAGCCGCAATGGTTCCTTTCGCCTGTCCTCCATATTGAACGGAAGTTCCATTTTCTATTAATGACAGCAAAGAGACCAAGAAAAAAATACATAGATGGAATACAAGATACGTGGAAGAACATTTATATATTAACAGCGTCCAGATACATCCAAGAACGACACTACATCTGAAAGAGATACAACCAAAGAAGCAAACAAGTAATATACCGTCTCTCTCTCTCTCTCTCTGTCTGCGATCAAGACTCAACCAGAGTAGGATTCCAGACTCTCTCATGAAGTCATCAGTCTGTTTAAGTTTCTCTTCCAGGGCGTGGACCACATTGCTCTTCTCAGGTCTGTGTACTCTGGGCAATCCTGTAGAACATGTTTTGTAGTCATATTGTCCAGTGTACAGTGGCATAGGCTGGTTGTTCCTATTTTGAATTTGGTGAACATGTGATTTCTCATTCTATTGTGGCCAGTGTGTAGGCGAAGTATGATGACTTGTTCCCTCCTTGATAGTTGGTGGTATCCATCCCTCTCGTTATACACTGTCTAAAGACATCATATTATATATTCTTCATTTCTCCTGCGACGCTTCAGGACAACAGCAGATGGACAAAATTAAAGTCAGAAGAATGATAGCCTCAGTAGATCAATGGTTATTGAATTATTCCACGAGAGACAAAACGTCGGGAATCCTACCTCGAACACCGACTTATAGATTTCTACAACTTAAATAAAATACAGAATAATATTTTTTTGGGTATGAAAGGCGGATTCGCGTAATGATAACCGTATTTAATATATTTTCTACCAATCACTTCAGTACAGGCATGGTTACGCCACTGATAGCAACGGGGAGGTTAAAGGAGAACGGGGAGAAATCTGTAGAAGAAAGAGAGGGAAATGTTTGTAGTGAGTGATTGAGGGAGAAGAACTGTCCTTATTTTGAGAGCTGGCAGATATGGCAGACGAGTTACTGAAGCAAGATATTGAATGAGGAAATACGCGTACATTAAATGTAGAACGAGACTTTGACGAGGGAGAATAATATGTCACGTGTGAGCAATGGTTGTGACAAATGTGGCCCTAGTTTACCTCCGATGTTACGTATATGTAGTTGCATATGTTTGTTTCGAGATATAAAATACAATGTTTTTTCTATTTTTTTTATTTTTTTGAACTTTTTAGCATATTGTGTATTTTTGTCCCTTTTTTTTTTTTAATTGGTAAAGAATACGGTTGATATTTTTGATTAATTTTATGTTCTCCCCGTTGGTTTTCTACAATAATTTCTTTCAATTATTCTTTTGGAATATTGTCCATGTTTGTGATACGATATCGAGGATGATACTGAAAGTCAAAAACACTCAGTTTTTGTAGAGTTATCATATAATAATAGATATATAGAGTTATATATAATGGTTATATCGAAAAAACAATCACCACCATCATGCAGTATAAAAATAAACGAGACAAATCTGAAACAAGTGCAACGTTTCAAATACTTGGGCACAATAATAACATCAGATGGGGGATTCACCACAGAAATAAAAAGCAGAATAGCTCGGGCCAAAATGGCATTTCAGAAAATGAAAAATATCTTATGCAACAAATCTATGTCAATAAAAATGAGAAAGAGAGTTCATTGGTGCTATATAGAACCAATTCTGACCTATGGAAGCGAATCATGGACAGTAGACAAACAAATGAAAAGACGATTAGAGGCCACAGAGATGGGATTTCTCAGCAGAATGTTGAAAGTTCCCTGGACAGCTAAAAAGACCAATGAGGAAGTTCTCAAAGAGGCCAACACAAAAAGGGAGCTCTTAAAAAACATCAGAAAGAAGCAATCAACATTTTTCGGGCGTATCATGAGAAGAGGAACGTTGGAATACTTGGTTACAACTGGCAAAATAAAAGAAAGAGAGATCGCGGGCGACAAAGAGAGAAAATACAGGATAGCTTGGTGTCATGGCATGGAAAACAGTCAACAACTGAACTGATACGATGCACTGTAGATAGAAGATTATAGAGGGACATGATCACCTACACCAACCGGTATGGCACAAGATAACTGAGCTTAGCTAGATACTGGCACATCAAGCTCCGTTACGTACAGCACACAAAAAACATATCAATAAAAATAAACTTTATATAACTGTTGAGTTTGCGCCCTTTGATATCAATTCCAAACATTATCAATCACAGCAAGTCAGAAACAAAAATTAAGTTACTGCAGAAACGAGATGCTTTAGAAAGATTTGTAGTTGGTGTGACTAGACTTAAACAAAAATTGCAATGGGATCATAAGAAAAGGATTTGGGACAGAGCCTATCTTGAACTATAAAGATATAGCAACATGGGGAAAGGTTTATCAATCCTAAGAGAATACACTGTGGTATCACACCAAATAAAATATATTCAGAAACTGACAATGGATACAGAAGTCGAGGCAGGCCCACACCACGCGTAGTGATATCAAGGGAATTTATAACTACATTAATGTCGCTGGGTTGTATCCCCCACAGCATCCCTTGGAGATCATGTCCTTCTGTGATCTTCCAAGAGCCACTCATCTTCATCTATCAATGCAATAAAAAAAGATTCCATGAAAAGTCTTTTAAAGACTCCTGGCATAGTCTAAGCACATTGATAATAATATCTATCTATTGACCTTTCGAGCCGTAACCGGCCCATAGGGCGTAGACCAAGATACACCTTCTCCTATATGAATTTTTGTTCTAGCAGTTTTCTTTTAAAGATATTTTATCAAATCTCGCCATCTGTCTCTGTTCTGTGCAAGCAGTTCTATCTCATTGAGGGAGCCGATTCCTGCTGCTCTTGCCTCTCTCATCAATGTTCTTCTCAGTGTCTCCTGGGTCTTCCTCTTTTCTTTTACCTGTTGTTTCCCATATGAGGGCTTGCTTTGCTATTCGATTATTATCTCTTCTCATCACATGTCCAACGTATGACCATCGTCTTTTCTTTATTACTGAAGATATTAGTGGTTGATTGGCGATTTCTCTAATTTCCTCGTTTGTTTTGAATTCGTTCCATTCTATACCAAGTATTTTCCTTAGACATTTATTTTCGAATGCGTTCAACTTTGTTTCTATATCTCTTGTTGTTTTCCAGCTTTCACACGCATACGTAAGGGTTGATAGTACATTTGATTTGAATAGCCTAAGTTTTGTGTTTGTGCTAATGAGTTTTGATTTCCACAACTTTTCAAGGCTTCTGAAAGACATTGCTGCTTTAGCCAGTCTGATTCTAATTTCTTTGCTCGTATCCCCTTCTCGATCAATGTGACTTCCAAGATAGTCCATAATAGATAATAATATATTCATGAATAAATTATTTCTTTGTCACAAGAATGTGTTTACTTGTCCCGAACACGAATGAGCCCAGGCAGTTATTAGTTTCAAGTAAGAAAGTATCCAGTAGTTTCATGTTAGGAAGATTAATTTTCAAAAGCGGAGGCCACCAACTTCAAACATAAACATTAACAGCCGAAGAAGAAATACACATTTTCACCAATAAGGAAAAATAGAAATGATCAGTGTAGATGGGTTTATAAAGCTGTGGACAGTGCAACATGCACGAGATACAGTACAGGGCATTGTATGGACAATATATTTTATCTTGACACTGAAAGCACTTGGGGCAAAGGAGAGAGAGAGAGAGAGAGGAGAGAGAGAGAGAGAGAGAGAGAGAGAGAGAGAGAGAGAGAGAGAGAGAGGAATGAAGAAGAAAGGGAAGGAATGAAGGAGAGAAGGAAACAAGGACGGGATATGGAAGGAAGAAAAGAGAGGAGGAATGAAAGGAGAGACGGTTAAATATATAAGGGAATGGAAGGGACGATAGTGGGAGTGAAAAGGAAAGGAGAGATGGAAGGAAGAATGGAGAGAGGAAAGAAGAGAAGAAAGGAAGGATGGAAGGAAGGCAAGTGAATGGCGGAGAGTGGGAAGTAAGAAGGAAAGGATGCCGGTATGAAAGAGGAAGATAAGAAAGGAAGGAAGGGTTAAATGGAGAGAGTTTCAGAAATGGGGGAGACCATAAAGAGCCTCGTCACGCCATGTAGCGTTTAGGTAATTGGGTGTTAGTGCCCACATTTTTTATAGACCATCGGCACATTATTTTTGGCGTAATGTTCTCAGTTTTACGCCCGTGCCGCTTTTCTTTCCCAGAAAACAATCCTGTACCCATTTAACACTGGGTGAACCTGGGAGCCGTTAAGTTCTTTTTCTTAGTAGTCCAAGCTCACTAACCACCGAGCTATCGAGGCTCTGTGCCAGAACTGAAGATTTAGGGAACAGATTTGGAGTAACACCAGTACTGGATCATTTTGGGAAACAACAAATCAATTGGTTTGGGTTCTAACACGATCACCACCAGGCAAGTATCTCTTCGATCGCGTCTAACATTATAAAAGAAGAGATTCAGAGGAAACGTAGATCTCCAAGGCGATAGATTCATGAGATAGAAGACACGATGAGCACCATGCTGGAGACACACAACAGAGCACTTACCATTCCATGCTCCATTGATACTTGAAAGCAAGATTTCAATAGGAAAGTAGATTTATACAAATAACAATTAAGTGCTTGTATATGTAACGGTGCTTCTAGCAAAGATCTGTAAAAGCACATCTCAATGCTATTGCAGAGAAGGGGGAAACTGCATCCATTTAAACGATGCATTAACGAAATAATAGTATCCACACACTGCTTTATACTTGTAATGACAGGAGGAAACCTTCAACTGCTCAGCCATAACCAGATCTTCAACAAAAAGAAGAAAGAAAGAGCACCAACTAACACGCCACGAAGTGACATACATAACATTTGGATTAGCGCCCTATCTTTTTAATAGACATTCACAACACGTTAATTTAGGGTAATGTGGCCAGTGCTTTCTTTCTTTCCGGAAAGATTAACCGATTAACCGGTATACATTTAAGGCCAGGCGAATTTGGAAACCGTCAATCAGGATCGTCTGACTTCTAGCTAACTACTGAGCTACTGCAACTCTGTAGTCTCCGGAAGTAAAGGCACTCCTATAAGAAAGCAAAACAATTAAATGGGAAGAAAAGAAGTGACTTCAAAAATTAGAGAAAATAAATACAAATAGGCTCAAAGACACGAGCAGACAAATATCTTCAGACTTAGAACTGTGAACCATTACCGCTAAGCACACCTTCAAACAACAAATCTTAAAGGTCTGTCACCTGAACCTGCGGATCGCTCAGACAGTGTTGGGTGTAGACTGCAAGAGTCCACCGCTAACAATAGCCGCTGAACAAAAATTAACACATACAGAAACAAGCCTGTGCATTGAGAGCCAGAGAATGCCCCAAGCGCATTCTCCTGGCCTTAAGAGTTGTAACATGTTGTTCCTCACTATCCTTGACGTTCAGGATGAATCAGGACAAATATGAAACAAGTTCAACGCGTCAAATACTTGGGCACAATAATAACATCAGATGGAAGATGCACCACACAAATAAAAAGCAGAATAGCTCAGGCCAAAATAGCATTTCAGAAAATGAAAAATATCTTATGCAACAAATCTATGTCAATAGAAATTAGAAAGAAAGTTCATCGGTGCTATGTAGAACCAATTCTGACCTATGGAAGCGAACCATGGATAGTAGACAAACAAATGAAAAGACGATTAGAGGCCACAGAGATGGGATTTCTCAGAAGAATGTTGAGAGTTCCCTGGACAGCTAAAAAGACCAATGGGGAAGTTCTCAAAGAGGCCAACACAAAAAAGGAGCTCATAAAAACATCTGAAAGAAACAATAAGCCTTTTTCGGGCACATCATGAAAAGAGGAAAGTTGGAATACTTGGTTACAACTGGCAAAATAAAAGGACAGAGAGATCGCGGACGACAAAGAGAGAAAATACTGGAAAGCTTGGTGTCATGGCATGGAAAACAGTCAACAACAGAACTGATACGATGCACTGTAGATAGAAGATTGTGAAAGGACATGATCGCCTACGCTGACCGGATGGCACATGATGATGATGATGATCCTTGACGTTTCAGGTGTATAGGAAAAGTTGATTGCTAAAGATTAGAAGAGAAAGAAGAAGAATTATCTATGAAGCAAACGTTAATGATCCACCAAGAACGTTACATTCTCCATCAAACTCCACGATATAGGATGACAACGAGCTGATTAGGTCATTAAAATTTCTATAAAATTCAACACATTTTCACAAAGGAATAGAATGGCACTATGTGATATCATTTGCTAAAATAAACATCATTCCCAACTTCTTAATTCAATTTGTCTTTTTTTTTAAACTCTACGGCAGCCATCTCAAACTGAAGATCCGTCAAGTTCATATGGACCTCATTTGAGTTGTCATTATGGTCACACTCGACAATAAGTCACTTCTTTGTCAAAGTCAGATCTTTGCTTTCTCAACATTTCAGTACATAGATTTTGCGTGGCCAGTGCTTTCTCAACCATTTACAACCCCAATTGTGCATGGTCTGTGTTTTCTCAACCATTTACAATACCAATTTTGCATGGTCTTTGTTTTCTCAACCATTTGCTGCACCAATTTTGCATGGTCTGTGTTTTTTCAACCACCAATTTTGCATGGTCTGTGTTTTCTTAACCACCAATTTTGCATGGTCTGTATTTTCTCAACCACCAATTTTGCATGGTCCATGTTTTCTCAACCATTTACCACACCAATTTTGCATGGTCTGTGTTTTCTCAACCACCAGTTTTGCATGGTCCATGTATTCTCAAACATTTACTACACCAATTGTGCATGGTCCGTGTTTTCTCAATCATTTACTTCACCCATTTTGCATGGTTCGTGTTTTCTCAAGCATTTACTACACCAATTTTGCATGGTCCGTGTTTTCTCAACCATTTACTGCACCAATTTTGCATGGTCCGTGTTTTCTCAAACATTTACTACACCAATTTTGCATGGTCCGTGTTTTCTCAAGCATTTACTACACCAATTTTGCATGGTCCGTGTTTTCTCAAACATTTACTACACCAATTTTGCATGGTCCGTGTTTTCTCAACCATTTACTCCACCAATTTTGCATGGTCTGTGTTTTCTCAAACATTTACTACACCAATTTTGCATGGTCCGTGTTGTCTCAAGCATTTACTACACCAATTTTGCATGGTCCGTGTTGTCTCAACCATTTACTACACCAATTTTGCATGGTCCGTGTTGTCTCAAGCATTTACTACACCAATTTTGCATGGTCCGTGTTGTCTCAAGCATTTACTACACCAATTTTGCAAGGTCCGTGTTGTCTCAACCATTTACTACATCAATTTTGCATGGTTCGTGTTTTCTTAACCATTTACTACACCAATTTTGCATGGTCCGTGTTGTCTCAACCATTTACTACATCAATTTTGCATGGTTCGTGTTTTCTTAACCATTTACTACACCAATTTTGCATGGTCCGTGTTTTCTCAACACTGAAGTTTTTAAACTGCGTTAAACAATCATATTGGATATGATAATAAAGACGAAATAATGCAAGTGAGTTTGCTGGGGTGAGGCAAGGAGAAAAGGGACATAATTGAGAAATAAAATAGGACATTTACGGACGCATAAAATGGAACATAAAAATGTTATAAATAACAGATTAATTAATGGATAATGATTGAAGACTTGAATGTTGGGTAATTCACGACATAGTGAAAGTGAGTGAAGAAAGGAAGGTATGAATTAGAGTTAGCACATCAGTGATGTCTGAAATTTGACGAGCCAAGGAATTTGGATATAATTTGGAGAATTAAGATCCGAGTTTGGAGGAGACTGGTTGTGTTTTAGAGACAGCAGTAGAAAGTTAACATCAGGAGTGGAAAGTTAGCTGACATTAGAGATTGCAGTTCACGAATGGATTGTATTTTCATTTCATATATATTAACATTATTATTATGAAGTCTGGTAGAGTAGGTGTTTATATTAGACGTAAGTCTCCGTAACATACAATCAGGGAACAAGGAAAGAGTTGTAACATGCGGAGTTTTACGGACATCAGACGTGAGTCTGCGTAATACAGGATCAGGGAACAAGTAAAGAGTTGTAACATACGGAGTTTTACGGACATCAGACGTGAATCTCCGTAACATAGGATAAGGGAACAAAGAAAGAGTTGTAACATGTGGTGTTTTACGGACATCAGACGTGAATCTCCGTAACACAGAATCAGGGAACAAGACAAGAGTTGTGTAGCATGCGGTATTTCACGGACATTGCAAATGTGTTTTAATGTGGTAAGGTACCTAACGTCTAGTATTCTCCTTTCAGATATAATTGACGAGAGTGCATTTAAACTCACACGTCATTTCATCTGATACCAACAGTGTTGTTCCTTATGTTATAGCAGAGAAAGTACGGCTAATGGTATATAAAAGCGGGGGATGGTGTGAAGGGAAGTACACACCAAGAGATGAAGAATGGGGAAATATAAATTAAGCACAAACATATACAGAAAAGAAGATGACGTAAAGATAGGGCCATGACGTAGCAGAGAGTTACGGTTGCAAGGGGACCAACGAAGAATAGTCACTTGGAGCCGGACCGTCGAAGAGAGAGGACGTACTTGAAGGGAGAGCTACACCTGGAGATGAACCGTTGAAAGGAGTAGATGTGCTTAGATAGAGACAGAATGAAATCGTTAGAGAGTAGCAGATGAACATGGTGTGTTCGAGGGGAACGTATCAAGGTAGGGTAACGGCCAAGTAGATAGATAGATAGACAACGATAGAGAAAATAGGATGGTGCGTTCGATGGGAACGTACTGAAAGAAATAAATAGGTTAACGGTCAAAAATGAATATATAGAAGGGTAAGGGAGATGAGAGAAGAGAATGGAATGATTGTAAATTCTAAGGTATTTGACGGTAACATTATGTGTGTTATGACTAATAGAAACGAACGTAAGAGAAAGAAATAAAGAAAACGGCTCCAAGTAAAAGAGGCAGTGTTCGTGTTGAGTATTCAAATAACCTTTCAATTGGTGAAGTCTTCGGTTGGTGTGGATTACAAATAAATGACATCTTTCAAATGTGATACCACCATCAAGTAACATTTGTATAATAGGAGATAAAGAAACATTCCGCCTTCAATATGACTAAAAGAGAAAAAGGCCTTAATTACTGAGTGAGTGAGCAATCTCCTGTCCCTACACCGGAGACCTGTGAGAGAACCAGAACACAAGCTTGAATGAAGCATCTCCGCAATTATCTTCCACATTGACAACAAATCAAGACTGTTTAAATAACTTTTATCAGCTGGTGAAGTTATGATCCTTTCTTCATTTTCAGCGCCGCATCCTCATCTTCTTACTCCTCGTCATTATTTGGTTGTCATCAAATCTTCCATCTCTTTCTGATTAACAATAACCTTATGAGTAGAGTTCCCATATTTTTTAAATTTGTGTTATTGATGATAATACGGAAGTTGGTCATTGAGTTACGAAGGGTATGAGGTTTTCTTTCGTAAAATTTTGTGAAAACGATCGCCAAACAGCTTTTACTGCCTATCGAAGGTGACAAGCGAACAACTGTGATGTGTACATTACGTAGCGACTGCACTGACGTATAAAGTCTCTATTCTCCAGCCTATACAGCTTGTAGATTTTAGAAAAATAAGATAAATTCAGTAAATATTGTTTTTTGCTATTCCTGTGTATGTTCTTGAGTATTATAACAATGACTGAGTCTGTCTTTACTAATCTCGTTTCCTTTATCTTAATCTTGTTTAATCCATCAGTCATTCATCTTCAGGTCGCATATCTTTCGTAGAACGTTGCATTCACCACAGCCAATCTGAAAGAATATCTGTCTCTACCGAGATCTCAAACTACTTTTGTTCTCATGTTCAAGGTCTCCTTGATGTATTGAAACGACCTTTTTCTTGGTCTGCCTCTATCTCGTAGTCATGGAGCAATGCCTTCCATTATTGTTCTTTCCAGCCCGACGTGTCATTTGACGTGACCGTAGTAGTTACATTTTCTCTGTAAAATGGTGTTTATAAGTCACTTATTTCAATGCTTATGTCTTTTAACATGGCTTCATTGCCCTTTTTCATTGTCGAAGGTATTTTATGGATTTTTCTGTAGCATTTTGTTTCGAATGAATCGATTATCCTTTTTTTTCTGTTTGTGAGATTGTACATGATTCACAGCCGTATTTTTAAATAGGAAAAATACATGTCCTCAGTAATTTGAATTTTACTGTTTTGCTGGTACTGTGTTCTTCATATTTATTCTTTAAGTTACTATTGCTAATCTTCCTTAGATATTATTTTATCACTATTTATTTGGCAAAAAATCAAGTAGCTTCAGGTCAGAGCTTTACACCTTCTTGTTGAGCTACCGATCAAGGTTACTCAAATCATTCCGAAACAGCAAATTTCTATTGACATAGTTTGTGTAATTACTTGTCATACAACAGGCTTTTTGCGAATCGTAGTAACGAGGATTCTGTTTTTATATAATGATCGCCCCCACCCCTAGACATAAGAGGAAACTACATCACACAAAACCACAATGGATATAAAGAGATATATGGAGAGTGGGTGACTACAGCTCAAGAGAGTTTTTAAAAGATGAAGTAGTAATGAAAAAAGAAGTGATGCTAAGGTACAACAGCTCCAAGCTGAAGATGTTATCTACGTTTTGAAGGCTCATAGTTTGAATAGCACACTATGATTGTGTCATAGTTTGAATAGCACACTATGATTGTGTCCACAGTTTGAATAGCACACTATGATTGTGTCATAGTTTGAATAGCACACTATGATTGTGTCCACAGTTTGAATAGCACACTATGATTGTGTCATAGTTTGAATAGCACACTATGATTGTGTCCACAGTTTGAATAGCACACTATGATTGTGTAATAGTTTGAATAGCACACTATGATTGTGTCCACAGTTTGAATAGCACACTATGATTGTGTCCACAGTTTGAAGACTAACAGTTCGAAAACCACATGATGATAGTGTCAGCGGCTGGTGTCAACAGTTTTAAGATTTATAATCCCAAATGTTTACTAGTCAGAAGTTTGTATATAGATGAAACACTATAATCAAATCTGCTCGTCAAAATCAATTAATTTATACATAAAATAATCAAATTAAAATTCTAAAAATAATTTAAAAAAAATAAAACACGGAGAGCACTGATAAAGACAAGCCCAAATGTGTAACAGAATTGGCAAATCAACTAAACATTAAAATTGTACCAATACAGGGTGGACATGCACGCTTGTAGTCACAATCAACACTTAGATCATCATTACCATCATCATTATGTGCCATACCAGTTTCCGTAGGCGATCATGTTCTTCCCTAATTCTTTGCCCACAGTGCATCGTATCAATTCCGTTGTTGACTGATTACCCTGCCACGTTATCAAGCTATCTATAGTATCTTCCTTCTTTGTCGTCACCGATCTCACTTTCTCTATATTTTGCCATTTGTAATAAAATATTCCAAATTTGCTCTTCTCATCATGTGTCCGTACAATGTCGAATTATTTCTTTCTGATTAGGAGCTTTTTTTCATGTTGGCCTCTTTGAGAATTCATTCGTTGGTCTAATAGCTGTCGAAAGAATCCTCAAAATTCTTCTGAGAAATCCCATCTCTGAAACCTCTAATTGTAGATTTATTTGTCTACTTTCCATGGGTCAGAACTGGCTCTATATAAAATCAATGAAGTCTTTCCCACTTCTCAGCACGTACTTGAATAAGCAAAATAAATAAAAGAAAACCAGCGAGAGAGAGACAACAACATCCACATTAATTCTACAATCTAATCAACACTCATTGTGTAACAGCGCCTTCAAACAACACAATCGTGCTCCTGAATAAGTCAATTCGTGCTGTCCCTCCCTGCCTTCGACATTTGCACACATTTATCACAAGTAAAGGACATAGCTTCAACCTAAGAAATGAGTTCACAATCATGATATATGTGTAACATCGCTGTCATCAAACATTGTACAAACAACATACAGATGCTTGCAGTAACGTGGATGATACACAATAATTGCCATTTGAGAAAGTTGTCAGTGTTTGTTTATGGATAAAAAGATGATAAAATCACACATTATATAGTGCAATTTATAGCATATACATTAAATATATGAAGAAGTGTTAAGAGAGAATTTTTTGTCTTAGCATTCATCTCTTTAGCCCACATGAGAAATTGGATCGTATAGTTAAAGAAGAGTTTTAACGAGAAGTGATCACCAGGAGCTTGGACTATTCAAGTCAAACGTACTATCAACCCTCACATATGCATACCAGAGCTGGAAAACTATAAGAGACATGGAAACAACGTTGAGCGAATTTGATAATAAATGCATAAGGAAAACACTTGGTATAGCGTGGAACGAATTCAAAACAAATGAGGAAATTATAGAAACCGCTGATCAACCATTAATATCATCAGTAATCAAGAAAAGACGATGGATATATGTTGGGCATGTGATGGGAAGAGATAATAACCGAATAGCAAAACAAACCCTCAAGTGGGAAACAACAGGTAGGAGGAAAAGTGGCCGACCCAGAAAACACTGAGAAGAACATTGATCAGAGAGGCAAAGGCAGCAGGTGTCGGCTCCCTCCATAAGATTGAGATACTTGCACAGAACAGAGATAATTGGCGAGATATGATAAAAGATCTTTGCAAAGATTGAGACTACTAGAAAGAACATTTAGAAAAAGAGAACGAGTATCTGAGTCTACGCCCTATGACAGGCCACGGCTCGAAAGGTCGATAATAGATCACCGGGCAATAGGTTCGTTTATGTAAATGTATCTTTGTTTACTATAATCACCATGACAACCACCATAACAAGAAACATCATCATTATCCTATTCTTCTTCTTAATCACACTGCTCATCGTCGCCTTCATCATCATCGCCTTATTCTATTTCTTGATCACAATCATCATCGTCGTTATCATCGTCATCTCTATCATCATCATCATTATCATCTTGTTTTACTTCTTGATCACAATCATCATCGTCGTTATCATCGTCATCTCTATCATCATCATCATTATCATCTTGTTTTACTTCTTGATCACAATCATTGTCACTATCACAATCATAATCATCATAAACATCATCGCCATCATCACAATCATCAATACAGTCCTACAATTATAATTATCACCTGGTTCTTCTTCTTAATCCCAATCATCGTCATCCTGGTCTTCTTTTTTCTATTATTAATCAGTCATCATCATCAACATCATCGTCTTGTTTTTCTTAGGCATAGACTTTGTCTTGTTCTTTTTCTTAATTGCATTCATTATCATTATCATTGTATTTTTCTTTTTCTTCATGACAGTCATCATCATCACCACCATAATCATCGTCTTGCTCTTCTTCTTATCACAGTCACAATACATGTCTTGTTCTGCTTAATCACAGTCATAATACATGCCTTGTTCTGCTTAATCACAGTCATAATACATGCCTTGTTCTGCTTAATCACAGTCATAATACATGCCTTGTTCTGCTTAATCACAGTCATAATACATGCCTTGTTCTGCTTAATCACAGTCATAAGACATGTCTTGTTCTGCTTAATCACAGTCATAAGACATGTCTTGTTCTGCTTAATCACAGTCATAATATATGTCTTGTTCTGCTTAATCACAGTCATAATATATGTTTTTTTTCAGCTTAAACACAGTCATAATACATGTCTTTTTCTGCTTAATCACAGTTATAATACATGTCTTTTTCTGCTTAATCACAGTCATAATCAACATCATCATCATCGTCTTGTTCGTCTTCTTAATCACGATTATCATCTTTGTTGTCTGTCTTGTTCTTCTTTTTAATCACATTTATCATCGACTTGTTCTTCTTTTTAATCACATTTATCATCGACTTGTTCTTCTTTTTAATCACATTTATCATCGACTTGTTCTTCTTTTTAATCACATTCAGCATCATCTATTTGTTTTGTTTTTCTTCTTTATCACAGTCGTCATCTTCATCTTGATCTTCTTCATAATAATAGTCATCTTTATCATCCTCGTTTTATTCTTATCTTTTGTCATCATCATTATCATAATGCACATTTTCATCGCCATTATAATATTCTTGATCTCTCTCCATTATCCTGGACATCTGGTTTTATTTGTTCGGTTTTACCAGTATCATCATTGTTTACGTTATGCTGCTCTTTGTCTTCATTACCAGCATAACCAACATCATCAATCTGTTTTGTTTCTTGTCTTTCGTCCAGCAGTGCTCCATGTTTTGCATTTTGTTATAATTGCATGCGTTTTCAACCTGCATTCATTTGGGAAGAATGTATATAATATATATATCTTTATAGAAGAATAGGTAGAATTGGATGGAAACAAAAGACAACAAACGATGAAGTTTTAAAACAACTGAAAATGAAAAGAGAACTACTAAATACAATTAAGACAAGGCAAATGAAATTTTTGGGGCATGTTAAAAGACACAACAGCCTACTAAAAGTAATATTGGAAGGAAAAATACAAGGTAAAAGAAGCAGAGACAGACCAAGACTAACATGGACGAGTAACATCAAAAGATGGACAAGTCAATCTATGTCAGCCTGCACCATCAAAGCAAGAAACAGAGTATAATGGCGATCCATGGTAGCCAACCTTCGTTGCGGAGAAGGCACGCGATGATGATGATGATGATTCATTTGGGAGAGTTTCCCTGACCTTTGACTTTCATTTACCTTTCTGCATGCTAGACGTTAGTTGTAGATACATATACCCTGAGGTAGCAGACTTTTCTATCCGATTATGTATCAAGTTCATCTTTTGATTGAATTGTCTACTATTCTCTTCAAACTACTAGTGACAAGATCTTTCAAAGACCGCTGCAAATACCAGGTATGCCGGATTGCCGGAGAGATGCAATTTCCTGAGTGTCTTAAAACCAAAATGTTTGACCCGGCGTTTGGGCAGAATTTCCTGAGAGACATTTCTTGTCGTCTGACAGCGACATTTGGCAGAGCCTGACATATAATTACCTGGTTTTCTCTTTTCCCTTCTCCTATTATAGATTGTGAAGACCGAATCTCGAAATATTTAAAGTTCAGAAATAATTTTCCAACAAATATTAAGTGTTTTCTTTTGTTCGATAGTTAGGGTTATGTACACAAGTAATTTTGTGCAAAATATTCAAGTACATAGGACTATCTTCTTTAGTCTCAAACAGTTTACATTATTCTGTCTCTTCCCTGGTTTATGGAACATTCGATTTTGTATTTAGGATTATCATCACTTGTCTCAGACAGTCTCTATTATTACTTCTGTCTCTTCCCTGGTTTATGGAACATTCGATTTTGTATTTAGGATTATCATCACTGGACTCAGACAGTCTCTATTATTACTTCTGTCTCTTCCCTGGTTTATGGAACATTCGATTTTGTATTTAGGATTATCATCACTGGACTCATACAGTCTCTATTATTACTTATGTCTCTTCCCTGGTTTATGGAACATTCGATTTTGTATTTAGGATTATCATCACTGGACTCAGACAGTGTTTATTATGTACTTGGGGGCAATCCTGTAGAACATGTTTTGTAGTCATATTGTCCAGAGTACAGTGGCATAGGCTGGTTGTACCTATTTTGAATTTGGTGAACATGTGATTCCACATTCTATTGTGGCCAGTGCGTCGGCGAAGTCTGATGACTTGATCCCTCCTTGATAGTTGATTGTATCCGTCCCTCTCGTTATGCTCTGGGTGTTCTCGTTTCCAATAATGAATGAATGAAAAGGAAAGAAAGATGAAAGGACGGAAGAAATGAAATAAAAAATGAATTAATCAGGTCACTTATCTAAAGTGTGACGTATATAAAATAGGGTCATCGTAATGGTTCCCTAAACCGGCCGTACGCAAATCATACGGTCTGCTGTTTGATGTGCAACGGGGATAATTTGACGACTGACTGTGTGTCTATATGTTCGGAATTGGAGTCAACAACGATGGCCTAACATCATCAAGTGCTATGACGATCATCATTTTCAAGATGACGTGACTTACCGGTATATGGGGATAGGCGGCGGGAACAGTTGGAGGCTGTGCATGAAAAGTGTTCCTTGTTGCAGTTTCCTCATATTACATGTCCGTGTTAGTCACCTCTAGTGACTCGGGCAGATGTGCTCATAAACCTGGGAGGGCCGACCATCTAAGGGCAGAATCCCCCTACAGAAAAGATCATCTACTGCCTTGCAGGAAGATTGGAGACAATCAAAGGCTAAGGAAAGCAAACCTGAACAAAATGCTGGCTGAAATCGGATGCACTGGGCCATTGGCGCAGAACACAGTGCAACGTTTTAACAGGTATTCAAGTGGAGTGGATCAAACAGGCTTAAACAGACAGCTGTCTTCGTGCGAGAGCCTGGAGTCCTACTCTGATCGCAGAGAGAGATATAAAATAGAATGTCAGTGCCATATTTGTTTCCCTCCGCCACATTTGTGACTCACCTCATACGTTATTCACTTTCTTGCCAATAACAGAGCTCTAGCGTGTATTTTAAATGCTGGCTTGTGGTTAATGGCATCAGATTCTGTCTTCTTTACGCATCACGATCCGTTGAACTAGTAACTCCGTCTTCTTGTGTATATTTGAAGTGTAGCACCCATAACAAACTGTAGTGAAAACTACATTGATGTATTGCCGTTGTTGTGACAGCCGCCGTGCCAAAATTGCCCCTGAAAATCATCAACCCATGAAAAGATTAATCAGAGAGATGACTCGACTGTGTTGTGTCTAATAAATAATACGTGTAAGTTTATTAAGTTGTATTTGAACATAATTTTAAATACAGAGAAAGAGAGAACGCGGACGACAAGAGAGAAAATACTGGATACCTTTGGTGTCATGGCATGGAAAACAGTCAACAACAGAACTGATACGATGCACTGTAGATATAAGATTGTAGAAGGGCGTAATCGCCTACACCAACCGGCATGGCAGATGGTGATGATAATGTGAGTTTATTATTATAGGAGAACATTGAAGCCGTTCGATTAAGGAATAACTATCCTATTATCATCATCAGAAAATGTATTTACTAAACACTGCTCTACAACGACCTAGTGCGACTGAAATATACACATGAAATGGAAGTTCTAAAACGCTATTACAAATGGTTATACATTACATTTAATGATACTTTTGTGGACTGTGTTTAGGCATTGAGTGTGTGTGAACGAGAATGGTAATGCTAATAGTTATGGTTAATCGAAGGCCCTGGTATCACTGCAAACGAATTAAAATCCATAATTGTTCAACCGCCCGTGCCAGTGGAATCATCCTAATTAAAACTCATCTCATCGAAGGATTCAAACAAAGAAAGGCAGCTGCAGTCCCCATCATAGCAGCTACAGCACACGCCAAAAGCGGCCAAGCGGTACTGAAAGTGAACGTAGCCAAACTGTCCTTCGTCATACGATACCATCATTCGTAAGCAATCGGAATATCGAAACACGATCCGGATGAAAAACACAACTCACTGTGTTCACAAAGAACCAAACACAGTAGCCCGACAGTAAACCCGGAATGGTAGTAGTAAGATAAGTTTAATTTAGTTTATTTTAGTGGACAAATCATCTTCAGTTCAGAATGAACAACTGTATAGTGTTCACATCCCCGACTATACACGTTTCTCCACATGAGGGGGAGCAGAAGCGCCTGCAACCTGCGGTCGCAATAGCAGAGTCGGCGCACCATCAGCTGACCAAGACCTAGCAGTTCTACCTCCTCGTGGTCTCCCCTGGTAATAGTCTGCGTCAAAACAGACTGGCTAACAGAAGCTAGGATCGTCGTGTTCCCTGTAGTGGTGGCTGTTACTGATATAGAAGACCCAGTATTGCAGTACCTCTGGGCTGGACTAGTAGTTTCCCAGCATAGCCTGGGATAGACGAACTGCAACCTCTTCAGTAAGAGCCGGGAATGTCAAGAAAGCCATTACGACGCGCCACATCTTATAAGTCAAAGGGCAACCTGCCCGCATAAACTCGAGTTTTTTTTTAGGTGGAACACTATTTTGTCTCAAATTTAAGATTCATAATATATTATGTTACATAAATACATTCTTTTTATCATCCTATTGATTTATTTGTATTTATGCCTCGTTTTTTTTATTTTTATTATCTTTCTTTATGTTTGATCTAACTAAAAGCCCCAACGTCACCAATTAACCTTTTTCCATTGGGGCACCAACAAAATTGCCACCTTCTTCCTTTACGACATTACGCCTTTGGAATGTATCCATAAAGAACATCTTAACAATTTAACAAGACAAGTACTTGCTTTCAACCAACAGTGAAAAAAAAATGAAGTGAAAAAAAATGAAAATACCAGCCGAAGAGGGATAGTGAAAGCAAATAGAGCCTCATTAACAGATCTCAAGAGAACAATCCAGAGTAGAAATTGGTGAAGAGTGGCATTTGTTAGCGTGTATTCTACAAGAGAAAATGTATTGAACAATGATTTTGCTGGAGAGAGAAGATCGTTTTCACATAATCTATCCCCTCTCCCCTCTTACACAAACACATTATTTCTTGATCGTCTACCAAAAAAGAAAATGGTAAAAGTACCCAAAGTGAATGGTAATGTAATCTTAAGTCTTCATCTTTGTAAACTGTCCAAAAAATGAAACGGAAGATGAACGCCAAAGTGCTGACAAGAGCTCTTTACACGAACCGTTGCTATGTTTTGATTGTATTCCTCCGCGCTTCAGACAATCGATTTATAACCAACACTAGACGGCGCTTATTCTCAGAACGCTTTGATACAAACTTTCAGCTTTTCTTGGAATAAATATATACACATGTGAACAAAGTAAAGTGAAAAAAAATATCGCTCGTTTCAAAATATGTGCTTTAAAGGGGGTATTTAATTTAGCAGCAAAATGTTACAATTTCTATTAGTCAACCCTAAAAGGGTTGCTAAACAACAAATGATAAATAGCATTTTCATACCAAATTTGTGCTATGAAAGTCAAACATGTACCCTTTCTAAATCACAATTAAGAAAGATCAATACATCTGAGATGAGATGCTTGAGAAAAGTAACAAACAAAACAAAGGAGAGATAGAATACCAAATAAAACCATAAGAAAAATGGTAGGAATAAAACCATGCCAAGAATATATAGAACAACAACAACTTAAATGGTTGGGCCATCTGGTCAGAATGAATCCTCACCAATCACCATCAAGGGCGTTCTTCTCGAGAATGCATGGAAAAAGACCAGGAGGAAAACCTAGAAGAAGGTGGATATATGCAGTGATAGAGACAAGTAACAACAAAGGAGAATCACTAAATCAGACAGTTCGAGCAGCGGAAGAACAGCAAATGATATAACCACGACACCTTTTCGGTATCAGTGAGAAAGAGAAAAGAAAGAAGAAAAAAAACCCGTAAAGGACAATGCCACTTTTTCCTCAACCGAACCCTTAACTTCAGCCCTAATCCTTAAGCTGAAGTTTCAACCTAAGTACTTAACTACACTCTTAAAACCTAAACACGGCCATCACCCAACGCCCAAACTTTACAATTAACCTTTAAAATCCCAAACCAAAACATATAAAACTCAAACCTATTGTAACCTTCTCACTAAGCCTAATACAAACTATGCTATAAATACTTAACTCCAGCCACAAGTTTGAATAGTATTGTTAACTCAATAGTGCAAGCCATTTTAACTCAACTGCACAAACCATGTTAGCTCAACAGTGCAATCTATGTTAACGCAACATTACAAACCATGTTAACTCAACAGTCCAAGCCATGTTAACTCAACAGTCCAAGCCATGTTATTTCAACAGTCCAAGCCATGTTAACTCAAAGACCCAAGCCATGTTAACACAGCAGTCCAAGCCAATTTACTCGAACAGTCCAAGCCATGTTAGCTCAGCAATCTAACCCATAAACCAAGCTCTTAATCTCAGCCCTAATCTTTAAGTTAATCCTCAACACGATTCCAAACCCTAAACACTTAATCACAACGTTGGAACTAAACCCAATCCTCGCATGACATACAGTTTGTTAGCCCTAAATAGTTGGCGTAACATAAGATTAGAAGAACAAATACAATGTTCTGGACGTTTGTTTAAAATATTAAATAACAAACCTTATTATTTTTCCTCCGCAGACCTAAATTAGCTCACAATATTAAAACAAAGTCTGTCAGGTCGGGTAATTTTACCTGCTACTGTATGCAGTAAACAGTACAACCTCTGACTGCCCTGCTGCCTTGCAGGTAAGCTCGGGAGAGTAAAAGGCTAAGGGAGGGTACCACAAAGTAAAACAACCCCACTGCCTTGTGGGTGAGACTTTTTAGTCAGACTAACGGAGCCAACCGTAAACAAACCGACGGAAGGCAACAGAAAACCACCGTCGTAACTTCTTTGTACAATTATGAATGGCCAATATTAGGAAGAAACACTCATTATTTTCTGGCCGTGTAATGAGAAGGGAACAATTGGAATATATTGTAACAACTGGAAAAAGTGAGGGCCGAAGAGATAGAGGGAAGCAAAGAGGAAAAATAACAGACAGCTTAAGAGAATGGCTTGGCAGAAGGTCATCATCATCATCGAGTGCCGTCTCCGCAACGAAGGTTGGCTATCATGGAGCACCATTCTGCTCTGTCTCTTGCTTTGATGGTGCAGGTTGCCATAGGCTGATTTGTCCATCTCTTGATGTTACTCGTCCATGTTAGTCTTGGTCTGCCTCTTTTACCCTGTATTTTCCCCTCCAGGATTACCTTTAGTAGGCTGTTGTGTCTTTTAACATGGCCTAAAAATCGCATTTGCCTTGTTTGAATTGTGTTTAGTAGTTCTCTTTTAATTTTTAGTTGTTTTAAGACTTCATCGTTTGTTTTCTTTTCCTTCCATCCAATTCTACCTATTCTTCTATATATCCACATTTCAAAGGCTTCAATTCTCTGTTCTGTTTTCTTGTCCAATGTCCATGTTTCTGCGCCATATTGGAATATTGAGAAGATGTAACATTTTGCTATTCTTAGTTTTAGCCCTGGTGTTATTTGTTTTGATGCTAGTTATTTGGTTATGGAAGGCCTCGGTATCACTGCAAACGAATTAAAATCTATAATTGCTCAACTGCCCGTACGAGCGTAATCATCCGAATTAATATCTCATCTCCCAAACAAAGAAAGGTAACTGTAGTCCCCATCGTTGCAGTCTCAGCACACGCCAAAAGACATAAGGCATAAGGTGAAACTACGCAGAAAGTGAACACAGCCAACTGTTCCCTGTCATACGATATCATCATTCATCGTAAACAATTGGAATATCGAAACATGATCAAAACGGATGAGACACACAGCTCACGGTGTGCACAGAGCACTTAACTCAGTAGCTCCTGCAACAAGCCGGACTTGGAATATGAGGAAACTGCAACAAGGAACATTTTTCGTGTTCCCGCCGCCTATCCAATGTGCCATACACGTTAGCATAAGCAATCATGTCCTTCCACAATTTGCTATTCACAGTGCATCATATCAATTATGTTGTTGACTGTTTTCCATGCCATGACACCAAGCTATCTAGTATCTTCTATCTTTGTTGCCCACGATCTCTATCCTTCTATCTTGCCAGTCGTAACCAAGTATTCCAACTTTCCTCTTCTCATGATGTGCCTGCAAAATGTTGATTGTTTCTTTCTATTTTTTAGTATGTTCTTCATGACATTAAAATTACTTTTTTGCCATTTCTATTCTTTTGTTTATTTCAGTTTTACATTTTCCGTCACTGGTTATAGTATGTCCAAGGTAGTTGTAGTTCTGAACTGTTTCCAGGTCTATTCCTTCAATTTTGATATCCACTTGTGGGTTTTGAGTATTTTCTTTGTTTATGATCATAGTTTTAGTCTTTTTGATATTCATATCTAGTCCATATTTTTTGCTTATCATGTTTATTTCATTAAGTAATTGTTGTACATCTTGGATTTTCTGGTAGTAGTACAGTATCTATCATAAGCATATCCTAGGTTATTGATTATCTTTCCATTAGTTTGTAGGTCTGGAATCTCTGTGATGTTTTTAAAGATTTGCTCAGTGTATAGATTGAACAAGCTTGGTGATAGGATGCATCCCTGTCTTACTCCTTTTTTATATCAATGGGTGTAGAGTTCTCTTTGTTATATTTTATTATTGCTGTTTGCTCCCAGTATAGATTGCATATTAATCGTATGTCCATGTCATCTAGACGGCAGAAGGTCAACAACATAAATGATAGATAACTGTCGAGATCGAAAGTTGTGGAAAGACATGATCACCTACGCCAGCAGGCCCGGTACTTGATGATGATGATTAAAACAAGTACAAAACACGTCAACTATTCTAACGACAATTGTTGCATAAAATAATTCTAAAAAGTGTAAAAACACAGTAAAAAAATACATACCCATCACTCCTATGTTACTGACAATTATAATTAGTAATAGTTTTGTTAATATATAATTTTATTTTTAAAATATTTAATAACGCAAATTATATTTTTCTATATATTTCAATAACACGATAATAATAATAATCATAAGTCACAATAAAATCACAATCTGGCAATTTTTTTTCCTATCAAGAAACTTTTGTTTTAAAAATCCGACCATTAAGGTCTACCGATTTCCGACTACGTGGTAAGGCCATATTGAAGTGGAACAATTCTAATGATTCATTAACACCAGGGGTGACCAACCCTAGGCCCGCAGGCCAATTAATGGCCTGTCAAGAAATTTTGATTGGCCCACCGATAGCTCAAGATCACATGCGAACCTCTATCACTATCAGACTGTACGATTCATAGAAACCGATTTTCAAATAAAACCTACCTTCTTTCAAAGCGCCGTTTGCCACCGTTAGTTTACCGTCATTACTGGTCTCCGAAATCTTCCCTAAAATGCATCAATTGATAGGCCTAGCCTCGGTTTGAAATGACCTGGAAATACATCTAATGTTGATCTTCCGTTTGAGCAACGATGGACATTCTAGGTCTAGTCGTTACGGAGAAATAACAATTTAAAAATTGATAATCTTGCACTATCTGTACATTTTACATCGAATAAATCAAAATGGAGTTCATTATTAATCTTTTTATTTCTTATTTTGTAATTTGCAGTGAATTTGTGGTGTAGTTTGTTAGTAATACTATTTCTTTCAACAGATGTCTCAGTATTACCTATTCAGTCTGAGATTCATAAATACTCACAATCCTTGCAAATGGAAATAATAGAAATCCAAAACCATTCAGAACTTTGTGCTAAATTTAAAGAACATTGAGAATCACCCATTTCTCCTAATTTGACCGAATTTTGTAAATATGTCCCTTTATCCGGTTTCCTGAAATTCACGATCTTGCTCTAAGGCTCGTGTGCAGATTTGGCTCCACATACATTTGTGGGCAAACTTTTTCTGCCATGAATGTTATTAAGAATAAATTACGTTCAACTATTACAGATGCACATCTTGCCTATATACTTGTTCTGTGCACATAAAAAAATTATACCTAATATTGAGATATTGTTCAATGAAATGCAAGTTAAAAAATCGCATTAAATTAGCATAACGCGTCTTCAAAACGTCAAGATTGTAAGATTAGTTTAACGAGTATTTCTTTAATAATTCAATATGTTTTTTCTTTTATGATAATTTATTTTAAATGTTTAAAATAAATTATATGATTATATGAATAAATGGATTACCACTAAAACATTATGCTTTATATATCGGTCAACAGCCCTACACTTTCCTGAATACTTTACTTATATTCATATAATACTGTAGTTTACATTCAAAATAGTTATTATTATAAATTTAGTTAGATGACCCTTCACATTAAAAAAAAATCAATTTACTGGCCCAAGCTCAAAATAAGTTGGCCGCCTCCGATTTACACCTTCATACTTCCACAGTAAATTTCGTCTAGAATTCAAACACTAGACACCTATCCATCCATATTTAAAAACCCAATCCTGATATCAGCTTTCAGGGCCCCCGGAGTGTTCTTTTGTTTAATGATTTATATATATATATATAATAACGTTAAATGATTTTTTTTATCCGCAGACCCAATTTAACTTACAAAGTTTAACGAAACAGACAACACACACCAAATAGTATAATGACAATTCTAATGAATGTCATGATGTTCAAAAACAGTAGAATCAAGTAGTTACGTCTTATGAATTATTGGTTTAAAAAAAAATAATTCTGATACACATATTTGTGTTTGGAAATTTGTAAAGAAAGCAGCAAGCTGTCATTAATTACTCTTACTAACCGTGTAAAGAAATAAGCGTTTACCTATAGATAAAGACTGAACTGGACTACACAGGACAAGAGGCAGGGTTCGATCCCAATCGACGGCTTCCGGGTTCACCCAGCCTGAAATGGGTTCCGGATTTTTTTCTGAGAAAGTAAATCGGCACGGGCGTAATACCGACCACATTACCCCAAAATTCATATGCCGAAGATCTGTAAAATTTATGGTCACTAACACTATATTCCCTATACGCCACTTGGCGTGACGGGTGCTCTTTACTTTTTTGTTTACTATAGATAAAATTATTACGTCGTTGAGCCATCAATTTCCTATAATCAAACCGAAACCAAATTTCCTTATTCAAACCAAGAAAAGTGGTGAGTCTATCACCTGCTCTGAACAACATATATTTCATTTCTTTGAACATTTCTATTTACATTTAAATAAGTCTCCTAAGGTTTTTGGTTCCAAATGATGTATTTACAAATAGTGTATATTTCCTCTCCGCAAATTTAAATTGTAATCACGCATTTTGAATCAAAACCTTTAAAACCAAAAAAATAAAAATGATAAATGTAGGTGATAATTATAAAAGGCTGATTATTAACTGCCAGAAAAAAGCACATATTAAACGTTTCCTTCTCATTAAAATGTATACATAATATTTGTTTGCTTGTTAAATAACACAGTTTAAAAAAAAAAATCAACGTTAGTAGTTGTAGTGTAGTAGCCTCCATCAATCATATTTGACTATGGATTTTGCAGCGCTCCTAGGAAGTGTTACTTTGTTTCCCTTTCGCTGTGAATTCTCTTTTTCTATGAATCTGTTTTCTTCTTGCTTGAGTTGGAGCTCAAGGGTGTTTCCAAAGATTACGGTCTGCATATATCTCTTCCAGGTATGTGGCTGTCTTTCATACTGTGTAAGTGGCCAGGCCAGCGTAACCTACGTTGTTTGAGCAGCGTGTAGATGTTCGGGAGGCCTGTGCAAGTTAGGACCTCCACTTTTGTCACTTTGGTCTTCCAGGTGATATCAAGAATACGGCGATGGCATCGCGTATGGAATGCATTTAACCTTCTCTCTTGCTTTGCATAAGTTGTTCATGATTTTCTGCCGTATAAAAGGATTCTGATTATGCAGGCGTTGTAAACTGCGGTCTTCGTTTTAATCGTCAGTTTGCTGTTTTGCCAAACGCGCATAGGGAGATGGGTGAAGGTGATAGCAGCTTTACCAATGCGGGTGTCAGTTTCTGTATCTAAAGATAGTTTGTCGTTGACGATGGACCCCAGTTAGCTGTACTGCTGCACGACATCACGTTTGTCGTTGACGATGGACCCCAGTTAGCTGTACTGCTGCACGACATCACGTTTGTCGTTGACGATGGACCCCAGTTAGCTGTACTGCTGCACATGACGATGGACCCCAGTTAGCTGTACTGCTGCACACATCAAGTTTGTCGTTGACGATGGACCCAGTTAGCTGTACTGCTGCACCACATCAAGTTACGATGGACTGCTGTCACCACATCAAGTTTGTCGTTGACGATGGACCACAGTTAGCTGTACTGCTGCACCACATCAAGTTTGTCGTTGACGATGGACCCCAGTTAGCTGTACTGCTGCACCACATCAAGTTTGTCGTTGACGATGGACCAAGTTACTGTGCGTTGACGATGGACCCCAGTTAGCTGTACTGCTGCACGTCACGATGGACCCCAGTTAGCTGTACTGCTGCACGTCATCAAGTTTGTCGTTGACGATGGACCCCAGTTAGCTGTACTGCTGCACCACATCAAGTTTGTAGTTGACGATGGAAAGATGGCACGGTACGATGGACCCCAGTTAGCTGTACTGCTGCACGTCATCAAGTTTGTCGTTGACGATGGACCCCAGTTAGCTGTACTGCTGCACCACATCAAGTTTGTAGTTGACGATAAAGATGGCAGGTACAGCTTCGACATCCTGACCTAATATACTTATATTAGTTTTCTGCAAACTCATTTCTGCAATGTCTATTGTGAGGCAGAAATCTCTGCAGGCATTCAAAGAACGATTTATCATGCTCTAGAGTTCTTCTAGAAAAAGAAAAAGAGGAAGACCCAGGGAGACACTGTGAAGAACATTGATGAGAGAGGCAAGAGCAGCAGGAGTCGGCTCCCTCAATGAGATAGAACTGCTTGCACAGAACAGAGACAGATGGCGAGATTTGATAAAATATCTTTAAAAGAAAACTGCTAGAACAAAAATTCATATAGGAGAAGGTGTATCTTGGTCTACGCCCTATGGGCCGGTTACGGCTCGAAAGGTCAATAGATAGATAGATAGAGTTCTTCTTGACTTTGCTTGACGTGTGCATCATCATCAGCAAATAACAGGTCTCTAATAGTGATATGTCTGGTTTTAAACCTTGCTTTCAGTTTTGCAAGATTGAACAACCAGATCTTGTACAAAGATACATTTCTTCCTCCGCACTTTAGAATGCATGTTTCAACAGAATAGCGAATGAGATTACAAAAGGTAGGAGGAAGAAGTGTTGTTTAAGGGTTGAGATAGGCTGTCATCGTATTCAATGGTACCCTTTACATCCTCATGAAAAGGTTTAACTTGCGTCAGCAGAGTATGAGGGCAGCCCATTTTGGATATTTTGTTGAAGAAACAGTACCTGTTAACAAGGGTGAAGGCCTTGGTAAGATCGATAACGAGAGGCTTTTTCTGCTCTCTAGAGTTTTTCTTGAAGCAAAAATAAAGAAAAGATCATTTCTGCAGTTGATCTTCCGGATCAAAAGCCGACCTCGACTCAGGATATACCAGTTCCGGGAGCTTTTGTAGCCTCCCTAAGATGACTCTGGCGAAAGGTATTGCCGGTGATGTTGTGTAAAGAGATGCCTCTTTTGTTGTTGCAGGCGTCTCTATCTCCTTTATTTTTGTACAGAGTTACAATCAGGCTGTCTTTCATATCTTGAGGACTCTTGTTTTCTATTTAAAGCATTAATGTAGTGCTTTGAGCAGGGGATGTAAAAGAACACTTTTGTAGAATTTGATCAGATCGGGAGGGATCCCATCTTGTCCCGGAGCCTTACCGGAGGCCAAACTGTCAATGGCTTTGCTAAGTACCTCTACAATTGGTTTAACCTCTAACTATTCCATAGATTGGAGACATTGGAATGCGTCAAAGGCGTTTGGTGTAGCGGTGTTTTCTGTGGAATAAAGTGAGGAATAATATGCCACCCATATCTCCATCCGTTTGCCTATATCAGCTATTTTCTATCCAGTGGTGGTCTTCGGACAGAATGACGCTCCATGGTAGCCAACCTTCGTTGCGGAAATGGCACTCGATGATGATGATTATGGTAGCCTTTAACGGGACAATAGTGTATTTTGTTGATCCGAGGGCTTTCTTTATGCCATTGTACATTGCTCTTAGGTTCCCAGTTTGAGATGCAGTCTAGACGCTGTCGCTAAGCTGGAGCCAATACTCATTTGCGCAGCGTCGAGCTGTCTGCTGGCTTTGTTTCTTGCCATTATAAGGTCTTGTAGAATATTCGCATTAGGTGCGCGCTTGTGATCTAAGAAGGCCGCACGTTTAGCTTGGATTATGGGTGTCATAAGATGGGAGGTAGATTCAAACCAATCGTGATAATTAAATGTCAGTTTTCCATCCAGACTGTGTTAACCTTCTATGTATGGTTTCTTCCTTACATGCTTGCCATAGTGAAACCTCTTGGGTAGGTAGTAACATAATCTTGCAGCAGCCAAGTGAATCAACGTTAATGTTATAGTTGTTTCCCCTCATATATTCATTAACCTATATAAATCGTTACATCCCTTAACGTTACATATGTTATAAAAGGAAGATCAAAACAAATTCCAATCTCCATTAAATAAGAATCTGATGATCTGTAACCTAGAAGATTATATAATTTTTTTACAGCATAGATTAAGTGGGTTACATTACAACAGGTCAGTTAATTGTTTGGTCCAGGTGTACTAACAACTTAGAATAAGGTAAAGTGTTATTAAAATAAAAACCAACGTAAATTAGTAATTAATTACAGAATTTAAACAATTGGTTAATATCACTCAGATTAGATATTAATATATTTTTTTAATTTTGTAATTAAATCGTAACAAATATTTATAACATTTTAATTCAATGAACGTCAAGGATATGCTATTCTATGGACAACAAATATTATTAATATGTTTGATATGTATAAAAAAAAGTAAACTACTCCCGTCACGCCAAGTGGCGTATAGGGAATATGGTGTTAGTGACCATACATTTTACAGACCTTCAGCACATGATTTTTGGGGTAATGTGGTCGGTATTACGCCTGTGCCGCTTTATATTTGCAGAAAAAAATCCGGTACCCATTGAAGGCTATGTGAACCGGAAGCCGTTGGTTGGAATCGAACCATACCTCTTGTCCTTTGTAGT
This sequence comes from Megaustenia siamemsis, assembly GCA_032433765.1. Lineage (NCBI taxonomy): Eukaryota > Metazoa > Mollusca > Gastropoda > Stylommatophora > Ariophantidae > Megaustenia > Megaustenia siamemsis. Next base: position 77,550,216 of record JAVIAB010000051.1, on the reverse strand, counting down.
CCAGTTCACTAACCACTGAGCTATCGCGGCTCCCGTTTGATATGTATATTTACAATTTTAAAAAAAGGCGTCTCTGGTGGCATATTATCATTTGTTAAATTGTATTTTTCTACACCAGTATCTCAGACAACCGTAAACAAACCGACGGAAAATAACAGAAAACCACCGTCGTAACTTCTTTGTACAATCATGAATTGCCGATACTATGCTATCCATTTTTGACAATCAAAACAAAAAAAAAGAGTTCTTAAATGTTATGCAGCGTCAGTCTTAACATATGGATGTGAATCTTGGACAAGACTAACAACAACAAACACGAATATCACTGGGGTCTGTAGAAATGTGGTTTTAAAGAATAATGTTGAGAATACCACGTACAGCTAAGAAGAGTAATGAAAACGCTCTGAAAGAGGCCAAAGCTAAAAAAAGAGCTAATTTCCAATATTAGGAAGAAACAATCATCATTTTTGGGCCATGTAATGAGAAGAGAACAACTAGAATATATTGTAACAATTGAGAAAATTGAGTGACGAAGAGATAGAGGAAAGCAAAGAGAAAAAATACCAGACAGCTTAAGAGAATGGCTTGGCAGAAGGTCAACAACAGAATTGATAGATACCTGTCGAGATCGAAAATTGTGGAGAGACATGATTACCTACGCCAGCAGGCCCGGTACTTGATGATCTCAAACAGTCCGGATTTCGCTGATTGTTTCTTAAGATTGCTCTCCAACGTAACTAACTTTTTAAACTGGAACCAGGAGGATGTTGCTGAGATAGTTGCTAACTTTTTAAACTGGAACCAGGAGGATGTTGCTGAGATAGTTGCTAACTTTTTTAAACTGGAACCAGGAGGATGTTGCTGAGATAGTTGCTAACTTTTTTAAACTGGAACCAGGAGGATGTTGCTAAGATAGTTGCTAACTTTTTAAACTGGAACCAGGAGGATGTTGATGAGATAGTTGCTAACTTTTTTAAACTGGAACCAGGAGGATGTTGCTAAGATATTTGCTAACTTTTTAAACTGGAACCAGGAGGATGTTGCTGAGATAGTTGCTAACTTTTTAAACTGGAACCAGGAGGATGTTGCTAAGATAGTTGCTAACTTTTTTAAACTGGAACCAGGAGGATGTTGATGAGATAGTTGCTAACTTTTTAAACTGGAACCAGGAGGATGTTGCTAAGATAGTTGCTAACTTTTTAAACTGGAACCAGGAGGATGTTGCTGAGATAGTTGCTAACTTTTTAAACTGGAACCAGGAGGATGTTGCTAAGATAGTTGCTAACTTTTTAAACTGGAACCAGGAGGATGTTGCTGAGATAGTTGCTAACTTTTTAAACTGGAACCAGGAGGATGTTGCTGAGATAATTGCTAACTTTTTAAAACTGGAACCAGGAGGATGTTGCTGAGATAGTTGCTAACTTTTTTAAACTGGAACCAGGAGGATGTTGCTAAGATAGTTGCTAACTTTTTAAACTGGAACCAGGAGGATGTTGCTAAGATAGCTGCTAACTTTTTAAAACTGGAACCAGGAGGATGTTGCTAAGATAGTTGCTAACTTTTTAAAACTGGAACCAGGAGGATGTTGCTAAGATAGTTGCTAACTTTTAAACTGGAACCAGGAGGATGTTGTTAAGATAGTTGCTAACTTTTTAAACTGGAACCAGGAGGATGTTGCTAAGATAGTTGCTAACTTTTTAAACTGTAACCAGGAGGATGTTGCTGAGATAGTTGCTAACTTTCTTTTTCATTCTCACAAAAATTTATTTTTATATCTAAAAGACCAGTTTTTTTTTAAAATGTTATTGTTAATACTCATTCGTTTAGATTATTTTCAAAATAGCGTACACTCATTTTAGATTATTTTTAAATTATTGCCTATTCACTTAGATAATTTTCAAAGTATTGTGCACACATTTAAACTATATTCAAATTATTGCGCACTGATTTTAGATTATCTTCAAATTATTGTGCACCCATTTAAATTATCTTCAAATTATTGCGCACTGATTTTAGATTATCTTCAAATTATTGTGCACCCATTTAAATTATCTTCAAATTATTGCACACTGATTTTAGATTATCTTCAAATTATTGTGCACACATTTAGATTAAGTTTCATTTTTTACAGTCACCTAGGCAAATTACTGGTGTACATTTATTTAGAGTACAATCAAAACTATTATGCAATAAATTTCGTTATTTTCTACATTAATTTAGACTACAGAAACTTTTGCACAGCAAGCTTATGATACGTTCAGTTTTTTATATTAATTTTATCTATTCTACACTCATTTAAACTGTAATGTTTTCTGCACTCATATAATTTGTAGTGTTTTCTGCACTCATATAATTTCTAGTGTTTTCTGCACTCATATAATTTTTTCAAGTGTTTTCTGCACTCATATACTTTTGTGTTTTCTGCACTCATATACTTTTGTGTTTTCTGCACTCAAATACTTTCTAGTGTTTTCTGCACTCATACAATTTCTAGTGTTTCTGCACTCATATAATTTATAGTGTTTTCTGCACTCACTTTATAGAGTTTTCTGCACTCACTTTCTAGTGATTTCTGCACTCACTTTCTAGTGTTTTCTGCACTCAAATACTTTCTATTGTTTTCTGCACTCATATAATTTCTAGTGTTTTCTTCATCCGTTTAAATTGTGTATGTATTATGCACTCACTTATATCGTAATCAAACGATTGTGAGCTAATTTAATCTACATTAAGTTCTACACTATTTGAATTATAATCAAATTATTGGAAACTCCAGAAGCAGCATTATTTCCCTCGCTCATTTGGCTATAATCAAATTATTGTGCAATCATTTGAGTTATGATCTTTCATGCCCGAATTTAGAGTATAATTAAATTAGCGAGCAATCTCTCAAGCTAAAGCTTTTATTGTCATTTTTTAGATTATAATGAAATTATTTTGCAGCTATAAAAAGTTTGCATTTTGTCCTGTTCTCATTCATATCTTGTTCAAATGTACACTTACTAAGCCATGTTCAGTATGTCCCACTGTCATGTATTCGATATTTATAATGAACCTTTGCAACTATATTGGAGAGAAGATTTCTTTTCTTGTTTACTAAAAAGCTAATATCTTATATATAACCTTTAACGCTCTCACACATGATAGAATACCAAATGAAACCATAAAAAATGGTAGGAATAAAACCCTGCCAAGAATATATAGAATAACAACTTAAATGGTTGGGCCACCTGGTCAGAATGAATCCTTACCAATCACCATCAAGGGCGTAATTTTCGAGAATGCATGGAAAAAGACTAAGAGGAAGACCTAAAAGAAGATGGATAGATGCAGTGACAGAGACATGTAACAAACAACAAATGAAAATCACTAATTCAGACAGTTCGAGCAGCTCAAGAACGACAAATGATATAAACTACGACACCTTTTCGGTATCAGTGAGAAAGAGAAAAGAAGAATAATGTTCTCACAAATGGCTGAAAACATTTTTTGATATTATGTTAGTAACTGTCCTGCTCTGATTTGTCGAGCAGCTTCTCTCATTGCTGATCTTGTGAATAAAGGAACGACAGGTCTAAGATTGATCATGACAACTTTATGTCGAGGTGTTTCACCTTTGTTATTGCGTAAGTTTTCTTCTAAGTGCCACTTCATTTTTTGCTACTTTATTATGCCACTTCTTATAATTATATTTCACGGTTAACGATTATCTATGATCTTTTCCGAGTAATTTTTTTTATTAATTGAAAATTAACTCAGAAATGTCTTGTGTCTCTTAATTTTTGTTTATTAGGGGGTGTTCCTCATCTTTTGTTTTACCATTCAATATTTAATAATATATTGTTTATAGAGTTATCATTGTTACACTGTCAGATCATGATCATTTTGTTAGAAAACAGAGACGAGTACTATCCTCCATACTGTTTATAACATTCATGGACTTATATATGCAAGTTAGCCAACCCATCGAAGACAGATGAGATCAACGAGCTTATATTTTCAGACAATCAGGCACTAATACATGGAAAAATAAAAGAACTACAAGGCTTAAATATTCTCAACAGCACAGGCCCAAAATACAGCATGAAAATCAACATCAACAAAACAGAAGTCATGAATATCTCAAAAGAGTGATAGAACATCAACACATCTATAGACGGCAGACAACTAAAACAAGTAGAGGCATTTAAATACCTGGAAGTCTAGTGACAAACGATAATTCACGAACAAGAGAAATAGATTCAAGATGCAACAAAGCTTGTCAAATCATCGGACAACTATCATCACTATTATCCAACAAGGAATTAAATCTAGAGGCAAAACGTGCACTCTACAATACAACCTTCATCCCAAAATGTTGCCACCAATGCCAGTCCTGGGTTCTAGATGCAAGAACAATAAGAAATGTAACCACTACTGAGATGAAATGTGTTAAAAGAATGAAAGGAAACAGCCTAAAAGATAAGATCAGAAATGAAGAATTGAGAAAAAAGTTAGGAATAAACCCCGCCATAGAATATATAAAGAAACAGTAGATAAAATGGTTTCGCCACGTGATAAGGTAGAAAGATCAGAATAAAACACAACGAGCCTTTAATAAACTTTGCGAGAACACCAAACATAAAGGCCCTTCGAAAAATATTAATTGATGCAATATTAGAAACACTAGGCTTCATCAAGGCCAGCTCCTTGTCGTGGGGATGGGGCTTAACAGTCACCAGGGACTGAAAACTAAGACTGGCCAGGCCTTCCTACAACCGAGCAAGACCACAGTCTGCCCTAGCAAGTTCAAGTGCTGAAGTCGGAGGCAACCAGCCAAAAGGCGCACAACAATCAGGATGCCACGCACTCAACGCATATGGAAGTATGTCTATAACCGCAAATCGATATGGCACTCGCCCTGTGATGGGCACTCAGGCAGGTGCAGCGCCGGGCCCTAAGCCTCGAAAGGGCCCAACCTCTATTACTGGATGTCCTTCTCAACCGCTCTGTGGAGTCAGGGGGCGAGAGAATAGAGCTACTGGCCAATCCAAAATAAGACCACTAAAAATAATGCACTGGAATGCTGAAGGCATCAACAGCAAAAGAGATGGGTACAGTAAAAAGATAGAATTAGAAAATATCCTGCATGAAGAACAAATAAGCATATGCTGTTTGCAGGAAACCCATCTAAACAACGACATAGCCTTGAAGATTAGGGGATACCAGTGCTACCGATCTGACAGAATAAATAGACAAAAGGGTGGAATACTGACTCTTGTAAGGAACAACATTAATGCATGTCAGATTGAAGTGTATATGGATGGGGCGGAATATCAAATACTGCACCTCAGGACAGGAAATACAGACTTCCATCTACTTAACTATTACTGTCCGAGTGACCGCCCACTAGCACTAGACACAATTACATTAAAAGAAAGAATAATTGTATGTGGAGACTTTAACAGCCACTCACAGAGCTGGGGCTATGAACATATGGACAAGACAGGTGAAGAGCTTGAAAATTGGCAGGATGACAATGGGCTTATACTATTAAACCAGGCAACAGATCCACCAACATTCTACTCCAGATCATGGCATACCACATCTACACCAGACCTTGCTTTCCATTCACCAGACCTGGATTGGAATATCACACGAATTGTTGGGAAACAACTTGGAGGCAGCGACCACCGACCAGTCTTTTTAGTGGTGCAAAATGAGGCCATCAGGGAGAGCAGCACTCTCTCCAGATGGAATTACAAAAAGGCAGACTGGAAAATGTATCAACACTACACCAGTGTACTGACTAAAGATATAAATACAGATAGAGACATCAACAAAATAGTTGATGAATTCAGTAGACTAATAATACAAGCTGCCAGTGAAACAATACCTAGAGGGGCACGGAAACACTACAAACCATACTGGAGTAGTGAACTAGAAGAACTGCACAATGACATGGAAACATCTCGAAAGCAAGCAGAAAATAACCCTTGCCAAGAACACCACAACAACTACCAGCATGCTAAAGCCAAATTTCAACGGGCTAAACTACAAGCCAGACGGAGAAGCTGGAAAGAGAAAACAGAGTCCTTGAATCTTGAACGAGACACAAGAAAAGTGTGGAAGCTTGTAAAACAGCTGAATGATGAGGGTACAGAAAGGAACACCAAAATTACACTGAAGAAGGATGGAAACATTCTAACAGGTAAACAAGCAGCAAATTACTTTGCAGACTCCTTTGCAAATGACAATAATATTGAAATTAGCCTAGAAAAACGACAAGAGATCCGTTTAAAACAACAAAATGCAAGACAAGAAGAGACCACACATGAAGTAATGGAAACACCCATTACACAAAGAGAGCTAGAGCTGGCAATATCCAAATTAAAAATGAAAAAGTCACCAGGCAATGATGGAGTGTCCAATGAAATGATTAAGAACTTGGGAACTGCAGCTAAAGCAAAACTACTGCAGATCTACAACATTTGCTGGATCACAGGTAGAGTGCCACAGGCATGGAGAGAAGCAATTATGATACCATTACTAAAGCCAGGAAAAGATGGTTCAATGACATCCAGCTATAGACCAATCAGCCTTACAAGCTGTTTGTGTAAAACAATGGAACGTATAATCAATCTCAGACTGCAGTGGTACCTGGAAAGTGAAAATCTCCTTGTCCCACAACAAGCAGGCTTTAGACAGTGTTACTCTACCGAAGATCAAGCAACCTATCTTTCCCAGGAAATTGAAGATGCGTTTCAAGAAAAGAAACTGGTACTAGCAGCATGGATAGACCTAAAGAAAGCATTTGATAAGGTATGGAAGGAAGGGCTTTTGAAGAAACTGAGAAATTATGGAGTAAATGGCAGGATGTACAAATGGGTCAAAGCATATCTGCATAACAGGAGAGCCAGAGTGCAACTGGATGGTCTTAAGAGTAAGAAGGTCTTATTGCGCCAGGGCGTTCCACAAGGAGGGGTACTATCTCCAACACTTTTTCTGATCTACATCAATGACCTAGTTACTGAACTACCACATGGCATCAAAGTGGCAATGTATGCAGATGACTTGGTAATGTGGTGCACAGAGGAGTATGCAACAGTGGCCTCCAAATTGCTACAAAGAGCTATGAATGCACTGAATTCATGGACAAATAGATGGTGTATCAGCATCAATACAGACAAATGCAGTACTACACTTTTCACACTCTCCCCAAAACAAAAAGCAGAAGCCATCTACATAAACAATGAGCCTGTGAAAGAAGACATACAAGCTACATATCTCGGAGTTACATTTGATAACAAACTATCTTGGAAACAGCAGATAGATAAGGCAACCCAAAAAGCAAGGAGGAAATTGGCTATTCTAAGAAAGTTGTGTGGAACCACATGGGGTGCGAGTGGGAAAATACTCAGTAAAGTTTACCAACAGTGTATACGCCCACATTTAGAATATGGATCATCCGCATGGTGCTCAGCATCAAACACCACATTGCAAGAACTGGATAAAGTACAAAACCAGGCACTTAGGGTCATCACAGGAGCAATGAAATCAACACCAATATTGGAGATGGAGAAATTGTGGAGGATACCAGCACTGAGAGAACGGAGAGACACAAAGGTGCTGATACAGGCAGAAAAATGTGTATGCATGCCGAGACATCCAATGAAGGACAGATTCCAAAATCTTGCATTGGGACGACTTAAGAGAAGCAGCTTTATCCACCAAGCCAAGCGTATTAGTAGACAAACACCAGACATGCCAAGAGTTGTTAAACCCCTTCTGCCCATACCAGAACAGACTCCCTGGACAGATGAATCAGGATTATCAGTTCAAATACGGACAGAAGTGAAAGGAATAGTTGACAAAGAGGAACAAAATAGTCTACAGCGAAAAACAATAGCTCTCAGTTTCCTGGATGAAGAATACCCACAAGACCTATGGATTCGTGTGTACACAGATGGATCAGCACAGAATGCAGTAAAGAATGGGGGAGCAGGTGCATATATAGAGTACCCAAATAACACTAGGGATATGAATAAAATAGCAACAGGGAAATATTGTCACAATTATGATGCGGAAATACAAGCAATAAAGTTGGCAATAGAAAAACTGCTGAACAGTAATCTTAGCCCACAGCCTGTAGTGTTTTTGACAGATGCAAGATCAGTACTCCAGGCACTACAATCCAGAAAATTACCACATCTACAGACCTTATTGACTGAACTCTGCAAGCACCACAGGGTTGCCCTGCAGTGGATCCCGTCTCACTGTGGAATACCAGGAAATGAGAAAGCAGATCAGTTGGCAAAGGAAGGTTCAACAGGCACACAACTAGATACACCAGTTACATACCATCATAAGAAACAGATAATCAAATCAATCAGAGGACCACAAGCCCCAAATCAGGATGCCTTTCATAATATGAATAGATATGAACAAGTTATCATTATACGCCTAAGAACAGGACACAATCGACTCCATAGTCACATGTATACAAAATTCAAGATCGGCACATCAACTACTTGTACATGTGGACAGGCACCCCAGACTGCTGAACACATACTTCAAGACTGCACTGAATATAGTAGACTGAGGAAAATCCATTGGCCCATAGATACAACACTACAGACAAAACTATATGGGCCACTGCAAGAATTACAAAAGACAGTAAAATTTATACAGGAAACGACATTGCAGATATAGACAATACTTCAGGCGAACGAAAGATAGATAGATAGAAACACTAGGAAACATAACAGCAGCACAGGCAAACAGAAGAGCAAAAGACCGCAAATTATACCCCCCCCCTCGTCGGTGAAAGGCAAATGAGGAAATAAAGAAGAAGGCAAAAAGTACACATATTGATGACTTCTGTTATATATATATATAATAATAATAATCCTCTTTCTTTTCAAGTACATACAATCTTGACCCTGTATTTCTTGATTGTCCGGCTTGACTCCTCATCAACTCCTGTATCTCTCCAGTAGACAATCACAAGGAAACTAAAACATCTCTTCATCATTTACAACATCGCAAGCGTAGGTGTTTGGAAACAAACATCCGAGTTCTATCTTTTAAGCGGACCCTCTGTTGTAATCAGGGCAACAAAATGACAACAAATACATGAAGATTTGAGACGAAACAAAATCATGCTGGAAGAATTAGTTGTGGACTTTATGATACATAATCTGCATCTGACAGAGTTATTGTTTCCACGAATCTTAGATAGTATCCCAATGTTAGATAGTGTAACACGTTCTATATGATAGGAAGTATGGTTATAAATTAAAAGAAAACAAGACGTTATCTACGTCTCTAGGCATGCGGGAATACGGGTAAATGAAAGAGCGGACAGGTTAGCTAGCTGCGCTGTCGTTGATGACGGTCAGCAATGGATCACCGACTTCATCGGTGCCCTCCGAGATGTGGAAGGGAACAGCACTTCGACAACCATGAGTCCACGTCACTCCTTCGGATGAACGAGATGGGAGTTAAGACGGGAACAGCCAGAAACGAGAAACATAATGGACGTTTAAGAAGACTTATCAACCAACATAGAACTGGACTCGTCAGTCTCTGGACACTGCAAGACTTTCTGAGGAGGGAATCTGACCATCTATGGACTCGTTCGGAGTATAGTGATGATGACCCGAAAATAACTCAATAGCGGTCTTTGTGATCAGAAAGTGCTATCTTCAGGAAAAAAATACAGTACACACAAGCAACTATAAATATTGTTTAAAATCTACTTATCTGAATTCTTCCCTGTGTAGGTTATTCAAGGAATGAGACAAAGAAGGAGCCGAGAAAACCAGTCTCGATGGTTAAAAAAATAAACAGTGTCTAAATTGTACCCAACGCCTATCACAAAATAAAGTATGGGCACAAGATGTGATCCAGGTGAAGGAATTGTCCTCGGTATAAGGAGACTGAATATAAGGAAACTCTGAGTGTAAGGAAAACCTTCTGTAAATAGACTATTTTGTAAGGAGATTCTCAGTATAAGGAGGCTCTCAGTATAAGGAGAATCTTGTGTAAGGAGACTCTCAGTGAAAGGAGACCCTTGAGTAAGGAGACTCTCAGTAAAAGGAGACCCTTGAGTAAGGAGACTCTCAGTAAAAGGAGACTCTTGTGAAAGGAGACTTTCAGTTTAAGGAGACCCTTGAGTAAGGAGACTCTCAGTAAAAGGAGACCCTTGTGTAAGGAGATTCTCAGTATAAGGAGACCCTTGTGTAAGGAGACTCTCAGTATAAGGATACCCTTGAGTAAGGAGGCTCTCAGTATAAGGAGACCCTTGTGTAAGGAGACTCTCAGTAAAAGGAGACCCTTGTGTGAGGAGACTCTCAGTAAAAGGATACCCTTCACTAAGGAGACTCTCAGTAAAAGGAGACCCTTGTGTAAGGAGACTCTCAGTAAAAGGATACCCTTGTGTCAGGAGACTCTCAGTATAAGGAGACCCTTGTGTAAGGAGACTCAGTAAAAGGATGCCCTTGTGTAAGGAGACTCTCAGTATAAGGAGACCCTTGTGTAAGGAGACCCTTGTGTAAGGAGACTCTCTGTATAAGGAGACTCTCAGTATAAGGATACCCTTGAGTAAGGAGACTCTCAGTATAAGGAGACCCTTGTGTAAGGAGACTCTCAGTAAAAGGAGACCCTTGTGTAAGGAGACTCTCAGTAAAAGGAGACCCTTGTGTAAGGAGACTCTCAGTAAAAGGATACCCTTGACTAAGGAGACTCTCAGTAAAAGGAGACCCTTGTGTAAGGAGACTATCAGTAAAAGGATACCCTTGTGTCAGGAGACTCTCAGTATAAGGAGACCCTTGTGTAAGGAGACTCTCAGTAAAAGGATGCCCTTGTGTAAGGAGACTCTCAGTATAAGGAGACCCTTATGTAAGGAGACCCTTGTGTAAGGAGACTCTCAGTACAAGGAGACCCTTGTGTAAGGAGACTCTCAGTATAAGGATACCCTTGTGTAAGGAGACTCTCAGTAAAAGGATACCCTTGTGTAAGGAGACCTCAGTATAAGGATACCCTTGTGTAAGGAGACTCTCAGTATAAGGAGACTCTTGTGTAAGGAGACTCTCAGTATAAGGAGACCCTTGTGTAACCCTTTTGGGCTAAGATATCCGATTTCTGCACAACGTTTTGGGGATGCCGTATTGTCTTTTTCGGTTATCCCCACTCGCTAGGTCTGAAAGTTAGTCTATTTCCTTGTTACCCCCATTGGAAATGAGAGTAAGGTCTTGATAAATTAATTTCATCGATATATACAGTCAGCTATGAGTCCCTGACTGCTTTCATTCCAGGTGCTGTTGGCACCACGTTTTACGTGAGTTAAGTTCGATATGATTATTCCAATAAATAATGTCTCACCAGACGATAATATATGCAAACGCATTAAAGGCTAAAAAGATAATGACTCCTTTTCAGGAAACCATTAAATATGAGGGGAGGTCAAAAAGTAATGCACACCAATTTTTTCTCGGCTAATAATAAAGATAGGAATATTAAATTTTGCACACTTGGAATATGACATGTTCCAATTATGTGTACCAAATTGCACAGCATTCTGATAAATATTACGCAATCTATGAACCGTTAAAATGGAGCTTGTCAACAATCTCCGTTACAAACAGCGAATTGTCATAGAATTTCTGGTTGCGGAAAAAGAAACTGTGGCAAACATTCATAAACGACTGTGTTCAGTGTACAAATGTTCTGCAGTCGATAGGAGCACAGTTAGTCGCTGGGTTCAGAGAATTAAAGCTGCAGAAAGTGTACGAGTGGAGCTGCATGATTTACCGCGTTCTGGACGTGTTGCCTCGGCTACCAGCACAGACATGTTAAACCGGGCTGATGCCATTATTCGTAAGGATAGGCGTATCACTAGTCAGCAATTGGCATTGCAGCTTACAGTCAGCAAGGGAAGTGCAATCGCAATTTTTAAAACTCTCGGATATTCAAAGATTTGCGCTCGATGGGTTCCTCGGTGCCTAACAAATGATCACAGAGTTCAAAGGAAAACATTCTGTTCTAAATTGTTGGTGCGTTTCGGTGTTGAAGGAGAAATGTTTTTGTCAAAAATTGTTACCGGTGACGAAACGTGGGCACATCATTATGAGCGTGAAACAAAAATGCAGTCAATGGAATGGCATCATCCGCAGTCACCAAAAAGAAAAAAATTCAAAACATCTCCATCAGCCGGAAAGGTGATGATCACTGTCTTCTGGGACATTGATGGTGTGATTCTTGTTGATGTAATGACAAGAGGTGAGACAATCAACTCGACAGCTTACATCAATACACTGACAAAACTCAAAAATCGGTTCCACAGAGTTCGGCCTAATAAGCCATCTGCAGATTTGTTGCTTCAACATGACAATGCACGCCCTCACACAAGTCTGGTAACACGGGAAGCAATCAACAAATTTGGTTGGACTGTACTGCCCCATCCTCCTTACAGCCCTGATCTGGCTCCCTCAGATTTCCATCTGTTTGGACCACTCAAAAAATTCCTGCGTGGGACACACTTTGACAATGATGAGGATGTGATCCGTGCAGTTAAAAAATGGCTACGCGAGCAGGACAAAACTTGGTACAAACGAGGCATTCATGACCTAGTTTCGCGTTGGCGTAAGGCAATACGCTTGGACGGAGATTATGTTGAAAAATAGGTAGTGTAAAGGGGATGTTCAGCTACAATCTGTGAAAATTTCACACATTTTGCCCGAATAGTTTCCGAGAAAAAAATTGGTGTGCATTACTTTTTGACCTCCCTACTATTATATTAAAAATTAAATTAAATATTGAACACATAAATAATTAAATATCACAGTTGAGGGAATACATTTGGAGAAAGTCCAGAGCTACAACTACCTGGGACATACTATAGTTCCAATGATGGGAAATGTAAAATTGAAATAAACAAAATAATAGGTATGGCAAAAAGTAAGTTTAATGCCATGAAAAATATACTAACAACAAAACAAATATCACCAGGGCTGAAACTAAGAATGGCAAAATGTTACATCTTCTCAATATTCCTGTATGGTGCAGAAACATGGACATTAGACAAGAAAACAGAACAGAAAATTGAAGCCTTTGAAATGTGGATTTATAGAAGAATAGGTAGAATTGGATGGAAACAAAAGATAACAAACGATGAAGTTTTAAAACAACTGAAAATAAACAGAAAACTACTAAATACAATTAAGACAAGACAAATGACATTTTTGGGGCATGTTAAAAGATACAACAGCCTACTAAAAATAATATTGGAAGGAAAAACACAAGATAAAAGAGGCAGAGGCAGACCAAGACTAACATGGACGAGTAACATCAAAAGATGGACAAGTCAATCTATGACAGCCTGCACCATCAAAGCAAGAAACAGAGTAGAATGGCGATCCATGGTAGCCAACCTTCGTTGCGGAGAAGGCACTCGATGATGATGAAATAACACAGACGATTGGAAAATTTATTGAACGCATAAACTACACATCATTATCATGTGGCATACCGGTTGGCGTAGGCGATCATGTCCTTCCACAATCTTCTATCCACTGTCATCGTATCAGTTCTGTTGACATTATCCATGCCATGACATCAAAGCTATCTAGTATTTTCTCTTTTTGTCGTCCGCGATTATTTATTATTATTAGACATTTATTAAACACATAAACAACACATATAACAGGAACATTTATTGAACACATAAACAACACAGACGAATGGAATATTTATTAACCACACAAACAATAAAGCCGATCATCATCACTATGTGCCATACCAGTTGGCGTAGGCTATCATGTCCTTCCGCTATTTTCTATATACAGTGTATTGTATCAGATCCATTGTTGACAACACAGACGATCGGAACTTTTATTGAACACATAAACAACACGGGCAATAGCAACATTTATTGAACACACAAATAGCACAGCCAATAAGACCATTTATTGAACACATAAACAACACGTGCAATAGCAACATTTATTGAACACATAAACAACACAGCCAATAAGACCATTTATTAAACACATAAACAACACAGAAATAGGAACATTTATTGAGCGCATAAACAACACGGGCAATAGCAACATTTATTGAACACATAAACAACACAATAATATTGTTACAAACAATAATATAACAATGGTTATGATCACACTAAGACAGCCAAAAATAAAGAGAATATACGAAAACAAACAAAAGAAGCGAAAAAAACAGACAATAAAAATAAAACAATTAAACGAGCAAGAAACAAGGAAAACCCTAGAAGAAAAACTAAGAGAGGAATTCAAGAAACTCCCCAACGAAGTAGGCACAGTAGAAGAAGAGTGGAAACAATTTAAGGAAACAGTAACTAACATCTCTAAAACAGTTTGTGGAACGAAGCTAAGAACAAGAGAAGGGAAAAAGAGCACCCCGTGGTGGAACGAAACAATCAGAGAAGCAATTAAAGAAAAGAAGAAACTGTTTAAAAATTGGAGGGAGAACAAGAACCAAGAAAAATATGAAAGATATGCCTTAGTTCGAAAAAGAGTTAAAATGCTGATCAAAGAAGCTAAGCAAAGGAATTGGACAGAATTCGGACAAAACATGAGCAGAGACTTCAAGACAGCCACAAGAGATTTCTACAAAGCAGTAAAAGCCACAAGAGCGAGAAAAGAAAACCATGATCCTACTGAGCTGATAAATGACAAAGACGGACAACCAATATCAAACAACCAATGTATGCAACAGAGATGGAAAGAATATTTTGAAGACCTGTTAAACATACCAACTACCAACAAGACAACAAAAACCACGCTAGAACTCACAAATACTGAACCCAACATCATGAAAGAGGAAATAGAAGAAGTAATCAAATATGCACCAAGAAACAAAGCACCAGGGATATATAACATTCCAATAGAAATAATAGCAGCAGCGGGAGAAACAGGAACGCAATGGCTGCACAGAATATTTAATGCAGCATGGCACCAACAACAAGCCCCAGAAGACTGGCAACAGGCAATCATCATACCAATATGGAAAAAGAAAGGTAGCAAAAGAGACTGCAATCAATATAGAGGTATATCTCTGCTCAGCCATGTAGGAAAGCTATACGCCAAAATCTTGGAAAAAAGACTGAGACCAATAATAGAACTACAGTTAAGCGATTCTCAAATGGGGTTCCGAAAAAACAGAGGATGTACCGACGCACTATTCACACTAAAACAGCTTGCAGAAAAAACGACAGAACACAATCAAAACTTATACATAGCCTTCATTGACCAGGAAAAACCATTCGACAGAGTGAACAGAGAACAACTGTGGGAGATACTAACAGCATACGGAGTAAGCCAACATCTAACCAACATTATTAAAAGTCTCTACGCCAACAGCAGCTGCAGGGTCAGAACAGCAACAGGCTACACAGACCACTTCGAAGTTAGATCAGGTGTAAGACAGGGGTGCGTACTATCCCCCCTACTGTTTATTACATACATGGACCATATAAGCAAGCTAGCCAACCCATCAGAGACAGAGGAGATCAACGAACTTCTATTTGCAGACGACCAGGCACTAATACATGAAACAATAGAAGACCTACAAGAACACTTAAACAAACTCAACATCTTAGGAACAAAATACAACATGAAAATCAACATCAACAAAACAGAAGTCATGAATGTCGCCAAAAATAAACAGAACATCAACATAACTATAGAAGGCAGACAACTAAAACAAGTAGAGGAATTCAAATATCTAGGAAGTCTAATGACAAACGATAATTCCCAAACAGCAGAGATAGAATCAAGATGCATCAAAGCTTGTCAAATCATCGGACAGTTATCACCACTATTTTCCAACAAGGAAATAACTCTGGAGGCAAAACGAGCACTATACAATACAATCTTCATCCCAACGTTGTGCTACCAATGCCAGACCTGGACCCTAGATGCAAGAACAACAAGAAAAAACCTCTACAGAGATGAAATGTGTTAGACGAATGACAGGAAACAGTCTGAGAGATAAGATCAGAAATGAAGAACTGAGAAAAAAGCTAGGAATAGCCCCAGCCATAGAATATATAAGGAAACAACAGATAAAATGGTTCGGCCACGTGACAAGGCAGAAAGAACAAAACACAACACAACGAGCCTTCAACATACGTTGTGAGAACAACAGACCCAAGGGTCGACCACGAAAAAGATGGATCGATGGCATATTAGAAGCACTAGGAAACATAACAGCAGCAGAGGCGAACAGAAGAGCAAAAGACCGCAAATTATATCTCCCCTCGACGCTGAAAGGCAGATGAGGAAGGAAAGAGGAAGAAGAAGAAGAAGATAAACAACACAGCCAATAAGACCATTTATTAAACACATAAACAACACGGAAATAGGAACATTTATTGAGCGCATAAACAACACGGACAATAGAAACATTTATTGAACACATAAACAACAAAGACGATGTGAAAATTTTATTTCATTAAGAAAACCAAAAATGTCTACGAAAATAATGTCCATGTACTCTAAAGTAATAATCATTTTACGTATAAAAGTATCATTGTAGGATTGTATCGTCCAACATGATAGACTAATCTAAGTTATTATGATACAAATGTGATATCAAGACAATCTAAAACAGTTGTTTACGTACAAACACTAGGATGTGAAAATACAGTAATGATTTCAGTGATACATTTAAAGAAAAAAATGAATATAATTGGGGCGTATAGATGAAAGTGGCCTTAAACTAAAGATGGTTTTTTAACAATTTTCTTATGAGATGGAAAAAGATGAAATATTTGTGCAGACAATTTATGGCAAATGATAATTAATTTTAATGAAATAAATTTATGAGAAAAGTTTGGAGGTTCGTTTGAGTAAGATAAATTTCATGAAAAAAATAATGTATTTGTGTAACATTATTTGATGGTAATAGAATGATTCCAAATTGATGCAAAAATGCACTGTATACTAAAATAATCCTCCACAAATGAAGGATGCCAATTTTAATGTTAAAAATGTGCAGAATATTTCAAATTGACAGAGCGACAAAAGTATGAAATATCAAAGAAAATATAAAACAGTTGAGTGAAATTGGAGGTGAAATATATCAAATAAAACAGCGTTTGAAAACAGTTTGGACATATATTGTTTTTTTTGGTTTTTTTCTTTAAAATAACAAGCAGCCTTTTGGAGAAAGCGATTAATATTTAAAACGGCGTTATAAATACACCACTATTGACACGACATTGTTTTAATTTACCTTTAAACATATCGTTGAAACAAAAATAATAAAACACACAAGCAGATAAAAGCTCTAAGACAAACTGCCTTTTTAAAAGCGAAAAAAGACCTTCTGTACATGTAGCGTTTGTTAACCAAATAGACAGAGCATCATTGGGGAAAAATACAACGGTTCAGAAAAAAAAAAACATTAATAATACCTAAAACATAATAGTTTTTTTTAAAAAGACATTGCCGCATTTAAGATATACATAGTTGCGCATTAAAACAGACAAGAACGTTTTTTTTTCACAGTTTAAAAGCAGAGATAAAAACGTCTTACAAAAAAAAAAAAAGCAAAAATATTAACTATGTATTAAAAGAACCTGAGAAACAGCTCTTAATAAAATGTGCACTTAACAGTGTCAACAATAAACAAAGCAAACACGGCAGCGATATTAAGTTATCATTACTACACTTATCACCACACGAAATTTGACAATAGTGATTGTGTATTGAGGGCAGTCAACTTTCAATTAGAATGTCATGTTGTAATACATACCAAGTTCTGTTATGTCTTACCTATGGCAGTAGTAGAATTGTATATTAGTCACAAGTCAAATAGCGGGTGTATCATTCGCTACCAAAAGATTTCTTCAATAATCGTTATCATGTTTTCACACACGGTGGTTTTACTTTCAGCGTACAACGTGATGTCGTCATATTTCTGACAAGGATGAAGTACGTTCGCTTCTATTTCTTTGCAATATCCTCGTTAGTTATACAACCATTAAATAAATGCCGATTGAAACACCTTAAATGTCTGCTGCAATGAATTATTGTAACAGAAATAGAATGAAAATGGTGGTGGGAGTGGGGAAAAGGTGGGGTTTCTTTAGAAAGTAGGTATAGGTTTGTGATCTTTTGTGTATTATTTAGAATTCATTGCTTTATTTCAGGCATGTTGTTATATTATTAAGATGTTAAAATAAAAATTAGTTATTTTCGCCGTGGATTATGGCAAACACCAAGAGCAAGTCTTAACATATAGATGTGAATCGTGAACAATAGGATAATAGATAAGAAAATCACTGGAGGCTGTAGAAATGTGGTTTTACAGAAGTATGTTGTAACAATATATAACTATATATATATATATATTTATATATATATATTATTGTATATATATATATATATATATATGTATGTATATATATATATATATATATATATATATATATATATATATATATATATATATATATATAATGAAAACGTTCTGAAAGCGGCCAAAGCAAAAAGACAGCTAATTTCCAAAATTAGGAAGAAACAATCATCATTTTCTGACCATGCAATGAGAAGGGAACAGATGGAAAATACCGTGACAACTGGGAGAGTTGAGAGACGAAGAGACAGAGGGAAGCAAAGAAAAAAGATACCAGACAGCTTAAGAGAATGGCGTGGCAGAAGGTCAACAACAGAAATGATAATTAACTGTCGAGATAAAAAGGTGTGGAGAGACATGATCACCTACGCCAACAAGCATTGTGCTTGATGATGATCATGATCATGGGAAACACGGTGGCAATATTCTTAAAAAAACTAACGCCACAACTACGAGGCGTAGTGAACAGCACAACCTCAGGCTGCACTGCTCTGGTACTAACTCAGGGATTGTCATCTCATGGAGCCGTTCGTTCAGAAAACGCCCGTTGTAACAATGGAATTGTTTAAACAAAATAGGGCTTCATTTCTGTTTGCTTCTTTGCATTATGTAATATAAACATGACAAGCAAAAAATATGGACTAGATATGAATATCAAAAAGAATAAAATTATAATCATAAACAAAGGAAATACTCAAAACCCGCAAGTGGATATCAAAATTGAAGGAATAGACCTGGAGACAGTTCATAGCTACAACCATCTTGGACATACTATAACCAGTGATGGAAAATGTACAACTTAAATAAACAAAAGAATATGAATGGCAACAAGTAATCTTAATGTCACGAAGAACATACTAACATCAAAACAAATAACACCAGGGCTAAAACTAAGAATAGCAAAATGTTCCAAAGAGAACGGAACAGAGAATTGAAGCCTTTGAAATGTGGATATATAGAAGAATAGGTAGAATTGGATGGAAGGAAAAGAAAACAAACCATGAAGTATTAAAACAACTAAAAATTAAAAGAGAACTACTAAACACAATTCAAACAAGACAAATGCTATTTTTGATCCATGTTAAAAGACACAACAGCCTACTAAAAGTAATCCTGGAGGGGAAAATACAAGGTTAAAGAGGCAGAGGCAGACCAAGACTAACATGGACGAGTAACATCAAAAGATGGACAAACCAGCCTATGACAACCTGCACCATCAAAGCAAGAGACAGAGCAGAATGGCGTTCCATGGTAGCCAACCTTCGTTGCGGAGATGGCACTCGATGATGATGAATATTATCATATTTTTGCAATATATGTGCAGGTTCACATATACTATATAATAGAATGACTCAAATAACGAAGAAAAATATTAATTTAACGACTTTACTTGTGTGCTATACAAACATAATATTTTCTTTTTTAAAATAAATTCATCCTTTACTATTTCAATGTACAATCTATGATTGCACTGAAACGTAACTGTTTGTATGGTTCCTTTCTTATAATTGTAGCCTTTCTGGCATTGCAAATTATCAGCATCATCATGTGATATACCGGTTGACATAGGCGATAATGTCCTTCCACAATCATCTATACACAGTGCATCGTATCAGTTCTGTCGTTGACTGTTTTCCATGCCATGACACCAAGCTATCCAGCATTTTCTCTCTTTGTTGTCCGCGATCTCTCTTTCCTTGTATTTTGCCAGTTGTAACCAGGTATTCCAACTTTCCTATTCTCATGATGTGCCCGAAAAATGTTGATCGTTTCTTTCGGATGTTTTTTTTAAGGAATCCTCTTTTTGTGTTGGCCTCATTGAGAATTTCTTCATTGGTTTTTTAGCTGTGCAGGGAACTTTCAAAATTTTTCTGAGAAATCCCATCTCTGTGGCCTCTAATCGTCATTTCATTAGTTTTGTAAATTATACAAGACTGATATTTTATATGATTTATATGATTATATAAGGTGTCATTTTGGCATCAGTTCTTGTCTGTGTGTTTGTTTACACTTCATTCGTTAAAACATTGTTTTTGTCAATATTTGGTTTTGTTTCCTTAGAATGTGAGAAATTCGCTTAAAATATACAGTAAACGAGCCTCGATAGCTCAATGGTTAGTGAACTGGACTACAATGGACAAGGGGTAGGGTTCGATCCCAACCGACGGCTTCCGGTTTCACCCAGCCTTAAATGTGTACCGGATTTTTTTCTTGGTTAGGAAAGCAGCACGGGCGTAATATCAACCACATTACCCCAAAAAATCATGTGCTGAAGGTCTGTAAAATTTATGGTTACTAACACAATATTCCCTATACGCCACTTGGCGTGACGGGGGGCTCTTTACATTACTTTACTTTACAACAGCAAACTATAGCTCGTTTCAAAACATTTGCCCAACTTCAAAACGCTATTACTCTCTAACCGTTTGTTAAATACTTTTGAAATTTTCCAAATGTTATTAGAATGCAAAAGACCCTTTAAATGTATATTTAACAAATATCTTGCAGCTGCAGTTTTCTTAAAGCGGCGATATTTCTTTGATGTTTGTCAAAATTGTAAATTGTGAAGCCCTAAAGAATAGAAATTACCGTAGTTGCTGGTCTACGATTAATTTTCACTAGGTAAAGGCGTGGCCGTAATGGGGAAATAACTGGATAAAACAAAACACCAGGAGAATTATTGTCTGCTCAGTTCGAGGACGGACGATAATAATATCAAGGTATACCTGTATGTCCAATTTTCATAGTTGTGTGGTCCTGAAAAGGACCGTTTGTTGAAATAATTTAAGGTAATATAGGGGCCAACATTGTGGGGGCTATATACTTTCATTCTGAATCAGACGAGTCTAAAAGATTAATAACTGTTTGGGGTTGAACATTCCACAAACCATCATTTTTCCAATATTCCTCTTCCTGTTTTAAGACGTGGTCTTCACATTTAGCCCAATAATCTTTGTCTATATTTAATAAAGCGAGATTAGCAAGAGTCTTTACATCGCATATTTTGAATGTTGTATTTTCATCTGTCACTTGTCCTTTTAATTTTGCCCAGATTAGTTCTATTGGATTTAAATGAGCATGGTAAGGTGGCAGCCTCAAACTTATATGACCGTGCTCTTGGATAATCTTATCTATTTGAAAAATCTTTGTCCTCTGTTTTTGCTTTACTAGAGATAGTAATTCAGGTTTTAAGTACATGTTATTAAATTGTATGTGCTCCTTTGTGAGCCATATCTTAATAGCATCTTTTGTACTGGATGACGTCGGGACTTTATCTTCAAGTGCAACAATGTTGTGGTACGCTGCATTGTCCATTATTAGGCAAGATGGTCGATCTAGTGATGGGAGAACAGAATTTTCAATCCAATGTCTAAATATGTGACCATTCATCTCAGAGTGATAATCCCGATTGTCTATGGATTTTGAAAGAAAAATGAGCTCTGCATTCTGTATTAGTCCATGTTGTCGACTACCTGCATGAGCAATTATCAAGCGCTGTCCTTTGCTGCTAGGTATTAATCTCTTAATCTTTCCATCTGATGACAGCCATTCCCTTTGGTTAGTGTGGTGAGCATTGATCCATGTTTCATCCAAGTACACAATATCATAACCTTGCTTGCGCACCTCTTTTACTTCACGTAAGTACTTGCTTCTCATGACTACTATATGTGGCTTCTCACAGATGATGTTTCGTCCATTGGAATACTTTCTGAATGTAAAGTCTGCAGCTCTCACATTCCTCCATAATGTAGACTTTGATATTTCAATACTGTTGTTCTTTTTCAGCGATACTTTTAATTTTCTTATTGTAACAGTTTCATTCATACCCAACATTTTGCGAATTTCACTTCTAATAAGTTCACTGTCGAAATTATCCAACATTTTTGCTCTTCCTTGTGATTTTGTATATTTGGAACATTGACGGTCACGTGCTTGAATCCAGCGATTAAATGACCGTTTAGATAAATCCAAAATGTGTCTTGTCCTATTCTCTGGGTTTTCTAAAGAATGAAATAATCTTCCTCGTTTAGCCTCTTTGCAAAAATAGTCATACATTTTTATTGCGATGTTTTGTAAACTGCAGAATTTCATTTTAAGACTCATGATAAATGTTATTGTTCCACGTTACGCCGCTGAATTAACGGAAATGGAACACACAATGTCTCGTGTCTACTACAAGTGTCTAATTGTGTCAGATTACTCACGCGGAAAGCGTGCAAAATCGTAAATTGGACCGTGTTTGGATTTGTAATCGCTATTTTTAACTTAAATACTGTAAACACTAAGTTTTGACTACATCAATGGGTCGTTATAAATTTATATAAATCAAATAAGCAATAATAATAACCAAATGTTGGTTTTTAATTAAATTAATTCCCTGTTGGGTTCTAATCATTATAACTATACATGCAAATTTTGAAAAAATTACAAAAAGCGGTTTAAAAGATATTGATTTTTAAAGTTGGGCACGACTTATGAAACAAGCTATAGTAACAGTGCGTTAGCTAACACTTGCATGAAATTAAAAGTCGGCTTGTAAAACACATCAATATTACCACAAAGTTGAAGGACAAAGAACAGAATATAAAAAAATATATCATGACGTCAGTTATCCTATTTTTGAGGGAAGGCTAACTCAGGGTTAGGTAATAATGTTTTTGCTACTATCATTCTTCTTCTACTTTTCCTCATCTACTTCTTCACATTTTTATTAAGTGGGCGTGAAGTAATGCTCTTTTGTCGTTTGTTTAAGGCAAGTCTCGATAATCACATCAATCGTATTACAACCAGGCACATCCGTTTTCAGCATGAGTCGATTTTTTAAAAATGTTTAATACTTTCGTCCAGACAGCGGCTATATTTAGCCTACTTTTTTCGAGTTTTAGCTGCCAAAGAGTTGTTTTTTTTGTTGTGTAGAATGCACACGCGGCCCCTTGTTTTGTTGTTGTTGTTGTTGTTGTGTAGAATGTACACGAAGTCACTTGTTTTATTTTTTGTTGCTGTGTAGAATGTACACGAAGCCACATGTTTTTTGTTGTTGTGTAGAATGTACACGAAGCCACATGTTTTTTTCAGTTGTGTAGAATGCACACGAGGTCACTTGTTTTTTTTTTCAGTTGTGTAGAATGTACACGAAGCCACTTGTTTTTTCAGCTGTGTAGAATGTACACAAATCCACTTGTTTATTCAGTTGTGTAGAATGCAGAAGCCACTTGTCTTTTTGTTGTTGTTGTTGTGTAGAATGTACACGAGACCACTTGTTTATTCAGTTGTGTAGAATGCAGAAGCCACTTGTTTTTTTGTTGTTGTTTTTGTGTAGAATGTACACGAGGCCACTTGTTTTTTCAGTTGTGTAGAATGTACAAGAGGCCACTTGTTTTTTCAATTGTGTAGAATGCACACGAGGCCACTTTTTATTCAGTTGTGTAGAATGCACACGAAGCCACTTGTTTTTTTCAGTTGTGTAGAATGCACACGAAGCCACTTGTTTTTTTCAGTTGTGTAGAATGCACACGAAGCCACTTGTTTTTTTCAGTTGTGTAGAATGCACACGAAGCCACTTGTTTTTTCAGTTGTGTAGAATGCACACGAAGCCACTTGTTTTTTCAGTTGTGTAGAATGCACACGAAGCCACTTATTTTTTTCAGTTGTGTAGAATGCACACGAAGCCACTTATTTTTTTCAGTTGTGTAGAATGCACACGAAGCCACTTATTTTTTTCAGTTGTGTAGAATGCACACGAAGCCACTTGTTTTTCGCCATTAACCAAGAAGGTTAGACAGCTGATCTCACAACCCATAAACCTGAAAAAAATAAAGCTACGAAAAAACCACGAACTTCATGAGAAAAATTCCCACCGACTGTGGCGGGATTCTAACTTAGGACCTCCTTGTCTAAAGGCTGCTTTTGTAACTTCTATACCGCACAGCCTTTCTCCCCAAACCCATGGTTTTATACTAAAACACAGCTTCATAAAGTATAGGAGCTGTGATAGTTCAGTGGTTAGTGATGGGCTACAAAGGTCAAGAGGTCGAATTCGATAATAACCGACGGCTTCCGGGCTAACCCAGCCTTGAATGGGTACCAGATTTTTTGGAAAAGTAAAGCGGCACGGGCGTAATACCGACCACATTACCTACAAAATCATGTGCCGAAGGTCTGTAAAAATTATGGTCACTAACACCATATTCCTTGTCCGCCACTTGGCGTGACGTCGTCTTTACTTTTTTAACTCATAAATTATAACTTCGGCGTGGTAGGAACACATTTAATCATTATATTTTTTAAAATCTTGGCGCTAAACCTACCTGAATTTTCTAGTAGTTTCTACCATTACTGTACATAACGAAAGTGATAAATATAAGACATGGTTGCTTCCACATGGTAGAACTGATATAGGCCAGCTATGAGAGCACCTGCCATTACCTATCAAACACGACAATTTACAAGCGTAGTTTGATTCAACATCAAAGTTTGGCTACCATGAAGCCCAATTTTACTCTTGTCTCTTGTCTTGGTGTGCATTTTGTCAATAGCCTGTCGATCTTTTCATATTATTAGTCTACTTTAGTGCGGATCTGCCTCTGCCTCGTCTACCGTGTACCTCCCTCCTCTTCTCCGCCAAATATGATTTTTAGCAGGGTATTGTGTCACACATTATTTGGAATTGTTATGGACTTCATAATGAAGAAATGCTGCACTGGTAATAAAGGCATCGAATGGATACAAGAAGACCATTTGGAGGACCTGGACTTTGCTGATGACATAGTTCTCATCAGCAATCAGATAAAAACGATGCAGGAAAACACAAATGAACTATCATCAATAGCCAGCAAAATTGGGCTTGAGGTCAATCATGAAAAGACTAAAGTCATGAAAAGTTTAATTCCAACAAGTGACAAAATATACATGGAAAACAAACCAGTAGAAGAGATCGATCACTTCATCTATCTTGGAAGTCACATTGATCGAGAAGGGGATACGAGCAAAGAAATTAGAATCAGACTGGCTAAAGCAGCAATGTCTTTCAGAAGCCTTGAAAAGTTGTGGAAATCAAAACTCATTAGCACAAACACAAAACTTAGGCTATTCAAATCAAATGTACTATCAACCCTTACGTATGCGTGTGAAAGCTGGAAAACAACAAGAGATATAGAAACAAAGTTGAACGCATTCGAAAATAAATGTCTAAGGAAAATACTTGGTATAGAATGGAACGAATTCAAAACAAACGAGGAAATTAGAGAAATCGCCAATCAACCACTAATATCTTCAGTAATAAAGAAAAGACGATGGTCATACGTTGGCCATGTGATGAGAAGAGATAATAATCGAATAGCAAAGCAAGCCCTCATATGGGAAACAACAGGTAAAAGAAAAAGAGGAAGACCCAGGGAGACACTGAGAAGAACATTGATGAGAGAGGCAAGAGCAGCAGGAATCGGCTCCCTCAATGAGATAGAACTGCTTGCACAGAACAGAGACAGATGGCGAGATTTGATAAAATATCTTTAAAAGAAAACTGCTAGAACAAAAATTCATATAGGTGAAGGTGTATCTTGGTCTACGCCCTATGGGCCGGTTACGGCTCGAAAGGTCAATAGATAGATAGATAGATTGTGTCACACATATTGTTTTCACATGTTCACATAAATTTCAGTTGCCTTTTTCTGTGTATTTTCACATGTTCACACACATTTCAGTTGTCTTTTCATATGTTCACACAAATTTCAGAGGTGCGCTTGGCCGTGCGGCTAAAACCACTGTTCCGCTGGCTGAAGAGCCGGCGTACGGTGTTCGAAGCCCGCGGTAGACAGAAAGGATTTTTTCTATTGGGGGTGAAATAAAAATCCTGAGTCTCACACGTCGTGGCGACTGCTTGACCAAGCGGCCTTTATCCTTCGGGTTATATCGTTGCCCCCCGACATACACCAGCAATGGTACTATGTGTCGTAAAGATAGTTTTTTTACACAAATTTCAGTTGTCTTTTTCTGTGTATTTTCGCTATACACATATTTTACTTTAAAGGTTTAAAAAAAAAAAAATCTAACCAGTGTCATATCAGTACAAATCTGCTTAAAGTTAGTTAATATGTATGTACCAGATGTGGCTGGGAGGAAGTAAACTAGAACTTAACTACATTCGACTGGAGAAGGAAGGCAAACTACACAGTATTTTTGTGACTGAGATCTCCGATATAGCCACAGTGATTAGGTGAGTGGCAGTTCCTTTGTCTTAGACTGAAGGGCTATTTACATGGAGTTTACGAGAAACTCATGGCAACTAATGGACTCAGTTGCGTTGAAAATGTCAATGAACTGTGTGCCGGCTTTAGTATGTTAGAGTCGCTAACTTGTGTGACATGTCTTTTTGTGGTTTAAGACCTGGATGGAGAGAAAACCAACATATACTTCATTATTAGTGTCGGAGAACAAAGGCTCATGTGCTGCTGGATAAAGAACATAATCTTCATATTTATGTGATTCAAAATAAATTAACCAACTGCATGATAGATGACAGACATGTGCAGTTATACGAGAGTTATATCGAATATTTCTGCAAACCGTGGTAATTATATATTGTTGATTTCTACTTGAAGACACGATATTTCTCAAACCATGATAATTATATCTTATTGATTTCTACTTGATGACGCGATATTTTGCAAACCATGATAATTATATCTTATTGATTTCTACTTGAAGACACGATATTTCACAAAACAATAAATACAGGAGCTTTTATCTATTACATTAACAACCGAGTATCGGCAAATTGCGTCATAATTTTCGATTGGTTGAAATACAAGTTCCTTAATAATGGAATGTTTAAGGACTGCAATTCATTGATTGCCGTCTCCCCATCGAAGGTTGGCTACTATGCAGCGCCATTCTGGTCTGTCTCTTGCTTTGATGGGGCAGGTTGTCATAGGCTGACTTGTCCATCTTTTGATTATACTCATCCACTTTAGTCTTGGTCTGCCTCTGTTACCTTGTATTTTCCCTTCCAAGATTACATTTAGTAGGCTGCTATGTCTTTTAACATGGCCCAAAAATCGCGTTTGTCTTGTTTGAATTATGTTTAGTAGTTCTCTTTTCATTTTTAGTTGTTTTAAGACTTCATCGTTTGTTTTCTTTTCTTTCCATCCAATTCTTCCTATTGTTCTATAAAACCCCATTTCAAAGGCTTCAATTTTCTGTCTGTTTTCTTGTCTAATGCCCATGTTTCTGCACTAAACAGGAATGTTGGGTGACTGCAAACACATCTAAATATCCACAAAGAAATAACAATATAACAATGGAATTCATACTTGAACGTGTTTGTAAAAACGATACTATAACAGAAATAAATCAAAGTCCTACAGAACACTTAACATGTAGTTAATGTCCAAATTAGAAATGAATACATTATATGGTATTCATCAAACGATTATTAAACATTTCGTGGAAAACTGTTACCGTCACAGCTAGGAATTAACACATTTGACATGTTATATTTCGTAAAGTACGTAACGTTTTACTAATGATTGAAGACGTGGTAACAAGTGACCAAATTAAATTTGATTATCAAATAATAGAGTTTACATAAAAGTAGTTGTATGAAAGCGTAATAACACATTATGTGCGTTTTTGCGGAAAGGAAACGTATTCTTGATAAAACAAGCGCACCGAACGACTTTCTATTAAAATATGGACAATGTTTTATTTTTATTTTGTTCGTCTAACATTGTTGAACTTAAACAATAACAATTCCAGAAAGGGCTGCAGTGGGGTGGGGAGGGAGTGGAACTGTCAGTTTATTTTAAAAAAAACAAAGTAAGCACATTTCTACTACTTGTTGGTTTTCTCAATGTGAGCTTTCAATACATTGACGAACATAATCGTTTCCTCGTTAGAAAAGATAATAAAAGTCATTTGTGACAAGTTGTTACTAGACGTAAGGCTTACAGTTTTCCACAAATCTACTATTTATTCTATAAATCACGTGTATTTATAGTGTTAATATTAAGTTCAAAGAATGTATTGGTCTGCTGAGAGCTGGTAAATCACCATACAGTTTATCTTACAAAGATTGGTAATAACTACAAGAGTGTTTCCTTGTCCATCGTATTTTCTACACCCGGTACTCAGAAGAAGCCATTTTGCAAGTAACCCCACTGTTCACTATTCTGTAAAATTATCTGCCAATGATGGAATGACAAAAAAGACCATCAGACCATCATTAAATCACATGTCAATTGTAGAACGTTGTATTCACCACAGCCCGCATGAAAGAATCTCTGTCTCTAGCCAGATCCTCAACAAAACGTTGTAATCACCACAGCCCGTCAGAAAGAATCTCTGTCTCTAGCCAGATCCTCAACAAAACGTTGTAATCACCACAGCCCGTCAGAAAGAATCTCTTTCTCTAGCCAGATCCTCAACAAAACGTTGTAATCACCACAGCCTGTCTGAAAGAATATCTGTCTCTAGCCAGATCCTCCACAAAACGTAATCACCACAGCCTGTCAGAAAGAATCTCTGTCTCTAGCCAGATCCTCAACAAAACGTTGTAATCACCACAGCCCGTCAGAAAGAATCTCTTTCTCTAGCCAGATCCTCAACAAAACGTTGTAATCACCACAGCCTGTCTGAAAGAATATCTGTCTCTAGCCAGATCCTCCACAAAACGTAATCACCACAGCCTGTCAGAAAGAATCTCTGTCTCTAGCCAGATCCTCAACAAAACGTTGTAATCACCACAGCCCGTCAGAAAGAATCTCTTTCTCTAGCCAGATCCTCAACAAAACGTTGTAATCACCACAGCCTGTCTGAAAGAATATCTGTCTCTAGCCAGATCCTCCACAAAACGTAATCACCACAGCCTGTCAGAAAGAATCTCTGTCTCTAGCCAGATCCTCAACAAAACGTTGTAATCACCACAGCCCGTCAGAAAGAATCTCTTTCTCTAGCCAGATCCTCAACAAAACGTTGTAATCACCACAGCCTGTCTGAAAGAATATCTGTCTCTAGCCAGATCCTCCACAAAACGTAATCACCACAGCCTGTCAGAAAGAATCTCTGTCTCTAGCCAGATCCTCAACAAAACGTTGTAATCACCACAGCCTGTCTGAAAGAATTTCTGTCTCTAGTCAGATTTTTCCCCCCCTCCCCCCCCCCCCGAACGTTGTAATCACCACAGCCTGTCTGAAAGAAATCCTGTCTCTAGTCAGATCCCCCCCCCCACAGAACGTTGTAATCACCACACCCCGTATGAAAGAATCTCTGTCTCTAGCCAGATCACCCACAGAACGTTGTAATCACCGCATCCCGCATGAAAGAATCTCTGTCTCTAGGCAGATCACCCACAGAACGTTGTAATCACCACACCCCGTATGAAAGAATCTCTGTCTCTAGGCAGATCACCCACAGAACGTTGTAATCACCACATCCCGCATGAAAGAATCTCTGTCTCTAGGCAGATCACCCACAGAACGTTGTAATCACCACATCCCGCATGAAAGAATCTCTGTCTCTAGGCAGATCACCCACAGAACGTTGTAATCACCACAGCCCGTCAGAAAGAATCTCTGTCTCTAGGCAGATCACCCACAGAACGTTGTAATCACCACATCCCGCATGAAAGAATCTCTGTCTCTAGGCAGATCACCCACAGAACGTTGTAATCACCACAGCCCGTCAGAAAGAATCCCTGTCTCTAGCCAGATCCTCCACAAAACGTTGTAATTATCACAGCCCTTCTGAAAGAATCCCTGTCTCTAGCCAGATCCTCAACAAAACGTTGTAATCACCACAGCCCGTCAGAAAGAATCCCTGTCTCTAGCCAGATCCTCAACAAAACGTTGTAATCACCACAGCCCGTCAGAAAGAATCCCTGTCTCTAGCCAGATCCTCCACAAAACGTTGTAATCACCACAGCCCGTCAGAAAGAATCCCTGTCTCTAGCCAGATCCTCAACAAAACGTTGTAATCACCACAGCCCGTCAGAAAGAATCCCTGTCTCTAGCCAGATCCTCAACAAAACGTTGTAATCACCACAGCCCGTCAGAAAGAATCCCTGTCTCTAGCCAGATCCTCAACAAAACGTTGTAATCACCACAGCCCGTCAGAAAGAATCCCTGTCTCTAGCCAGATCCTCAACAAAACGTTGTAATCACCACAGCCCGTCAGAAAGAATCCCTGTCTCTAGCCAGATCCTCAACAAAACGTTGTAATCACCACAGCCCGTCAGAAAGAATCCCTGTCTCTAGCCAGATCCTCCACAAAACGTTGTAATTATCACAGCCCTTCTGAAAGAATCCCTGTCTCTAACCCTATCCCCCACTTCTGTTGTCATGTTCAAGATCTCCTTGCTGTCTTGGAACCACCTTCTTCTGGGCCTGTGCTTGTCTTCTTCCTGTATCACTCCTTTCTTTATTATTCTTTTTAGCCCATGTCATTTCAGGTGGCCGTAGTATTTAAAAAAAAAGCTACATAAATTGCACATAGTCGTGCTCAATCGAACATAAAAAAATAGCCTCGCTTTGCATACATAAACCAGGACAAAATAAACGTTCGCAATATTGAGAAAACATTAACAAAACCGTTATAGGTCAAACAGCTGAGTTGTAAGTAAGTAGACATCAACACTTGCAGTGATTAATCCAACTATTTAACATGACCATAACATAGAATACATACACATATACAATGCATGTACAAGTAGAATGAAGTACAGTCTACTTGCCAATAAAAATATAACTATGAAGATATCACAACAAAGAAACGTAGTTTTATCAAGAGTAGAGCAATATAAATCTACTAGACTATAGACCATCACAATTGATGTAACAATTATAAGTTTGTGTCTTGACAAAGTTTCTATATTTACATGCTTGTGTGAAAGTGCGTCCATTGTTAAAGATTAAAGACAATTATCAATCAAAAGCACATTAATCTTTTGGTATTTCTAACATTATGGTTTGATTTTTAAATGAAACAAAATTATGTCGATGATTTATTCCCGTAATGATGTTAACAGTTTAAGGGAATAATATACGTTGATACCAGTGTAAAAATAAAGAAAGAAAGTGGCGAAACTAATGAATTTAAAATTATAATGATCATTATGAGATGATACGAAATCATGTGAAACAGGGAATACAGACATACACATATTTACAATCAGTTTTCCCAAGCATATGCCTTCTTAAGGATCAATATTTTTATCTTACAGATGCAGGGCTTCAGGCTATTTGTGGCTATATTCCCATGGCTAATGATTGTTTCAGCCAGCACGTGTTCCACGTGACAGTAATCGCCGAATTTAACGTAGATTTTGTATATAAACTTTCGTTATTCAAAATCATGTAAATATAGTTAATGTTTTAGTATAAATTATTGAGCCTGTGTTGAGAGTTTGAAGTAATTTTGTGTTGAAAGTTGTAGGTCTTGTACAGGTCTAGCAACAAAATAAGTGCAGGTGCGGGGTTGGAGCTGATAATACCTCCCTTTTGGACGTTTGTGACTTATCACAGCGGTCTGGTTGAAACTCCCAGGATGTGGTCAATAATTTTAGGACCGAAAAGTCTTTGGGGGTTAACCCAGCCTCTAAAAATAGGTAACAGGTAGATTTTTATGGGAAGCACAGGCGGCCTGAAGTGCTACCTACCACATCATCCATAAAACGCACCATTGGTCAGTGAAAAATATGGTCATCTTACCCCATAATCACCATTATACATTATGGCGGAAAAAAAAACTACTTAACACAATGTTAAAAAAAAGACAACTGAAATTTTTGGGACATGTGAAGAGATATAATACATAATCTTCTTCTTCTTCTATCTTTTTAGCTCCCAGTGGAGCATAGGTCTTCAACAAACACTTTCCAAGTCGTTCTGTTTTTTGCCATTCCTTTAATATAATTCCACGTCTTCCCCGTCATCTTCATCTCTGCCTCTATCTGTCTTCTCCAAGAATTCCTTGGTCTTCCTCTTTGTCTTTTCCCCTGGGGATTCCAAAAAAGGGCCTGTTGTGTAATACTCTCAGTTGGCTTCCGTAGTGTGTCCTATCCAGCGCCTTCGTCTTCACTGCATCTTTTAAATAATACATAATACCTTTAATAAAATAGTCATCTTACAACGGAAAGTATAAGATAGAGGAGGCAGAGGCAGACCAAGACTAAAGTGGACTGTTAACATCAAAACGTAGACATGTGAACCTGACAACAAGCACTATCAAGACAAGAGACAGCAAAATGGCGCTCCATGGTACACAACCTTCGACGTGGAGACGACACTCAAATAATAAATACGTTAAGGCCTGGAGGGGACGTTTAATTTTGTTTTTACTTATACCTCTTGTAGATGCAGAAAGGTGAATGAGGAAGTAAATATAAAGAAGAAACAATTCATCGGGAAAAACTGACAGTCAACACAACAATAAATAGAATGGTTATAATTTAGGCGCTCTCCTTTCCGCATTTCTTTTTTTTTCCAGAAGAAATTGATCTCCAACTCAGCACGCCACAATGACTGCGCTGGTATCCAGTCACATCATTTTCCTTCATTCGTGCAGCCAACACTCTCTTTTATTAATCACTACAGCATATTTTGAGAACCACTCATCTATAGCCTTATTTTCTGTCGTGGAGCACAATTATTACCTCTCACGCGATCAAATATCGGAGAAGAAAGGAACATTACATCACACATTCCAGTAGCCTCCTCCTGGGAACATGTTCCGTTAATATTCACCCCCACCTGACCTGTTCTGTCTTCATTCTGTAATATCCCGCCATGACCTTGAGGACCAGAACTGTCAGTTTGTTGCCTGGTTGTGGTACGTATCGACTACTGAGGTTGGTTCAGAAATCGAAGCAAGCTTTGAATTATTGGACTCGAGTTGATTGTTCAGAAAATGCCAGCAAGTATTGGTCGACTCAAGTATCACGAGCGTCCAAGAGCTCAAACATGATAGGGTGTATGGTTTACATTCTACACCGCAAAGGCTGAAAACGAGCCGCTGTAACGAGTGCGAGAGAGTAGTGAGAACAGATGACAGTAAACAAATGATGATAGCGAAGAAGGATAAATAGAGGAAAGCAGAAGATGACACTGGAGAAGAAACAAGAAGATAAGAATATGACAAGAATGAAAGAGAAGGAAATATTGAAAATGAGATCAAGAGAGAATTTGGGAATGACAAAGTGTAAGTAAAAGAGGGAAAGAGGAAAGAAACTGAACTGGAGAATTACTAAGTGCAAGACATACACAATAAGAATAGAAAAAGTTACAATAAAGTGCAAGTTCATGAAAGATAGGACTATTGAGGAAATAAAAATGTGATACAGAAAAATAAGCAAATAAGCAGATATACAGAGAAGGACGGATGGAGGTGAATTAATGGGTGGGTTCATGGATGGGTGCATAAATCTATAAATACTTGAATAGGCAGATAAATATACGGGTGTGTGGATGGGTAATGGATGCATGGATGAATCGGAAAGATAAACCGACAGAAAAGATGGATGAATTAATACATGGATATATAGATAGATAGATAGATAGAGAGATAGAGAGATAGATAGATAGATAGATAGATAGATGGATGGATGGATGGATGGATGGATGGATGGATGGATGGATGGATGGATGGATGGATGGATGGATGGATGGATGGATGGATGGATGGATGGATGGATGGATGGATGGATGGATGGAGAGAGGGAGAGGGAGACTTGCTGAAATGAACACACTTTCTGTTAATCTAAAACAATATGATGTTCTTATTTTGCTTTCTAAAGTAAAATGCAAAATAAATAAATAAATAAATAAAATGTGCCTTTGCACTTGAAATATTCGACTCATCATATATTATTTAGCAATAATTTATCATATTGTAAGATACCTTATTTTTTTCAATTTTATTGTGTCCTTTACTCTCATATTTTTCTGTCTTCATGTGCTCAGCCCTTATCTTGGTCGGATAAACATCTTTATTCATCTTATTTTTTTAATTGCAAGATTTTTCTTACAATTTGTTTTAGAAGTTTCTCATAACGCATGAATTTTATCTATCGCCTTTCGAGATCAGTGAGTTCTCATTAAGTATGTGTTTTATCTATCGTTTTTCCAGGTCACCGAGTGCTTATAAAGCATGTCTTTTATCTGTTTTGAGCTGACCGAGTCCTCATAAAGCATGTCTTTTATCTGTTTTGAGCTGACCGAGTCCTCATAAAGCATGTCTTTTATCTGTTTTGAGCTGACCGAGTCCTCATAAAGCATGTCTTTTATCTGCTTTGAGCTGACCGAGTCCTCATAAAGCATGTCTTTTATCTGTTTTGAGCTGACCGAGTCCTCATAAAGCATGTCTTTTATCTGTTTTGAGCTGACCGAGTGCTCATAAAGCATGTCTTTTATCTGTTTTGAGCTGACCGAGTCCTCATAAAGCATGTCTTTTATCTGTTTTGAGCTGACGGAGTTCTCATAAAGCATGTCTTTTATCTGTTTTGAGCTGACCGAGTCCTCATAAAGCATGTCTTTTATCTGTTTTGAGCTGACAGAGTTCTCATAAAGCATGTCTTTTATCTGTTTTGAGCTGACAGAGTTCTCATAAAGCATGTCTTTTATCTGTTTTGAGCTGACAGAGTCCTAATAAGCATGTCTTTTATCTGTTTTGAGCTGACCGAGTTCTCATAAAGCATGTCTTTTATCTGTTTTGAGCTGACCGAGTTCTCATAAAGCATGTCTTTTATCTGTTTTGAGCTGACCGAGTTCTCATAAAGCATGTCTTTTATCTGTTTTGAGCTGACAGAGTTCTCATAAAGCATGTCTTTTATCTGTTTTGAGCTGACCGAGTTCTCATAAAGCATGTCTTTTATCTGTTTTGAGCTGACCGAGTTCTCATAAAGCATGTCTTTTATCTGTTTTGAGCTGACAGAGTTCTCATAAAGCATGTCTTTTATCTGTTTTGAGCTGACCGAGTTCTCATAAAGCATGTCTTTTATCTGTTTTGAGCTGACCGAGTCCTCATAAAGCATGTCTTTTATCTGTTTTGAGCTGACCGAGTCCTCATAAAGCATGTCTTTTATCTGTTTTGAGCTGACCGAGTCCTCATAAAGCATGTCTTTTATCTGAGCTGACCGAGTCCTCATAAAGCATATCTTTTATCTATTTCGAACTCATCGAGTTCTCATAAAGCATGTCTTTTATCTGTTTTTAGCTGACAGACTTCTCATAAAGCATGTCTTTTATCTGTTTTGAGCTGACCGAGTCCTCATAAAGCATGTCTTTTATCTGTTTTGAGCTGACCGAGTCCTCATAAAGCATGTCTTTTATCTGTTTTGAGCTGACCGAGTGCTCATAAAGCATGTCTTTTATCTGTTTTGAGCTGACCGAGTCCTCATAAAGCATGTCTTTTATCTATTTCGAACTCACCGAGTTCTCATAAAGCATATCTTTTATCTATTTCGAACTCATCGAGTTCTCATAAAGCATGTCTTTTATCTGTTTTTAGCTGACAGACTTCTCATAAAGCATGTCTTTTATCTGTTTTGAGCTGACCGAGTCCTCATAAAGCATGTCTTTTATCTGTTTTGAGCTGACCGAGTCCTCATAAAGCATGTCTTTTATCTGTTTTGAGCTGACCGAGTGCTCATAAAGCATGTCTTTTATCTGTTTTGAGCTGACCGAGTCCTCATAAAGCATGTCTTTTATCTGTTTTGAGCTGACCGAGTTCTCATAAAGCATGTCTTTTATCTGTTTTGAGCTGACCGAGTCCTCATAAAGCATGTCTTTTATCTGTTTTGAGCTGACAGAGTTCTCATAAAGCATGTCTTTTATCTGTTTTGAGCTGACCGAGTCCTCATAAAGCATGTCTTTTATCTGTTTTGAGCTGACCGAGTCCTCATAAAGCATGTCTTTTATCTGTTTTGAGCTGACCGAGTGCTCATAAAGCATGTCTTTTATCTGTTTTGAGCTGACCGAGTTCTCATAAAGCATGTCTTTTATCTGTTTTGAGCTGACCGAGTTCTCATAAAGCATGTCTTTTATCTGTTTTGAGCTGACCGAGTCCTCATAAAGAATGTCTTTTATCTGTTTTGAGCTGACAGAGTTCTCATAAAGCATGTCTTTTATCTGTTTTGAGCTGACCGAGTCCTCATAAAGCATGTCTTTTATCTGTTTTGAGCTGACCGAGTTCTCATAAAGCATGTCTTTTATCTGTTTTGAGCTGACCGAGTTCTCATAAAGCATGTCTTTTATCTGTTTTGAGCTGACAGAGTTCTCATAAAGCATGTCTTTTATCTGTTTTGAGCTGACCGAGTTCTCATAAAGCATGTCTTTTATCTGTTTTGAGCTGACCGAGTTCTCATAAAGCATGTCTTTTATCTGTTTTGAGCTGACAGAATTCTCATAAAGCATGTCTTTTATCTATTTCGAACTCACCGAGTTCTCATAAAGCATATCTTTTATCTATTTCGAACTCATCGAGTTCTCATAAAGCATGTCTTTTATCTGTTTTTAGCTGACAGACTTCTCATAAAGCATGTCTTTTATCTGTTTTGAGCTGACAGAATTCTCATAAAGCATGTCTTTTATCTATTTCGAGCTCACCGAGTTCTCATAAAGCATATCTTTTATCTATTTCGCGCTCACCGAGTTCTCATAAAGCATGTTTTTTTTATCTATTTCGAGCTCACCGAGTTCTCATAAAGTATGTCTTTTATCTATTTCGAGCTCACCGAGTTCTCATAAAGAATGTCTTTTATCTATTTCGAGCTCACCGAGTTCTCATAAAGTATGTCTTTTATCTATTTCGAGCTCACCGAGTTCTCATAAAGTATGTCTTTTATCTATTTCGAGCTCACCGAGTTCTCATAAAGTATGTCTTTTATCTATTTCGAGCTCACCGAGTTCTCATAAAGAATGTCTTTTATCTATTTCGAGCTCACCGAGTTCTCATAAAGCATGTCTTTTCTGTTTCATCTCATTCTTTTAAGATCGTTCCTTGTCTTCCCTATCCAATTTATTTCTGCCTTCACTTGTCTTCCGCAAATATATTTTCGTCTTCCTCTTTGTCCCTTTATAGACTCCGTCAGCCTTAAATGGATGCAGCAATTTTTATTTGAAATAAAAGCGGCCTGGCGTAGTTTTAGACCACATTTTGAAAACGTCATATTTTTACAAGATATATGGGCACTATAAATCAATATTCCCTGCATGTGACACTCGAGGCGTGGTAGTCACGTTTATTTCTTGCATTTCATTTTCTTTTTACTTATTTTTACATTATTCACTAGATAATTTCGAATTTATAACCAGAATGGCCCGGATTGCGTTTTAGTACATCTTTAGTACTTTAACTGTATCGACATGTATATGTACAGCGCATGTTAATACTAGAACAACAGCCTGTTACATTCTTATCTGTTAGTTATTTTCTAAGATGTTTCAAATGTAAGTACATCAGAGCTTACAGGCAGAGTGTATCACGACATTTTATGAAATGATTATTAGTTTCAGGTACAATTTTTTTGCAGAAATGAATCGCTGGTATTGGTATTAAAATAACATGAAATAAATCTCCATAAATAGATCAATATGTAGGTATTAAGTTATTGAAGATAGATTCATTTCACAAAGTAGATCACAACCATTTGCGGTATATATAACCACTTAATCTGCATAAATATATTAAAACTATACATTACTTTTAAATTATTTGCACTGAGTTAATCTATTTAAATATATCACAACCCTTTTGTTTCTTTAAAATATTGACAACACAATTTTCTTCAGTAAAAGATTGCATTAATTTATCGATATGAAACTATTCTTAAAGAAAAAAAAAGTAATGCGATCTGAATATGAGTCATTATGTTCTGCCAGCCAACCGATAGCTAACTGGAAAATCAAGACTGATTTCGTCTTCCTTCAGTATAAACTACATAGAATGTGTCGGCCTTCCCATAGAACGAAAACTGTGGTCTCCATTTCATCTGGTGATTGAGTGGATCATAGAAGATTTTGCAAGTCTCGAGTACTGTTCACGGAATTCGAACCTAGGTCGTCCGATTGGCGGCGAATTATTTTTGCAACTACTTTGTCCCCGGATCTCATTGTTAGAAATATCGAATTCTTGAGAACGTCAGTTAATGTTTCTCAATATTCATTCATTAGGTGCCGTTTCGCATCGAAGGTTGGCTACCATGGAGCGCCATTCCATTTTGTCTCTTACTTTGATGGTGCAGATTGTCATAGGTTGACTTATCCATCTTTTGATGTTACTCGTCCATGTTAGTCTTGGTCTGCCTATGCTTCTTTTACCTTGTATTTTCCCTTCCAATATTACTTTTACTAAGCTGTTGTGTCTTTTAACATGCCCCAAAAATTGCATTTGTCTTGTTCTAATTGTGTCTAGTGGTTCTCTTTTCATTTTTAGTTGTTTTAAAACTTCATCGTTTGTTTTCTTTACTTTCCATCCAATTCTATCTATTCTTCTATAAATTCACATTTCAAAGGCTTCAATTTTCTATTTTGTTTTCTTGTCTAATGCCCATGTTTCTGCACCATACACGAATACTGAGAAGATATAACATTTTGCTATTCTTAGTTTTAGTCCTGGTGTTATTTGTTTTGATGTTAGTACACTTTTCATGGCATTAAAATTCCTTTTTGCCATACACATTCTTTTGTTTATTTCAATTTTACATTTTCCATCACTAGTTATAGTATGTCCCAGATAGTTGTAGCTCTGAACTGTCTCCAGATATATTCCTTCAATTTTGATATTTATTTGTAGGTCTTGAGAATTTTCTTTGTTTATGATCATATAAAGATCTCAATAAAGAATACTAAGTATTACATTGACGAATGACGTCACGTTTGCTGTTTTTGCTCTTGAGGCAACATGACAACCGGTAATCGTGACTTCTATCAACGTCCTGTAGAGAATAAGAAGTGTTTTAGGAATTTGGTTAAACCTCTGCTTTTGTAAAACAAGTAGTCACTTATGCCAGACTCGTGTTCGACTCTGAGAGGGGTGAAGTTAATATACTCACATCTACAACCAACGACTCGCCTGAGTTCAGCTATATCTTTAAATCTATCACATTTAGATTTAAAAAAATAAAAAAATCAACGATCATCAGAATTCAACTGTGTCCTGAAATGAATGAATTCAACATAACAAAGCAACAACTCAAGTGGGATTAATTTACATTTTGACATATTTCACAACCAATTTAAATTTTGCAACGAATCACATACATTTGACAGCTTAATGAAATCCGTCACAGTAATTGTAAATAAACATAGTGACTATGTGGGAACTTTTATATTTACATAGACTCTATGAAATAAGTATTATCTAATACACCAGATTTGTGAAATCACAACCTGCCAGAAATCACAACAACAATATGAAGTTATTAACAAGGTCAAGATTGTCAAAATATGAATTGTCTAATTGAAGTAAACATTAATTTGACATCCAGGAAGCGAGCATTAGGTCGTGTTCCTGGAAACGGTGAACGATTATAAATAAAGCCCGTACACTCCACTCATCAACGGCAGTAATTGAGTTGTAAACCTTTACATTTATGCTGGCATTAATTTACCGGTTAATACGATGCACTGTGGATAGAAGATTATGGAACGTCATGATCACCTACGCCAACCGAAATGGCACATGATAATGATGATTAATTTACCAACGATCTTCTTCCTCTTCATTCGATGAACCTAGTGGGTCATAGTGACACCACCGACAGACTTCATAACCTTCACCGAGTATCTCTATCTTCAGTTATTTTTTGGGATTGTGAATGCGAGACTTGTCCAGTTTTATGTTATCTGCCCATTAACTTTCTCTGTCTACACTTTCTTCTCGTTCTTTACACAGTTCTGAGCAGCATGAGCTTAGCCGGGCCAGTTGATCAAGATACGAAGCTAAACAATTTTTTTTTTTTTGCATTGCTTCACAAAAGTCAAAGGATCATAATGTACTCCGATTGCTTCTTGTATCCTTTTGCGAAATTTTTCATTTATGATACGATCTAAGTAAAAGGTGTCAAAAATCTTACGGAAATTTATAATCTTCATAGCTTGTATTTTCTTCTATTGCTCTGCTGTAGAAATTAAGTTGTGTTTCTGTTTTATCATTTGGTGAAATTTGCCATAGAAAATATTGGAAATGGTATTAATCCGTTTTCACATCATAACAATATCCATGTGATAAACTTCGACAGAAAATTCATATACATGTATATATAATCAAAGTAAAAATAACACAATTAAATGTCCTAAAAATTAAAACATGACAGCAATCATTAAAACAAGAACATATTTATCTTTGTCTTAGTCTCTTTTGTCTATCTGGCACCATGCCGACCATTACTATCTTTTCCAAACTATGTAATTTTATGTATTCCACAGATTTTATCTTCCTTGTTTTTATTGCGTGTTTTTTTTAGCAGCAAGTTCTCAAAATAAAGGTGATGTAAAAAGAGGACACATTTGTCAATTGTTTTCTGTTATATGCTGAACTACTTTCATTGGTATAATTGTCCATATATTTCCTTTACCACTGACAGCTTTTAGAATGTTGTTTCAGTATAACACAGGGCCGCTCTAATTTCCTTGAGAAAATATCTGGTTTACAATGATAGTCTTGGTGAACTGTGAAACTGCCAGTGGAAAACAAACTCTCTTCCGCTGAGAATTGAATCGCGACCAGCGGAGAAATACACTAACTGCTTTAGCACTCTAAGACAAAAGGAACAATGTTGATTACACATTAATTAAGAACATGTTTAACGACGACTTCCTCTTATTGCAAAGTGTAAGCGAGCTGGTAATTCCAATGTGAGATTTTCCCCCGCAGACGTATTGCTCTATGTGCGTTCTTGTATCATTTAGCCCGATGGTTAGGCAGAATCCCCCTACAGAAAAGATCATCTGCTGCCTTGCAGGAAGATTGGGGACAATCAAAGGCTAAGGAATGCAAACCTGAATAAAATGCTGGCTGAAATCGGATGCACTGGGACACTGGCGCAGAACACAGTGCAACGTTTTAACGGGTGTTCAATCAGAGTGGATCTGGCAGACTCTAATTGTGATGTTCTGTCTGTGGGGGCGATCAACACACTTAACCTGACAGCTGACTTCATGTGAGAGTCTGGAATCCTACTCTGATTGAGTCCTGATCGCAGAGAGATCATACACGTTACAACAAGATTACAGTTTCCAGTTTTTAATTCATCACAATAGTGAGTATACACTCAGGACTGGATGTAGACCCAGGCTAAACAAACTACAGTTTAGTGTCTCACAAGGCAAGGGGGCCTCCAATTTGTTTATAGTGTAATCTTTGATATAAACCTTCTGGTGTTTTAACTAGGGGTTTCACAGTTTCATTTAGCTTAGTCAGCTTAGTGTCTCACAAGGCGAGGGGGCCTCAGATTTGTTTATAGTGTAATTGTTTATATAAACATGGTGTTTTAACTAGGGGCTTCAAAGTTTCATTTAGCTAAATCAGCTTAGGGCCTCACCAAGTTTAAATCCGACCCTGCATATATATCTTTGTCTTTTTCTGTCTCTTCTTCCTCTTCGTTTAGTTTCCTGTGATCGGAGAGCTGGACACTGAGATGAGTCGTGTCGGAAAATCAATTCAAAGCACACGATAAAGCAAATGTCCAGTAATCAAATGTTTATAATCAATAATATGGCACATTTACATAAACAATACAGAAGAAACAACCGAATTTTAAAATGGTAAACAAACTCATTGTCCCATATTCAGAGATGACAAACATGCAATATTGTTTTGCTCAGTGTGTCTACATAGAATATCCGATTGTTTAAAAATGTACGAATGGAAATAAACAGAAATCACGTCGCCTATTTCTTCGTTCTGTCCCTATGGCGTCATTAAAATTCAATCTGATCTGCAGCTCT
Organism: Megaustenia siamemsis; assembly: GCA_032433765.1. Taxonomy (NCBI): domain Eukaryota; kingdom Metazoa; phylum Mollusca; class Gastropoda; order Stylommatophora; family Ariophantidae; genus Megaustenia; species Megaustenia siamemsis. Next base: position 77,507,896 of record JAVIAB010000051.1, on the reverse strand, counting down.
TCTAATGAACCAAAGAGCTTGTATGTCATCCAAAGTTGCCGTATAAATCCAGAATTTCTCTTGAACTGAATTGTACACTTTGTAAGAATGGTTTTGTGCATTTCCTGGAGCCTGACCACAGTGGGAAGCTAATTATTTGTAACTTCAAGAAAATGTTGATAAGTTCTGCCATGAGAATATATCAGTCTAGAAATACATGTAGCAATTTGATCTTTCCTGTAAACATTGTAGATGAAGTCTAATTGTAGTCAGTCCTTCCAGCTCTCCCCAAAGATTAAGTGGCAAGGCCCCAGGGTTCACACAGCCTCTAAAAATTGGTAGCATAGATTTTTTCTGGGAAATAAAAGCGGCTGGCATGATACCAAAAAACCATCACTCAAAAAAGTGCAGTGTTTATTGAAACTATGGTCATTAACATCATGTTCCCTGTATGTGTGGCGTGGAGGGAACCTTTACTTTTACAGTAGTTAAGTCGGCAATCGAACTGGTAAAGAGCTGTAGAGACAAAAAGTTGCGAAGAGAAATGATGGTTTATCCATGCGCATATTACGTAAAGATGACGTTGATGTTCTTTACAAGGATCTTCACAATTAATGATCCCAATGTGCTAATTACCGGAATTATTTTAGTCAGAACATATAATATTAGTAGCAACTATTCGACATTTTTAGTGAATGGGCTATTAAAATCTAAAAAAAAAAAATATAATAATTACAATTATTAAGCAATATTCTATCTCCGTGATGATTTCATTTTAGATCTGTTACAATTTTTGCCTTCCTTGGTTTATTTTCCTCTATTTGTTTTGCCGATGTAGCAGAATGCTACTAACGCCTACGTGCTTGTTAAAGGAATTGTCTATTTTCTTGCTAAATCAATTTTTAATCTGGGGGGAGGGTGGAATAAAACAGGTGCATCGGAAAAAAGTTAGCAATACAAATGATTTCACAAACTAGTCGACTCTCTCTCTCTCTCTCTCTCTCTATATATATATATATATATATATATATATATATATAGAATCTGTGTGTGCTTGTGTGTCTAGAGTAGCCAGGTGGGGTTGGTTGTGAAGTAGATATTTTAAATTTCATCCATTTGTGATGAAGATTTTGTTTGTTCCTAAAGCTGTAAAGAAAAATAAAAGAAACAAAAAAAAACAATCATGTTGTAATGTTAGTTCTTGTATATGGAGCCATCTTGTTATATCATTTTCTGATTTCAACATGTCGATAAAAATATATTCTGCAGCAGCCAGATTCATAAAAAGAAATATAAATGAATGCAAAGAAAGAGAGATTTTCTGCAATGAACTGCATGAATTCACATGGAGTGTATTATGTCTTCAAGTAGCCTTTCAGCTCATTAATTATTATTGACAAGATTACTGCACACATTAATTGTTGTTGACAAGATTACTGCACACATTAATTGTTGTTGACAAGATTACTGCACACATTAATTGTTGTTGACAAGATTACTGCACACATTAATTATTGTTGACAAGATTACTGGACACATTAATTATTGTTGACAAGATTACTGCCACATTAATTATTGTTAACAAGAATACTGGACATATTAATTATTGTTGACAAGATTACTGGACACATTAATTATTGTTGACAAGATTACTGCACACATTAATTATTGTTGACAATATTACTGCACACCTTAGTCAATGTAATAATTTTACTGAGCTCTTTAATATCTCTCATGCCATTATGGAGCATTTTAGTAATTCACTTACTTTACTGCACACTAAAATAATCGTTATAATATAATATTACTGTACTCTTGAATAATAATCACAGTTCTTATTAATACCTGAATCATTCTAATAAGACTGCCTCATTCCTGAATCAAATCAAATGCATTATCCACACTTACTTACGCATTCGAGAGCTGGAAAAAACTAAAGAATAGAAAATAAATTTGACGCATTTGAAAACAGAGGAGCCGTGATAGCTCAGTGGTTAGTGAATTGGACTACAAAGGACAAAAGGTCGGGCGATTCTGACCGACAGCCTCCAGGCTAATTAAGCCTTAAATGGGTACCGGATTTTTTTCTGGTAAAGTAAAGCGGCACGGGCGTAATACCGACCACATTACCTCAAAAATCATGTGCCGATGGTCTAAAAAAATTATGGTCACTAACATCATATTCCCTACACGCGTGACACTTGGCGTGACGGAGCTCTTTACTTTTACTTCTTCATTTGAAAACAAAAGCGTCAGGAAAATACTTTATACATGATGGACACAATTTAAATAGTGCGGAAATAATAGAAATGGCAAAGCATTAAAAAAATATCGTCTTTAGTCAAGAGAGAAAGTGGTCATATGTTGGTCATGTGATGAGAAGAGACAACAAGAGAATCTCAAAACAGGCCTTCAAATGTGAACCAGAGGGTCAGAGAATAAAAGAAGTAACTCCTCGAGAAACGCTAAAAAGAACACTAAAGTGAGAGGCAACAACAGCAGACATTAGCTCCCTCGTCGAGATTGAACAGAAACCTTTGGTAAGATAAAATGCGGGCCCTGTGCAAGGTCTGGCATGATAATAAGATCGTTAAACACAGAGATTCTAGAATTACTGCCCCATGTGGCGTCTTCGGCTCGAAAGGAAAATTGATAAGATACCTAAGTCATTCTCAATATGAGACCTCCAACATTCTCTTAGAACTTCTTTCGTACTTGAGTCATTCTCATATGATTATTCTCATATGATTATTCTCATATGATTATTAATCACCGGGACTGTTATCACAAGTTTTGCTGCAAACCGAGTCATTCTAAATATCATTATTCAACAACTGAGTCATTCTCATATAATTAATGCTCATTTGGATTATATTCTCATAGGACTCCTTAAAGCTGAGTCATTCTTATAAACTTATTTTACTTTGAGTCATTCTTAAAAATTACTACACTAAGAGTTACTCCCATAATTAATTTATCTGCAAAGCCATATCACTATTATGTATGTACGCATATATATATATATATATATATATATATATATATATATATATATACATACATAATTGCACATCTAAACAACACTCATTAGCTTGATTATCTATTTCACATAAAAGCACTGCCATGATGTCATGAGTCTGGACCGTGCATACATATGCCACTTACATACGGGATGTTTACAACAACCATTGTTTCACACTACAACTTCTGTCTGCAATCATTGTATTGCAAATATGAATATTTAACTAGGAAACGTTTTCATAAATTAAGTTACTGTGATAATGAAGTAGTTAAAATTCATCTCTCACGTTCAAGAGAAATGCAAGTTACTTCAATAAAAGTGAAACATTTATAATCTCCAGCTGTGGCATCACTTTCGATTCAGGTATTCATTCATCTAAAAAATATCTTTTAATAAAATATTTACAATGCTTTTTCATTCCTGAAATTCTAACTCATTTATAAGCTGACTCTTCTGCAATTTTTTGTTTTTAAACTGTAAAACACACATTCTCGACTCTATACAACGTGACGTAATGTCTGAAGCTACATAAAAATTATAAACCACTTATTGCGATGTCAAATCAATCTGTGTTGATTTCCCACCAAGGCAGATCATACAAAAGCCAGAGTGTCATTCTTGATTGACATGTCTGCACGTGAGGTGAAATGGACAAATCACATACACCCAAGAAGAAATGGAGATCGGCTACACGGGAGTTGTGTCGTGCTGCCCATTTGGGACTTTTCCTTGGTCGATGTCATGCATTTCATGCTCCAGGGGCGGCATCTCGTCAACTGAATAGTGGTTGACAATTCCTGCTCCTAGACTGTCTCCGAGGACGTTGGTCATTGTTCGGAATCGGTCTCTGTAGACAAAAAAAATGAAATTTCATATTTGAAAACAGTGAAGGAGTGGACCTTTCATTGGAGACATAGTAATGGAACTGGGGTTTCATTATTTGAGAAATTGGATAAATTGGGAATTCATGATTATTGGTATAGTGGAAAAGTAGAGATTTCATGACAGAAGATATCGCGGGAAAAGAAAGGAATTAATGACTGGAGATATCGTGGGAAAAGGATTGGTGACTGGAGATATCGTGGGGAAATATGGATTGGTGACTGGAGATATTGTGGGGAAATATAGATTGGTGACGAGATATAGTAGGGAAATATGGATTGGTGACTGGAGATATCGTGGGGAAATATGGATTGGTGACTGGAGATATTGTGGGGAAAAGAAGGATTGGTGACTGGAGATATCGTGGGGAAATATGGATTGGTGACTGGAGATGTCGTGGGGAAATATGGATTGGTGACTGGAGATATTGTGGGAAAATATGGATTGGGGACTGGAGAAATCGCGGGAAAAGATGTATTGGCAACTGGATGTACCGTGGGAAAAGATGGATTGGTGACTGGAGATATCATGGAAAATAAAGATTTCATGACTGGAGATGTAGTGAGAAAAGAGAAATGTAATGACTGGTGACAATGGAGAAGTAGAGATTTTATATTGTTTGTTTGTTGCTAGGAACACCGAACTACACACCGAACGATCCCATAGGTGCCCCGATATCCCCCTAGAGAATATCGAGAAAGTCCTAGAAGAATCATAGCCCACGTGCACGAACTCCATAGTACAGCCTAGGATCCACAGTGCGGGTCGGGTTCTGCTGACAATCTTGCCCGAATTCCACATTAGGAGACATAGTGGGCTCATGAATATTTCTTGGTTGGAGATAACAATGGAGAAGTGTTTGTGTGTTTTTATGATTGGTTAGTCACATTGGAGAAATGGTAGTGTTTTTATGATTGGTTAGTCACATTGGAGAAATGGTAGTGTTTTTATGATCGGTTAGTCACATTGGAGAAATGGTAGTGTTTTTATGATCGGTTAGTCACATTGGAGAAATGGTAGTGTTTTTATGATTGGTTAGTCACATTGGAGAAATGGTAGTGTTTTTATGATCGGTTAGTCACATTGGAGAAATGGTAGTGTTTTTATGATTGGTTAGTCACATTGGAGAAATGGTAGTGTTTTTATGATCGGTTAGTCACAATGGAGAAATGGTAGTGTTTTTATGATAGGTTAGTCACAATGGAGAAAAGGTAATGTTTTTATGATCGGTTAGTCACAATGGAGAAATGGTAGTGTTTTTATGATTGTTAGTCGAAATGAAACAGTGGTAGTATTTTTATAATCGGTTAGTCACAATGGAGAAATGGTAGTGTTTTTGTGATCTGTAGTCGAAATGAAACAGTGGTAGTGTTTTTATGATAGGTTAGTCACAATGGAGAAATGGTAGTGTTTTTATGATCGGTTAGTCACATTGGAGAAATGGTAGTCTTTTTATGATTGGTTAGTCACATTGGAGAAATGGTAGTGTTTTTATGATTGGTTAGTCACATTGGAGAAATGGTAGTGTTTTTATGATTGGTTAGTCACATTGGAGAAATGGTAGTGTTTTTATGATCGGTTAGTCACAATGGAGAAATGGTAGTTTTTTTATGATAGGTTAGTCACAATGGAGAAATGGTAGTGTTTTTATGATCGGTTAGTCACAATGGAGAAATGGTAGTGTTTTTATGATTGGTTAGTCACATTGGAGAAATGGTAGTGTTTTTATAATCGGTTAGTCACATTGGAGAAATGGTAGTGTTTTTATTATTGGTTAGTCACAGTAGAGAAATGGTAGTATTTTTATGATCTGTTAGTCACAATGGAGAAATTGTAGTGTTTTTGTGATCTGTAGTCGAAATGAAACAGTGGTAGTGTTTTTATGATAGGTTAGTCACAATGGAGAAATGGTAGTGTTTTTATGATCTGTTAGTCACAATGGAGAAATGGTAGTGTTTTTATGATTGTTAGTCAAAATGAAACAGTGGTAGTATTTTTATGATCGGTTAGTCACAATGGAGAAATGGTAGTGTTTTTGTCATCTGTAGTCGAAATGAAACAGTGGTAGTATTTTTATGATCGGTTAGTCACAATGGAGAAATGGTAGTGTTTTTGTCATCTGTAGTCGAAATGAAACAGTGGTAGTGTTTTTATGATAGGTTAGTCACAATGGAGAAATGGTAGTGTTTTTATGATCGGTTAGTCACAATTGAGATGTGGTAGTGTTTTTATGATTGGTAGTCACAAAGGAGAAGTGACAGCATTTTTAAAAATTTGTAGTCACAATGAAACTATAGTATTTTTACGATTGGTAATCACAATTGAGACGTGGTAATGTTTTTTTTTCAATGTGGGATAATATATAAAAGAAATCTTTACGGTGGGGGCATAATTTAAAAATAAAAACTTCTTTGGATCAAAACACACACGCACGCATACACATACACATACACACACACACAGCATATAGATTAATTTGTTGCTTTTGATGGATGTAGAAAATACATTTTTCTAATTTGAAGAATTTATTTTTCTTTTCAGAAACAAAATAGAAAAAAAATGAGCTGCCATAGTTGGTACATATTTTTTAAGCTGCGTTTTCATGATTAGAGAAAATAATAAAAAGATAATTTAATGGGAGGTAATGATCTATTAACCATTAATTGGAGTTAATAGAAAAAAATTAGTGTTAGTGTGCGAGGCATAATAGAAAAGAGAATAGGAGAAGAAGACGATCAGTTAGAGAGGAAGAAGAAGAAATAAAATGTAGAAGTGAGAGTAGAAGAATAAGCTAGAAGAGGAGCCATAATACGCTGGAGAGACATTCTTGGAAGAAATGAATACGAAAACAAAACTGACACACTCTTTAGTGTCTTTAAGGGATATCATCATGATGTTAGTGTCCCTATCGTATTTGACCACAGAAATGTTTTTTCTTTACTTGGTTTGTATTATGCCAGTCTTGTCTTTATTCTCATGAAACTCGATACACATTTACGTCTAGGTAAACCTAAAGGTTGTCGATCGTAATGCAACCAGGCTTCTTGTCCTCGGCTGTCCAGTTCACTAACCATTGCTCCGCTGAAGTTCGTTGCAGTCAAAGTTGAAAGCAAATTGTTTTGATACCCACATAGCTTTAATTTTAACAGCGGCATGAAGATATGAATCAATGTTATCCTGCTGTAACGTACAGTAAGATTATGCTGAATGTTCGATATGAAGGCAGTGACTACTAAGGAAGGTCAAAGTAAATAACTCAGTTCTAAAACAGGTAATTTAATTTAAATGACTTGACACATCGATAGCCTTATGTGGGAGATACATTTCTAAAATAAAATGAATTGTCGCAACCTTTCTTGAATCGTCACAACCTCCGATTCTAGAACGAGTTATTAACACTTAATGAACACGTAATAAGAAATAACTCAAAAGGGGATCAGCAGAACAATACTGAAAATACGATAGACAGCTGAAAGGAGTAATTAGTTTTGAAATCCTCAAGATGTAAGGTCTTCGTTAGTCGTGGGTATAGAGGAGGGCAAAAAGTACACATATTTTGACAACTGGTTATTATTGAGTTATTGAGTTATTTAAGTTATTTGCGGGTCATCATCATTGCACTCCGAACATGTCCATAGGTGCTCAGATCCCCTCCTCAGCAATTCCCGCAGTGTCCAGCGACTGACGACTCCAGTTCAATGTTGGTTGATAAGTCTTCTTACACGGCCACTAAGTTTCTCATTTCTGGCTGTGCCCATCTTAACTCCCATTTTCATCATCCGAAGAAGTGACGTGGATCTGTGTTTGCCGAAGTCCCGTGCTCTTCCCACATCTCGGAGAGCATTGATGATGTCCGCCCGATCCATTGGTTGACCGTCCTCAATGACAGCGCAGCTAGCAAACCAGTCCGCTCTTTCATTTTCCCGTACTTCCGCATGTCCAGGAACATAGACAAAGGTGACCTTACGTATTTTGGATTTCTGCAACGACTCTACCCATTGCATGCGTACAGAGCCCGCCTCCACTTTTTTATCATACTCATCGAATCACTCAGTATACATACGTGGGTGTGGTCTTGTGACTCTAACCATTTGAATGCCTTGGTCACTGCCCTCACCTCCATTGTCATGCTACTCGTAGTCATGACGTATGCACCACTGTCTTATTTGACTATTCTGCCTGCCGAGCGTGCAGTAAATGCCCATGCACTTCTTTGATGTCGCCTTGCAGATCCGTCTGTATAGATGACTGCATCTTTCTCATCGGTGTTATCGCAGATGAGACCGTTGACCTCAGCATTAACCACGAACGGGTTCTGTTCCCTACTTTTCCTGTTGAGTGTGACAATACACGAGAAAGTCCCCTTGAATGACGTAGGCACCGGTATCCACTCCTCACCAACGCTGATATTGGTATGCCCACAGACCTGTTTGATGACATCTTCTGCTCGGCCCACCCATGATTTGCCTCTTTTTAGCCTGGCATCTTTCCCTGTGTTGAGCTCGTGGTGCAATGGATGCTCGTTATCTGTACTAATCTTCAGGTATGCTCGTGCTCTCCAGATCTTGATTCTGTCATCCATGGTTGGAAAGTCAAGAAGATACCTCATTGCTGCACAGGGAGTGTCCCTTAAATATCCCAAGATAATGCGCATGGCTTCATTTTGTATTTTCTCCAGCCTATCAATTTGAGTCGTACTGACAGTAATAATTACCAGGGGATACTCGATTGGTGCGAGGACTAATTCCTGGAACAGAAGAGTAAGTAGCCTCTGCTCGATGTTGGCAGCTGCCATGATCTTCAAGGCGGCTAATCCTTTGCGGGATTTTGTTATCACATGGTCGACGTGGTCCCGAAAACATAGGCTGCGATCAAACTTAACTTCGAGGTATGTCATCAACTTGTCCCTGGTCACCTCATCAGCTCCCATTCGTACTACCGGTGTGGTCGCATTAACGATATGATTGTTAAGGGAGAACCATGAAACTGATGCTTTATTAAGATTAACCAAGGCACCTGAAACCCCACACCAGGAAGAAATGCGATCGAGTTCGTCTTGCATTGTGGAGGCGATTTCCAGTCTGTCTCTTCCATGTCGATATACCAAAATATCATCAGCAAATATCGTAGTTCTTCCCCTCCCATCCAGCTGTTGATCCGTGATCATTATTGTGTACACGTTAAATAGAACTTTCGATAATGGTGAGCCTTGTGGCAGCCCTGGACAAATGGATGTTGGCTCGGAAGACCAACTTCCACATCAGAGTATCACCTTTCTCTGAAACAGTGCCGCGGCGATCCATCTAATGAGGAAGGGATGCACCGCCAGTTTGAGGAGTATATGCATGAGATATTCAAATGGTACCCTGTTGTATGCATCCTCCAGATCTATAGCAGCAGCACATGTCTCCTCTCGTCTGTGGAAGCCTTCGAAGACGTCATAGGCAAAGAATGCCGCATTGAGCCGTGTCTCTTTGTTATATCTATAACCTCCGAGTGTGGGTGGGAATGCTCGTTTCTGTTCAAGGTGAGAGGTGAGGACACGGGCAAATATTTTCTCCAGCAGCTTGCCTTCAGTGTTCTGCATTGTGATGATTCTGTAGGCATTGATCTGAGAATGGTCCTTTTTTGGCTTCGGTAGCGGTAGTAAGTAGCTGTGTAGCCACTCCTCCTTAATCTGGCCACTCCGAATACTGGCATTAAACTCATTGGCCAGTTTTGTCAAGTTGTCGTCAGCTAAATCGCCTATGTCATCGTACCGAACACCATCTGGACCAGGAGCAGTGTTGTGTGACCTTTTAAGTGTCGTGCGAATGGTATCGGTTATGATTGTGAGATCTTCTTCCAGCACTACATCCTTACACAATTTTGACAGCGGTCCCCGTATCCTAATTCTTACAGCCTCATTTCTTTGGTCAGTCTACTCATTGTAGCGGGCAAGCGGGGCCTTCCCTTTGCTCTCATCAGATTTGTGCTATATCCGGCCTGTGCTCGGAAAGTCTGGTATGCCTCTGTGTCGTGGTGTGGCATTCATGCTCTGATGAAGCCGCCTGAATGTGGCTAGCGATTTTTCTGAGCACACTTTTTTACAGAAGTCATCCTATTTGGCATCCTTAGCCTGCTTAGCACTTAGTTTAAAGACAACTGGTTAAATTGGCCGAGGAAGAGACACAAGCAAACTGAAAAAGAAATTCCAAGACAGTTATATTGTCTCGCATGAAAAGTGATCAAAAATAGAACTAATAAATGATATGATCGTCTGCATCGCAGTAGCTAATAATGATGAGAAAAAGAGAGCATCTAGTGTAGGCACAACATCTCGTCGATTATATCTCGGCAATGAGACCGTATCTGACATGGGGATTGTATCCCGGTAATGAGATAATATCTGGCATGGCGGTTGTATCTCAGCAATGAGACAGTATCTGACACGGGGATTGTATCCTGGTAATGAAACAGTACCTGGCATGGCGGTTGTATCCCGGTAATGAGACCGTATCTGACATGGGGATTGTATCCCGGTAATGAGACAGTATCTGACATGGGGATTTTATCCCGGTAATGAGACAGTATCTGACATGGGGATTGTATCCCGGTAATGAGACAGTATCTGACATGGGGATTTTATCCCGGTAATGAGACAGTATCTGACATGGCCATTGTATCCCGGCAATGAGACAGTACCTGGCATGGCGGTTGTATCCTGGCAATGAGACAGTATCTGACATAGGTATTTTATCCCGGTAATGAGACAGTATCTGACATGGGGATTGTATCCCGGCAATGAGACAGTGTCTGACATGGGGATTGTATCCCGGCAATGAGACAGTGTCTGACATGGCGATTGTATCCCGGCAATGAGACAGTATCTGACATAAGTATTTTATCCCGGTAATGAGACAGTATCTGACATGGCGATTGTATCCCGGCAATGAGACAGTATCTGACATGGCGATTGTATCCCGACAATGAGACAGTATCTGGCATGGCGATTGTATCCCGGCAATGAGGCAGTATCTGACATGGCGATTGTATCCCGGTAATGAGACAGTATCTGGCATGGCGATTGTATCCCGGAAATGAGGCAGTATCTGACATGGCGATTGTATCCCGGCGATGAGACAGTATCTGGCATGGCGATTGTATCCCGGTAATGAGACAGTATCTGGCATGGCGATTGTATCCCGGCGATGAGACAGTATCTGGCATGGCGATTGTATCCCGTTAATGAGACAATTCTGGACATGGGCATTGTATCCCGGCAATGAGACAGTATCTGACATAGCGATTGTATCACGGCCATGAGAGAGTATCTGACATGGCGATGTATCCTGGCAATGAGACAGTATCTGACATAGCGATTGTATCCCGGCAATGAGACAGTATCTGACATAGCGATTGTATCCTGGCAATGAGACAGTATCTGATATAGCGATTGTATCCCGGCAATGAGACAGTATCTGACATAGCGATTGTATCCCGGCAATGAGACAGTATCTGACATGGCGATTGTATCCCGGCAATGAGACAGTATCTGACTGACTCATCTCGACGTGAAGGCAGTGCATCATATAGAGGCGACATCTGAGATAGTTTTGGAAATTGTGAGAGTGTTTAATTTGTAAAGAGTGCCTGATTTGGATAAAGAATATTATAAGGAGACTGTACTTGGCATGGATACAGTACCAGTTATAGAATATAGAAATGGTTTGAGATATTGAGTCAACACCTAATATAAATGAAGTATTCCTAAATCAATGTTTGGATCAACCAGAAAGCTAAACATCATCATCATCATCATCAAGTACCGGGCCTGCTGGCGTAGGTGATCATGTCTCTCTACAACTTTTGATCACTACAGTTATTTATCATTTCTATTGTTGACCTTCTGCCAAGCCATTTTCTTAAGCTGGCTGGTATCTTTTGTCTTTGCTTCCCTCTATCTCTTCGTCCCTCAATTTTCCCAGTTGTTACAATATATTCCAGCTGTTCTCTTCTCATTACAATGCCAAAAATGATGATTGTTTCTTCCTAATATTGGAAATTAGCTCTCTTTTTGCTTTGGCCTCTTTCAGAACGTTTTCATTACTCATATTAGCTGCCCATGGTATTCTCAACATTCATCTGTGAAGCCACATTTCTGCAGACTCCAGTGATTTTCTTGAATGTTGTCCATGATTCATATCCATATGTTAAGACTGGCTCTACATAACATTTAAGAACTCTTTTTCTTGTTTCTATTGTCAAAAATTGATTGCATATTATCCTCTTCATTCTTTGGAAAGCTGCTTTTGCCTGAGCCATTCTGCATCTCACCTCTGTTGTACATCTTCTGTCGGAGAAAGCTAATATATAAACAAAAAGCACCAAACCAAATAATAGCCCGAATTTAAACAACAAAAGTTATTCATTTTGGGGGGAAATAGTGGCGGGTAAGTTGATGGGGGGGGGGGGTATATAGCGTAATTGATTTAATCTTCATCGTTAGAAAAAATATTTACAATCTGGCCCCTCAATTATTTGTTTCTAGGGGACCCCCTTCCACATGTATAGTTTAGCCGTAGTCTGTATGCGCGTCCGTGTGTTTGCTTTTTCTACTGTCGATATTTTAAGCGACATGAATTTGTATTCTCCACGCTGCAGCTTGTGTTGAAGCTATCGAATGATTCAAGCGTCTTTTTAAGATATTTCATGCCACGTACGTCCACGGGACGCAGAGAATGTCACAGCATGGGATGAGGGTGAGGATGGTGTCTTCACAGCAAGAAGACAATCTCTAATTTACGAACGCGGTATAGAGAGTAGGCTTACATGGCTTACTGTTGTTCCGAACCAATCAGGAAATGGGGATATCGATTAGGGTTTCAGAGAAAAGATGAATTCAATTACAGCTTCTTAACTTGCCCTAGCCCAGGGGCGATGCTGCAATATTTGCTTCGTTCTCGTACTCCCAAATCTATCGTCTTTTCTTCCCCACATGCTTCCAGTAAAACACGGATTTTACTTGCAGCCCGGTCGTCTTCTCTTTGCAGCGTAAGCTCTAATATGAGAATAGAGCACACTTTCTCTTGAATGCTCTTTTTGAAATTCTGAAAAAACATTTTCTGAAACATCTTCTTTTGGTGATTTAGTCATTTACTTTGATGTCTTAATTATTTGTTTATGCAGTTTTAGTTTATTTTTTTGTTTGCTAACATATGGGATTTCTCAGAAGAATGTTGAAAGTTCCCTGGAAAGCTAAAAAGACCAATGAGGAAGTTCTCAAAGAAGCCAACACAAAAAGGGAGCTCTTAAAAAACATCAGAAAGAAGCAATCAGCATTTTTCGGGCACATCATGAGAAGAGGAAATTTGGAATACTTGGTTACAACTGGCAAAATAGAAGGAAAGAGAGATCGCGGACGACAAAGAGAGAAAATACTGGATAGCTTGGTGTCATGGCATGAAAAACAGTCAACAACAGAACTGATACGATGCACTGTAGATAGAAGATTGTGGAGGGACATGATCGCCTACGCCAACCGGTATGGCACATGATGATGATGAACATATACTTCTCTTTACGTCCCTAAAAGAATGTTCATATAACCGTAGACGCTTTGTGTAGTAGTTTACACCAAGCAGCAATTTGTGCATTTTTCGCACCAACACATCCGACTTCAGCATGATTTTGTTAGGTACCGGGTTGCTATTCTTCTCGACCTCTTGGCCAGACTAATTAGTCTGTTCAGGTTCCAGGTCTGCCACGGGAATGTGAAGGATATCGATCAGTTGTAGTTCGTTACTCTTGGCACAATCAACTGTGATTTGCTTACCACGAGGTGTTGACTGGTATCTTTGGTTATCTCCAGTAGTGTTTTGTCTACAATCATGGTCGCTATCTCCAGTAGCGTTTTGTCTACAATCATACTCGCTATTTCCAGTAGCGTTTTGTCTACAATCATGGTCGCTATCTCCAGTAGTGTTTTGTCTACAATCATGGTCGCTATCTCCAGTAGCGTTTTGTCTACAATCATACTCGCTATTTCCAGTAGCGTTTTGTCTACAATCATACTCGCTATCTCCAGTAGCGTTTTGTTTACAATCATGCTTGTTAACTACTGTAGCGTTTCTTTTTTTACAATCATACTCTTGATCTACTGTGGTGTTTTATTTATCTTTTTTATACTTTACTTGCACTCTCTAACATTGTTTATCTACATTTAATGTTTAATTACTTTTATCTCTTAAGTTATTTTAAAGATATTTCTCGTAAATATTTCTCTACAGCTTAACTTACCCTCTGAAGTTTGTATTCATTGTTTAGTGGAATTACACTTCTTCCTGTAAAATTCTACTTTAGTTTAGTAGACAAATCACTTCATTGCACATTGAACGGACGACTCCAAGGTGCTCAGATCCCATCCTCAGCCCCTCACTCAGCGTACAGTACCATCACCACACCCAGGCGAAGTATTGAAGCTGTTAAATTCTGCTTTATTAGCTTACCTCATTCTAGTTGCTTATCTCTATTTAACATATTTTTCACTCACATTTTAAAATCATATATTTTACTTGAAACTTGAAACGTATCTCTTATTGATTAAAAGAAAATGCTTTCACAATTTAAAAAAAATCGTATCATGTTTTTATTTATTTATCTTCTGGCAATATTTTTTGGTATTGTCTTGCAATGTTTTAATAATATCAAGGAACAACTTTCTCTGATGATGGCAAAATGAATACAGAAATATACATTCAATGCAATAAGATAAACTAAATATTGGAACAGCTAGCCTCTATACTCAACACAAGGCAGTACCACCTTTCAACAAAGAGATATCTTATACAGAGTATGGGGAGACTGGTTGGTCTCGAGGCAAGACGCCGGACTCGAAACATTGAGGTTGTGAGTTCAAATCCTGGCTGCACCAGTTGGGATTTTTATCTATGGTTTCTCTCTGCGGCAACCACTACTGGTCTCAGCACCGAGGCCCGGCTTAAAAGGTCAATTACTCATAGACGGAAAAAATATGAGTACCTCCGAAGACGGAGTTATCTGCCAGTGCGGTGAGAGACCCCTGTGCATACGGCTTTCAGGAAAAAATGGATTAACACGCACAATTCAGTTCCTAGTCTCTAGGGACTTCGTCAGAGGTAAAAGCTGGCGTACGGAAACAAAAATACAGAGTATGTTCATTCTCGACCTTACGCTGTCAGTGCCAAACAGGGTTGCTCACAAATAAACATAAAAGGAAGCTGGTCACCGTATGGATGAGAAGTTCGAGGAAAACTTTTAGAGTGACCAGAAGAGACAGAATTAGAAATGATGTCGTTCTATATAGATTTGACTTTGGATCATTTCCAAACTACACACAGAAACAACTTAAGAAATGGTTTGCTCATGAAGAAACAATGACAAGAGATTCGATACTAGAAAAGTAAAGAGCCCCGTCACGGCAAGTGGCGTGAAAGGGAGTATGGTTTTATTAACCATAATTTTTATAGACCTTCAGCATATGATGTTTGGGGTAATGTGGTCAGTATTATGCCCATGCCGTTTTACTTCCCAAGAAAAAAAAATCAAGTACCCATTTTTAGGTCGGGTGAACCTGGAAGCCGTCGATCAGGATCGAACCTGACCTCGCGACCTTAGTAGTCCAGTTCACTAATCACTGAGCTATCGCGGCTCCCATTCGATATCATATAAAACATATATGATAAGTATAGATGGAAGAGAAGCCAGGGGTAGACCCAGAATAAGTATGACTGACAACATCAGAGAAACACGACAACATCACGTGACAATGGTTTACGCTGCCAGATTGGCAAGAACTAGTTCTTTATACAACTTATCTCCCTTAGCTTCCGAAGGGGCATACGAGGAAGTGGAAAAAGAAGGAGAGGGTGGAAGATGGAGAAAGATGAGAATATTTGAATCTTCTACTTCTAAAACGTCAACCATCTCTCTCATATCAGTCTTTCTTTTATCCATATTTCTCGCGTGTTTTGTTTATGTCTGTTTTATTTCTAGCGTTCTCATATTTTATTTGCAGCTCTCATATTGTTGTTTTGTCTTTTACATTTTATTTTCCACCTTTTACGTTTTATTTATAATTTTATCATTTTTAGGTGTAGCTCTCTATGTGTATCAACTCTATCTCTCTCCCTCTCCCATCATTCTCTTTCTTTCTCACGCTCTTTCTCTCTCATGAAAAAAAATTAGCTAAACTCTATCTTTGGCTATGCTGTTTTCACTTATATCTTGACATTTTTCGCTCTTTTTATCTATATTCTCATTCTGACGTTTTCTTGATCACCCTCAAATGATTTAATTTAATACTTTTGATGTTTCATAACTTTTTAACCTCCGAGATGTGGGAAGGGCACATGACTTCGACATTCGTGAATCCATGTTTCTCCTTCGGATAAAAAAGCGATGGAAGTAAACGTGGATACATACAGAAACGGGAAGCTTAGTGTGTGCATTCTAAGGCTTATCAAGAACTAGAGTCAGTCGCTGAACGCACCCTGACATGCTGAGAAGGTGATCTGAGCACTAATGGGCATGTTCTGAATACAAAGATGATAACCCACAAAAACAAAATAATTCAATCACTTTTTACCATATAAGTAAAAAGTAAAGAGCTCCGCCACGCCAAGTGGCGTATAGAGAATATGGTGTTAGTGACCCTATATTTTATACAGACCTTCGGCACATGATTTTTGGGGTAATGTGGTCGGTATTACGCCGGTGCCAATTTACTTTCCCAGAAAAAAATCCTGTACCCATTAAAGGCTGGGTGAACCTGGAATCCGTCGATCAGGATCGAACCCGACTTCTTGTCCTTTGTAGTCCAGTTCACTAGCCACTGAGCTATCGCGGCTCCCTTTTTACCATAAAGTTTTCGTTATTTGATATTTTTATCCACTATACGAATCTTTTTTTTTTTTTTTTTAAATTGTCTAAATTTTCTGGAATCGTTGCAATTGTTTTACTACATCATAATCACTTATTCTATTGATATATGCATATAATTTTATTATGTATTAATTTTCTTATTTCATATTTATTATATAATTTCATTGTTCTAGTCACATTATTTGTCTTAAACGCCTTCTAGTCAACTATTCCACTATGCCAGGGATCTCTTTTTATCGTCATAATTTTTTTCTAGCGTTGTCATTGTTTTACTACGTCATAGTCACTTATGCTATTGTTATAGGCATATCATTTTATTGTCTTAATTTTCTTTAATTATCTTTATTATCATTAATTTTATTGCTCTAGATGACCAATGTTCTTTTTTAACTGTCTCCCCTTCAGCTTATTTGCTTCTCTTTCTGTAATATTTTAGCTATTACTTTCTAAAGTATTACTAATCTCTTTATTTATCTTCCCTATACACATCTTAGAAATATTCATACAAAACCTTACCCACAAACCAAATATCCAGTTTATTTTTCTGCACGTTAGATTCATCTCCTTGCCATATTTGAGTCACCACGTCGGTTTTAAACTAGAGGCGGGCAACATTTATATACTAATGTCCAAAAATGAAAAGTATGAAGTTGTTAAGGGTCAGAAACTGTCACCTACAAATAGTCTTAAAGTAAATTACTTATTTTGCTCGTGCATGATGTAACAAGGTGATCATGAAACATTGAGAAGGGTAGAATGAGACTGCGAGGTAGAGGTGGCAGACTCACCCACTTCCCTATACTCCATCTATGTGATACCAGTCACCCACTTCCTTATACTCCACTCCTGTGATACCAGTCACCCACTTCCCTATACTCCACGTCTGTGATACCTGTTACCCTCTTCCCTATACTGCACCTCTGTGATACCACTCACCCACTTCCCTATACTCCACTTCTGTGATGCCACTCACCCGCTTCCCTATACTCCATCTCTGTGATACCACTCACCCACTTCCCTATACTGCACCTCTGTGATACCAGTCACCCACTTCCCTATACTCCATCTCTGTGATACCACTCACCCACTTCCCTATACTGCACCTCTGTGATACCAGTTACCCGCTTCCCTATACTCCATCTCTGTGATACTAATCACCAACTTCCCTATACTCCGCCTTTGTGATACCAGTCACCCACTTTCCTTTACTCCACCTCTGTGATACCAGTCACCCACTTTCCTTTACTCCACCTCTGTGATACCACTCACCCACTTTCCTTTACTCCACCTCTGTGATACCAGTCACCCACTTTCCTTTACTCCACCTCTGTGATACCAGTCACCCACTTTCCTTTACTCCACCTCTGTGATACCAGCTAAGTTTTCTTGTCTTAATGTTTCTTATCATGGCGTTTCCTCAACCAATAGAAATAGTTCTAAGTAATCGAGGATCTTATTTTCTTGGAAAACGAACGTAAACTCGCTTTTATCGATATTTTCGTACATTAACATACAAGTAGCGCCCTTTACACATACCTGACAAGGTAAAAGAGGCAGAGGCAGACCAAGATTAACATGGACGAGTAACATCAAAAGATGGACAAACCAACCGATGACAACCTGCACCATCAAAGCAAGAGATAGAGCAAAATGGCGCTCCATGGTAGCCAACCTTCGTTGCGGAGACGGCACTCAATGATGATGATGGCAAGGGGGAAAACTGGCTCAGAATTAATCCCACGGTATCTGCCATTTAGATTTGTCTATTCGTGCTACCTTCTATTCAAGTTGTTCACGTTATCAAATGTTGTGTTCGCCTTGCTGACATTTTACATTATTTTCTGTTTGTTGCTCTTTGAACTAACTAAATAATTACAATTTAATAATTAAATAAAACACCCTTGAATTACAAGATGTTGTACTGTTAATAAAGTGAGATCTGTCAGAAACTCATAGCTGACATCAGGATCTATGAAACACTAATCATCATCATTAGGTGTCATACCAGTTGGCGTTTACGATCATTTCTCTCCAAATTTCACAGTTCTTCATGCATTTAATCATTTCAGTCTGTGATCTTTTATTACGCCATTTGGACAGTCTGTTCAATATTTTTCTCTTTGTTTTCCTCTGCTCTTCTGTCCATTCATTCTATCTGTCGTTATATTATTTTCAACCGAACCAGTACAGACCCCATACAACCTTACTGTGGGATCCCAGAAATTGACCAATAGATCGAAGAAAGAATCTGATACTGGAAGAATTTACCGGGCCAAAAGGGACAGATTACTGTAAAGCGTAACACAAGGCAACCTACGCCTACTTTACGCTATTTTCGGTGGACAAAGGAAAGAGCAATACATAGAGCAAACTTCGACAAACACATACACGATCATCGTCAGTTTTATAACCACATTCTGAATTATTTTATTGTCTGTGCACGTGTCTACATTTTGTCAACATGTGTTTGTGTTCACCATGAACATTTAGCTTATTTTTATTTCATTATGTGGCTGTTTCCTCTATGAACATTTAGCTTATTTTTATTTCATTATGTGGCTGTTTCCTCTATGAACATTTAGCTTATTTTTATTTCATTATGTGGCTGTTTCCTCTAAGAACATTTTGCTTATTTTTATTTCATTATGTGGCTGTTTCCTCTATGAACATTTTGCTTATTTTTATTTCATTATGTGTTTGTGTTCACCATGAACATTTTGCTTATTTTTATTTCATTATGTGTTTGTGTTCACCATGAACATTTTGCTTATTTTTATTTCATTATGTGTTTGTGTTCACCATGAACATTTAGCTTATTTTTATTTCATTATGTGGCTGTTTCGTCTATGAACATTTTATACTTAATATCTGTTATTCCACCTCCCCCTCCCCCTCACCGTAACATCTACAGCTTTATCCAGACTGCACGATCACCAGGCCAAAGTTGGAGAAACCATAACAAACTGCTGTGCGGGGGACACAGGAGAGTATCAAATCAACACAACTGGAGTTGTCACCACACACCGACGGACGTACTCTGTCGGAGGCAGACCTGTGCACCAATGGACGTGTCCGATTACGATGATGATGATGATGATTCATCGACTAAGCTAAACTAAATATCCTAAAAACTATGAATAGAATTAGAAATGGTGAGGCAAACTGCAATTTCATTAATAAATTAGAAAAAAAAAACACGAGGTGAAAAATATTATAAATCAGATTTAAAGGACATAATCAGGGAAGATCATACCTCTAGATTTAAAGATAGCATAATATGATAGACAAACAGTCTGTATGAGAATGCAGTTTTGTTGAGCGACTTTTAGTCTTTGCCAAGGCAACTCTTGTGTTCAAAATTAATATCTTTAGATCTTAGTATAATCTATTTCCGTTGATCCACACCATGAATTAGAGAATAAAATGCAGTTGACATGTGGAAATACTTACAAGAACCAATCAACGACCAAGATAAGCGTGACATCATCGATAGGAAGTCCAACTGCCGCCAAAACTATTACCATGGTTACCAATCCCGCCTGAGGAACACCAGCAGCCCCTACAGATGCAGCCGTGGCTGTTATGCTGTAACAAGAAGAAAAAAAATGAACAATTAAAATAATTAAATATTCAAATTCAGAAGCACAAATATAAATGTATCATTGAACATATGTAAATAAATAGTGTATGTATGGTTTTAATAGGCTGCGAATTATCATGCATCTCTTCAACCTCCAGTACGACAACCTCGTAGTACCTACACGTGCAGCCTTTATTCTCAGTCCTATTTTATATTTTAACGCCTTGACCAAAACTATTATACAGACAAGGGGGATAATCAGAAGACGAGAAGATAGGGAAGGGGCACAATTAATTGATGATATCAATGACAAGACGGAGAGAACATTCGGTAGCAATCACACTCAATAGAACAATGGTCAACGATCGTGAAGAACGTGCCATGTTGTGTCACCACTGGCTTCTAGTGGCGCTAAGGGATGAGACAGAGGGGAAGAATTTACCATTCACCTTTAGGAAATCGCGGACCATACATCATCATCAAGTATCATGCCTGCTGGTACTTCTCTGGTATTTTTTCTCTCTGCTTCCCTCTATCTCATCGTCCCTTAATTTTGTCCAGTTGTCACAATATATTCCAGCTGTTTCCTCCTCTTTACATTGCAAAAAATGATAATGAGAGCGTACAAGTCTTTTCTAATTGTTTTCAAACACGTTTTGATGGTTCGAAAGTGTTATGTCTAAAAAATAGTAAACCTCATTAACAATACGCTAAAGGTTTTCTTTTTTTCTAATGTGGATTTACATTTAGAGAAACTGCAACAACGATCACAAGTTATACAAAATATTGAGCTTGATTACACTAGGTAATTCACAAAAGCAAGTCTATAATTTTGACCAAGCCACAAAAACATAATTCCAGAGTTGAAACGTTAATAATGAAAATACCATTTTGGTCTGAAAGAAACCTCAACCATTTGAACAGTTTGGACTGAAAGAAACCTCATCCATTTGAACAGTTTGGACTGAAAGAAACCTCATCCATTTGAACAGTTTGGACTGAAAGAAACCTCATCCATTTGAACAGTTTGGACTGAAAGAAATCTCATCCATTTGAACAGTTTGGACTGAAAGAAACCTCAACTATTTGAACAGTTTGGACTGAAAGAAATCTCATCCATTTGAACAGTTTGGACTGAAAGAAACCTCATCCATTTGAACAGTTTGGACTGAAAGAAACCTCATCCATTTGAACAGTTTGGACTGAAAGAAACCATAACCGTTTGCACTGAAAGAAACCTCAACCATTTGAACAGTTTAGACTGAAAGAAACCTCAACAATTTGAACAGTTTGTGAGAGTCTTCCGTCAGGCTTTTTTCATATAGTGAGTATCTGACCTGCAGCTTTGCTAAACATCGAGATGGTTGCATTCAACGACATCCGGAGTCAGATTGTTCCACCAATGATTTAGCCGTAATGTTGAAATTAAGCTCATGAACAATAGATGTACGGTATTTCGATGAGGAATAATCGAATATTTTGTTTTCTGGTGATATCCTGTAACTGTAATTTTTAAAAAATTATATCCTATTTCAAGATAGATGAGATCAAGTACGTTTGTCATGTCGGTTCCGGAAGATATAGAGTAGTTTATATTTTCAAGTTAATGTGTGTGTGTGTGTTTTTTTAAAGAAAACCTTGATAGTGGAAGAAAAAGAAAGAAATGACAGTTGTACACCACAGCCGGAAATGAATATCTAAAGGGAAAGTAAAATTCCTATCATAAATACCATCAACGAAAAGACATTATTTTCTTAAGTTGACGTCACCTCGTCGGTTCTATAAAATGGTTGCAATGCTCAGACATGTTCATGTGTGATCAAGAACGTGTTTAGAGGATTCATTGGAGCTGTCAGAGCACGACGATCACGTAATGGTTCTGTGCACGAAATACCAGAGTAGCTCTATATACATAAATATATCATATTTCTTTTAGTGAGAAAATCAGTACTCCTTTAGATATATAGATCTCGGTGTTACACTAGATTTGAAGTGTCGAAAAGTTGGGCTAAAACAATGATGTAACCATGGGGAAAGATATGAACCTCCATGGGAAGGTAACTATGTGTATGCTACCTTAGCGAATTAGCTTTACAATAACAGACCCAGTCATCTCCTTTTATTTTATCATCTCATTTCTTTTCCTTCTTATCTTTCTTTGACTTACTTGCACCGCTCATCCTAAATGTAGTGGAGTTTATCCTTATTTCTTTGTCCGTTTGTGTTGGTCGCTTTTATGAAGAAGACCGTATGTAGGCCGAAACGTCGTTATTTTTTTGTGTTTCCTTTTAGTAAAGCTGTCACCATGCCTTGTAGGGGTGTACATTACACCCCAACAACCTGCTCCTTTACAATAACAGTTTGTTATATTTGATTATAAATCCGAAGAAGTAATCAAATATGCACCATGAAATAAAGCACCGGGGATAGATACAATACCTGTAGAAATAATAACATATGGGGTTTCGAACAAAATAAAGGATGTACTGACGCTCTATTCACCCTAAAACAGCTAGCAGAAAAGACGACAGAACACAATCATAATTTATTCATGGCTTTCATTGACCAGGAAAATGCATTCGATCGAGTAAACAGAGAACAACTATGGGAGATACTAACAACATACGGAGTAAGCCAACATTTAACCAACCTAATTAAAAATAGCTACATCAACAGCAGCTGCACAGGCTACGTAAACCACATAGAAGTTAGATAAGGAATAAGAGAGGGATGCGTACTATTACTACTGTTCATCACATACATCAACTACATATGCAAGTCAGCCAACCAATCGGAGACAGAGGTGATCAATGAGCTTCTATTTGCAGACGATCAGGCACTAATACAATAAAAAAACGACCTCTTGTCCATAATAGTCCAGTTCCCTAACCACTGAACTATCGCGACTCTCTTAACTCCAGCTTGCTGTCTGTATCTCTCTCGCTCTTTTTCATTACATCCTCCTTTCCCTCTCTTAACTATTAACCTGTCGTATCTTTTTCTTGCCGTTTATACTTTCTTTCCTATTATATTTTTGTGTTCTTTCCTTTCCTTTTTCCACTTTATTTCTATTTCTCTATTTTATTCTTTCACATTAACAAACATAAAGACCAGAAACCAGATTTTTAATATATTTTTTATTATTAGGAAATCCCAGTTGCTTGAGGAGCCGCGATTGCTCAGTGGTTAGTGAACTGGACTACAAAGGACAAGGGGTAAAGTTCGATCCAAACCGACGGCTTCCGGGTTCACCCAGCATTAAATGGGTACCGGATTTTTTTCTGGGAAAGTAAAGCAGCACGAGCATAATACCGACCACATTACCCCAAAAATCTTGTGCTGAAGGTCTGTAAAATATAGGGCTACTAACACCATATTTACTTATGCGCCACTTTGCTTGACGGGGTTACTTTTTACTATTTGCTTGACAACGTAAATATAGACTAGACACCAAAACGTAAGGGGTCTCTAAAGGGAAAAGTAAACGAAAAGGACAGAAAAAAAACATGTATATTCTAGACATTTCTACGCACAGATAGAGTGGACAGGGTCATTGGAGGCTAAAAGAACCGGCAATATATTTATCTTTTTGGGAAATAAAAAAGAGTGAACAAGGACGCGTAGGGTTCATCCTGACAAAGAAAACATATGCAACTCTCCTTGGTTACAATCCTCACAAAGATAACAAATGCAACTCTCCTTGGTTACAATCTTCACAAAGATAACAAATGCAACTCTCTTTGGTTACAATCCTCACAAAGATAACACATGCAACTCTCTTTGGTTACAATCCTCATAAAGATAACAAATGCAACTCTCCTTGGTTACAATCCTCACAAAGATAACATATGCAACTCTCCTTGGTTACAATCCTCACAAAGATAACATATGCAACTCTCCTTGGTTACAATCCTCACAAAGATAACATATGCAACTCTCCTTGGTTACAATCCTCACAAAGATAACATATGCAACTCTCCTTGTTTACAATCCTGACAAAGATAGAAGTGTAGCAGTGATTACAGAGTGTATGACAATATGGGAGTGTGTGATAGAAGTCGGGGGGAAAGTGAGAAGAGTTCACTCAAATAGAAATATCGAATTTCACGTGGAAAGAGAGAAGGAAGAATGTAAACAGGGATATGATTGGTTGGACGGGAGGAAGTTAGGAAAAACGATAAGTTAGAAGGTTAGTCTAGATGGGACCAGTACTCAATGCGGACGGTGGCTTTGGGCAACCGATACCGTGAGTTGTAGCCAGGTTAGTTACACAAAACAATGTGATAGGGTTGGTCAGTTTGTGCTTGGCAGTTGAGCGGAACGGATCTGGCACATGGGTCAATGTTAAGTAAACTTGTGTTCCCAGTAGAGAGGCCAGTAGAGGTGGTTGTGAAACTCAGAAGCAATGAACAATTTATGTGAAAGTAAGCGAGACAGCTCTCGCCGATTTAATGCTCAGTGATGTATGTGCTATTATAAGGGAGTTGTGAAACTTCATAAGCAATGAACAATTTATGTGAAAGTAAGCGAGACAGCTCTCGCCGAATTAATGCTCAATAACGTGTGTACTATTGTAGGCACGAACAGATGACATTGTGAAATTCATCAGCCAAGACCAGTTGCTGATAGCTAGCGGGAAGATCTCGCGCAGTGTTTTTCAAGAGAATCCGACTGAGTGGAGTCGGCTCCAACAGGATGTCACCAAATTGCATGGTGACCTGAGGGAAGTATTTTAACTCTGTACCCTATCATAATGAAGCCGTCCAGTGAGTTGATGTAACTACAAACCCGTGCTGGAGGTGTATAATTTATGGAAGGGCAGTGGTACCAATGCAGCCCTTAGTTAAAAGCCAAGACAAGTTGACGTAGGGTATATGGGTGGAACTAGCCCGACCAAGTGAAGGGGTCACATTGACAGTAGTGCAGGAAAACGAGGCGAGTGTATGTGTTACGCCTCATTGTTAACAAGTATTGTGAGAAGTGCAGACAGAAAAACGTACTGTGGTTGGAAGTGTACAATGTTGTGCGAGTGTGATATTCCATAAATAAACCTTGATTGTGTATTTTTAAATGGTGTTCCATTGACTACTTATTCAATGGCAGTCTGTATATGTCTGTGCCTAGCGAAGAACGAAAGCTGAGAGGGGGGCAGCAAGCACAGGCCCGGCGAAGCAGTGACAGTCTTAACAACAAAACAGCGCGAAGTACAAGACTATACGATCACGACTGACAAGTGTGTCGGGCCACTAGAAGGTTCCTGCAGGAGTCAAGCCTAACGCTGACTGAAGTGTGTCAGTCCATGGAGGTGTCAACAAGCAAAGGTGATACAGGGCAGTGCAGTACAATTGCAGTGTCCAGGCAATCGAGCATCAAGATCTGTCACCGTTGATTCATTATTAATTCTGGTATAATATATGCAACTCTCCATGGTTACAATCCTCACAAAGATAACACATGCAGCTATCATTGATTACAATCCAGTCAACGAAAGTTTACTAACAATTAGACTAAGAAGGAAAAAGAAAAGATATTTATTCTTACATGTATATGCATCTACAACAGCAGCAAATGATGAACAACAAATCGATGAATTTTACAATTCAATGCAGGATACTATAGAACAAGTAGACAAGTAGATAAAAAGACATGTCAATTATCATGGGCAATTTCAACGCAAAAATTGGCATGGGAAGAACAACAGCAGTGAACGAAGTTCGGAGAACATTTAGTATAAGAAACGACAACAACATAGAAACGATAGAGGGAAAAGGTTTACATAATTTTATTACTTGAACAAACTTATTATTGTCAACAATTTCCCTAAACAACACAACATCAATGTAAACAACAAATAACACTTGTTGATGGCAGTACAAGAAGACACATCACCAAACGTGGTGTTGCTGGATACTGCCGGAATTGCTGAGGAGGGGATCTGAGCACCTGTGGACATGTTGGCAGTGCAATGATGATGATGACCCGAAAATAACTCGATAACGTCACCAGACGAGCTAGCCACACATGCAAGAGTTATTCTCATCTCCTCAATCCAAAACATCATCCCCAGAAAAGCGCATAAACAGCAGAATTACAACTTTGAAAATTAAAAACATTGACTCTCATTGTAATAAAGAGGAAAATTATAGCAAATGGGAGGGAAACGAAATAAGGAAGATTCTTGAAAATATACAGGAGCAGTTATAGCAGAGATCAGGATTGATAAATAAAACCCAATATAATATGAATGTCTGCTGAAGAAAGAAGAGTTCTATAAGCGAGAGAGAGAGAGAAAGAGAGACGGGACATGTCAGAGAAATAACGAACAACAGCTGGCGACTATAGAACATGAGCTCTTTATAATTAATGACCTTAGTAGAATATATACTAACAGAACTTAAGGATGTGTTGGAAAAATGGGACGAATACTGTAGATAGAGTAATGTGTTCTGATTCTTCGAGGCATTCAGCTATAATAATAGACAGTGAAGAGAAAGAATTAAAGCTCATGCTAGATGAAGTGCCTCCGTAATTAATAAAAATAAAATCTGAAGAGATGGAAGTCACCAGGACATGATTATATTCCAGATGAATTTATCTAGAGAAGTCACCAGGAAGTGATTATATTCCAGCTGAATTTATCTAAAGAAGTCACCAGGACGTGATTATATTCCAGCTGAATTTATCTAGAGAAGTCACCAGGAAGTGATTATATTCCAGCTGAATTCATCTAAGAAAGTCATCAGGAAGTGATTATAGTCCAGCTGAATTCATCTAAGAAAGTCATCAGGAAGTGATTATATTCCAGCTAAATTCATCTAAGAAAGTCATCAGGAAGTGATTATAGTCCAGCTGAATTCATCTAAGAAAGTCATCAGGAAGTGATTATATTCCAGCTGAATTCATCTAAGAAAGTCATCAGGAAGTGATTATAGTCCAGCTGAATTCTTGTTTGGGAGCAAACAGCAATAATAAAATATAACAAAGAGAACTCTACACCCAATGATATAAAAAGAGGAGTAAGACGGGGATACATCCTATCACCAAGCTTGTTCAATCTATACACTGAGCAAATCTTTAAAAAACATCACAGAGATGCCAGGCCTACAAATTAATGGAAATATAATCAAAAACCTTAGATATGCTGACGATACTGTACTACCAGCAGAAAATCCTAAAGATCTACAACAATTACTTCATGAAATAAACACGACAAGCAAAAAATATGGACTAGATATGAATTTCAAAAAGACTAAAACTATGATCATAAACAAAGAAAATACGCAAAACCCAAAAGTGGATATCAAAATTGAAGGAATAGACCTGGAGACAGTTCAGAACTACAACTACCTTGGACATACTATAACTAGTGATGGAGAATGTACAACTGAAATAAACAAAAGAATAGGAATGGCAAAAAGTAATTTTAATGTCATGAAGAACATACTAACATCAAAACAAATAACACCAGGGCTAAAACTAAGAATAGCAAAATGTTACATCTTCTCAATATTCCTATATGGTGCAGAAACATGGACATTAGACAAGAAAACAGAACAGAGAATTGAAGCCTTTGAAATGTGGATATATAGAAGAATAGGTAGAATTGGATGGAAGGCAAAGAAAACAAACGATTGTTATTGTTATTGGTTATGGAAGGCCTCGGTCTCACAGCAAACGAATTAAAATCCATAATTGCTCAACCGCCCGTGCCAGTGGAATCATCCGAATTACTAACTCATCTCCCAAACAAAGAAAGGTAACTGTAGTCCCCATCGTAGCAGTCTCAGCACACGCCAAAAGACATAAGGCGAAACCGCGCAGAAAGTGAACACAGCCAACTGTTCCTTGTCACACGATATCATCCTCCATCGTAAACAATCGGGATATCGAAACACTATCAAAACGGATAAAACACACAGCTCACGGTGTGCACAGAGCACTTAAAACAGTAGCTCCTGCAACAAGCCGGACTTGGAATATGAGGAAACTGCAATAAGGAACACTTTTCAGACATAGCCTTCAATGGTTCCTGCCGCCTATCCACCATATACCATGGGAGTTTACGTCCTCCCGAAAATGATGATCGTCATAGCACTTTATGATGTTAGGCCATCATTGATGACTCCAATTCCAAACATATAGACACACAGTGGTGGTAAGTTATCATTTCCAATCCAACAGAAACCACATGACCTGTAGTTAGTAAAAACACAATTGATGATGTTCTCCGCTACCTTCTTGTAGCTGCCGCCACACGATTCTGATGTCTCATTAACTTGGACATCATTCAAGAACAATGCCAGATGAACATTCCATAGATATGGCTTTGCTGATGAAGTGCTTGGTGCAACAGTTGTATCAATCATAGTGGAAGCTCCTGGTATGTGGTCATTAATATCACAGACGGCACATGATGTTGTTATATTCAGAATTTCAAAACAAACGATGAAGTCTTAAAACAACTAAAACTGAAAAGAGAACTACTGCACACAATTCAAACAAGACAAATGCGACTTTTTTTTGGGCCATGTTAAAAGACACAACAGCCTACTAAAAGTAATCCTGAAGGGGAAAATACAAGGTAAAAGAGGCAGAGGCAGACCAAGACTAACATGGACGAGTAACATCAAATGATGGACAAATCAGCCTATGACAACCTGCACCATCAAAGCAAGAGACAGAGCAGAATGGCGCTCCATGGTTGCCAACCTTCGTTGCGGAGACGGTACTCGATGATAATGATGAATTCTTGTAGGGATGACAATAGGAAGTTATTATACTCCACCTATAGAAGTCACCAGAAAGTGATTATATTCTAGTGAATTCATATAAGAAAGCCACCAGTAAGTGATTATATTCCAGCTGAATTCATCTAAGAAAGTCAGCAGGAAGTGATTATATTCAAGCTCAATTCATTTAAGAAAGTCACCAGGAACTGATTATAGTGCAGTTAAATTCATCTAGGAAAGTCACCAGGAAGTGTATTATAGTCTATCTAAATTCTTGTAAGGATGACAATAGGAAGTTATTATATTCCACCTATAGAAGTCACCAGAAAGTGATTATATTCCAGCTGAATTCATCTAGAGAAGTCACCAGGAAGTGATTATATTCCAGCTGAATTCATCTAGAGAAGTCACCAGGAAGTGATTATAGTCCAGCTGAATTCATCTAGAGAAGTCACAAGGAAATGATTATAGTCCAGCTGAATTCATCTAGAGAAGTCACCAGGAAGTGATTATAGTCCAGCTGAATTCATTCATGCGGGGTGGGGTGGGGGGGGAGGCGGGAGAGACCATTATTTGTATTTATCACGAACCGCGCAGTGTGTGTACTATGGAACAGTCTGACCAAAATCCTGGAAACGGCCAAGGGCCAATGTACATCACATTCCAAAGAAAGGAAATCTGACGTTGTGTATTGAAGGATTGCTCAAATATGCCATAACAGTAAAATACTCTTGCAAAACGCCATGAAGATGACAGAACAGAAATTGGAAGCCATGGTTCCAGGGAGACAAGACAGTGGCAGATCAAGAACAAGTGGTTTGAAGGCATCAGAGAGAGATTGAATATGACAGGAGAAGAACTGGATGATATAGATTTTCTATGACTGAAACATGCTGCAAAAAACATGCAGCCCGATGACAATTAAAAACCAATGAGAAAACTCTTGAATAAAAGTTGTCTAATTTCATATATGTAAACGTGTAGGCAAGGTAAGAGAAGGGAATACGAAACTAGGGGGAGGTTATAATTTGACTAGCCATTAATATTGAAGGAGTAGTCCCAACTTGAATGTGGTCACGGTCAATGACATTGCCAGGGTGAGCTGAACCGTACATGAAAGAATGAGTGAATAAGCTTGGAAACTACCTTTACATAGGGGCACAAGTTGTTTTGCATGGGGTACCCGGGTCACTCAGAGTCGTAAGACTGTATTACTCTAACTGGTTGGCAGACCAAACTAGAGCGTTGAGACGTCAAGTCACGACGAGGATAAATGTAAACAACTGACACGATAGCTAATAACTAAAATAGATTTTAGGAAGGAGAGTATTATTGGATGATGAGAAAGACTGGAAGTTAACTCCTTCCGTACGTTTCGACGCGCCATGCCGATTTCGATCATGTACGTTTTGTCGCACAGTGCGTCACTCTCAATTTGATTATTTTAAACTGTCATCAAACTATGCTCTTTTTATATGTCTTATATCATCTTGGTATAATGAAATCTAATTCCTTGTTTAATTATCTAAAAATGTATACATAATATGGTAAGGGTCAGATAAATATACATATGTAGATTAATATTTTAAAACATTAAAAATTGTTGTCTCTGAAATCTCTACCGCTAAATTGATAAAAACTTTCCGTACTGAAAGAGTTAATGGGGTAATAGATATTAGAGTACACCTGGGCTAATTTTATTACTGAATTTTAGAATATACATGATAGAATAGTATTCCTGCATCAAGGATGAGACAGATTTCATATGCTGTTAGAGCATAGTGTTTGGACACGTTAAGTGATGCATTTTATCTGTGAACAGTGTTATTCAAATCATGTACTGTGGTATTGTTATTAAAATTGGTGACAACAAATGTACATACGCTCCAACGGTGTGGCTTCACGGTGATTGTTTAAGATGGATAGACGGGGTGAGAGTTTGGAAGGAAGATAAAAGTGTATGATAGATATTGATACTGACGGTCCATAATCATTACCAGAAACAAAGACGCGCAGGAAGACATAAGAGTTAGTAGTAGCAAATAAAGTCCAGAATACAATGTTACTGGCCATGAACATTAGCATGTATTATCCGATCAATCAAGTAAACACGTGTGTACAAACGCGGCATTTAAGAAGCTATAAGTTAAGAGAAAAAGATCAGTAGTTATCCGTAGTTCGTCTACATGATACTGTAAGTATCAGTATGATCGTCGCTATGGCAACTATTATATTACATTAACCAGGCGTTAACGTTTACAAAATACATCAATTCCTCTTCTTTCCTTCCTCATTTGATTTTCAGCGTCGAACGAAGTATAATTTGTGGCCTTTTACAATCTTGATGGTCTCTCGTGTTATGTTTCCTAGAATGTCTAATATTCCTTCAGTCCCATCTTTTTCGTAGTCGACCCTTGGATGTGGTGTTCTCGAAGCATTCGTTGAAGTCAAGCTGAGTTGTGTTTCTATATTTCTGTCCTCGCAAGTGGTCAAACCGTTTCATAAATAATTGGCGTTATGAATACTTTATTTCAATATATCTGGATTGAAATCGCACTAACCAATCGATGTCAGGACTATCCTGTACAAAGGAACGTCCTTATTTACTCTGTCAGCTTCTAACTTTACTTAATGGCGAGCACACATTAGGAGATTGCTCGTCCAGAACAAATATTTACCTCTAGGATAAGATTTTCATGTCAAGGGCAGTTAATAAGTATAAAATGATTATATCGCGCTTAAGTCGAGAAAGCTTACTTCTATTTGATCGTAAACGTCTTTGCATCGCATCTAAAAATGAAACAAGCGTTTAGTAGAAGACTTATAATCAAACACGTCTTTGTATTGGTTTTATTTGAAATTATATATCAACAATAATAATGTATGCAGTTAATTTACTTGAACAATAATTATGTAAAGCATTTTTGTTAATTCTTTGCGGTAGTTGTTTATCCGGGTTATTGCATTTTTATTCTGGCGTAGTTTTGTCTGTGGAAAGATATGAGATTGGTAATATAAATAGTTTTGTGAAAGTGATTAAAAAAAAAATATCTTGGGGTATGTCAGAGAACGATTGTATTGAACATCAGTCAGTTAAATAGTTATGGTTATGGTTATGGAAGGCCCCGGTATCACTGCAAGCGAATTAAAATCCATAATTGCTCAACCGTCCGTGCCAGTGGAATCATCCGAATTACTAACTCATCTCCAAAACAAAGAAAGGTAGCTGTAGTCCCCATCATAGCAGTCTCAGCACACGCCAAAAGACATAAGGCGAAACTGCACAGAAAGTGAACACAGCCAACTGTTCCCTGTCATACGATATCAGCATTCATCGTAAACCATTGGAATATCGAAACATGATCAACACGGATGATACACACAGCTCACGGTGTGCACAGAGCACTTAACTCAGTAGCTCCTGCAGCAAGCCTGACTTGGAATATGCGGAAACTGCAACAATGAACACTTTTCAGACACAGCAATAAAAAGTTCCTGTCGCCTAACCGTCATATTGACCGGTATTCCAACGATGAGGTATATTGCAATCAACACAGAACACACTATCACACACACTGTAGAGGATTTCAGATCACATGCATGTACTCCGCTTCACCGGGGAAGATCCCAACAGTGGAACTTTTTATCTATACACTGATCTGCATTGGAAAGATAGAGTTAACCATCTTTCCGGCTCAAAAAACGTAACA
Organism: Megaustenia siamemsis; assembly: GCA_032433765.1. NCBI lineage: Eukaryota > Metazoa > Mollusca > Gastropoda > Stylommatophora > Ariophantidae > Megaustenia > Megaustenia siamemsis. Next base: position 77,475,094 of record JAVIAB010000051.1, on the reverse strand, counting down.
GTGAACGTTGACGCAAACATGACCGCGCCATCTTGAAACCGGAAGTTCAGTTAAGTGTTCTAAATAGTATACTGTACCATCTAATCAGAATGAAACCAAATCAACATGCAGCATAAGCATATTCCGTAAATATCATATTTCGATGCGAAAGGACAACACAGAAAACAGTGGAAGACAAGATCATAGTCACTATAACAATTTATTGATAACAACTGAATCAGACAAATAGCTTTGAACAGACAGACAACTTCGCTGGCCATTGCTTCACGATACAAGCAGCGCGACAAAAGACAACACAATAATCGGATGGATGTTATAAGTGCCTACTATTTATCATCATCATCCTGTACCATAACGGTTGGCGTAAGCTATCATCCCTTACATACATCTCTATCCACAGTGCATCGTATCAATCATGGCATTTACTGTTTACAGTACCACCAAGTCACCAAGCTATCTATATAGTATCCTCTCTTTGTCTTTCGCAATCTCTCTTTAACTATAATTTGTTAGCTGTAACCAAGTATTCCAACTTTCCTCTTATCTTGATTTGCCTGCAATATTTCGATTCTTTTTCTCTGATGTTTCATAGGAGTTCGTTCCCTTTATGTGTTGGCCTTTTTGAGAATGTCCTCTTTGGTCTTTTCAAATTCACTACCATAGGTCAGAATTGACTTTATTAAGCACATATAAACTATCTTTCTCACAGAGACTTGTTGCACAATGCATTTTTTACTTTCTGAAACGCTATTTGACTCTTTGCACTTGTTTCAGATTTGACCCGTTTATTTTTTATACTCCATGTCGGTAGTGATTGTTTCTTCGATATGACCATCATTTCTATTGATTATCAGTATTGCTCCAAAGTTTAATGCGACCAATATTACTCCACTGCTTAACGTTGTCAATATTACTCCACTGCTTAACGTTGTCAATATTGTTCCACAGTTTAACGTTGTCAATATTACTCCAGTGTTTAAAGCGGCCAATATTACTCCACTGATTAACGGTGTCAATATTACTCTCGTGATTTAAGCGGTCAATATTACTCCACACTTTAACTGGGTTAATATTACTCCACTGTTTAACTGTGTCAATATTACTCTCGTGATTAAAGCGGTCAATATTACCCCAGTGTTTAAAGCGGTCAATATTACTCCAGTGCTTAAAGCGGTCAATATTACTCCAGTGCTTAAAGCGGTCAATATTACTCCAGTGCTTAAAGCGGTTAATATTACTCCACTGATAAACGGTGTCAATATTACTCTCGTGATTAAAGCGGTCAATATTACTCCACTGTTTAAAGCGGTCAATATTACTCCACTGTTTAAAGCGGTCAATATTACTCCAGTGCTTAAAGCGGTCAATATTACTCCAGTGCTTAAAGCGGTCAATATTACTCCACTGTTTAAAGCGGTCAATATTACCTCAGTGTTTAACGCGGTCAGTATTACACCAGTGTTTAACGTGGTTAATATTATTCCAGTGTTTAACGTGGCCAATATTACTCCAGTTATGTCTACTTTTTCTTCATAAATTCAGTACTCAATTAAGGCTGGATGTACCTAGAAGCGTGATAAACTACAATCCTTTGCCCTCATTTGACGAGTTCTGTAAACCACTGCTCTGTCACAACACTGAATTAAGCATCCATGAAATATGGCACGATGATCAGAGTATAAAATATTAAATTAATGTCTTTTAGAACAGAGCCATAAAATCAAATAATCATACTTCATGAGCAATATTCAGAAATTGTGTAACGGACACATCAGTAGCAGCAATTGGTTCATCCAATTAGAATCAATAACCAGAAAATAAAAATGGACATCTCAATTAACGAACACGTTTTATAATTTACTGAACTAGGCCGTGTAATATGAAGGCGAGGAGTCCAGCTCTTAGTTTATATATATATACCTTCTCTGTTTTCACCTTATTGTGGTAGGTACCATATTTATTCAGCTGGGTCAACTGGAGAGTGTCAAGCTGCGATCGATCCTGTGCTCACTTTGTCTGTCCTATTTCTTTCTTCATCTATTTCTTTCTTCATCTATTTCTTTCTTCATCTATCTCAACATCCTCTTGTACCCGTTCGAGTGTTGAGGGAGATACTAAGTTCTGGTTCACGCCCCTTTGGTGGCTTCCCTCATTCTCAGTTGATGTTGTTGTAGCGCTTCTTTGATATTGTTTGTTCATCTTACTCCAGGGTTTGCCTCTTCCCCTTCTGCTCTCTCCTCTTTTAAGATATATTTTGTATGATAAGGAATCTCACGGCATTCTTTCTAAATGGGCAAATCAGTTTATTTCTTTTTTCTGGCTGTAGCTTAGGATGGTTTCAAGGCCTACTATTTCTTTTGTAATATAATTTCTCATTCCTACTTTTCTCGTCACTCCATTCGCTTTTCTCAGACATCTCATCTCAGTGGTGACAAGCTTATTTTATTCTTAGTCATAGTGACCATGTTTGGCATTGGTAGCACAATGTTGGAATGAATATACTCTGTATAAGATTATTTTTTGCGGTAATAGGTATTAATTTGAGTTGAAGTATAGGGGATAGCTGTCCCAATATTTGGTTTGCCTTATTTGCATGAGACATCTATTTCTTCATCAATTTTGCCATCTTCAGATAATGTTGTTCCCAGATAGTTAAAGTTTGTTCCTTGTTTTGTAACTTAATGTCTTTTTTGTCTTCTGTTGATATTACTTCTGTTTTCTCCGTGCCTATTTCATGTTATTCATTTTACATTTCTTTATTCAAGAAAGCAGATTGAAAAAAAAGAATCGTCTATTTCTTTCTTTCTTTCTTTCTTTCTTTCTTTCTTTTTTCTTTCTTTCTTTCTTTCTTTCTTTCTTTCTTTCTTTCTTTCTTTCTTTGAAAGGGTCTGATCAGCAGCAAAAAGCAGTTCGTTTATATCTTCACTGTGTGATTTGGCATCCTTACATATTGTGTCCATGTAAGTGATAAACTAGAGTGATGACAGCACGCAGCCTTGTTTTCCTCCAGATGTGACTGCGAAAGGTTTTGATGATCATGTACTTGCTCTAATCACACTTCTGCAATTACTACAAATCTCTTGCAACATCTAATAATGTGGTCATTTACTCTGTAATGAGCCAATGTCTGCCATCATAAATTGTATTTCTATCCACCCTATCGAAAGCTTTCTCCTGGTCCACAAATGCTATGCACATGTTCTTTTTTTTTATTTCTATGTACTTCTTCACAAGCTGCCTGAATTAATATATTGTGTGTGTGTTACTTTATCGCTATGCCAAAAACGTTATCGCCTTGGTACTGACGTTATCCCGCGATTACATAACTGCACTAAAAGTATATGGGCATATGATTATTTTCTTTCTCGTTATTTTTTCCAATACAGAAATTATAGTTTTATTTCTCATTCCTTCGTTTTATTTTATTTGACATACCTAGTATTAATTCCCACTGGGCTGTCATTATTCTGTACTCTTACATTCAAAAGTTGTACGTGCTTCCATTTCGTATTGCTTCTCGCTTTCCTCTCGTAATTTAGCTACGATTTATCCTCGTGATCCGACCGACATTCGTGTTTGTCGGTTAACTTAATATTATTACGAGACCGGAAAGAGCGGGGAAAAAGGAGAATAAAATTCGATCCAGAACCAATAACTTTATATTGACGGGTTCTCCAGCAACATACAATTAAGTTCTGGCTGACCGCTCACTAAAGAAAAAGCCTTTGGGTCAAATTGAATTTCATAGTCTTGTCCGCAGGAGATAGGTGATACAAAACATCTGGGGTGGGAATCGAGAAAAGAAATGTAAAAAATATTTCTGGTAAAATTTGTCATAAAAAATGTTTTGTTGCTTACATGATTGCTAAGTTTTCGTAGTTGCGGTCTTGTAACTTGACTTAGTCTTCTCCTTTTCTTGTGCTTAGTAATAGACCGACGTAGAAGTTAAGACGCGTAATGTGGTGTTTTATAGAGTGACACGGACGTTCACTTGTGTATGTTCAGTGGCTGTTATTTGACGAACCAAATATTGTGACAGTTAGCCACCTCTAAACTTCAGCACAATACAGTAACTGTCATTATAAAGAAACATCGTATACACAGTATATTCATTCCTATCTTGTGCTATTAGAGCCAAACATGGTCAATCACGAATAAAACTTAAAAGGAAGCTAGTCACCACAAAGATGAGATGTTTGAGCAAGATGCCTGGAGCACCAAATAGACAGAATCAGAAATGATGTCACAAGAGAGAGAGAGAATGGACATTGAATCCATTCTGAACTACACAAATACAGCAAATGAATTGGTTTCCTCATTTGGAAAGAATGTCAATGGATTCTATAGCAAACAAAACATTTATTAAAAGGAGATGAAAGAAGAGCCCATCATCATCATCATCAAGTACCGGGCTTAGTGGCGTAGGTGATCATGTCTCTCCACAACATTCGATCTCGGCAGCTATTTATCATTTCTGTTGTTGACCTTCTGCCAAAGCCATTCTCTTAAGCTGTCTGTTATTTTTTCTCTTTGCTTCCCTCTATCTCTTCGTCCCTCAATTTTTCCAGTTGTTACAATATATTCAAGTTGTTCTCTTCTCATTACATGGCCAAAAAATGATGATTGTCTCTTCCTAACATTGGAAATTAGCTCTCTTTTTGCTTTGACCTTTCTCAGAACCTCTTCATTACTCTTCTTAGCTGTCCATGGTATTCTCAACATTCTTCTGTAAAACCACATTTCTACAGACTCCAGTGATTTTCTTGTCTGTTGTCCTATTGTCCATGATTCGCATCCGTATGTTAAGACTGGCTCTACGTAACATTTAAGAACTCTTTCATAGTAGAAGAGCCCATAGTAGAACCAGAATAAGAGAGACTGACAACATTCGAGGAAAGCTACGTCATCAACTAACAATGACTGAGGCTACCAGAATGGCAAGACTAGAACTTTGTATCTCCCCTCTTGATACTGGATGGGATTTGAGAGGAAGTGAAAAGAGAGAGGAAGATAGATATAGAGAGATAGTGGTTGTTCATCATCATCGAGTGCCGTCTCCGCAACGAAGGTTGGCTACCATGGATTGCCATTCCACTCTGTTTCTTGCTTTGATAGTGCAGGTTGTCATAGATTGACTTGTCCATCTTTTGATGTTACGTCCATGTTAGTCTTGAGGAGCCAATGGTGGGGTGTGCTAAACACTCCAAGGTATGGTGACAGCTTTACAAATAAAGAACACAACACAATACTGACGTTTCGGCCTGTGGCCTTCTTCAGAATACAGGGACAACGACAACAAGCGGTGAAGCACAATTACTACATGTTAGATGATCAAGTGGAGGGCGAGGAAAGTAGGATGCAGAAATAAGAAAAGAGAGAAATGAATTTTACACGATGAGAGGTATGATGGGCGTCAAAATATATAAAATAGAAAAAGAGAGAGAAAAATGTATAATAAATTGTACTTAGCTGAGCTCAGAGCAGGAAAACTGTAATCCGTGCTGAAACAAGTCGGAATGACTAAAAGCGCAGAGAACGTGTATAGAAAGCAACACGTGACAAAGACAGGTCAGTAAAGAGGGCAAAAGGATCTAATATCGGGAAAACCAAAAGGGGGGGGGGGGAAGGGGGGGATAGACGAGGACACTCCTGGGACACAACAAGCAATACATATAAATCACTCAACAATGGAAGGGAGAGATCACGCGAGAGGTTAAGAGAAAGAAATTGAATGACACGACAAAGTAGTAAACTAGGCAGTGGGTGAGAGAGATGGACTCTACAGAATGGATGGCCTCGAACTGAAAGAGTTGAGAGGTAGGTCAACGAAAGGAAGGATTGGATACTGGAGGAAGAGATACGGTGAGGAAGAATAATAAAGCCAGTATAATGAGAAGGGCGATAGAGGGGTGGTCCGGAGGAAGTTAGTCTATCGGGAGGTAGGGAAGTATTAGAGGAGGAGGTATGGAGAGGAGGGATAAGAAGCAGGTATGTGAAAACTGGATAGGGGGAGAGGCGGTAGGTCAGAAGTGAATGGAAAAAGAGAAAGTCTGGAAGAAGTGGAGCAATAGGGGATGGTGTGCAAGAGGTATGAACCATAGGAGGTAAAGAAGTAGGGAAATGATAGAACAAAGGGGGGAATGAAAGTGGGCATCAGGATAAGGGGGATACTGGAATAGTAGGTATAGATGAGTAGTGACTACAAGTGAATAGAGAGGAGAGGGGTGAGCTAGGAGTAGATCAGCAGAGGGGTGGTAGGAAGGACGAGGGACAATAGAGGTGGGCAGAGAGATCGTACGTACAGTCCAGGTGGAGAGGTGATATAGTGATAAAGAGGTAAAGGACATGAAGGTAGTCAGAAGAGAAAAAGGTGTAGGGAGAGGGGGTGGTTTAGGAGGAAGAAGGCAAGATGGGGGTTACTCAAAGAGGATATGAAAAGCAGGGATGGACGAGGAGTAGAGGACCCAAGAAGAGAAATAGGAAGAGAGGTCCATAGGTGGAAGGGTGGAGTCGGAGGCCGGAGGGTCCTCAGAGGGACAGGGATACATTGATGCCACGAGGGGTGAGGCAGCCCCAACGAGCGATCAGACGGTGCTCAAGAGTGAGCCGACTGTGGTGATCAGAGGAGCATGATACTAGGCCAGTTACCAAGACATCAGTCTTACCTCGATGGCCCCTCGAGTTAAAGTGGGCTGCTACAGGAGTGTCCGCTTCTTGGGTGATGTCATTCAAGTGTTCACGGCACCTATCGCCGATTCTGCGACCAGATTGACCGATGTAGGTCAACTTGCATCGCTTACAGATGATGGCATAAATGATGTTCCGCGATGTGCAAGTGAATCCCTCTCTGATCTCGAAAGGACCATTAGGGAAGAGGACAGTGTCGGTCTGGAGAACGTGGTCACAAGTTTTACATACTCTCCGGTTGCAGCGGATAGTGCCTCGATGGCTGAAGTGGTCAGCAGGAAGACGGCCCCTGACAAGAAAGTCTCGGAGGTTCCGGTCACGTCTAAAGGCCACTAGTGGCGGGTCAGGGAATAGCAGACGAGTAGTAGGGTCAGATCGAAGAATAGGGAGGTAGCGGTGGATGGTCCTAATAGCGGCGTAGTGGTGAGGGTGATGGATGAGAGCGAGCACTACTCTATCAGAGGGGGGATGAGTAGAGGGGGTAAGAGCAGACTGACGTGAAGTGTGGAGAACTCGACGCAGGGCAGGGAGGAGAGCTGATTCAGGATAGAGACGTCGGCGGAAGAAATCAAGCATGAGGTGGGCATTGTGAAGGAAATCTTCGTCGTCTTGGCAAAGGCGACGAAGTCTGAGAAGCTGAGAATAGGGAAGAGAGTTCTTGCAGGATGTAGGATGAGAGGAGTCGTAGCGGAGGAAACTATGGGAGTCCGTGGCCTTGTAGAAGACCGAGGTGAGAAGATGAGAGGTGCCCAAGGAGACTAGGATGTCCAGGAAAGATACGGAGGAGGTGGAGATGTGGAAGGTGATGTGGATAGAGGGGTGGAAATGTCCGACATATTCGATGAAACGGGAGATCTCATCTTCTGGAAGGTCTGTTTCCAGGAACATGTTAGTCTTGGTCTCCCTCTGCCTCTTTTACCTTGTATTTTCCCTTCCAATATTACCTTCAGTAGGCTGTTGTGTCTTTTAACGTGCCCCAAAAATTGCATGTCTTGTCTTAATTGTATTTAGTAGTTCTCTTTAGGATTTTGTTTTGAATGAACTAACTATTTTATTAACAAGCCTACAGTTTAACTATATATCGCACGATATCCGGGCGGTAACAAATAAAGTACGGCTGCCCTTCACGTCTTTAGGTGTATGGGGAATATGATCTTAGCGTCAATAATTTTTTCAATAACCAACGACATATTTATTGGTGATATAGTCGGATTAAATATCAGGGGAAAATGTTAACCTCAAATGGTAGACGTACAACAGAGGTGAGATGCAGAATAGCTCAGAAAAAAACTGTTTTCCAAAAAATGAGGAAGATACTGTGCAATCCATTTTTGACAATAGAAAAAAAAAGAGGTTCGTAAATATTATGTAGAGCCTGTCTTAACGTACGGATGTAGATCATGGACAGTAGGACAATAGACAAGAAAATAACTGGAGGCTATAGAAATGTGGTTTTACAGAAAAAATGTTGAGAATGCCATGGACAGCTAAGAAGAGTAATGAAAACGTTCTGAAAGAGGCCAAAGCGAAAAGGAAGCTAATTTCCAATATTGGGAAGAAACACAGACAGCCTCAGAGAAATGCTTGGGAGGAGATCAACAACAGAAATTATAGATAACTGTCGAGATCGAAAGTGAAGAGACATGATCACCTATGCCAGCCCGGGCATGGTACTTGATGATGTGGACTCTGATTGGGATTCACGCGAAGAAGCTCCAGGACACAATTCCTGGTGCCCAATTTCCAAGGTCGGATGAACCCCGAAATCGAGCAGGTTCAAAATGAAAAAAAAAAAGCAAATGTGGGAATTGAGTAGCGAACTTAATAAGCACCCTGTCATATTAGCTTCTCTTACACTGTAATCCCAGCAATAGTTTACACATTTGAACAGTATTTATTGCTAATTATTGGAATTTTGATGATTACATATTCCGTAGCACATTTTGTTAAACTGTATGCTTGTTAATAAAAAAGTTGATTCATTTAAAAGAAAATCCTAAAAACATTAGAATACTCTGGATAATGAAGAGGAGCAATGACTACACTTTAAAAGAACTAGGCATTGAAAAGAACTAACTAATAAACACCATCTTACGGAGGAAATCAAAATACTTTGACACGTAAAAAGACAGTAAGGTGTAAAGAAGAAGAATGTAAGAACATTCTAAAACGGCAAGACAGGAGCAAGCCAAGAAGAAGATGGTTTCCAGACATTAAAGAGACCTTGAATATGATAAGAAAGAAAAGAAGAAGTTGGAGGTCTAGCCGGAGACAGATACTCTTTCAGACGGTCTGTGGTGCATGCAACCATCTGCAAAAGACTTGCAGTCCATCCTGCAGGCTTGACTTAAGCCATTTTTAGCCACAATCTGGCTGTTTTTTTACAAAACCAATGTTTCTTATACAAATATACATACATTGTTCTTCCTCGGGATGTTCTACAGTAAAACTAAAGAAATAGGAACTAGTCATTGGTTTATGGTTAGCAGAACTGATTTTATTTCACTAGTGACAGTACGAATAATGTTCAATCTTTGCTTTGCTTTCTTTTTTTTAGATAGTTGCAAAGTGTGTTATTAGAAGAAGAAACAATTCTGTTGTCTTCGAGTGTAGTTTGCACAAAATATTTCTTTAGCACCAGTATTCGTTAACCAGCCCATTTTTGGTAATATGGGCATCACTAAACCAGACATTAGTTCTATTTTCAATAAAAAATACTTCATTCACATTTAAGGTCGAATAAACCAACAAACCAGTTGTTCGCGTGATCGAACTTGACTTATTGTCTTTTGTAAACTAGTTGGCTAACTGTTGATCTACCGCATCTTCTAGAGAGGATAGTAGTTTATTGTTGTGCTATTATACATTTTGCGACATCTGGGTACTGTTACTATGTTTCCGTCGTTCGTGAATGTTGTTTAAATTTTCCCTGTTTTCGAACTACGTGTCCACTCTCTCCTTATATTAGCCTCTGCATGTCCATGATATTCAAAACTAGCCTATGGAAGTTTGTAAATAGATAATGGATTCAGAGATAACTAAAAAAAAAAAACTATCTTTACGTCACATAGTACCATTGCTGGTGTATGACGAGGGGCAGCGATAGGACCAGAGAAATAAAGGCCGCTTGGTCAAAGCCGTCGCCACGACGTGTGAGACTCAGGATTTTTATTTCACCCCCGATAGAAAAAATCCTTTCTGTCTACCGTGGGCTTCGAACATCGAACGTCGGCTTTTCAGCCAGCGGAATAGTGGTTTTAGGTTAGAGATAACTTTTAGGTTTAAATAAAACGCGTAGTTCCTGTAAATTTAGCGTTGAAATGTGTAGCTGAGAAGACGGTAAGAACGAGAGACAATATGAAAGAGGACTTGTATTTAGAGGTCTGGAAAAGCATGATGAGTAGAAATCATACACAAAAATGTAAGGGTGATTAAAGGTGAAAACCAATCGTTCAATTAAAAAAAAAAAATAAACAGATCCTAATCTCTTCATCATTTGACTTTCAGCGTGTACGGGAGATACAGTTAACGGTTTTGTGGTCTTCTGTTAACTTCTCCCGCTGTTATGTTACACAGTTTTTCTAAAATCCACCTTTTTCGTGATCGGTCCTTGGGTCTGGTATTCTCTTAGTGTTTATTGAATCTCGTGTTGTGTTTTGATCATTCCGTATTATCACGTGGCCACACAATGTTGTTTCTTTATGTATTCCGGAACTTATTCCTAGCTTTTTAAGATCAGTTCTTCATTTATGATCTTATCTCTCAGGCTATTTCCTGTCATTCGTCTTTCACTTTATCTAGGCAGTGTCTACTCTTCTAACCGTTCTTGAGTTTAAGGACCAAGTCTGCTATTGGAAGCACAACGCTTGGATGAAGATGTGTTGTAGAGTACCTGTTTTGCCTCTAGTGTTATTCCTTTTCACCATTGCTAAGACATCCAAACATTTCTATGCCAGCTAAACAACAAATGATAAATAGCATCTTCATAAAAACTTTGTGCTATGAAAGTCAAACATGGACCCTTTCTAAATCACATTTAAGAAAGATCAATACATGTGAGATGCGTTGCTTGTGAAAAGTAACAAACAATACAAGAAGAGATAGAATACCAAATGAAATCATAAGAAAAATAGTAGGAACAAAACCCTGCCAAGAATATATAGAACAACAACAACTTAAATGGTTTGGTCACCTGGTCAGAATGAATCCTTACCAATCACCATCAAGGGCGTTCTTCTCGAGAATGCATGGAAAAAGACCAAGAGGAAGACCCAGAAGAAGATAGATAGATGCAGTGACAGAGACATGTAACAACAAAGGAAAATCACTAATTCAGACAATTCGAGCAGCACAAGAACGACAAATGATATAAACCACGACACCTTTTAGGTATCAGTGAAAAGAGAAAAGAAGAGGAAGTTATTCCCTTATTGGACAGCAGTAGTGATAGTTGTCCGATGATTTGGCAAGCTATGTTGTATCTTGAATATATTTCTGCTGCATATAGTTTGTCGTTTGTCACTAGACTTCCAAGGTATTTCACAGATCATATGATAAAGAGAAAGAAAGAATACAAGAAAGTGAGAGAGGGAAAGAAAGATAGAGAACTCAAATCAAAGCTAGGTTAGATGATGCTCATGAATAGGATTTTTAAAGACAGACCTACCACAGTAAAAGACAATTTCTATCTTGGAAGAATGAATGGGGACAGTGAGGTCTAGGTAATCGCTCAAAATAAATTCTTAAATCGGAAACCATGGTCCATAAGAATAATAATTGAATATAGCTTACTATATAAATTAATGAATCTAGAATAGCGGACTTAGTAAATCAACGATACTCGCAACATAGCAAAATGAAATAGCAATACTCTTAAAATATCGATTTTCTAGAAAATTAACTTACATCTCAAATGATATTCAATTATTTTTACAGGCTTAGAACAATCCTAGGCGACGCTCTTACGTGTCTCACAACAATCGCCCTCGCTCTATCCTCCATTAAAACCAAGTTAAGCTTCCTTCCTTTACCAAAGCCCGGAGCAGACGAATCTCATTAAGTGCAACGTATCACCCATCAGTTACAGATATCATGAAATATCTGCTCCGCATCCCTTCCCACTAATCGATACCATCAGATCTTGAAGGGGAACAAAACTTTCACTGCCTTCATTTCCGGAACCATTCTCCGTAGAATTGCTTTCAAACATCCATGGATGTTTGCTTAGATTTGGGAAAGGTTTCAAATTGTCTTCTTTTTTTTTTTTAATCGATTTCTGCCCAGTTTTCAAGGATATTTATTATTGATTGAATATTTTAATGTTTAAAAAATATTGTATATGTTTTGGCATAACATATTGTATGCTATGGCCATCGCAGTGCTCAAAGGAAAGTTATAACAGCAAAATGTAGAGTCAATAATGATTATTTTTTTTTAAAATAAGGGGTTTGTTGTAGAATTAAAGTTAAGTTTTATCCTTACATTTTATGACGGTTAGAATCTCACATGGAATGACCAGCTTTTTTCACCTCTGATCTCTGGGTAATTGAATGGAATATTTAGCCAAATTGAAATGAGCTTTTAACATAAAAAACTAAATGAATATCGAGATAGAAATGGCTGGAAAAATAATTCTCTGTGATAATACTCAAAAAAAGTTAAATTCAAAAATGTAAAAACATAAATTCATCATAAAGTAAAAAAAAATGTCACCGTAAATAGTAAAATCCTTAATAATACATTTATACAATTTATAAAAACAAATTTCGAAATATTAAAATTCGTAATAGTTATGCTGTGAATATTACCTTAGGAAAAATGTACATTAGTCAGCTTTTTTAAAACTACGCCAGGGACCACCGCAGTTCACGAGATCGTTGCTGAGATCTTTCTGTGATATCTTAGAAGAGATTAGAAAGCTAATTTACATAGACGTAAATACTTAATTTCAATATCAACGAAGAATAATCAGTAATACTCTGCCGTGAGATATGACTTAATAATTTAGTGGGAAATACCTTTTGATCAGTGCGAGGTTACTATTCCTGCCAGACAAGACTTAGAGAAACATATACACCGCATTGATGTAACGATAATAAGACGGGAAGAAATAATGTAGCTGAGAGATATGCCAAGGCTTCTTGTATGAATAAGACAAACAAGCGTGTAAAAACTCAGCACCCTGTGTCTCACGTAGAACCCACACCATGATCACCTCACTAAACAATAATTTTAATCGAATTAGCTTAATCTGAAAACAACTAAATACCTCCACATAGTTGACATCTCAATCTGCCCACACCTAAATACTTTAATGGAGGTAGCAACTCAATCTGCCCACATCAAAATATCCCCCCCCCCACCACCCAACCAATGAGGCGACACCTCAATCTATCAATAACTTGATAGCACCAAGGAGTCTACAGCTCAATCTGCCCACAGCTAAATACTTCCACTGAGGCAACAGCTCAATCTGCCAACAAACAAAAGATCTAGTATATGTTCTCCAATATCACTTAGAAAACACAGTTTTAGGTTCATCAGGGAGCGCCTCACCCACAAAGATGCAAAAAAACCCAAATCAAACAAACAAATAGTGTTGTCAGCAGTTATATAAGGTCATGATAATGCGGATCCAGGAGTTGAGCTATATAAGAATTAATCTGGTGCAATACAAAGAAATATAGGAATTAATCTGGTTTCAGGAGGCGGTTAGTGTCCAGGGTAGTATTCTATTTGTTAGCTGACCTCATAGTTGTTGTAAACTGACGTAGTTTGTGAGTTAGTTTAGTAGTCCAGGTAGTCAGACAGCCACCTAATTCTTCCGCCAGATTTGAAACGGCTAATAAGCGCTGGGTTAGTCTTCCCGCTCATGCTCTATAGCCAAGCCCAATAAACTGGAAATGATTTTCCATAAAATTATCAGTTATAGTGCATATCCATCGTAAACAATCATATATATATATATATATATATATATATATATATATATTTAGGGTCATAAAAGGTGTTAAAGTCTAAACAATTAGGGTATCCTGAGGTATATATATTACCGGTTATAAGTGAAGCAGAGAGGTAGCAGTGGTTAAAGAGTGTACGATAAGAGGTGAATGAGGTAGTAGACATCGAGGGGAGATGAGTAGGGTTGAGTAAAATAAAATCATGGGGTCCACGGGAAGAAGGGTTAGAAGTAAAGAGGATGCAACCGGAACCTTGAGCAGGATTGAGTTAGTTCACCAACAAGTAAGTTAGTTGGTGTGTGGTCACTGCGGGGAACAGACCTTATTCCAGAAGCAGTGAAATGTGAAGTGTCTTAGAGTAGTTGATAAGATAGTTGTGAAAGTTAGCAGCACCAACCATGTAGTGACAGTCAGTGAGATGGTCTCACAAGGTAGGCTTCGTCAGAAACACGAAGTTAGAATATAGTTGTGCAAGTTAGCAGCAACGAACAATTTAGTGACAATTCGTGAGTTAGTCTCACCACATTAGGCTTCATTAGGAGCAGAAGGTTAGAAAGTAGTGGTGCAGTTTACCAGCTACGACCGTTCAAGGGACAGTAGGAGAGAGAAGTTCAATAAGTCAGGCTTTGTGTAGGAGCATGACGTTAGAGTGGGGTGTGCAGGCAGTGACACCGAGCAATGTAAGTGGCGCTGAGCGAGACAGATTCACAGAGTTCCTATCAACCAAGAAAGGGCTCGATACGGAGTACGACGCTCCAGGAGGCAACAGTATAGGTGAGGTTGAGCGAGACCGATATCGCCAGCTTCGTGATTAGCAATATGGCTGCTAATGGAGGAATTCCTAAAACAAATATTACTTAGACGAAGATAGGCGAGGCCAGAGTGGCTTGAGAGAGTGCTGCAGTATAACTCTGCATTGTCGTAGATAACACAGGGGAATGCCGCAAGGTTAGCAGGAAATGTGTGAGAGGCTGCTAACATACCATTTTCATTGAGATTGTGAACGGGTTGTGTGAGGTGGACTTTTGAGATAAAAACCGCAGGTGTGTTATTTTTACCTGGTGTTCAGTGAATGCTTTCTCGAGCGCTAGCTGTAATTTTCTGCACCTAGCTAAGAACGAACACTAGAAGGGATCAGCACGCTGGTCTGCAGATAATCAACGGTCCTAACACGAAACAGCACAAAGTAACAAGGTAGGTGATCACCCGGCCAAGGGTGCCACACAAGGGCAGAGTTCAAACGAGGCGACAATCTCGAGCAGTAGCCATCGATCACCGGCAGAGGTCGACTCGACTTATCAACCAACACAGGTCATCAAGACGCAAGTCATCACGACACGGCCTCGATACAGTAAAGGGATGTCCCCGTCAACTAATCAAGGCAGTTAGGGGGATTCGGACACCATCATGGCCAGTACAAGTGTGCTGGTACCTGGTGTGTTCCAATCAAATCCATTCTAGTGCATTAAAGAGGTCACTGTTGATTTAAGAGCTGGCCTCTAAGAGCTGAAAGCTCTCTGCTATATAATTACCGGTTTGCGTAGGCGATCATGTCCTTCCACAATCTTCTATCCACAGTGCATCATATCTGTTCTATTGTTGACTGCTTTCCATGCCATGACATCAAGCTATCCAGTATTTTCTCTCTTTGTCGTCCGCGATCTCTGTTTCCTTTAATTTTGCCATTTGTAACCAAGTATTCCAACTTTCCTCTTCTCATGATGTGCCCAAAAAATGTTGATTCCTTCTTTCTGATGTTTTTAGGAGCTCCATTTTTGTGTTGGCCTCTTTGAGAACTTCCTCATTGGTCTTTTTAGCTGTCCATGGAACTTTCAACATTCTTCTGAGAAAGCTCATCTCTGTCGCCTCTAATCGTCTTTTCATTTGTTTGTCTACTGTCCATGATTCGCTTCCATAGGTCAGAATTGGCTCTATATAGCACCGATGAACTCTCTTTCTCATTTGTATTGACATAGTTTTATTGCATAAGATATTTTTCATTTTCTGAAATGGTATTTTGGCATGAGCTATTCTGCTTTTTATTTTTGTGGTGCATCTTCCATCTGATGTTATTATTGTGCCGAAATATTTCAAACGTTGCATTTGTTTCAGATTTGTCTTGTTTATTTGTATGCTGCATGATGGTGATGATTGTTTCTTCGACATAACCATTACCTGTTTTCTTACTATTCAGACTAAGACCTTTCTTGTTACTTTCTTTTACTATTATATATATATATATATATAACAATAAAAATAAATCGGCGAGTGTGATAAGGTTAAAACAATATTCTCCTTTTTCTAGAGCCAGGCGAGCGGAGATCGATTAACGTACGGATTTTGAGTAATCATTTCTTGTCATTTCTCTGCGTCGCTATGCCGACTTCGCTGAAAAATCACTTAGTTTTAAGAAATACTAAGATCAGACTGGCCACAATTAGGTCGATGACAGGTAACAAGTTCACCGTCCACCAAAGTGTACAAGACATAGAAGCAAAAACAGGGAAACGCGACATGACCGATCTACTACATTAGGAAATCATAAGCTACAATAGAGAAAATGTAGGGATCTGTTATTATACATATCCGACAATCAAATCGCGTGATACCCCCTCTCTCTCTCTCTTTCTCTCTCAACCTTCTGGTTTAATAATTTTTCTCAGTTATCCGCCTTTTTATTCTCTCTTTTGACCACATCCTCTTGTTTTTCTCCACTAACAATGTGTGAACAATGGGAGTGTGAGGAGAGTCACGAAATATCACAGCAGGGAGAAGAGAGGAAAGATGTCAAGAAATAGTGGAGGTAGAATAGTAAATAGCGGAACGGCCTCCAGGAGTTCTATTGGGGCCCTATCAGAAATCGTGGAGGAGGTTCCAAATAGAAGTAAGATCTATCTCTATCTATCTCTCTCTCTCTTCTCTCTCTCTCTCTCAAACTATCATTATAATTATCTATTTTTTATTTGTGATTTAGCTACACCAACTTTTACTTCTAATATGAATATTACATTTTTGGTTTACTCGTTTTCATTTTCGGTTCAAGTGCGTATAAAGCTTATCTACACTCACCACAAAGACACTTCCTATCTTTTGAATATATTCCCTGTCTCTCTCTCTCTCTCTCTCTTTCTCTTTCTTTCTCTTTCTCTCTCAACCTTCTGGCTTAATATATTTTCTCAGCTATCCGCCTTCTTATTCTCTCTATTGACCATACCTCTCTCTCTCTCTCTTTCAGTCTCATGCTTCTGGCTCGATCACTTCTCACCTATCTGCCTTCTTATTCTCTCTATTGACCATACCTCTCTCTCTCTCTCTTTCAGTCTCATGCTTCTGGCTCGATCACTTCTCACCTATCTGCCTTCTTATTCTCTCTATTGACCATACCTCTCTCTCTCTCTCTCTTTCAGTCTCATGCTTCTGGCTCGATCACTTCTCACCTATCTGCCTTCTTATTCTCTCTATTGACCATACCTCTCTCTCTGCAATGCTGGGCAATGGATTCCAGCCTTCCTTAATAATCCAGCTAAACCTGTTCGAGTACCACACATTGACTTAGCGCCATCTGTCACTATTGCTAAAAGTCTGTTTATGTCACTGATACAGTTACAACTTTCATAATTGAGTCATAAATGTCTTGTCCTTTGGTCGTATTACGCAATGAATCTAAAACTAGTAGCTCTTCATTGATAATAAAGTCTTTTGAAACAGTTCTTATAAAAATTAAAAGTCAAGCTGTGTCTGATATGTCAGTAGATTAATCCAAAGCCAGAGAAAAGTAAGCGGAATTTGTAACCACACTCTTTAATTTACTAGATATATGAGAACTTATTTCTTCAACCTTTCTAGTGACTGTCTGTTTTGATAGTGGACCGCTCTCAAAATTACTGGCAATTTTTTTCTTCCCCAAATGCACGCGCCATGTTAATAGAACAACGCTTTACGAAGTCTTCTTCTCTTCTTCTTCTACTTTTTCAGCTCCCAGTGGAGCATAGGTCTTCAACAAACACTTTCCAAGTCGTTCTGTTTTTTTGCCATTCCTTTAAGATCATTCCATGTCTTCCCCATCATCTTCATATCTGCTTCAATCTGTCTTCTCCAAGAATTCCTTGGTCTTCCTCTTTGTCTTTTCCCCTGGGGATTCCAAAAAAGAGCCTGTTGTGTAATACTCTCAGTTGGCTTCCGTAGTGTGTGTCCTATCCAGCGCCATCGTCTTCGCTGTATCTCTTTATCCACTGGTGTTTGACTGGCACATTTCCATAATTCTATGTTAGTGATTTTGTCCTGCCATTTCCATCCTTTTATTCTGCGTAAGCATCCATTAATGAAAGTCTGTATCTTTGTAATTGTCAGTTTTGTTGTTCTCCATGTTTCACAGCCATATAATAGGACCGCCTTAACATTTGAGTTGAAAATTTTTATTTTTGTATTTAACCTAATTTATTTGGATTTCCATATGTTTCCTAGTGCAATGAAAGCTCCTCTTGCTTTTGATATCCTTATTTTGGTATCATTTTCTGTTCCTCCCTCTTTATCTATATTACTGCCCAGATATATGTAAGATTGTACATCAAATATAGGTATTTCTCCTAGTTTTATTTAGTTATTGCCAACTGTATTAATTCTCATAATGTTGGTCTTATCTCTATTAATCTTCAGTCCTAGCCTATGTGATCTCTCACTTTACGAAGTCACCGTCACGTGATGATTTTTTTTTATTTCGCTATCTCTGCGCTTACAACAAACGATGCCATTAAGGAACGTGTTTGTTTTGTTGTTAATGTAGTAAAAACAGATTTCTGAGCACTAACCTTTTTCTTCAAATCGCACACAAGTGTAGAATGTATTGTACCAATGTAGTCCTTGTATTTAGCGGCGTGATGCTGTGTGTTATGCCGTTTAAGATTCTACCCTTTATTTACAGACAACACTTGCAAACACGCAAGAAACTGTGGTTTGCTATCCTTATTGTTGATAAAAAAAAAATCATGTTCCCATTTCTCTTGAAAAAAATCTTATTTTTGTTCATTTAATTGACGTTTATTGCTCATATTATACCACGACCGAAGCAACAGACAATGAAAACACAGATTGCAACAATAGCACTGTTTCCTGTTTAAAATGGAACTGTTCACCGTAACTCGACAAAATCAGAATGATAAGATTGGATATCGAATATATAATTTTGAATGAT
Organism: Megaustenia siamemsis; assembly: GCA_032433765.1. Taxonomy (NCBI): domain Eukaryota; kingdom Metazoa; phylum Mollusca; class Gastropoda; order Stylommatophora; family Ariophantidae; genus Megaustenia; species Megaustenia siamemsis. The sequence continues at coordinate 77,456,257 of JAVIAB010000051.1, read as the reverse complement.
GAAAAGAGAATTGGAGAGAAAGAAACTGAAAGTAAAATAGCTGTGGGGTGAATATGTTGGGGAGGAGGAGGTGGGTGACTGACAGTATTTCTTGGCGGAAACTGTTTGAACTCGCCGAACCGAGAGTCGGTTCTAGAACCATTCGTCGACTTCTTCCTTTGTTTCTGTCGATCGTAGGATGATTAAACGGAAAAAAAAGGATCGGTCGGGAATAACGGGAAGGCGACGTTAAACTAACTACTAGAGTGTTACGAGTGTTAAACATAGGTCTACTTGTACTATTATTCTTCTTTGATTTACCTCGGATGTTTCCACCAATAATTATACTTTATTTTAAACAAACTACTAGGGAATATTTGAGTTAGCTTTCTCCATGGGAGAAATTAATGTAACAAATTTTTAATCAATTATACCCAGGACATTTTGCTCAATGCAACCAGATTTTATTTTTTATCCACCGCGGGCCAAAAAAAGACGTCGCGGGCACCTTATTGGCCATCACTGCTTTAGTTGATCGGGGAACGTGTAGATCACATTCCAAAAAACCAAAACATTTATCTAAATGTAAATAATGTCTCACTGTGAATGTAGGCGCTCTCCTAGAGTTGTAACCCTGGCTATTCAATTATCAGTGTAGAACTGTCTGACATCATATGGGAGAATATCTAAGGTGTCATCGTCAACTGTTAGTTTCCTTCGTTTCGCAGAACCACAAGTCCCGCAGCTCGATGTGGTAGGTCGTTTGTGCGACGCCAATGAAGAACTAGAAGGAGTCTGTTTGGAGGTCGATGAATGCTGCTGTAGTTCGTGAGTATGTTATTTGTCGCTACTATTAAACGAGGCACTGTACAGATACCGTATGGGCGAGTGGTAGAGATACAGGTAGTGATGCTGCATGTTTGGTTTTCTAGATGTAATTTTTTTAGATTGTTGACCCGTATAAAGGTGCAGTTGCACACGTGGTATCACCTCTAGTTTTTATGTGTTCATTAGCAGAAAAATAGGAAATAGACTCTCCCCTACCCCCCCCCTCCCTTTTATGATCCTCATTTCTATGCTTATCTCGGAACTATTTTCCTGACATTTTTAACACAGATGATTTCCTAACTCTGAGTGTTAATTTACCTGATGCATAGTTAGGAGTTGCTGAACTGAGCTCTTTTCAATATTGGATATTCAGATGAGTCCAGAATCAAGGCTGAATCCATAATGACCGAGCTAGTCGAAACACTGGGATGTGCTGTTGGTGACACATGTGAAAAAGATGATGTTGTTGAAACACCATAATAGCTGAATGAATATGTTGTTGTCATAACAGCTACTGCTGTCATTATTGTTGCTATATAACAAGAAAGTTTTTTGGTAACGAGCATTTGAAGTATAGACATTGTATTTCTGCGTCCGCCCACGGCGTGGTAAAAAATGTGTAGCTGATGGTACTGGTGTACGCAATATAAAGTTTGTGTTGAGAGATGTGTCATTGAAAACGTTGCTAGTGATGTGACTGGTGTCTGTAAGGGACTGCTCCTATACAACATCGGACCTGACACACTCGTTATGACAGAGGTTGACACACTCACAGAGTTTGTAGTGTCAACACAAGAACATACCCAGGCTTGTCGATGCACCAGAGATTTGTAGGATCAGCAAAGTTGACATGTTCCTAAACCGCAACGCACACTAGATTGTGATGTCTTGCACTACATAGCTAGTTGTACCCAAGTATTCAAACTTTACTTTTTTTCATGATGTGCCCGAAAAAATGTGTTGTTTCTTTCGACTGTTGATTAAGAGCTCTCTTTTTTGTGATGGACTCTTTTCAAACGCTCAGGGAACGCTCAAATTCTTCTGACAAAGCCTACATCTGTGGCCTCTAATCGTCTTTTCATTTGGTTGTCTGCTGACCATTGGTATGACCACCAGCTCCTGTATACTTGAGTCTGACAGGTGATGCGCGAAAATTAAGAGGGGAGCAAGTAGGTATGGACGCCGTATGAAAACAAGACAAGAGAATCTGTAGCAAAACCAATCTAGCCATTGATTTGATGGTGACATCTGTCTAATTGTTTAACATGAACCCACTACTTTTCAACATCTACACTTTTAAAAGTAACAGGTGAGTTGACTAAGGTTATAGATAGCATACTGCCCAACGCCGACGCTTTTTAGTCTACTGCAAAGGTAGAGATAGGGGACACGATGTACGTGAACACCAGACTGAGTTTGCCCGATTGTTCAGACGATGCTGTGAGAAGGGAGCAATGGCTTACCAGACGAAGGCGACTCCAACTTGGATCTCTCTGAGCAAATATATTGTCAACACATCTACAATAGTTGTAAAAGTGGGTTCAGAAACTATCGCGAAGGCCCACAAAATGCGGTGTTTCAGAATACAATTTGATTGAAGTCTTGCTTTCAATCAACACATAGATCAAGTTTCAAGGAAGGACAGATACGGTGAGTTTTCACCAGCTGTTTATCCAGTTACCTATTTCTTACACGCAACGTCATCCGTGTCATCGTGAAAGAAAAGATTCTTGGCGTAAATCACGAACCACAATACGACCAGCACCCAATGGACCCGTTCCAACCATGCTGCCAGCTCATGCATTTTCCCTTCACATTCGAATGTCCAGGGACGAACAGGAAACAAATCTTTACAATGATTTTCTCCATTCCAAAATTTCTCCATGACCAACTTTCAGCACGTGACCAGACCACTGACCATAAGTGATACAAACTGACCACTTACAGAGAACAAGGTCTATCACTGTTCCAGGTACTTAGTAGTACTCTGAGTAGTCGCTTTCAGGGTTGTGAGATCACGAGTTGCTTCTCGAACATTGCACTAGTGGAAAACTTGAAGTCTGATTTGAGAGAGCCTACAGTCCGGCGGTGAATCTTTTGTGTAGGTTCTTTTTTTCGGAGCGATGGGAATATGTAAGTCTGTTTCTGATGCAATTACCGTTGGCAAATTTGTAGAAGTCTTTCTTGAATTTTGACGTTCTCAAATCGCGAGGTACGGTGTTTAATCTAAACAGAACTATAGAGAATGTTATAACACCAAAGGTAGCCTTAGTCACATAAAGATAAGCGCGAAAGAGAAAAACCAGACAAGTTGTGTTAGAGCTTGAGTTTTTTTGTTGTTGCGATAATGAACGATTACAACTTGTTGTCGAAGATTAATCCTTGATTGGTCTACCTACGACGAAGGTAGAGATAAAGTGCATGATCATTAGACTGAACTTACCCAATTGTTCAGAAAAAGCTGTGAGAAACGAGCACTGGTGAGCCAGACGAAGACGACTGCAAATTTGCATCTCTCCAATAAAATATATTGTCAACACACCCACAACACTTGCACAATTTGATTCAGAAACTATCGCCAGGACCCACAAAATACGGTGAGTAGAAAAAGCACGAGCCATATTACGACCACAAACCAATTCAACCGTTCCAACAAAACTAGCATCTGTCATTTTCCTGTTACAACCGAATGTCTAGTGACGAATCGCGAACAGATCTTTACAACACCTCTAGTCCAGCGCCATTACCGAGCAGCCAAGTGTCCTTCAACCTCACTGATAGCTGCAATAAAAAATGTCTCCATTGACCATGTTGATGTCGCATGTAACCGTCACACACGACCGGCGGTCGTGTTGGAAGTTGGTCATGGATACATTTTTTTCAGCTAGAATATATTGCGACAACTGGGACGACGAGATACAAGGATGCAAAGTGTAAAGATACCGGACACCCTAAGAGAATGGCTTGGCAGAAGGTCAACAACAGAAATGATAAATGTCGAAATCAAAAGTTGTGAAGAGACATAATCACCTACGCCAGTAGGCTTGATGCTTGATAATGATGACAGAAAAATGAACGTACATGCCTTGCAGGGCGCTGAGAGCGTTCATCCAACAGCCGTTATTTAAATTCGTGCCTATTCTCCATCTAGTTAAAGCTACGGAGTAGAAGACTGAGATAGTTAGACCATGTTTGAGAAATTAACGTTTACTGTATGACAGCAAGTGGTCAATGGTCAGGCCAAAACCGAGATATTAAGATGTTTGCTGAGCATCAATGAGGAACTCCTGCATGTGTGAAAGGAAAAGGGATTCAGACGACAGATTGTCTTAGATGGCGAGCAGAAATAAAGAGGCGCAATCCCGAAAATGTGGGTTGTTGATAAAAAGAGAGAGAGAGAGACGGGCGAGAATAACAGCAAAAGAGAAAAGGGTGGCATGTATCACACACACACAAATACGACTGCACCTTGATCGGTGGATTAGTTTTGGTAGTTGTCAGTCATGGGAAAAGCTGTTCCTAGAACATATACCGAGCAGGAACTATTAACATTTATTAATTACTGGCTAAAAGCTGCTGCCAATATTTCTTTCTTTCTTTCTTTCTTTCTTTCTTTCTTCCTTCCTTCCTTCCTTCCTTCCTTCCTTCCTTCCTTCCTTCCTTCCTTCCTTCCTTCCTTCCTTCCTTCCTTCCTTCCTTCCTTCCTTCCTTCCTTCCTTCCTTCCTTCCTTCCTTCCTTCCTTCCTTCCTTCCTTCCTTCCTTCTTTCCTTCCTTCCTTCCTGCCTTCCTTCCTTCCTTCCTTCTTCCTTCCTTCCTTTCTTTCTTTCTTTCTTTCTTTCTTTCTTTATTTATTTATTTATTTCCTTATCTTTCTCTCTCTCTCCCTCTCTCCCTCTCTCTCATTCTTTCTTTGTTTCTTTCTGTCACCCTTTAGCCCTCTGTTCTCAAACTCCATTATCGTCGAGAAGCGTTTCGATGTTGAAAGTGCACTTGTCATTTCAAAAAGAAATAGCCTCCTGTCATGATTAAAGCACTTCTGTTCTATCATTGAACCGATCTATCGATTTGCTTTTCCTCTTGTTCATCTTCCAACTCAAGTTCTGACATCACGGTGCCCTAAATAATCTGATAGAAAAATGAAACCTACCATCTAAATATGTATTCAGACCTTCAGTTTATTTCATATTACTGTTCATTCTACAAAAAAAAAAATATATATTCCGATTTTGGTATTTCGTAGTGAAAAATCAGTTTAAACTGAAGGATGATTTTTAAAAAAATACTGTTATCATCATCAAGTACCATGCCCACTGGCGTAGGTGATCATGTCTCTCCACAACTTTCGATTTCGACAATTATTTATAATTTCTGTTGTTGACCCTCTGACATGCCATTCTCTTAAGCTTTCTGGTATCTTTTCTCTTCCCTCTATCTCTGCGTCCCGCAATTTCCCCAGTTGTCATAATAAAGTCCAGCTATTCTCTTCTCATTACATGGCCCAAAAATTATGATTCTTTCTTCCTAATGTTGGCAATTATCTCTCTCTTTGCTTTGACCTTCTTAAGAACGGTTTCATTACTCTTCTTAGTTATCCATGGTATTCTTAACATTCTTCTGTAAAACCACATTTTAGGAAAGCAAAGATAAAGCCTCCGGTGATTTTCTTGTCTGTTGTCCTATTTAATAATTAAAATAATGAAAAATTAAAAGAGAACTACAAAACACAATTAGAACAAGATAAATGAATTTTTTGGGGCATGTTAAATGACACAACAGCCTAATAAAAGTAATAGTGGAAGGGAAAATACAAAGTAAAAGAGGCAGAGGCAGACCAAGACTCATTTGGACGAGTAACATCAAAAGATGGACAAGTCAGTTTGTGACAACCTGCACCATCAAAGCAAGATACAAAGCGGAATAGCGCTCCATGGTAGCCAACCTTCGATGCGGCGACGGCACTCGGTGCTGATGATGAGTTTGGTTTTATTTGCGGTTTATAAAAATAAGTACAAATAATGATACTAGTCAAAAAGAATATTTACAGTTTTCTTTTCAGATAACTTTTTCTACGTCTTTGAAATGAATCGGAACAAATAGTACAGTTTTCGATGCAGTACAGACATGTTTAGGTTCGCAGTAACCAGTGCGAGAAATCCGTACAAACATTTTTTTTTTAAATTTCGCGTGTTTTAACCAGTAAAAAAGTAAAGTAAAGTACCCCCCGTCACGCCAAGTGGCGTATAGGGAAATATGGTGTTAGTGACCCTATATTTTACAGACCTTCAGCACATGATTTTTGGGGTAATGTGGTCGGTATTACGCCCGTGCTGCTTTACTTTCCCAGAAAAAATCCGGTACCCATTTAAGGCTGGGTGAACCCGGAGCCGTCGGTTGGGATCGAACCCTACCCCTTGTCCGTAGTAGTCCAGTTCACTAACCACTGAGCTATCGCGGCTCCCACTAATTTTTAGGGAATTAGTAAAACCCAGGTGTCCTCGCCAGGGTACGAACCCCGGCTGTTGCCGTGGTAAGCCAACCGCCTATCGATTGCGCTAACCGGACACCCGTTTTAACCAGTAGAAACTGTTAATATTATATTTGGTTAGTATCATTATGTGTACTTGATTTTATATACCGGAAATAAGACAAGATTAAAACCATCTATTTATTTCCAATGACATTTTGAAACACAACAGTGCTCAGAGCCAAAATAATGGAGAAACAATCACGATCATACAGACATAACGTAAATAAAATTTCAACCATAAATATTTGCGGTATCAGAGACAAAGAAGAACAATTAATCGACGCAATGAATAAAAAGAAGAATCAAAATACTCGGAGTAGCAGACACAAGACCAAGGCTGCGTGCTTTCCCTTTTACTTTTCATCACATATATGGACAATATATGCAAATTAGCATGCCCAATCCAAGGAAATATACAAACACGGATGATAACAAGCGATAACACAAAAGAGAACGAAATATACGTACCAGAAAACAACAGAAGAGAGGAAGAAATAAATGAAATATTATTTGCAGACGACCAAGTTCTGATACATGAAACAACTGAGGACCAACAAGAACATATCAACAGGCTAAACAACACTTGTAAACAATACAACATGAAGATCAACATAAGCAAAACCGAAGTAATGGCAATAGCGAGAAAGAAAGAAAAACTAAACATCATAATAGATAATACAACTGTGAAGCAAGTAGACAATTTTAAATATCTGGGTAGCACGTTAACACAAGACAATAACCAAGAGACAGAGATAGATATAAGGTGTAACAAAGCATGCCAAGTTATAGGCCAAGTATCAACACTATTGAAAAACAAAGCAATAACTACGGAAGCAAAAAGGGCAATATACAAATCAATTTTTCTACCAACTCTGTGCTATCAGTGCCAGAATTGGACGCTGGACTCTAGAACAATAAGAAAGATAACGACCACCGAAATGAAATGTGTCAGAAGAATGGCAGGAAACAGATTACGGGACAGAGTAAGAAACATTGACCTGAGAAAGAAACTCGAAATTGAACCAGCCATCGATTACATAAAGAAACAACAGATAAATTGGTTCGGCCACATAACAAGACAAAAGGAACTAACAATGACTCAAAGAGCCTTAAATAAACGCTACGAAAACGCCAGATTAAGAGTAAGACCGAGAAAGAGATGGATAAAGGGAATACTAGAGTCACTAGGAGGGATAACACCAGAAGAGGCCAACAGAAGAGCAAAGAATCGCAGATTGTTTCTCCCCTCGACGCCAACGGCAGCAGAGGAAGGATAGAAGAAGAAGAAGGAAAGAAAAAAGACCTGAAACAAACATATATTTTCACTAGAAAAAAAGACTTGAAACAAACATATATTTTCACTAGGAAGAAAAAAGACTTGAAACAAACATATATTTTCACTAGAGAAGAAAAGACTTGAAACAAACATATATTTTCACTAGAGAAGAAAAGACTTGAAACAAACATATATTTTCACTAGAGAAAAAAAGACTTGAAACAAACATATTTTCACTAGAAAAAAAAGACCTGAAACACGCATTTTTTCACTAGAAAAAAAATACCTGAAATAGACACATATTTTCACTAGACAAAAAGAACGGGAAACAACTGTAGATCTCCACTAGGCTATAGAAGTCTGGTTTACGCACAGAATACAGAATTTTGATTTGAGAAGACTTTTTCGTGAGCTGTGAGAATGGTGAAGCAAGGTCGAATGGTGAATATTTATTTAATGGCATGTCTCAGGTACATGTTCAGTTTTCATTGACGGAAATTGAGAATGGAGGGGTGGGCGAAGGGGTCCCATTTAATCAAATAAGAAAGTCGAACAACGAGTAGAGATTAGTAGATATATATAAAACCTCACGTGGAATATTTTTTTGATTTACTATTGACACCTTTAATGAGCTTAACCTTTACAAAGTCTATACATATTAAATATAAAGTGACAGTTCTACTGAGTTATCTCGCTCAAATTTTCATATTGTGGTTATCCAGTGACTGCTCTTGCGCTCAGAATATCTAATTTAGGAAACTTCAAGAGCGATTTGTCACATTGATTTTCCACTTGGTGCTTCATTTTGAAAAAGAAAAGTATTTCCTGTCTATTTTTTAAATATTAAAGTGTATACCATTTTATTAGAAGTGAATACAGCTAGGACTGTCTCTGTACTCTTTCATTTCAATGCTTTCCTAACGTACAACATACATTGTATATTTCTTGGCAGTTACATTCTTCCTATCCTGTCGTTTGGAAGTGAGCCAGGTATAGCAATCAAGATTGTATTTGAGAAAAAAGAAATGTTTTACAGAATAATTGTATGAGCGGATCATAGAATGAATGCGTATATTTGCTTGTTCTTTAAGAAGTCCAGAGGGGTTGAATTTTGCCTGAATATCAAATTTGCCCTTTTCATACCGGAAGTTATGTTCTGAAGTGGTACTGGCAGTACAGGCAGAGATACTTTGATTTTTTTTAATTTCCGAGAGTTCTGACGTTTTGGGTAGATTGTTACAATCAGTTTTGTCCCGGTGGTAGCCATTTTTGTCTGTTTTTTTTTCGATTTCAATTGTCAAGGTGTCTTCAACGAGCACAGTGTGTACAAGGGACTTCCTGTTTGTCATCACTTCCCGAAACTAACAGATATCTGATATCACTCGCAGATACATGGACAGAGTAAAAATGGATTCGAACATGAGACTTTTTTGTTCAGAGGCCAATGTATCATGTCTAGACCACCACCCGTTTACCTCCTTCGCTGAATGGATAAAATCTGTTCTCCACCTGATAAGACGAATTAGCAATCACCGCTGGGTACAAAATGTGTGTTTTTTTTTCTGTCGGGAGGGGGGCGAAATAAATACACTGACCTGAACACCTAGTGACGACAACATTGAACTTGTGGCTTTTATTCTCCAGTTGTGAGTTGCATATAAATCCTTGGAAAACCTCATAAATGGAACAATCGCTTCAATGATATATATATATAGGTTCGTACATTAGAATGCCAAAGAAAAACAGTTGTGGGAGGTAATGTTGATGTTTTGAACGAAACACGTGTATAAGGAGAACCCTAAAATCGCATTGTTAAGAGTAAGTTTTCTTCTTTGATCTTCTTATGAGAAGAAAAAACTAGAAAGAATATTGCAACAACGAAAAAAATATAAGAAAAGAGAAACGGAAAAACATCAACTAAAATATACTGGACAGTCTAACATATTGACATGGAAATAGGTAAATATTGCAATAAAAAGCATAAGTGACTATGACAATGAATGATACGCGGAGAGGTACAATTTATGTACCTAACAAGATAATAATGTCTGAAGACACACTCTTAATGAGTATGCAGTCAAACATTATATGCTTATTCAATACATTCACTAAAAAAAAAGTAAAGAGCCCCATCACGCCAAGTGGCGTATATGGAATATGGTGTTAGTAACTATAATTTGTACAAACCTTCTGCACATAATTTTGAGGTAATATGGTCGGTATTAAGCCTGTGGCGCTTTACTTGCACAGAAAAAAGTCTTGTACCCATTTAAGGCTGGGTGAACTCGGAGCCCGTCCTCTCTTGTCCTTTGTAGTCCAGTTCACAAACTACTGAGCTATCGCGAATCCCCAATACCTTTACTGGCGACAGCAAATTAGATAAAGAGATCGAAACCGATGAAGCATCAAAAGCTGAAATATCGTCTACAATAATACAAACTAAGGCAGCCCTAGAAAGCTATAACTTTTTTGGAAAGATAAGAACATCACTCTTGGCTCTACAATCAGCCTGATACACATCCTAGTTATATCAGTGTTTCTATACGTTTGGAAAACACTCACACCAGAGTTGCAAAAGAAAATGCAGGCTATTGAGATGAATTGTTGTCGTAAGATTTTGGACATCTCTTACTTAGATCGTCTTACAAATAAAAATGTTCCTAAAAGGATAAAACAATCTGAGTACAGGATGATCTTTTGACTATTGTGAAGAAGTACACAATGATTCTGTGACGTATGTCAAATGTCTGGCCTAGCAAAGCCCATTCTGCAATGAACTGTGAATAGAGGAAGAGAAGGTAGGCAGAAAAGAAAGATGGAAAAATCAAAGAATGGACAAGCTACGATTTTGCTGTCCCAAATAATGACTGATAATACAGTGAAATGGAGAAGTGGAGTACCTGTGGTGTTAGTGGTGCACCTGTGGTGTTAGTGGTGCACCTGTGGTGTTAGTGGTGGACCTGTGGTGTTAGGGGTGAGCCTGTGGTGTTAGTGGTGCACCTGTGGTGTTAGTGGTACGCCTGTGGTGTTAACGGTGCGCCTGTGGTGTTAGTGGTGCACCTGTGGTGTTAGTGGTGCACATGTGGTGTTATTGGTGGGCCTGTGGTGTTAGGGGTGCGCCTGTGGTGTTAGTGGTGCACCTGTGGTGTTAGTGGTGCACATGTGGTGTTATTGGTGGGCCTGTGGTGTTAGGGGTGCGCCTGTGGTGTTAGTGGTGCACCTGTGGTGTTAGTTGTGCACCTGTGGTGTTAGTTGTGCACCTGTGGTGTTAGTTGTGCGCCTGTGGTGTTAATTGTGCGCCTGTGGTGTTAGTTGTGCGCCTGTGGTGTTAGTTGTGCGCCTGTGGTGTTAGTGGTGCACCTGTGGTGCTAGTTGTGCGCCTGTGGTGCTAGTTGTGCGCCTGTGGTGCTAGTTGTGCGCCTGTGGCGCTAGTTGTGCGCCTGTGGTGCTAGTTGTGCACCTGTGGTGCTAGTTGTGCGCCTGTGGGGCTAGTTGTGTACCTGTGGTGCTAGTTGTGCACCTGTGGTGCTACAATAACCTTCACGATTATGGAATGAGGAAGACGAAGAAGATCGAAACCAGGATTATGCAAACAGAATAAAGCAAACAGTATAATGCAAACAGAATAAAGCAAACAGAATAAAGCAAATAGTATAAAGCAAACAGAATAAAGCAAACAGTATAATGAAAACAGAATAAAGCAAACAGAATAAAGCAAACAGTATAAAGCAAACAGAATAAAGCAAACAGAATAAAGCAAACAGAATAAAGCAAACAGTATAATGCAAACAGAATAAAGCAAACAGTATAATGCAAACAGAATAAAGTAAACAGTATAATGCAAACAGAATAAAGCAAACAGAATAAAGCAAATAGAATAAAGCAAACCAAATAAACTAACTAATAGCACATATCATGAATTATCAAACTTTTTGCCTAACCAACAAAAGGGAATTGATTGATGCACTGTTTGTATCTACAATAGGCTGCCAATGCCACACACTGTCATTCTTTGAAAGGCATAAGTGCAAAACCACATCAAGCAAAATGAGATGTATAAGAAATGCTGCAAACAAAACAAGGACGGACAGAGAATTATAAAATGAAAAGTTGAAAGCGAAATTAAGAGTAAAAACCGTGGAAATGATTATCTCAAGCATCAAAGAATTAATTGGCTTGAACATGTGATTACAAATACACCCAAACAACTTTCAGCATGAGCATCAATCAAGTCAAATCAAATCAAATCGGTCATACCCCACTTTGAGAGCACTGACCACGGTCAAGGTCTCTCTATTCATCCTTTATTCCTTGACTTTTTTCTTAATTTTGTTCGTAGTAAGGACAGTGTTCTTGATGTGCATTATTTGCCTTCTCTATGTTTTCTTGGGGATTACCTGTTTCTTTTTCCCTGTGGGTACCGTGATAATACATGTCTTGCAGGACTGGCATCAGGTATTTTTAATGTGCGTCCAAGCCATTTTTTATACATAATATGTTGTTCTACTGGCTTTTATTCTATTCTTTCTCAGATAGCTTCATTTCTGGTCTTCTTGTACCATCTCACGTTTATAACTATTTTTTTTTCTCATTCATTTGTTTATCTGATCCTTTTTTTGTGTTCATCCATTAAGTTTGTGTGTGTTGTTCTGTTTTTTTATTGCTGTTTTATGTTTAGTTAAGTTGGATAACATGGTTCTTGCCTTGTTTATTCTCCGCTTAATATCTTTCTCCTGTTCTCATCCTTTATAAAAAAAATGGTATCAATGTATGTAAAATGATGCACTTATACGGTGCTACTTCAATGTCAATTGTCGATATCAATGTTGCTTAATTTCATTATCTTTGTTCTATTGATATGTTAATCAGTAGTCCCACTTTGGAAGAGTTTATTCTTAAAGCCTGTAGCTTTTCTTTCTTTTGAATGTGACTATGTTGGAGGAGTGCAAAAGCAAGCGGTAAAATCCAGATCTTTCATTTGGTTCCAAAGTGTGGACTGTGTTACATAAGACACAAATGTTTTACTTTATTTGGTGGTCTTCACAATCCAACATATTGCTAGATAAAAGCGAAATAGTGGCAGTAAGCATCCTTGACGCACTCCCGTTCATTCTTTACAACTTGTTGGCAGAGTCCCACTATGCTCTGTTCTACATGTTGATTTCTCATGCACGGCTTTGATGAGCCTTTCTCATACACGGCTTAAATGAGGCTTTCTCACACACAGCTTAAATGAGGCTTTCTCATACACGGCTTTAATGAGGCTTTCTCATACACGGCTTTAATGAGATTTTTCATACACGGCTTTAATGAGGCTTTCTCATACACGGTTTTAATGAGGGATGATTGTTCACAGGCGCACCATTAGGATTTCAGTATCTTCTGTTTCTACATCCTCTTGCATTAAAAACATTCTCATGGTCAATAAATGTTATCATCTATGAGAAGTTCCATTGCATTGAATGTTCTCTTATGATTCTCAGCGTCACAATGTGATCCGTGCATGATCTGAGTTCTGCCTACCCCTTTCTTAATTTGATATCTTCTGATCTCTCTCCCTCTCTCTCTGCGATCAAGACTCAATCAGAGTAGGATTCCAGACTCTCTCAGGAGAGTGACTCAAATTGTGCATCACTTGGACACTTAATAGTGCAATATTCGTTACAGTAACCTTCAATCGGCAGAAACATTAGTCCTGAGTTGAAGAAAGGTTCACATTTGAAAAAGTAAACAGAACTGGTGACAAAGGCTTCACTAAGGAGCTCTAAAAGGGTGTATGGAAACCATCGTCCCATTGATAAAACAATGCATTTAGCAGCTTTGGTATGTCATTATTTGAATAGCATGTGATAATTGCTTTTCAAGGTTGCATTTTGTTTGTTTGTATCAAGAAGATCGAAATCGGCAGTGCGTTGGAGTCTCTGATAACGTCACGGCTGATTAAAATCTGCTCATTTGAATGTATGTAAATTCAGGTGTAAGAGGGAATGAAGGAGCAGACAGACTTGCTGGGTTGACTGTTGTAAAGAATGAAAAAAAACCTAACTTTATGGCACTTTTCCACTACTGGAGTTTGTCGGGTGGAATTTTTGGGACATTGTGAAAGATGGACGTGCGATAGACAGGGCTGAGAATCTAAATGCCTTCAAAGAGACAAAAAGAGTAGGTGATCCTAGAGTTTTAATTTTGTATTTTCCTTCGCCAGCTTTTACCTCTAACGAAGTCCCTAGAGACTAGGAACTGAATTTTGCGTGTTAATTCATTTTTCCCTTGCAGCCGTGTACACAGGGGCACTTCGCCGCACAGGCAGATAACTCCGACTTCGGAGGTACTCATATTTTTTCCGTCGATGAGTAATCGAACTTTCAAGCCAGGCCTCGCTGCTGAGACCAGGGGTGGTTGCCGCAGTGAGAAATCATAAACAAAAATCCCGACCGGTGTAGTTCGGATTTGAACCCAGATCCTCTCTGTCTCTAGGCCGGCGTCTTGCCTCGAGATTAACCAGTCCCCCATTCGAGAATGATTGTTAATGTGCACATTTGAATATACTTGGAAGAGCATCAAGTTAAAAGGGATAATGCCAGACAATAGCGCAAATCTGGTATAAAAAGAAGACTGGTAAATTTACACAAGATTGGAATTGTCAGTCGCTACAAGTTGAGTGATATGCTGAGAGAGGGATCCGATCACCTACACAGTTGTTCCATGTGTAGTGAGGATTATATGTTGACTAACTTTGCAGTTTTATGTTATAATGTTCCGTGTCGAACATATATCAAATGTCTTCTTGCAGTCAAAAGTTTACTTCTTTTTATTGTTGTATTTTTGTAGCACTAAATACACGGATGAAATATCTAGTCTATAATGCTTCTCCTTTAACTACAGTTCCTTGATCTTGAGCAATAACTTTCACTGTTCTACATTTTTCATACTTTTAAGATGTTACATTGTTGATATGGCTTAAAAAAAGGGCTGATTTGTTTGTAATTTTGACATAGTTGATATGGCTTAAAAAAAGGGCTGATTTGTTTGTAATTTTGACATAGTTGAAGGTTTGCAATTTTGAGAAAGTTGAAGGTTTGTAATTTGGACAAAGTTAAAGGTTTGTAATGTTGGTATAGTTAAAGGTTTGTAATTTTGACAAAGTTGATGGTTTTTAATTTTGGCTTAGTTGAAGGTTTGTAATTTTGGTATAGTTGATCGTTTGTAATTTTGGTATAGTTGATCGTTTGTAACTTTGGTATAGTTGATCGTTTGTAATTTTGGTATAGTTGATCGTTTGTAATTTTGGTATAATTGAAGGTTTGTAATTTTGGTATGGTTGAAGGTTTGTAATTTTGGTATAGTTGAAGGTTTGTAATTATGACAAAGTTGAAGGTTTTTAATTTTGGCATAGTTGAAGGTTTGTAATTTTGGTATAGTTGAAGGTTTGTAATTATGACAAAGTTGAAGGTTTGTAATTTTGGTATAGTTAAAGGTTTGTAATTATGACAAAGTTGAAGGTTTATAATTTTGGTATAGTTGAAGGTTTGTAATTATGACAAAGTTGAAGGTTTTTAATTTTGGCATAGTTGAAACTTTGTAATTTTGGTATAGTTAAAGGTTTGTAATTATGACAAAGTTGAAGGTTTGTAATTTTTGTATAGTTGAAGGTTTGTAATTATGACAAAGTTGAAGGTTTGGAATTTTGGTACAGTTAAAGGTTTGTAATTATGACAAAGTTGACGGTTTTTAATTTTGGTATAGTTAAAGGTTTGTAATTTTGATATAATTGAATGTTTGTAATTTTTGTATAGTTGAAGGTTTGTAATTTTGGTGTATTGAAATCATCTTAATGATTTCAACACAGAAAATTGCATCAGAGAGCAGAAATAAATCAAACCCCAGATGAATTTTCTACAGCGATCGAGAGAACGTGAAACGTTCCACCATTTTGAAACGGAAGTCCAAGTGCAATCTATATTTGACAATCATCATCATCATCATCAAGTACTGGGCCTGCTAACGTAGATGATTATGTCTCTCCACAAATTTCGATCTCGACAAATATTTATCATTTCTGTTGTTGATCTTCTGCCAAGCCATTCTCTTAAGCTGTCTGGTATTTTTTTTCTCTTTGCTTCCCTCTATCTCTTCGTTCCACAATTTTTCCTGTTATTACGATATATTCTAGTTGTTCTCTTCTCATTGCATGGCCAAAAATGATGATTGTTTCTTTCTATTATTGGAAATTCATGGACATACGACTAATATGTAATCTATACTGGGAGCAAAGGCAATAATAAAATATAACAAAGAGAACGCTACACCCATTGATATAAAAAGAGGAGTAAGACAGGGATGCATCATATCACCAAGCTTGTTCAATCTATACACTGAGCAAATCTTTAAAAACATCATAGAGATGCCAGGCCTACAAATTAATGGAAAGATAATCAATAACCTAAGATATGCTGACTATACTGTACTGCTAGTAGAAAATCCTAAAGATCTACAACAATTACTTAATGAAATAAACATGACAAGCAAAAAATATGGACTAGATATGAATATCAAAAAGACTAAAACTATGATCATAAACAAAGAAAATCCGCAAAACCCACAAGTGGATATCAAAATTGAAGGAATAGACCTGGAGACAGTTCAGAACTACAACTACCTTGGACATACTATAACCAGTGATGGAAAATGTACAACTGAAATAAACAAAAGAATATGAATGGCAAAAAGTAATTTTAATGTCATGAAGAACATACTAACATCAAAACAAATAACACCAGGGCTAAAACTAAGAATAGCAAAATGTTACATCTTCTCAATATTCCTATATGGTGCAGAAACATGGACATTACACAAGAAAACAAAACAGAGAATTGAAGCCTTTGAAATGTGGATATATAGAAGAATAGGTAGAATTGGATGGAAGGCAAAGAAAACAAACGATGAAGTCTTAAAACAACTAAAAATGAAAAGAGAACTACTGTACACAATTCAAACAAGACAAATGCGATTTTTGGGCCATGTTAAAAGAGACAACAGCCTACTAAAAGTAATCCTGGAGGGGAAAATACAAGGTAAAAGAGGCAGAGGCAGACCAAGACTAACATGAATGAGTAACATCAAAAGATGGACAAATCAGCCTATGACAACCTGCACCATCAAAGCAAGAGACAGAGCAGAATGGCGCTCCATGGTAGCCAACCTTCGTTGCGGAGACGGCACTCGATGACGATGATGATTAGAAATTCAAATTTTTAGGCATTCTCGTATCATCTGTTTTATCGTAATGATCTTGTTAACGTTCATATTGTGGTTTTTAAAATAAACTTACTGGGCACATACGATTCCTGCTTTATCCTTCAGATCTGCACGAAGTTCGAAGTCGGACTGTCAATTCAACTTATTTGATATAAAAGTCATTGTCTACTTTACCGTGTTCTTCTGTACAAAGGTCAAAGTCTGATTTTAAATTCAACTGATTGGATATAACAACTCAATCATCATCGTCATTAGTACCTTCGTTGCAGTTGGAACCCTCTTGGCGACGTCTTCAAGGTAGACATTCCACCTTCATAATTAAGAACAGTTTTCTGAGATGTGACAAAGATTAATCTAACAAGCTAACCTGTCTTTCGGAAACTTGTGTTACTGCGTGCTGTGTTCGCACATTTTCACTTTTGTGCACGCCCACATAACCCGTGCGCACTAAGATTCTTACACATAAGATTATACACGGAGGTCTTCATCTTCAATTTTACTTTTATTTCTTCTTCTCGTTTGAAATTATTATTATTAATATATATATATATAATATTTAAAAAAAAATTTAAATACACATTTGTGTGTGTTGTGTGTTTGTTCCTGCTGAAGGCCTATTGAGCCGAAACGTAGTTCTGGTTTGTGTTGTCCTCTTATTACGTGAAGCTTTAACCATACCGTTTTTATTTTATTTTTTTAAATACCTATTTTTTTCATTTCTTCTTAGTCCTTCCTGTCTGTTCTCTAATGTTGTCGTCCCTCTGCTTCATAATAAGAACATTTAGGTATTAGATAATATAGCAGCAGCGGGGAAAACATGGTTTAACGGTCACAGTTCCGCTGAGGGGAGATATAAGCCAATGAAGCGTTCATTATGATATCATCAAAGGCTGCCTACCTTATTGTAATGATCTGCCCAAAGTTCATGTTCTGGTTGTTAACTTGTGCGATAAAGAGGGCAGCGACCGCTTCGTAGAGAGCAGTTCCGTCCATGTTAATGGTGGCACCAACTGGTATCACTAGAGATGCCACTCGCGTGTCCACGTGATTAATGTGTTCCAGACACCTCAGTGTGACAGGCATAGTAGCTGAACTGTTGAGAGAATGTGTATAGATTGTTGAGCTGTTATGTTTGGTGCCTTGTAGAGCATTCAAATAATGAAGACTTTGTAGAAACAGGCAAAAGTTGAAGGAAAGAAAGTCATTAGTGCAAGGAAACAGAGAGAGAGAGAAGTAGACAGAGTAAAATAATGAAAGAAACAGAGAGAGAATTAGACAAGGTAAAAGAATGAAAGAAATAGAGAGAGAAGTAGACAAGGAAAAAGAATGAAAGAAATAGAGAGAGAAGTAGACAGAGTAAAACAATGAAAGAAATAGAGAGAGAAGTAGACAAGGTAAAAGAATGAAAGAAACAGAGAGAGAGAGAGAAGTAGACAGAGTAAAATAAGGAAATAAACAGAGAGAGAAGTAGACAGAGTAAAATAATGAAAGAAACAGAGAGAGAAGTAGACAGAGTAAAATAATGAAAGAAACAGAGAGAGAAGTAGACAGAGTAAAACAATGAAAGAAACAGAGAGAGAAGTAGACAAGGTAAAAGAATGAAAGAAACAGAGAGAGAAGTAGACAGAGTAAAACTATGAAAGAAACAGAGAGAGAGAAGTAGACAGAGTAAAAGAATGAAAGAAACAGAGAGAGAAGTAGACAGAGCAAAATAATGAAAGAAACAGAGAGAGAAGTAGACAGAGTAAAATAATGAAAGAAACAGAGAGAGAAGTAGACAAAGTAAAATAATGAAAGAAACAGAGAGAGAGAGAGAGAAGTAGACAGAGTAAAATAATGAAAGAAACAGAGAGAGAGAGAGAAGTAGACAGAGTAAAATAAGGAAATAAACAGAGAGAGAAGTAGACAGAGTAAAATAATGAAAGAAACAGAGAGAGAGAGAGAAGTAGACAGAGTAAAATAAGGAAATAAACAGAGAGAGAAGTAGACAGAGTAAAAAAATGAAAGAAACAGAGAGAGAGAGAGAAGTAGACAGAGTAAAATAAGGAAATAAACAGAGAGAGAAGTAGACAGAGTAAAAGAATGAAAGAAACAGAGAGAGAAGTAGACAGAGTAAAAGAATGAAAGAAACAGAGAGAGAAGTAGACAGAGTAAAATAATGAAAAAAAACAGAGAGAGAAGTAGACAGAGTAAAATAATGAAAGAAACAGAGAGAGAAGTAGACAGAGTAAAATAATGAAAGAAACAGAGAGAGAAGTAGACAGTAAAATAATGAAAGAAACAGAGAGAGAAGTAGACAGAGTAAAACAATGAAAGAAACAGAGAGAGAAGTAGACAGAGTAAAATAATGAGATAAACAGAGAGAGAAGTAGACAGAGTAAAATAATGAAAGAAACAGAGAGAGAAGTAGACAGTAAAATAATGAAAGAAACAGAGAGAGAAGTAGACAGTAAAATAATGAAATAAACAGAGAGAGAAGTAGACAGAGTAAAATAATGAAAGAAACAGAGAGAGAAGTAGACAGTAAAAGAATGAAAGAAACAGAGAGAGAAGTAGACAGAGTAAAACAATGAAAGAAACAGAGAGAGAAGTAGACAAGGTAAAATAATGAAAGAAACAGAGAGAGAAGTAGACAGAGCAAAATAATGAAAGAAACAGAGAGAGAAGTAGACAGAGTAAAATAATGAAAGAAACAGAGAGAGAAGTAGACAGAGTAAAATAATGAAAGAAACAGAGAGAGAGAGAGAAGTAGACAGAGTAAAATAATGAAAGAAACAGAGAGAGAGAGAGAAGTAGACAGAGAAAAATAATGAAAGAAACAGAGAGAGAGAGAGAAGTAGACAGAGTAAAATAATGAAAGAAACAGAGAGAGAGAGAGAAGTAGACAGAGTAAAATAAGGAAATAAACAGAGAGAGAAGTAGACAGAGTAAAATAATGAAAGAAACAGAGAGAGAGAGAGAAGTAGACAGAGTAAAATAAGGAAATAAACAGAGAGAGAAGTAGACAGAGTAAAAGAATGAAAGAAACAGAGAGAGAAGTAGACAGAGTAAAATAATGAAAAAAAAAACAGAGAGAGAGAGAGAAGTAGACAGAGTGAAATAATGAAATAAACAGAGAGAGAAGTAGACAGAGTAAAATAATGAAAGAAACAGAGAGAGAAGTAGACAGTAAAATAATGAAAGAAACAGAGAGAGAAGTAGACAGTAAAATAATGAAAGAAACAGAAAGAGAAGTAGACAGAGTAAAATAATGAAAGAAACAGAAAGAGAAGTAGACAGAGTAAAATAATGAAAGAAACAGAGAGAGAAGTAGACAAGGTAAAAGAATGAAAGAAACAGAGAGAGAAGTAGACAGAGTAAAATAATGAAAGAAACAGAGAGAGAAGTAGACAGAGTAAAATAATGAAAGAAACAGAGAGAGAAGTAGACAGAGTAAAATAATGAAAGAAACAGAGAGAGAAGTAGACAGAGTAAAATAATGAAAGAAACAGAAAGAGAAGTAGACAGAGTAAAATAATGAAAGAAACAGAAAGAGAAGTAGACAGAGTAAAATAATGAAAGAAACAGAGAGAGAAGTAGACAAGGTAAAAGAATGAAAGAAACAGAGAGAGAAGTAGACAGAGTAAAATAATGAAAGAAACAGAGAGAGAAGTAGACAGAGTAAAATAATGAAAGAAACAGAGAGAGAAGTAGACAGAATAAAATAATGAAAGAAACAGAGAGAGAGAATGAAGGAGAGAAAAATAATGTTTAAAAAATATAGAAATATGTGAACGGTCAGTTAGGCGAAACACAGACAAACAGACATTAGCAAGCATTCGATTGAATTGATAAATAGGTAAAGAGAGGGGAAAAAGAATGCGATCTGGCATCGTTGAAAGATCATATCTGCATATGAAGGCATATCTATTCTTACGTTGTCTCTTTTTTATACTAAGCAATGCTCTGAAATAAATCATTTGATCAAAACTAGAGTCCAATCTTCTAAGCTGTCTGTCATTGATCTTAGTGTCATTCTGGCAACTATCTGACAACCGCTGCATCGAAGTTCTATCGACCTAGTCGTTCTCTTGAATCAGACAGTTGCCCGAAGAAGGCTACATTTTGAGAATGGATAACATCGATACTCAATCATTTTAAAACACATACCTTTTTTTTCTTCCTCGTCTTAATTTTTCTCACTTATTTTAATTTCAGCGTCGACAGAGAGGGGAGGGGGAGGATGTGGAGGAAGATGGTTTGCCGCCTTTTTCTTTCATGTTTCCTAATATTGTGAGTATTCCGTCTACCAATCCTTTTTTTTTTTTTTTACCGAATAGTTATTGGTTATTGGTTATTGGTTATTGGTTATTGGTTATGGAAGGCCTCGGTATCACAGCAAACGAATTAAAATCTATAAACCAAGTTCACTATCCTCGCATCGTATTATTGCTGCTGATGTTGATGGTTGTAGTCCTTTTTACTATTATTCGTTGTGTTCTAGTACCATCTATTTATTTTTCTCCATTTATGGTTTTTCTGAGAAACCGTTTTCTTTGGTCCAGTACCCTTGAGTTATAATGTCCTTCAAGGTGACAGAATTGATTTTTTTTTTTAAACTAGTGAATCATTAATGTTACCAACTTCACCGCATCATCAGAAACATCTAAGTCATTATCACACATTTCCTTGTATTTTGTCAGTTGCAACTAAGTTTTACAACTTTCTTCTTCTCATGATGTGCCAGAACAATATAAATTGTTTCTTTCTGATGTTTTTTATGCGCTCTCTTTTTTGTGTTGGCCTCTATGAGAATAACATCGTTGGTTTTCTTAGTTGTCCATGGAACTCTCAACATGGTTGTGGCGCCGGCGTGCGAAGGTACGTGCTACGGACAATGACTTTTGATTGTTTGATGTGGAGCTGTACCACGTCCCTGCTTTGCCCTGAGACGGGATGTGTGGTCTATGTTCGACTGCACATTTTTCACCAGCTGGACTGCGGTCGAGTCGAGTGTTTCACCGAAGTGAAGGCTTGACTTCATTTGTTGAGACAGCGATTCTTGGGGCACGCTCACTGATTATAAAGTTGACGCGGATTCGGCGCGGGTGCGTGACGATTGTTACAGCGACCCCCAAATTCGGCGCGGGTGCGTGACGATTGTTACAGCGACCCCCAAATTCGGCGCGGGTGCGTGACGATTGTTACAGCGACCCCCAAATTCGGCGCGGGTGCGTGACGATTGTTACAGTGACCCCCAAATTCGGCGCGGGTACGTGACGATTGTTACAGCGACCCCCAAATTCGGCGCGGGTGCGTGACGATTGTTACAGCGACCCCCAAATTCGGCGCGGGTACGTGACGATTGTTACAGCGACCCCCAAATTCGGCGCGGGTGCGTGACGATTGTTACAGCGACCCCCAAATTCGGCGCGGGTACGTGACGATTGTTACAGCGACCCCCAAATTCGGCGCGGGTGCGTGACGATTGTTACAGCGACCCCCAAATTCGGCGCGGGTGCGTGACGATTGTTACAGCGACCCCCAAATGTGCATCATGAGCTGCGCAATTTTTTTCAAAAACGAAACAGGAAAACGGTATCAACAATCAGGATTAAGACTTTTTGGTTGTTGGAACGGCCACTGAGCACAAATGGGAATATACGCTTGCAAAGACGCCATTCTGTTTTAAATTCTAAAAGGAGAACGGGTGATAAGCGATTTGGCCTACCTTTTCAATTCAAGAAGATGTGTGTGTAATACGTATTCTAACCTATATATCTCGTGGCGACTGCAGCGGCCACTGCCCTCCAACCCCAACATCCACTCGAACACTAGAAAATGTGCTGTATTCCGAGAAGGCGAATATTCGCTGATATATTTGTTCTACAATGTGGCAATATTTTGTTACATTCCTTACAGATACGCGTTAGATTTTACGATGTGACCATCCGTAAAAATAAATGTTAATTCTAATACTTTTTTTCTTCAATGTGATCATACATTTTGTTGTAGCTCTCACCTTGAAGAAGTTCCAAAAGCAGTGGCCAGTGCTTGTGAAATGCCGTAAATGAAGGTGTAGGGATTTTTTCTGACCGTGATGAAATAGAGCAGCGGAAGAATAATTGCACCGTGGATAGCCAAACCTATGAGGACGGTGAGGAAGTACATTCCAACCTTGCCAAGTAGGACTGAGAAATCTTCCATGCCTACAATTTTGGCTGCGATCAGGAAAGCAATGCCAACTGGCGAGTACCTGGCAAGAAGAATATTATGCATATCAGAATTATTATACTTTGTATTACTTTATATTCAGCCTAGAAGTATTTTAAAACATGAAATGTTATCGTATTTCTCAAAATAAAGGTGAAAAAACACATCTATACTCGCATTATTAATCTTTTTCCCATTATCTTTCCTTCACAATCTCTATCCTCCTGTCCCACACTTCCGATCTCTCTTAATTCTCTAACCTTCTCTCTCGCTCTTCCCCTTCTTTCTCCCTAAATGTCTATTTATTTCTTCTTCTCTTTAATTCTCTCCCGGTTTCCGTTGCTTCCGTAGCTGTTCTATTACTTTCTCCTTTTCTAACTTTTTTCTTTTCTTTCACCTTCTTTCACTCTCTCTCCATTTCTGAAGCTGTTTATTCATCTCTCACCCTTCTATCTATCGCTCTTTTCTCACCCTCTTTCTCTCTCTCTATCTCATCTCTGTAGCTGTCCATTTCTCTCTCACTATCCTTCTGTTTCGCTATTTTCTCTCTCCTTTACTCTAACTACATAACTAACGCCTTCTTTCCACCTCTCTCTCTTTGACCCTTTTTCTCTGCTCTTAATTTCTCCCCTTCTCTCCATTTCTCCTTCTCCCTTTTTCTTCTCTCTACCTCTCATTCTTTCCTATCCCCTCCCAATCTCATTAACTCTCTCCATGCCTCTTTATATTCATTACTGGTTCCAACACACCATCTTTCATTCAAGTCAAGTTCGTAAAAAACAAACTATGGGGGTTGCCCAAGAGTCTCAAATACAGGACATTGGATCTTGTGCATGGCACAAGAAGTGCCTCTATGAGTGACAACGGCTTGTCTTGTCACCTCTAACATAAATTGAAATTCTCAACGTTGGTAATAGCACAGTTTGAAAAGGTAAATGAATTTGATATTCTCTTTATTTTGTTTTCTCTTCTTTACTTCGTCTTAGCAACCTTATTTTATATTCTCCTTAATTTTTCTCTCCTCCATCAGCTGCATCTTCTAATTATTGTTTTTTTATTCTCTTTGTTTCGGTTTTATGCATCGTACTCCTTGTTCTACCCAAATCCATCTATTCTCTGATTCCTTTGTTATCCAATCTCTTTTCTTTTATTTTCTTCTATAATTTCGGTTTCGCTGTCTTTAATTTTAATTCTCGGGAGCATTGATTTCTGCCAATATTGTAGCAAAATCTGAAGCTTAAACTGGCCAACACATAGCTTGACCGGCCCGGAGGGACTCACTATCGAGACGGCTGGTCTACGAAATGGTCATCACGATTGTCCACTCAGATGTGAGGTCTGATAAATACAAGACCTAGTATTGCATTACCTCTAGGATGGACAAACTGGCAACTTTTCCATCAGAGCCGTAGAAATGATAAAGCCATTGCATCTTGTCATAACATATTACTGAGTCTAAGACCGAACAGCTTCTGTCGATCTATTGCATTTAATCAATCACTGAATCTCGCTTCTTCTCCGCTTTTTTTCCCATCTCGTGCTGGTTCTTTTTGTTCTCTTTTTTTTTTCTACACCTGCACCTTCTGCCTTCTCCTGTCATGCTTTTTATTATTTCCTTCTCTAATTATCCTTCTTGCAATTCCTTTCTCTCATTTTTGTTCTGTCCCGTTCCCCTTGTATTTCTTTCTACTACATCTTCCTTTTCTTCTTTACCTTGGGCAGCTGCCAGTTTTATGTCGACCATCAAAATGCACAAACCAATGTTCTCCATTCGACAGGTGTGTGTCTACAATCTTCTGTGACAATACATTCTCTAATTAGCTTGAAATAAAATATGTTCTAAACCATTTAATCCTTGGATATTTTGTTACAGAAGACTTAATACTTTACATGCTGCTAGGAAGTGCAAGCTACAGCGTCTACTTTCTTGGTTCTATACTTTTTCTCTCTATTCTCATTTTTATTATGTTTTTCTTTTCTTAGTTGTATTTGTTAAATGTTGACCTCACTAGTACGTATATGGTTAATTGGTTTTCATCTCAATCTGGCATTTTGAACCATTCATTCTGAACTGATATTTTATAGAAAGTGGTTTTAATCAGTGACACCTGACACAAAAAATGTAAAACTTTCAGCAAAAGCTAACGTTGATGTATGAACGATATCTTTGTAATGAATGATGTAATGTAATTAAAAAGATCAAAGGTTGGCAAATCTAAGCGTTTCCTGTGTGCGATATTCAATTTGTAACCACAACAGTTGTTACATTATAAGATACAGCTTCGCCTAATTACTTTGAATGATTAATGAAAGAATCATGTATATTGAATATTTATGGAAAGATACAAATCAACTAATGTATCATTGAATAGCAACTATGATATAAAGCCATTTTACATCTTCACAGACGGCCGAATACAGACTGCTATCTATTTTTGGTAGCAACTGCCTGACGTTGGTTATATAATTAGTTTCATCTACAAATGCTTCTTCCAATATTATAATGATAACAGCAGAATGAACAAATCAAAATTATGTCGTGAGATCGTATCTACTCTAGTTTCTTATATTCTAACTTTGAATTTATATCACTTTCTTATATTGTACAATTTCAAATGTTTCTTCTCCCTGTGCTAAGATCTTCTGCCAGATTTATTTAACGACCCTTAGCTTAATTCAACAAATACACAATTCTCATTTCGTGCGTTCCTCACTTACACAATCTGAGATATTTAAGAAAGGTGCGTGTGCATAAAAGCCTGCCCGCCAAAAATCTTAGGTTTGGCCTATTATTCTATCCATCCCAAAAAATAAACATGAAAAAAATATTATTCCACATCTCACATAGATTTAGAAATATGCCAAAATTGTATGTCCTATTCACAATGACAGGTTTCTTTTTAAAGGTGATATAATTCCATCTTTCTTCCTAATCAAAATATTCATCAGTTTAAATAAGATGTACCATTATCAAGTACCATTCATGCCTCTAGCCTAGGTGATCATCTCTCCACAACTTTCGATCACTACAATTATTTATCACTGTCACTTCTGTTTGTGACATTCTGCCAAGCCATTCCCTCATGCTGTCTAGCATCTTTTCTCCTGGCTTCCCTCTATCTCTTCGTCCCTATAACATTTATTCTTACAATTACAATAGTTTAGCTGATATCTGAATGTAGTTATTCAAATTCTATCCAATGGTAGTAAACCCTTTATATATAACTTCTATAGCTCGAGATATTCTGAGCATCAAGAATTATCCATCGTCAAGAAAGAGTTTTAGTTCTTTAGTTTCTTGACAATCTGAAGGGAACAAGCCTGTGACTCCAAAATATTTTCCTTCTGCTCTTCTCTCCTCTTGGCGTTCAGTCGTTAAGTGGGCGTGGATGCGTTGTGTCGCTGGTGTGCGGTAAAGACACGATATTTACGACTTTCGGCCAGACACATCCGTCTTCGACATGGGTAGATTTTTCCTTAACAGTCTTCCCTGGCAGGGGCCATGCTTGGCCAAGTCCTTTCGACTCGTACCTGTCAAGAGCTCTTTAATGTGCGTGAGTACAAATGGAACGTCTCGTTTTTCTCAGTTACCCAAGAAAGCTAGACATCGGATTTCACTACCTAGGGGTCAGAGGAGACTAAAGCAACGAAAAAAACAAACACTTATTCGAAGTGAACAATTTCCACCACTTTATAGCGCGGAATTCAAACCCGGGACCTTCCTGTGCGATGTCTTACCACCAGACCACCAATTCTCCCCTTTATCTTGTTCTATTTGGAGGCTGAAAGTCGCTATGTGACATGAGTTCATATTATTTATATAAATATTACAAGATACCAAGATGCCTTTACACAGCAAGCACTGTATGTGGCCAGCGATTCATAACTGACCACAAACGTCAGGGTCAACGACAAATAATGGACCACAAATAATGGACAAGATTCTAACCATTCTCCAGTGGGGCTTCTGGAAACTGACTAACCAGTCTGGCCATGCGAATATGGATCCAAAATGGAAGGCAGCTCAGTACTTGAAATACTTTGAGGAAGATGGACGTTTCATGCCGAAAATGTAGATATCGCGACTATCTGCGCAACGCATCTAGGCCCATGCAACAATCTTTAAGAGAGGTCGAGGAAAATTAGTAGTCATCAAATGAACGCATAAGAAGAAGAAAACTACCAGTTGCTGTTAGTTGGAACTGTAACCTAAAAAAACATCAGAAAGAAACAATCAACATTTTTCGGGCACATCATGAGTAGAGGAAAGTTGGAATACTTTGTTACAACTGGCAAAATACAAGGAAAAAGAGATCGCGGACGACAAACAGAGAATATACTAGATAGCTTGGTATCATGGCATGGAAAACAGTCAACAACAGAACTGATACGATGCACTGTAGATAGAAATCTGTGGAAGGAGATGATCGCCTACGCCAACCGGTATGACACATGATGATGATATCCTAAGCACATTTAAACCAAAATATCTCCAGATTTATTAGAAAAAAAACACCCCCCTCCCCGCCTAACACATAGAGAATAACTAGAATCAAAATAATAACTATTTTCCTTGTGATTAAATTAAGTATATTTTGAAGGCGAAGGCGCTCATCACAGCAGCAGAGTGAGTGTTGTCAGCGACCCACACCTGATGGCTTGCGTCAGCATCGGTGAACCAGAACCATCCAGACCCTGCTCCACATTTCCGTTCTGCCTCCAGTAAGAGACTAAGTCTATGCCATGCGGGTGGTAATCGAAGAGGAAGACAACCCGGTACTCAAAAATGTGCTGAAGTCGGATGTGTTGGGACGAAAGGCGCAAATATCACAGTTATACTGCAAACCACAACGCAACGCAGCCATGCCAACTTAACGTTCCTTTAAGGGTGGATGACGAAGAGATGTACTCCTTTGGTCATCGGGCGAACGCAAGGAAGCAAATTATGTATATTTTAAGCCCCATTTTGTACATGAGATATGTTATTAATTTGAGAGCGATACTTTCAATTTCGGCCCGTTATTGTTGTTTTAAGTGTGACCTTAATAGCTTCTTTACGTTTTGTATCATATTTAGTTTGTCTTTGTTTTCATTGAAGATATTTGAATCGTCAGTATGAACACTTTTGTATTTTCCGTAAATCAGAAATATACTTTTGAAAGTTATTTTATTCTATCAAAACAAAGTCCTTGAATAACTGTGCCTCTCAAAGATATATAACATGCGCATATAATGAATGTGACTTAGAGATGCTCGTATAAGGACTATGACTTAGAGATGCTCGTATAAGGACTGTGACTTAGAGATGCTCGTATAAGGACTATGACTTAGAAATGCTCGTATAAGGACTATGACTTAGAGATGCTCATATAATGAATGTGACTTAGAGATGCTCGTATAAGGACTGTTACTTAGAGATGCTCGTATAAGGACTATGACTTAGAGATGCTCGTAGAAGGACTGTGATTTAGAGATGCTCATATAAGGACTGTGAATTAGAGATGCTCGTATAAGGACTATGACTTAGAAATGCTCGTATAAGGACTATGACTTAGAGATGCTCGTATAAGGACTATGACTTAGAGATGCTCGTATAAGGACTATGACTTAGAAATGCTCGTATAAGGACTGTGACTTGGAGTAGAGGACTAAATATTATATATTAGCTTCGGTGGCTGAGTGGTTAGTGTACTCGCTTCCTGATCAGAGAGGTCCAGATTCAATTCCCAGAAGTAGCGGTTTTTGTATATTCACACCGACAAGGCTCCACGGTTCACACCGACAAGGCTCCACGGTTCACACCGACAAGGCTCCACGGTTCACACCGACAAGGCTCCGCGGTTCACACCGACAAGGCTCCACGGTTCACACCGACAAGGCTCCACGGTTCACACCGACAAGGCTCCACGGTTCACACATCCTCCTAAAAATTGGCACCAGAGAATCTTCTGGAAATTAAAGGTCAACCTGGTGTGGTACCGATCACATGACCCCAAAAAAGTGCCCTGGTCTTGAAAAAAATATGATCCCCAACACCACATTCCCCACACGTCTAACAAGGCAGGGGCGGAACCTTTACTATACTAAATATTTGAATTAATGAAAATATAACCTGCTCATACTCACCACAAGAAAACAGTGAATAATTTCATCGTGACCTCGACCAGGCAGTCGCAGAACTCAAGCACAGGTTTACCTTTCTCACCCATCCTGCCAAGCATGACGCCAAAGAGAATGGCGAAGACCACTACTCCTAAAACATTTGGTTTCCCAGTTCCGCCATCCGAAAGCTCTGATATCTTCTGCTTCTCTATTGTAACTGTGAAACAGAAACACTGTCATGAGGTACATTCTTACCATTTACCAAATCATTGTTAAACTTAACTTATTAACTCCAGACAAAAGTTATTGAATTTAAAGTATTTTGCCAAATAAAATTATACCACATTAGGCATATATATATATATAAATTAGAATTATATAACTTTCATCATCATGATGTACCATACCGGTTGGCATATGCGATCATGTCTTTCCACAATCTTCTATCTATAGTGCATCGTATCAGTTCTGTTGTTGACTGCTTTCCATGCCATGACACCAAGCAATCCAGTATTTTCTCTCTTTGTCGTCCGCGATCTCTCTTTCCTTTTATTTTGCCAGTTGTAACCAAGTATTCCAACTTTCCCCTTCTCATGATGTGCCCGAAAAATGTTGATTGTTTCTTTCTGATGTTTTTTAGGAGCTGCCTTTTTGTGTTAGCCTCTTTGAGAACTTCCTCAATGGTCTTTTTAGCTGTCCAGGGAACTTTCAACATTCTTCTGAGAAATCCCATCTCTGTGACCTCTAATCGTCTTTTCATTTGTTTGTTTACTGTCCATGATTCGCTTCCATAGGTCAGAATTGGTTCTATATAGCACCGATCCACTCTCTTTCTCATTTATATTGACATAGATTTGTTGCATAAGATATTTTTCATTTTCTGAAATGCTATTTTGGCCTGAGCTATTCTGCTTTTTATTTCCGTTGTGCATCTTCCATCCGATGTTATTATTGTGCCCAATTATTTAAAGTATATAACTTTATCTCTGTATTATTAGTGGTATTTGATGCGTTTTAATGTAGAAAAAAACAATATATAGAAGCCCATTCATCCAATCGCTTCTCTATCTGTACATCCAATATTTTATCTTGATTATCTGCACCAGCTGTCTGTCTGTTCCCGATGACCGAACTATTCTGCACCCACTACAATCTGTCTATTTCTAATGTATACAGTTGTGACTGTCTCTCATTCTGTCTCTATCTCTCTCTGCGATCAAGTCTCAATCATAGTAGGATTCAAGACTCTCTAATGAAGTCAGCTGTCTGTTTAAGCGATTAAATTGCTCCATATAGTTTGTCTTCCATGGAGGTGGGTGTGGACCACATTGCTCTTCTCAGGTTCTATCTGTTCTATTGCCCATCTGGCTGAACCGTTCAATACCCCATCCTGTTTGTCTGTTCCTGATGTTTATCTGTTGCGTTTGTCGCTCAACCTATCTGTAATACTGCCCGTCTGGTCGAACTATCCTGTATCCCCTCTTGTTTGTATCTGAAACTATCGGTAGCACTGCCCGTCTGGTCGAACTATCTTGTATCCCCTCTTATTTGTCTCTCAAACTATCTTTAAAATAGTCCGTCTGGTCGAACTATCCTGTATCCCCTCTTATTTGTCTCTTAAACTATCTGTAGTACTGCCTGTCTGGTCTAACTGTCCTGTATCCTCTCCTGTTTGTCTCATCCTAATGCATAACTGTGTTTGATGCATTTGTTTCTCACACTATTTGTTCTACTACCATTTCTATACCTACTCTCGCTTGTATATATATATATATATGTTTGTCTACTCCCAACCTATCTGAAGGTGACTTGAATCGGTGTCTTGGCACGCGGGTATTTACACATATGTGCTCGGCTGCCTATCCAGGAGTGTTCGGAGACTCTTATCTAGTGTCATCTGAAGCATTGTAACTCACGAGCGAGGCGGCATTCCTCACCTTCCCACAGTGCTACCCTGGTACCCATTTCTGCCAGAGACTGAGTCGACTGCGGGGATATATATTTCAACCACGAGAACAATTCACACTGATTCGAGCGGGAATCGAACACGGGTTGTCCGAACGTCTGTAACTAGTGTAGTGGTTTTCCCAACTAAGCTATCGACCGCGCCCCCCCCCCCACTCCCTCCCCCTACCTATCTATCTGTGGGTTCAACTGCATAACTGTTAATCATCGTTCTTCTTGCCAGTACTGTCTTTAACTGTACAGATGATGACAGTCTTGTCTATGTATCGATGTGTTCTATTGGCTAAATCTGAATGTTTTATGTATATATATATATATATATATATATAGAGAGAGAGAGAGAGAGGTCTTATTTCTGGTCACGTGACAATTATAAAAAAAATGCTGTAATGTAACCATTTGACGTTATATATTTGTTGACGAAGAATGACAACAAATCTGTTGAACTTATAAGCACAGTGATAAACAGGGATTGGAGGAAATGCGTACAGGAGAACAAATGATTAAAAACAAAAGGCTTCAGGCTGATCAATGACGGAAAAACAACTACCATTTCTCTAACAATTAATTAATTCCATTGGCGTTTTTAAGATTATATATGTTCACTGAAACTGCTTGCAAGTTCTTTAAAATTGTATGTTTATAATTCAAAGTTAGTAGCTGGGCGACATATGGTTCCATGTCCCTGGCAGTATCAACGACCAAGTTCTGACTTTCACTTCATAGTTGTTCCCTGGTAAAAACAATGGCAGCCCCATATGTCACTGTTCTCAAGGAGCAAACGATTTGCGTTGATCCGTTAAGTTAAATCATGTCTGAATGTAGGAGCTAACGACTTGCGTTGATCCGTTAAGTTAAATCATGTCTGAATGTAGGAGCTAACGACTTGCGTTGATCCTTTAAGTTAAATCATGTCTCAATGAAGGAGCTAACGACTTGCGTTGATCCGTCGCGTTAAATCATCTCTGAATGTAAGAGCTAACGACTTGCGTTGATCAGTCGCGTTAAATCATCTCTGAATGTAAGAGCTACTAGTTTGCGTTGATCCGTCGCGTTAAATCATTATCATCTTGAAATCTTAAGGAGATACAAAGTAAACTTTTCACTTACCTTCTTGTGCATCGTTTCATCAAACTTGTAATGTTATTTTTAGTAAATTTGTTTGTTACCTTCGCAGTCCTCTTCTTCCTGTTTGCATTCTCTTCTTCTTCCACCTCTACTTCCTCTTCGACGCAAATCATCAAAGACATCAATGACCAGTGCGTTCCGAGGTGTCTTCAAGGGCAGCAATAAAGTTCGGGTACTTTGCCATGTCTGTTTGCTATCCATCGACACGGGTTAAGGCAAAGAAATGCAAATGAATGCATAAAAATGCGAAGCTGCAGTAAAGCTGAATATAAGGATAAATTTAAAAATACAGAAAAATGGTATGTTAGAAGCTTTACGTGATAAGTGGACGACACAGACTAAACGACGTTTCGGCCCAATAGGCCTTCAGCAGGAACAAACAAGAAAAACAAACACACAAAACTAATAACATAACATTCAAAACAAAAATATTCGAAATATTTGCGGTATATATATAGGATAGACATATTTTGAATATTTTTGTTTTGAATGTTTTGCTATTAGTTTTGTGTATTTGTTTTTATTGTTTGTTCCTGCTGAAGGCCTATTGGGCCGAAACGTCGTTTAGTCTGTGTCGTCCACTTATCACGTAAAGCTTCTAACATACCATTTTTCTGTATTTTTTAATTTATCCATCGACAGCCTGCTCTGATGTCTGGTTCAGACTATTCATCTCAGCTTACATTGTTATCAATCATGTTTTTATTGAACTGCCTTACGTCTACAGTTCTTAAGTTGGCAATTCTTTTCATTGGGTCTTCTCAGACCACGTGACCTGTGCATCTCAATCATATCTCACTTATCCAAAGAATGATGAGATTTTTTAAAAGTCACTTTATGGTTTCTTTTTGTATTGATTATTAATTTTAGCTAAATCGTGTATTGTGTTCTGTTATGTAGGACTTTCACCTGTTACAGAACGCACATTTATAAATGGTTTCACTACTTAACACTCGCTCCTTCAGTGTACATTACATTTTCCACCTATCATATCTGAACTCACAGATACAGTACAATAACACTCACGGGCAACAACCTTAATGTGTAGGCAGCAATCAGCTAAATGAAAGAAGTCAGCAGAACCATAATGTGTAGGCAGCAATCAGCTAAATGAAAGAAGTCAGCAGAACCATTATGTGTAGGCAACAATCAGCTAAATGAAAGAAGTCAGCAGAACCATAATGTGTAGGCAACAATCAGCTAAATGAAAGAAGTCAGCAGAACCATAATGTGTAGGCAGCAATCAGCTAAATGAAAGAAGTCAGCAGAACCATTATGTGTAGGCAACAATCAGCTAAATGAAAGAAGTCAGCAGAACCATAATGTGTAGGCACAATCAACTAAATGAAAGAAGTCAGCAGAACCATAATGTGTAGGCTCAAGCAACTAAATGAAAGAAGTAAGCAGAACCATAATGTGTAGGCACAATCAACTAAATGAAAGACCATAAGGTGTAGGCAACAATCAGCTAAATAAAGAAGTCAGCAGAACCATAATGTGTAGGCACAAGCAACTAAATGAAAGAAGTCAGCAGAACCATAATGTGTAGGCACAATCAACTAAATGAAAGACCATAAGGTGTAGGCAACAATCAGCTAAATGAAAGAAGTCAACAGAAAAGCGCTTCAGTCAGGTGGGTCATATTTACACACACTCCGATGATCCATTTCTTGTCATTTCGCACACAATGACCGTATACCCGTTCAAATGTTGTTGCAATAGCTTCATTTGGTGTTAGAATTGTTGAAGAACCACCGGGTTTTGTGTCGGGTAAGACACCTTGTACTTTATTTCACGCTGTACTTTTCATATCTGTCCGGTTTTTTTTTCTCATACAAGCAATTCCATTTTTATTATTTTTGTCAGTTTTGTTGTATTTGGAAAAAAAAGTATTTCAAAATGCACTATTTATCTTACTTTCAAATACGCCAGTGAAACTCTAAGGAAATGACATTCCTCTTTGCTTTATTTCACTATAGAATCTGGTGCTATAAGAATAATGAGAAAATATTAACTCACTATACACCATTGCGAGCCGCGATAGCTCAGTGGTTAGTGAACTGGACTACAAAGGACAAGAGGTCGGGTTCACCCTTCAGCCTAAATACAAAGGACAAAGACCAGGTTCGATCCTGGCCGACGGCTTCCGGGTTCCTAATACGCCACTTGGCGTGACGAGGGCTCTTTACTTTTTACTTACTTCAGCCTTAAATGGGTACCAGATTTTTTTCTGAGAAAGTAAATCAGAACATATGCGTAATGCCGGTCACATTCCCCCAAAAATCATGTACCGAAGGTCTGTAAAAATTATGGTCGGCATTACGGGGCTCTTTACATTTTTTAAAATTACACCATTGTCTCTAAAACTTTATATTTTAACAAAAGAACAATTGATTCCGAACGTTTTATTAGTCCCTTAGAATCATCATCATCATCCTCGAGTGCCTTCTCCGCAACGAAGGTTGGCTACCATGGGGGGCCATTCTGCTCTGTCTCTTCCTCCGACATAAGTTCGAATTCCTCTCCTTGGCTTCCTCTGGACTAGTACGTTATGAGGCTCCAATCTCGTTCACAGTGGTCTGCCATATTCGCCTTTCGTGTTCTGAATATGCCTCATGTGTACCACACACTTTGCTGTTTTCGCTTTCTAGGCCGTTAATAATTTCTGATTCATCCGCCCCATCCACCGTCACAGACTTTCTCTTAGAATCAGCACATATTAATGTTCAACCGGAATTGTCCAGAAAACGTTACAACAAAAGTTTGGCCTTTCAAGAACACTGAACTTCACAACTCACTTATTGCCCATTTTAAATTTCCAGTTTTGATAGAAGAAATGTAAATGTAATAAAATAACATAATGTGAAAAATTAAATAATCCTTTGACAAATGTAAGTGCAGAAGAGCTTCATAGGACAATATATTTTCTGGTTTTTGTGAGGTTTGATAATAGAGTGCCGGTAAACCTTACTTTCTAGAACAAACACATCGAGAAATAACTATCTTTCAATCACTACCTAGCGATGTTATTGGCACATGCTCCATCTACAAACTTAAGCATGAAGTACAAGTTAAAACAAAAAGCTGTCTACACACCTGTGTCGTTTTGTGTGGCAAGCCCTTGAGAAAATTCTGATGATGTTGTTGTGAAGGTCATGTTGGTCGTGGACTGAACCAGTACCTCTATTTCCACAAATTTTTCTTTTGTTCTGTACTGGAAACAGAAAACACACGCATGCAATCAAAATATGGGAGAAAACACACGCATGCAATCAAATGTTGGCAGAAAACACGCGCATACAATCAAAATATTGCAGAAAACACACGCATACAATCAAAAGATGACAGAAAGCCCACGCATGCAATCAAAAGATTGCAGAAAACACAAGCATATAATCAAAAGATGGGAGAAAACACACGCATGCAAACAAAAAATGACAGAAAACACACACATACAATCAAAAGATGGGAGAAACATCAGTCGTGAAAACTACGCAACGGATTTACGTTTCAAAAGTCTAGCTGCATACTTGTATATACAGACATATATACAGACATATACAGACATATATACAGACATATATACAGACATATATATATACAGACATATATACAGACATATATTTAGACTTATAAACAGACATATATACAGACATATATACAGACTTATATACAGACATATATACAGACTTATATACATACATATATACAGACATATATTTAGACTTATATACAGACATAATTACATACATATATACAGACATATATACAGATATATATATACAGACATATATTAAGACTTATATACAGACATATATACAGACATATATATATATATATATACAGACTTATATATATACATATATATATACAGACATATATATATATATATACAGACATATATACATATATATATACAGACATATATTTAGATTTATATACAGACATATATACAGACATATATACAGACATATATACAGACATATATTTAGACTTATATGCAGACATATATACAGACATATATACAGACATATATACAGACATATATTTAGACTTATATACAGACATATATACAGACATATATACAGACATATATTTAGACTTATCAACCAACACAGAACTGGAGTCGTCAGTCACTGGAAACTGCGGGACTTGCTGAAAGGGTGGGGGGTTGGGGGGGGGGTGATCTGAGCACCTATGGACATGTTCGGAGTGCAATGATGATGATCCGTAAATAACTCAATAATTCAATAACTTATATATTTCAAAAGTATACACATATATTTTGAGTTTGGTATCTTTTACTATGTTTATATGAATTTCTCTTCTACTGCACATCATTATCATAATGTGGCTTGTCTGTGTAGGAACCTGACTCATCACATCTACTCGGAAGTTTCCTGTTCTGATCGAGATCTCAAGTGCCTGCACCAATCAGTCCAAGCTCGTCTGTGATAGATTGCACCTACCTGCTTCTAGGTGTTTCTCTCTCTCACTTACCTGCAACTACGAAGTCCAGAATTTTTCTATGCATACAATTAAATCGTTTAACACGATCAATACATTTCTTTTACCTCACATGCAGAACTAATGGCATTAGTGATCATATCTCTTCACAACTTGTTGTCCCTTTAATTGTTGAACAGTTCAAATGCTGACTTTCCATAGTCATTCTCTTAAACTAATTTGTTTTCTCCGTTTCCGTTCCCCATTTATCTTCTTTCCCTTATTATTGTACTTTTGTCTCGAAATGTTCTATTGGTCTCATTCTGATTACACAGTCAAAGAACAATGGCTGATCCTTTCTGATGTTAGTAATAAGCTGTTTATATCTGTGCCTCTCTTAGAAGGTTCTCACAAATATTTATATCCGTAAATGAAGTCCTCGAGCCGCGATAGCTCAGTGGTTAGTGAACTGGACTACAAAGGACAAGAGGTATGGTTCAATCCCAACCGACGGCTTCCGGTTCACCGAGCCTTTAATGGGTACCGGATTTTTTTTCTGGGAAAGTAAAACGGCACGGGCGTAATACTGACCACAGTACCCCATATATCATGTGCCGAGGGTCTGTAAAATTTATGGTCACTAACACCATATCCCCTATACGCCACTTGACGTGACAGGGGTACTTTACTTTTTTTACATGAGGGTCTCAGTCGTTGAGCAGTTAGTGAATTGATCTACTGAGTATAACAGGACTTCTTGGTTCACCCAGCCTGAAATGGGTACGTGACATTTTATTTTCTTGTAAAAAAATACGGTGCTTGTGGAATGTTGACGACGTTAACAAAAAAAATGTGTCGGTGATAATTTAAAATAGAACACGGACCATCATAACACGCTATTCCCAATATGTTACTGGGCATGCATTTCTATATGATCATCACTCTTCTGAGGATAACCGCATATCAAAGAAATGGTGGAACCAGGGGTCATGAAGGGCGAAAACAGGAAAAGCATCATCGGCAAAAAAGAAGATAACACTTTCAATCAAGGCAGGACAGTAGCGATCAGTATACAAACACTTCGATGGTCTCTGGATCGAACAGAGAGCAAATATGGTAATGTCCCGACTGCATTGACACCAGTCCGAACTACAGACTAAAGACTATTAATCTTCTTATGTTAAACATGTATGTGACCAATCATTGTCTTGTCACAGCCAATGTATTTATCTCTCTCTCTCTCTCTCTCTCTCTCTCTCTCTCTCTCTCTCTCTGCGATCAAGACTCAATCAGAGTAGGATTCCAGACTATCTCATGAAGTCAGCTGGCTGTTTAAGTGATTCGATTGCCCCATATAGTTTCTCTTCCAGGGAGGTGGGTGTGGACCACATTGCTCTTCTGGTTGACCCCTTCGTGGCATGTGGCCCAGCATTCCACCTGCCTGGGGGGACTCCACAGACAGAACATCATAATTAGAGTCTATTAGATCCATTCTGATTGAGTACCTGTTAAAACGTTGCACTGTGTTCTGCGCCAGTGGTCTAGTGCATCCGATTTCAGCCAGCATTTTATTCAGGTTTGCTTTCCTTTAGCCTTTGATTGTCCCCAATCTTCCTGCAAGGCAGCAGATTGTCTTTTTCCGTAGGGGGATTATGTGTTTATAGCAAGCAGTCTACGCAAGGATAGGTAAATAAGAGTGGAATAGAGCGACGGGTAAGGGGGCAAGATGAGGTGAAAAGTTCAGAGCTTGAGCTAAAACCAGCAAACGTGTAGAGAACAAAAAGTGGGAGATGTGAAAAAGAATATAATGGATTGCAATATTAAAAGGCTGGTTGATACAAATAACTGAATGCGAAAGAATAACGGGAGAGATTAAACATAATAGCTGCTGGTCAAAAGCTGATGAAAAAAACTACACATAATTCCTGAAGTTGACATAGTAATGGGAAAGGTAACACAAGATTCTTGAAGGTGAAAAACTAATTGGAGAGATAATACACAATTACTGAAGGTGAACAACTAATTGAAGAGATAACACATAATTACTGAGGTGAAAAACTAATGAGAGGGATAGCACATAATTACTGAAGGTTAAATACTAATTGGAGAGATAACACATAATTACTGAAGGTAAAAACTGTTTGACATAGCAATAATACAGACATATGCACCTAATCAAGACTACACAGGTGAACAAATAGAGGCATATTATGAAGACCTAAATAAAGTTATGAAGCAAGTGAAATCTTCAGACATCATTCAGATTGTAATGGGTGACATGAACGCTAAAGTAGGAAAAGGTAGATATAAGACCATTATAGCAAATCATGGTTTAGGAAAAAGAAATGACAGAGGAGAAAGGTTAATACAATTCTGTGAAGAAAACAGGCTGATAATATGTAACACCTACTTTGAGCAAGAGAAAAGGAAACTATACACATGGAAAAGCACTGGAGATAAGAAGAGGAATCAAATAGATTACATAATGATAAAAGAAAGGTTCCGTAACAGCGTAAAGATAGCCAAAACCTACCCAGGAGCAGATATTAATTCAGATCATAATCCTGTAATGATTAAAATGAAAATCAAACTAAAGAGAAATAAGCCAAAGTCTAATTCATCAACAAATCCACTAGATATAACAGCTTTAAATCAAAACCCGTATGTGAAAAGTCGATGACGGTGGATGGGGCGGAAGAATTAGAAATAATCAACGGACCAGAAAGCGAAAACAGCAAAGTGTGAGGTACACATGAGGCATATTCAGAACACGAAAGACGAATATGGCAGACCGCCGTGAAAGAGATTGGAGCCTCATCACGCAACATTCCAAAGAAAGCCATGGGGAGAAATTTTAACTACAAATACAAGGTAAAAGAGGCAGACCAAGACTAACATGGACGAGTAACATCAACAGATGGACAAGTCAGCATATGACAATCTGCACCATCAAAACAAGAGAGAAAGTGGAATGGCGCTCCATGGTAGCCAACCTTTGATGCGGATACGGCACTAAATGATGATGATGAAATCAAAAAGATATTAAACATACCTATACAATACAAGTAAAGAACACATACCAAAAGCTGCTAGAAGAAAGAATTGAACAATACAGAAGAGAAAATCCTGATGAAAAAGTAACAACCAAATGGCAACGCATAAAGAAAAGCATACAAGAAACCTGCGACACCTTACTCAAAAGAGAAAAGAACAAAAAACAAAAATGGATAACTAACACCATCTTAGAAAAAAATGGAAGAAAGGAGACAAGCGAAGAACACTGCCCAATACAATAAAATAGATGAGATACGCAAAATGTACAAAAAGGCAAAAGAAGACTGGCTCAGCCAAAAATGTATAGAAATACAAACTATGGAAAGCAAACAAGACTTAAGAGGAATGCATACAGAAATAAAGAGAATGATTAATAAAAACAAAAAAAAAGCCACAGAAGGTGGATGCATTGCAGACAAAAAAGGAAAAAAACGCTAACAGACAATAAAGATATTATAGATAGATGGCAAAATATATAACATAATTATTTCATGATCAAAGGGACAAGAAACCAGTTATAAAATGTACATCATGCTATATAATTTTAAAATCTGAGGTGGAAAAAGCTATAAAAACAATGAACAAGGGAAATGTAGCAGGACCTCACAGCATACAGATAGAGATGATACAGGCACTAGAAGATTTTGGCATTGAAGTGATTACAGACATATGCAACGACTTACACCATACAGGATATATGCCAAATGAACTAAAAACATCAACTTTCATTGCATTGCCTAAAAAGAATGGTACAGGTTGAATGCAGTGACTTTAGAACAATAAGCCTAATGAGCCATGTTACAAAAATCTTGCTAAAATTTATACAAGGAAGGATTCAGAAAAAAATCATTACTGAATTAGATGAGCAGCAATTTGGATTTAGGAAAATAGCGGGACAAAGGAAGCCATATTCTGCATGAGAACATTAATCGAAAAGTACACAGAAGTAAACAAACCAATATATGCCTGCTTCATAGACTACACCAAAGCTTTTGATAGAGTACACCACAAACAACTTATAGAATGCATAACAGAGATACATCTAGATGACATGGACATACGACTAATATGTAATCTATACTGGGAGCAAACAGCAATAATAAAATATAACAAAGAGAACTCTACACCCATTGATATAAAAAGAGGAGTAAGACAAGGATGCATCTTATCACCAAGCTTGTTAAATCTATACACTGAGCAAATCTTTAAAAACATCTTAGAGATGCCAGGTATACAAAATAATGGAAAGGTAATCAATAAGCTAAGATATGCTGACGATACTGTACTACTAGCAGAACATCCTAAAGATCTACAACAATTACTTAATGAAATAAACATGACAAGCAAAAAATATGAACTAGATATGAATATCAAAAAGACTAAAACTATGATCATAAACAAAGAAAATACTCAAAACCCACAAGTGGATATCAAAATTGAAGGATTAGACCTGGAGACAGTTCAGAACTACAACTACCTTGGACATACTATAACCAGTGATGGAAAATGTACAATTGAAATAAACAAAAGAATAGGAATGGCAAAATGTAATTTTAATGTCATGAAGAAAATGTTAACATTAAAACAAATAACACCAGGGATTAAAACTAAGAATAGCAAAATGTTACATCTTCTCAATATTCCTATATGGTGCAGAAACATGGACATCAAGAAAACAGAACAGAGAATTGAAGCCTTTGAAATGTGGATATATAAAAGAATAGATAGAATTGGATGGAAGGAAAAGAAAACAAACGTTGAAGTCTTAAAACAACTAAAAATGAAAAGAGAACTACTGTACACAATTCAAACAAGACAAATGCGATTTTTGGGTCATGTTAAAAGAGACAACAGCCTACTAAAAGTAATCCTGTAGGGGAAAATGCAAGGTAAAAGAGGCAGAGGCAGACCAAGACTAACATGGACGAGTAATATCAAAAGATGGACAAATCAACCTATTACAACCTGCACCATCAAAGCAGGAGACAGAGCAGAATGGCGCTCTATGGTAGCCAACCTTCGATGCGGAGACGGCATTCGATGATAATGATGAAAAACTATTTGGAGAGATAACATATAATTCCTGAAGGTCAAATACTAATATGTGAGATGACATCATTCCTGAAGATCAAATTCTAATGTGTGAGATGACATATAATTCCTGAAGGTCAAATACTAATGTGTGAGATGGCATATAATTCCTGAAGGTCAAATACTAATGTGTGAGATGACATATAATTTCTGAAGGTCAAATACTAATGTATGAGATGACATATAATTCATTACGTTAAAAAATATGTGAGAGATGTCATATAATTCCTGAAAGTAATAAACTAATGTGCGAGATGGCACATAATTCATGAAAGTAATAAAATAATGTGTGAGATGGCATATAATTCATGAAAGTAATAAACTAAAGTGTGATAT
Organism: Megaustenia siamemsis; assembly: GCA_032433765.1. Taxonomy (NCBI): domain Eukaryota; kingdom Metazoa; phylum Mollusca; class Gastropoda; order Stylommatophora; family Ariophantidae; genus Megaustenia; species Megaustenia siamemsis. Next base: position 77,414,074 of record JAVIAB010000051.1, on the reverse strand, counting down.
GGCACATTATTACTGAAAGTAATAAACTAAAGTGAGAGATGGCACATAATTACTGAAAATAATAAATAATGTGTGAGATGGCACATAATTACTGAAAGTAATAAAATAATGTGGGAAATGGCACACAATTACTGAAAGTAATAAAATAATGTGTGAGATGGCACATAATTCATGAAAGTAATAATATAATGTATGAGATGGCACATAATTACTGAAAGTAATAAACTAAAGTGAGAGATGGAACATAATTACTGAAAGTAATAAAGTAATGTGTGAGATGGCACATAATTACTGAAAGTAATAAAATATTGTGTGAGATGGCACATAATTCATGAAAGTAATAAAATAATGTGTAAGATGGCACATACTTACTGAAAGTAATACACTAAAGTGAGAGATGGCACATAATTACTGAAAGTAATAAAGTAATGTGTGAGATGGCACATAATTAATGAAAGTAATAAAATAATGTGTGAGATGGCACATAATTACTGAAAGTAATAAACAACTAATGTGTGAGATGGCACATAATTACTGCAAGGAATAAACTAATGTCACCCAGCCTTTAATGAGTACCGGATTTTTTTTCTGGGAAAGTAAAGTGGCACGGGCGTAATACTGACCTCATTACCCCAAAAATCATGTGCCGAAGGTCTGTAAAATGTTTGGTTACTAACACCATATTACCTATACGCCACTTGGTGTGACGGGGGTACTTTACTTTTTTTTTAAAATAAACTAATGTGACAGCGGGCATTTAATTACCCATATTAAAATACTCAAGAAATGATAATAGCAATAAGTGAACAAATGTCAGCAATAAGTGGAAGTGTGTCAGCAGCAAAGTGATGCGTGACAACAATAAAGGGATGAGTAACAACAATAAAGGGATGAGTAACAACAATAAAGGGTTGAGTAACAACAATAAAGGGATGAGTAACAACAATAAAGGGATGAGTAACAACAATAAAGGGATGAGTAACAACAATAAAGGGATGAGTAACAACAATAAAAGGGATGAGTGAGAGCAATAAAGGTATGAGTCATACAAATAAAGGAATGGGTGATAACAATAAATAAAGTGATAGGTGACAGTAATAAAGTGATGGGTGATAACAATAAAGTGTTAGGTGACAGCAATAAAGCGATATGTGACAACAATAAAAGGATGAGTGAGAGCAATAAAGGTATGAGTCAGACCAATAAAGGGATGTGTGAGAGCAGTAAAGGTATGAGTTAGACCAATAAAGGGATGTGTGAGAGCAGTAAAGCTATGAGTTAGACCAATAAAGGGATGTGTGAGAGCAGTAAAGGTATGAGTTAGACCAAAAAAGGGATGTGTGAGAGCAGTAAAGGTATGAGTCAGACCAATAAAGGGATGAGTGAGAGCAGTAAAGGTATGAGTTAGACCAATAAAGGGACGTGTGAGAGCAGTAAAGGTATGAGTTCGACCAATAAAGGGATGTGTGAGAGCAGTAAAGGTATGAGTTAGACCAATAAAGGGATGTGTGAGAGCAGTAAAGGTGTGAGTTAGACCAATACAGGGATGTGTGAGAGCAGTAAAGGTGTGAGTTAGACCAATACAGGGATGTGTGAGAGCAGTAAAGGTATGAGTTAGACCAATAAAGGGATGTGTGAGAGCAGTAAAGGTATGAGTTAGACCAATAAAGGGATGTGTGAGAGCAGTAAAGGTATGAGTTAGACCAATAAAGGGATGTGTGAGAGCAGTGAAGGTATGAGTCAGACCAATAAAAGGATGTGTGAGAGCAGTAAAGGTATGAGTTAGACAAATAAAGGGATGTGTGAGAGCAGTAAAGGTATGAGTTAGACCAATAAAGGGATGTGTGAGAGCAGTAAAGGTATGAGCCAGACCAATAAAAGGATGTGTGAGAGCAGTAAAGTTATGAGTTAGACAAAAAAAGGGATGTGTGAGTGCAGTAAAGGTATGAGTTAGACCAATAAAGGGATGTGTGAGAGCAGTAAAGGTATGAGTTAGACCAATAAAGGGATGAGTGAGAGCAGTAAAGGTATGAGTTAGACCAATAAAGGGATGTGTGAGAGCAGTAAAGGTATGAGTTAGACCAATAAAGGGATGTGTGAGAGCAATAAAGGTATGAGTTATACCAATAAAGGGATGTGTGAGAGCAGTAAAGGTATGAGTTAGACCAATAAAGGGATGTGTGAGAGCAGTAAAGGTATGAGTTAGACCAATAAAGGAATGAGTGAGAGCAATAAAGGTATGAGTCAGACCAATAAAGGGATGAGTGAGAGCAATAAAGGTGTGAGTCAGACCAATAAAGGGATGTGTGAGAGCAGTAAAGGTATAGGTTAGACCAATAAAGGGATGTGTGAGAGCAATAAAGGTATGAGTCAGACCAACAAAGGGATGTGTGAGAGCAATAAAGGTATGAGTCAGACCAATAAAGGGATGTGTGAGAGCAATAAAGGTATGAGTCAGACCAATAAAGGGATGTGTGAGAGCAATAAATGGATAAGTGACAACAATACAAAAATGGATGGCAACAATAAAGAAATGAGCAACTCCAATAATGACAGAGGAAACATTATTAACAGCAATTGTTACAAAAATAAGTGATCATTCGAAAGGAACCACCCATGTTTTATACTTTCCGTTCACCCTTTATTTCTACCTCGTGTTGGTAATTTATCAGTCCCATAATTCTGGTTAATTCAATCAGAGATAAATCTTTAGTTGTACCAATGAGAGGGCTTGTGTTAGCACTAGACTTAATGGTATACACGTTTTACTTTATTTAAAAAAATATAGAAATACTTCCTACAGATAGATCTTACAGAAATTAATGTTGAAACACTGGAATGAGTCAAGAGTTAAATTAATATCTTTTTCGTTTCTTCGTAATTAACTGTTTGTAACCACAGGTCTTCAACAAACACATTCCAAGCCGTCCTTTTTTTCATGTCTTCTTCATCTTCTTCATTTCTGCTTTCACCTGTCTTCTACAAGTTTACTTTGACCTTTTCTATGTCTCTTCCCCTGGGAATTCCAAAAATGAATTGTGGTTAAGGCTCTCTGATGGTACCCGCAGAAAAAAATTTAATATGGTGATAACAAATGAAAAGCCGTTATATTGTCTTGTAATTAAATCAGTGATGCTGTTATTTGAGCCGCGATAGCTCAGTGGTTAGTGAACTGGACTACAAAGGACAAGGAGTAGGGTTCAATCCCAACCGACGGCTTCCGGGTTCACCCAGCCTTAAATGGGTACCGGATTTTTTTTCTGGGAAAGTAAAGCAGCACGGGCGTAATACCGACCACATTACCCCAAAAATCATGTGCTGAAGGTCTGTAAAATATAGGGTCACTAACACCATATTTCCCTATACGCCACTTGGCGTGACGGGGGTAAATTTACTTTTTTTTTATGTTGCTATTTAAAACAACACCAGGGCTAAAACTAATAATAGCAAAATGTTACATCTTCTCAATATTCCTGTATGGTGCAGAAACAGGGATATTAGACAAGAAAACAGACCAGAAAATTTAAGCCTTTGAAATGTGGATTTATAGAAGAATAGGTAGAATTGGATGGAAAGAAAAGAAAACATACGATGAAGTTTTAAAACAATTAAAAATGAAAAGAGAACATCTAAACACAATTAGAACAAGACAAATGAAATTTTGGGCATGTTAAAAGACACAACAGCCTACTAAAAGTAATATTGGAAGGGAAAATACAAGGTAAAAGAGGCAGAGGCAGACCAAGACTAACATGGACGAGAAACACCAAAAAATGGACAAGTCAGCCTATGATAATCTGCACCATCAATGCAAGAGACAGAATGGAATGGTAGCCAACTTTCGATGCGGAGACGGTACTTAATGATAATGATGTCATTACATCCGACACAACGGCTGTCCTACATTTAGTATTAGAGCACATCAAAACGATACCGAGGTAGTAGTGGAAAGATGGCGTCTGTGTTTAGGCATGAAAAACATATAGAAATAGCTATCTCTTATCAATTTTTTTTAACAGTGAGAAAAAATTCCTTTAACATATAATAGACTAATGTTGAGTTTTCTGTATTTACTGTCATCGTAGTATTCGACTGTATTAACTGCAACTGCTGAAAAAGACTGGTGTTAAAACATTGGTATACTTGACCCAGTTGAGAAGTGTCGGTCAAAGAAATTGTCCCGTTTAATTTATTAATAAACTCCTGCACGTGCTGTAGTTATAGACATGCATCATCACATGGTCACTTTATTCTTCTGTCCCAGATTCAGTTAAAGTAATGTAGCGATGTGCATAGGAAGCTGGCGGAAGTTGATTTTCCATAGTAGTTGTCATGCGCTGATTTGCGAAGCAGCTTTCTCTTATAGCTGATTAATGTTGGAATGACTAGTCTGGAAGCAAAGTGAACAAGGCAAATTTATACCCTGAGGTCTCACTTCATTTACCTTACGTCTGTTACACTCTAACTATGGTTTTATTTCATTCCCGTATGCTGTTGCATCATTTCACTATTTATATGTTCTACCTTTATACACACCTCTGTCATGTCACATTATTCCAGTTAACTTTTAAAACAAATGTAGAATTCACCCAGAAGTGGACCGCAGACAACTTTCTCATAGAATTCTCAATGTTGGTATATTCAAGCGCTGCGTTCCGTCTGTAAGTTCGTTATATAATACTTGCCTTGGGAGGCGGTTGTTGTCCATTCTTCTAACATGTCTCAGCCATAATGGCTGGGAGGCTACAACACATCTGACACTTTTTTTCTTCTATCTGATTTCTATTATTTCTGGAATGTAGAGCATAAAGACACAGTCTAGTCTCTTCATATGTCTTTAATAGGTTATTCGTGCTTCAGATTCGTATATAAATCAGCCTGATTTACTTAAAAGGTTTTGTATAACTGTTTTGACTACTTCATTCATCGTATCTAAGTCCTCTTGTTGGAGCGCGCATTCATTAATGTACAAGTCTGTTTGCCTCTTCATTGTTTAGAATGTTTCAGTGTGCCAGAACCAGCTGGTTTTCTGCAACATTTAATCAGTCTGTCCCTTCAGTCCGGCTGTTAAGCCGCTAAACCCATTAGTGCGATTGCTCATTAAATCTGTTATTAATGGAAGAATAGCCATCACAGTAACCACAAACACTATTTTCCATTAGAAATAGCACTATTATGGTTAGTTTATATTTATTATTTTAATATTGTTTATCCTTGTCTATTTAATTTCATTTTCCGAATTGAATTCATCATCACATTCACGAGTCCACAGTTGTAGTCTCAGTTGTGTTCTATATGCCTCATAGATATGTACACTTTTAAAATTAAAAACGTTAATTCGTGTTCTTTTTTTCGATACATGAAGCCCACCTATATAGCATATATTTTGCTCTATTTTTGCACATAATGAAAAGAAAGAAAACATAAAATGACACGATATTTCTCAGATTTTTAAAAGACATGATTTTTTAAAATACATATTGCAAGCAAATACCTTCCATAGGTCCCCACCCTATATATATATATATATATATATATATATAATATCAGTAAATATTCCAAATCAAGTTTTTTTCTTGTATTGGTGACAATAAAAATGTTCATTCAAAATGATAAAAGAAACATAAAAGATAATCGCAAACATACATTTACATTCTGAATCAGCCATGGCCAACGATACTGGTAATATCGGAACGTTCGAAAGCTGACAGGACACGCGATATTCAAACCAGACACAATCGATACTTAAAATATCGACTCGAGGGAGGTCCTCACTTCGAGTATTGGTTGTAATAGACCTTAAGCATTCTCCATTTCTTCTCTTTTGGGTGACTTGAATATCAGCTTGATGCTACACTATCAAACCAGCCGAAGAAATCAGCGGGAGTCTGACTCTTTGAGGTGAAGGTATTAACAGCGAGGAAGAGTATTGTTCTTATTGCATTTATTACCTTTACAACTTTTGGCATCTTTCAGTGACGTGTATTTCTACATTTTCCAGATCCATTCCCATCCACTCACTCACGATGTGACATGTTATGGGTCATCTTTACCTTTCAAAAACTTACCACCCATCGTTTTATACCTATGAATGTTGGTTACTAAAGCAGGGCTTTTAGGACCAGAATGCAGAACATCAGATAATAGCAGACACGGATTCACGACTGACATTAGAGTAAGCAAGCATCAGCTGACCAAGACAATATTAAACATCTACGAGGTAGTCTAGGACAGTTTCTCAACATTGTATTCCCTGCTATGACCCCCTTCCGATGTTATTTTTTTTCGTGCCCCCCCCCCTCTTTCTCATCGTGAAAAAGATAACTATTTACAAGTTAATTTTGCAAATAGATGGTGTTATATGTACATATACACACAATATAGTTGCTTATGTTTAAAATATATCGGTTGTAATAACAATAGACTCAGCTCGCAGTATTAAAGGTTTCCCTTTTGTTGTGTTGGGTATTCCTTCTTCACCGTCAATTTAGACATTTGTATATTGGTATTTATATATAATTTAGATATTGTTAAGGTGCGGTTAAATCTTTGTCATTTAAATTTGAAGAGTTCTGGACAAATATTCACCCCCCCCCACCCCACCTCACCCACCCCATTACGCTAAAATAATCTCACAGCGCACGAAAATATTCCAGTAATTGATCTTGTTTGTCTTTTTGTTGTTTTTTTTAGTCTTAATAGACGATTCCAAATGTTTCTGGTAGCACTTATATTCTCATGCTCTCATTGGAAAGTGTAGTATCACAAATTAAGTGCATGGTTAAGCACGAGGGAAACCTACTCGACAGAATATTGTCGACATTTCGTATTTGTCCAGTTAGCTGAGAATTATTCCCTATATTAATTACTGGGAATGGAGAAAAAATTAGAAAAAATATGGAGAAAAAGTATACATTAGCTTGCACAATAATAAAGATCACGTTTCATAAATCAAACAGCATTTTGACTTCCATAAAAAAGCAAAAATGAAGATGATACCAATGCAAAACTTGTATTATCTGTATATTTTAAGTACACAATGCTATGCTGTAAATACATTTTCTAGGTGTATAATTGTATCAATACATTTTCTGTTTACAAATGTATTACCATATTATCATTATCATCATCAAGTACCGGGCCTACTGGCGTAGGTGATCATGTCTCTCCACAACTTTCGATCTCGGCAGCTATTTATCATTTCTGTTGTTGACCTTCTGCCAAGCCATTCTCTTAAGCTGTCTGCTATTTTTTCTCTTTGCTTTCCTCTATCTCTTATATACCATATATGTTGGACATAATCTTAAATCAAGGGCTATGTCGATCACGATAAGTTGCATGATGCTAAAAAATTAAACACAACCATAGTTGCATATTGACTGACAAAAGTTTCGTTATTTAATGCCGCAGACATCTAAGGCAACCAGTCCATCAAGTACGGTCATTTTTAAAGTCCATAAATACTTATGTGTGCTTCTCTTATAGACGCCGCTAATGAAGCAATGATTTAAGTGAAATTAACGTTCAAGCGTTGTTTTCTACTAGCATCTGCTTCCGATCCATGGTCCCGTAGTCTTGTTCCGTGGCTCCCCAGTTTCTCACTGTGGTACCCCAATTCATTAATATTTACTCCGTGGCCCACCTGGAACATCCTGTGCCCCGCCGGGAGCCCGAGCCCCCCGAAGAGTGAAACCAAATATGGTCCCAAAAATTATATGCTGTGATGAGGTTAGAGTGTCAGGGCCAAAAGTTGCATGTATTGCAGCAACACAACACATGTTCTATCCTATTAACAACAAAAAATAAAGACAATAAAAGAAATTAACATTAGAAACCGTCAAAGTTTGACAAACATAATTGTCATTTAGTTAATCGGAAGTTCACTGAATTTATTGAAGAAATTTTGTAATAACCAAAAACATAGCGACGTTTAAGACGGGTTGATCGATTGGAGGATTAACGGGCTTGACATGAAATTTGGGGTGGGGGTGGGAACGGAGAGTTTAAAATGCTCCTGCATTTGGTTCAACATGCAGTCCTCTAACAGACGATCAATTGGCATTGTGTAAGATTCTCTGTCTCTTTATTTTTCTGTCATCGTGTCTGTGTCTGCAAAATGTTAAGGCATTGTTTCCGAGAAATGTTTCTTTCATGCGAGGAGAGATCTTTCCCCCTCGAGAGATTCACCTTGCACTTTCATTTGATATTCAAGCATCTCTCTCTCTCTCTCTCTCTCTTTATTATTTTGTGTGTGCTGTCATTCAGTCCCCCCTCTCTATATTAATATATATATATATATATATATATATATATACATATAAAAAGGAGAGAGACAAAGAGAGAGAGAGAGAGAGAGAGAGAGAGAGAATAGTAGATATCTCATCATGGCCTGATCTTTGTCCGGCAATAATGACATCTATCGATAAAAGCTAAATTATCGATCTCATGCTTTGTCATGTGCGATATTTATTGTTTTTCTTGAAGGTACAAGCACGCTCACTCTAGGCAAAGTAACACGAAAGTACACTTGCTATTGTATTCTCTTTCCATCTCATTATATCAACTATTCATCTTATTATATTCTCTATCCATCTTATTATATTCTCTATTCATCTTATTATATTCTCTATCCATCTTATTATATCAACTATCCCATCTCATTATATTTATATCCATCTTATTATATTCTCTATTCATCTTATTATATAAACCAGCCAACTTATTATATAAACTATCCCATCTCATTATATTTATATCCATATTATTATATCTTCTATTAATCTTGTTATATTCATATCCATCTTATTATATATAAATTAATCATCTTATTATATCCATACCCATCGTATTATAATCTCTATCCAATTTATTATAAAAACTATCCATCTCATTATACCTACAAATATATATATGTTAAGACTAGTTCTACATAACATTTAAGAATTTTTTTTCTTATTTCTATTGTCAAATAATGTGTCAGGTCGGGTACTTTTACCTGCTACTGTATGCACTAAACAGTACAACCTGTGGCTGACTTGCTGTCCTGCAGGTAAGCTCGGGAGAGTAAAAGGTTAAGGGAGGGAGGGTACCCCGAAGTAAAACAACCCCACTGCCTTGTGGGTGAGACTTTTTAGTCAAAGGCTAGTGGAGCCAACTGTAAACAAACCGACGGAAGGCAACAGAAAACCACCATTGTAACTTCTTTGTACAACCATGAATCGCCAAACAAGAAAAAGAGTTCTTAAATTGTATGTAGAGCCAGTCTTAACATATGGATGTGAATCATGGACAATAGGACAACAGACAAGAAAATCACTAGAGTATGTAGAAATGTGGTTTTGCAGAAGAATGTTGAGAATACCATGGACAGCTAAGAAGAGAAATGAAAAATGTTCCGAAAGAGGCCAAAGCAAAAAGAGAGATAATTTCCAATAATAAGAAGAAACAATCATCATTTTTTGGCCATGTAATGAGAAGAGAACAACTGGTACACATTGTAACAACTGGAAAAATTTAGGAACCTAGAGATAGAGGGAAGCAAAGAGAAAAAAATAGTAGACAGCTTAAGAGAATGGCTTGGCAGAAGGTCAACAACAGAAATGATAAATAACTGTCGAGATCGAAAGTTGTGGAGAGACATGATCACCTACGCCAGCAGGCTCGGTACTTGATGATGATGATGATTGTCAAATATAGATTGCACATTATCGTCCTCATTTTTTTAGATCTATTCTGCATCTCATCTCTGTGGTACATCTGCCATATGAGGTTAACATTGTTTTTTTATATTATATTTATCAAATTAATTACATACATTATGTGTTATTGAAGTATTGAGTTATTTGCGGGTCATCATCATTGCACTCCGAACATGTCCATAGGTGCTCAGATCCCCTCTTCAGCAAGCCCTGTAGTGCCCAGCCTCTAACGACTCCAGTTCTGTGTTGGTTGATTAGTCTTCTTATATGCCCACTAAGTTTCTAGTTTCTGGCGATGTGTCCCTCGTACACTCCAATATAATGCGCTTAAACTCTTTCTGTATTTTCTCCAGCTTGTGAATTTGCGTTGTACTGACAGTAAGAATTACCAGAGCATACTCGATTGGTACGAGAACTAGTCCCGGGAACAGAAGGGTAAGTAGTCTCTGCTCGATGTTGGCAGCTGCCATGACCTTCAAGGTGGCTAATCCTTTGCTGGCTTTTGTTATAACATGGTAGACGTCGTCCGGAAAACACAGGCTGCGATCAAATTTAACCCTGAGGTACGTCATCAACCTATCGCTGGTCACCTCATCAGCTCCCAATCGTACCATTCCGTGTTATAATATGCGTTATATTTATCAATGTGAATTTAAAACAGACAATAAATAGGTTTGTAGTTCGATTCCTGATAAAGTGCAAAAAAGTTACTGGAGAGCGTTCCTGGCAGTAACGGCTGAAAAAAAAAAAACCTTTATTATAACCGACAAGAAAACATATCAGAAAATTAAAGCCTTTGAAATGTGGATATATAGAAGAATAGGTAGAATTGGGTGGAAGGAAAAGAAAACAAACGATGAAGTCTTAAAACAATTAAAAATTAAAATAGAACTACCAAACACAATTCAAACAAAACAAATGCGATTTTTGGGCCATGTTAAAAGACACAACAGCCTACTAAAAGTAATCCTGGAGGGGAAAATACAAGGTAAAAGAGGCAGAGGCAGACCAAGACTAACATGGACGAGTAACATCAAAAATGGACAAGTCAGTCTATGACAACCCGCACGATCAAAGCAAGAGACAGAGCGGAATGGCGCACCATGGTAGCCAACCTTCGATGCGGAGATGGCATCGATGATGATGATGAACAGAAAAGTGTTTTCATGGAAAGCTATAATGGTATACTTGGTGGTATAACCAATAACAGGGAACGTTCTATTGTCAGTTATATAAGATAAATATACAATGGTATTGAGCACCTAATCTAGTAGAAAGATAATCTTGTGATAAGTTATATGATGATATACTTTGTATTATAAGTAATCACTGGAAAACATTTGTTTGTTTAACTAGTGGAATGACTGATTACACGTTTTACTGTTAACAGTCGCGTACACATTTATCTCTCTCTTGCTCAAATGATAAATAGCCTGCCTTGATAATTAGTATCTTTAATTTGTACACATTTGTAAATCCCGATATGATTGTGGTAAACTGTTTTTATTTACAATTATCCCTTATTTATTATATTTGATCTGCAATCCAAATTTAAAGAAAATACTGTCCTATGTTCTGAACCGATGATTGGACTTTCAAGCAAAGTGATACGTTATGGTTGTTTCATTTCTCGCTTAAACGGCAAGCACAGATTTGTGTTTATCTGAAAATCATGGTTGTCAGAACTACAATAAGGACGCATTGTTATAAACCGTATACGAGTTGTTTGCCCTTTTATATTGTGCCTTTTTAAAATCGAAACTTTGTTTCTTTAAATGATGCAACTTTATATAACAGAGTGAAATAGTGTTAGGTTTAATGTAGGAGGGATAGTGGGGTAGCCATTAAGGTGTTTACAATAACGGTGTTTTCAACTGTAGTTTAATTGTTCGAAATAGCGAGCCTGAACAGAACAGAGCTAGCGTGTCAATATGTGTATTAGATTTTAAGGAAGTGAATGACAAGCGAAATAACACGAAAGGTTTTCTATTTGATTCAACGGTCATTCATCGTCTTATAGTGGTTGATTGTAGGCTAGGTTATCAATCTTTGGTCCTCGTTGTACCTCAATTATAACATTTATCCAACTTGGTGGTATAGTTAGAGAGACGTTGGTGTGGTTGTTGATATGGTTGTATAGTTACAAAGATGGTGGTAACGTTACAGAGATTGTGGTATAGTTACAGAGATGGTGGTATAGTTACAGAGATGGTGGTATAGTTACAGAGATGGTGGTATAGTTACAGAGATGGTGGTATAGTTACAGAGATTGTGGTATAGTTACAGAGATGGTGGTATAGTTACAGAGACGGTTGAATAGTTCGAGAGATGATGGTATAGTTACAGTGATATTGATATAGTTACAGAGATGGCGGTATAGTTACAAAGATGGTGATGTATTTACATAGATTTTTTTATAGTTACAGAGATGATGCTATAGTTACAGAGATGTTGGTATAGTTACAAAGATTGTGGTATAGTTACATAGACGGTGGTATAGTTACATAGACGGTGGTTAGTTACAGAGATGGTGGTATAGTTAAAGAGATGGTGATATAGTTACATAAATGGTGGTATAGTTACAAAGATGGTGGTCAGTTACAGAGATGGTGGCATAGTTACAAAGATATTGGTATAATTACATAAATGGTAGTATAGTTAAATATCTCTGAATGATTTCTCCATGTGTGAAAATGACTGTGAACATCTGGCAAGTTATCACACATCATGGTGATCATGTATAATGAATGGCATAGCATAATTTGAGACTGTGCAAAGGCAACACTTAGAAGAGAAAAGACTCATGAAAAAGGATGGAAAACCCTGTGGATCAGTGGGCCTGACTTGTCCATTCTGGGACCGTATGTGTTTGTCAAACATTGGTAGAATTAGCCACGAGAGAAGCTGTTCGACAAAAACAAAACCTCAACAACAACAAAAAATACACTATAGCCTCCATTAGACCGGTTGACAAGACGAAAAGGGGCATATAGTGTGGTTACTAAGATGATTGCGTAGTTATTAAAATGAAGGTATAGTTAATGATCTAAGATAAATAATCTAAGGTATGCTAATGATACAGTCTTAATCGCTAAGAGTGAAAATGAGTTACAAGAAATGTTGGACATTATAGTGAAGGAAATTAAAAATAAAGGACACAGCCTTAATAGCAAAGAGACAGAAGTAATGGTAACAACAATGAAAAAGACATCACCTCAGTGCAAAGTAAAGACAAGTGGAACAATATTAAAACAGGTAAATGAATTTAAATATTTGGGAACTTTGTTAACCTCAGACGGAAGATGTACACAAGAGGTGAGATGCAGAATGGCTCAGGCAAAAGCAGCTTTCCAACAAATGAGGAAGATACTATGCAATCAATTTTTAGCAATAGAAACAAGAAAAAAAGAGTTCTTAAATGTTATGTAGAGCCAGTCTTAACATATGGATGTGGATCATGGACAAAAGGACAACAGACAAGAAAATCACTGGAGTTTGTAGAAATGTGGTTTTACAGAAGAATGTTGAGAGTACCAAGGACAGCTAAGAAGAGAAATGAAGATGTTCTGAGAGAAGTCAAAGCAAAAAGAGAGCTAATTTCCAATATTATGAAGAAACAATCATAATTTTTTGGCCATGTAATGAGAAGAGAACAACTAGAATATATTGCAACAACTGGGAAAATTGAAGGACGAAGAGATAGAGGGAAGCAAAGAGAAAAATACCAGACAGCTTAATTAAGAGAATGGCTTGGCAGAAGGGTCAACAATATAAATGATAAATAACTGTCGAGATCGAAAGTTGTGGAGAGACATGATCACCTACGCCAGTAGGCCCGGTACTTGATGATAATGATGATGATAGTTAATGAAATGGTGATGTAGTTACAGAGATGGTTGTATAGTTACATAGATAGTAGTGTGGTTACTAATATGGCGGTGTAATTAATGAGATGGTGGTGTAGTTATTGAGATGATGGTATAGTTACACAAAAATTATGGTGTACTTATTTAGACGGTGGTGTTGTCACAGTTTATGGTCGTAAAAGACGACCCAAGAACTATCAGACTGGCCTTGTTGCCGTACCATAGACAATACACAAATGCATGGACAAAATCTAAAACTCTACCAGAACACATAGACAATACATAGATGCATGGCCAAAATCTAAAACTCTACCAGAACTCATAGACAATACACAAATGCATGGACAAAATCTAAAACTCTACCAGAACACATAGACAATACATAGATGCTCTCTTTTTGCTTTGACCTATTTCAGAACATTTTCATTACTCTTCTTAGCTGTCCATGGTATTCTCAACATTCTTCTGTAAAACCTCATTTCTACAGACTCCAGTGATTATCTTGTTTGTTGTCGTATTATCATGGTTCACATCCATATGTTAAGACTGACTCTACATAACATTTAAGAACTTTTTAAAATAGTTACAGATTAACTGAATCGACCTAATCTGCACTCATGACAAACTCATGGGTGTTCTTTTTTTCCCAAATATATCACGTAAAATATTCACTCTCGTAATGTCTGTTTATCGCCGTTGCAAAAGGTCCAAGTACGGCAACGGTTTGTCTGCAGGTCTGATCAGACATCATGAAGCAGGTGTTGTATGGCCAGGCCAGGACAGAAAACTGACTGGACGGTGAATAGAAGAAACACTTCAACAAATCTCACAAGGTGTTTCTAAAAATAACATCGCTATAGTTTTCTGGGACAGCCTTTACATTGAATCGCTCACTATTGTGCAATAACATCACCTAAAGTGGCTCACTTTTGTGCAATAACATCACCAAAAGTGGCTCACTATTGTGAAATAACATCACCAAAAGTGGCTCACTTTTGTGCAATAACATCACCTAAAGTGGCTCACTATTGTGCAATAACATCACCTAAAGTGGCTCACTATTGTGCAATAACATCACCTAAAGTGGCTCACTTTTGTGCAATAACATCACCAAAAGTGGCTCACTATTGTGCAATAACATCACCTAAAGTGGCTCACTATTGTGCAATAACATCACCTAAAGTGGCTCACTATTATGCAATAATATCACCTAAAGTGGCTCACTTTTGTGCAATAACATCACCAAAAGTGGCTCACTATTGTGAAATAACATCACCAAAAGTGGCTCACTTTTGTGCAATAACATCACCTAAAGTGGCTCACTATTGTGCAATAACATCACCTAAAGTGGCTCACTATTGTGCAATAACATCACCTAAAGTGGCTCACTTTTGTGCAATAACATCACCAAAAGTGGCTCACTATTGTGCAATAACATCACCTAAAGTGGCTCACTATTGTGCAATAACATCACCTAAAGTGGCTCACTATTGTGCAATAATATCACCTAAAGTGGCTCACTTTTGTGCAATAACATCACCAAAAGTGGCTCACTATTATGCAATAACATCACCAAAAGTGGCTCACTATTGTGCAATAACATCACCTAAAGTCGCTCACTATTGTGCAATAACATCACCAAAAGTGGCTCACTATTGTGCAATAACATCACCAAAAGTGGCTCACTATTGTGCAATAACATCACCTAAAGTGGCTCACTATTGTGCAATAACATCACCAAAAGTGGCTCACTTTTGTGCAATAACATCACCAAAAGTGGCTCACTTTTGTGCAATAACATCACCTAAAGTGGCTCACTATTGTGCAATAACATCACCTAAAGTGGCTCACTATTGTGCAATAACATCACCTAAAGTGGCACCAAATGGAAAGATTCTGAAGAAAAAACACTGAGGCATTGAAAGATGAAGTATGATAATATCTCAAACAACGAGCAACAATAAAACTAATGACAACACATATGTTCCAAATGTGGCTGAAAACGGAAGTCCCTTAAATTCACTACATTAGGGATATACAACCACATAGGACTGGCGCAGTTACTATCATTGCTTGTGATGGGTGGCTATTATTATTGCTGGAGACATTGGCTCATGATCCTTATCTCAGATGACCTTTGTTATTCGTACCAAGTTTGATTCTAAATTCTCCGGAATTATTTTAGCTACACTTTAATCTCATCAATCACCTTGCTATTTTCCATTTCAATGCTACATTTGATCGTTTCCCATCCACTTTTAATGAACCTTGCAATCTGACATAAGAGTTTACTTTCTTGATTAATGTCACATCACAGTCAACTATATATTTACTTAGTACTGCGGGCTGAAAGGGATTTCCCGGAAAAACTCCAACTAGCGTGACGTTCTCAGTTTTGCAATCAGGGGCGTAGAATAACGTTAGCTGTCTATAGTTCCTATAGCTGAAAAGGTCACACTAGTTGAAGGGTTTTCTGTTTTTTTTTTGTTATGCCCTCATGCCTATTTACTTATAAATCTATAGTTGGTTGTGGCCACACAAAGGCATCATTAAGGGTAAAAAAATAAGTAGATACCAACGTTTTCATGATGGGGCATTTAACATGTACACTTCGCTTTGTTCGACCATGATTTGATCTCTAATTCTAGCAGAGAACTCCCATGACGGTTGTAAACCTTTGCTTGTATGTCCACCAGCACATGAATAGTTTTCTTTATTTGAAGCTAAAATATGAGTATTTTTAACATATCCACACGAGACTACATTATGGGCGTAACTAGAAGATTTACATGAGGCAAGCATCATTATATGCCAGTTTGGCTTCAGAATAAAAATAGGAGAATATTAGAAAAATCAATTTAAGGCCAAAGTATAATGAGTCTTTGACATAATCTAATTTAAACACACACAAATACACACACATGCACGCACGCTGATCTATCTATCTGCGAACTAACCTACTTACACATGCAGATATTACCAACAAAACAGGTTACCTATTAACAAACTCTGTGTATAAGTGTTCATCTGTTTGGCTCTCATTCTTAATTTCTTTCTACTTTCTTCTTCCACACTGCTTACCTGTCATTGTGTCTGCCAGTTTATCTATTTTAAATTCTTTTTTCTTTTTTTTTTCTTTTCCCTAAGGATTCCTAGCTATATATTTTGAAATGATAGAATCCAATATCTAAACAAAATATAAGCCATAGGTAGACACTATTTTATTGAGAGCTAATTCAGAACTACTACTAATTCACAGACTACACCAAAGCTTTTGATAGAATACACCATCAACAGCTTATAGACTGCCTACAAGATATACTTCTAGATGACACAGACATACAATTAATATGTAATTTATACCGGAAGCAAACAGCAATAATAAAATATAACAAAGAGATCTTTACAATAAACTGATATAAAGCGAGAAGTAAGACAATCATGCATCATATCACAAAGCTTGTTCAATCTATACACTGAGCAAATCTTTAAAAACATCAGAGATGTCAGGCTTAAAGATTAATGGAAAGATAATCAATAACCTAAGATATGCTGATGATACTGTTCTACTAGCAGAAAATCCTGAAAAACTACAATTATTTAAAGAAATATACATGACAAGCAAAAAATATAGATTAGATATGAATATCAAAAAGACTAAAACTATGATCATAAACACAGATATTACTCAAAAGCAACAAGTGGATATCAAAGTTTAAGGACTTTGGGACAGTTCAGAGCTACAACTGCCTTGGGCATACTATAACCAGTGATGGACAATTTAAAACTGAAATAAACGAAAAAATAGGAATGACAGAAGATAATTTAAATGCCATGAAAAATTGACTAATATCAAAATAAATAACAAGAGGGCTAAACCTAAGAATAGCAAAATAGTATATCTTCTCAACAATCTTGTATAGTGCAGAAACATGGACATTAGGCAAGAAAACAGAACAGAAAATTGAAGTCTTTGAAATGTAGATTTATAGTATAATAGGGAGAATTG
Source organism: Megaustenia siamemsis (assembly GCA_032433765.1). Classification (NCBI taxonomy): domain Eukaryota; kingdom Metazoa; phylum Mollusca; class Gastropoda; order Stylommatophora; family Ariophantidae; genus Megaustenia; species Megaustenia siamemsis. The sequence continues at coordinate 77,396,501 of JAVIAB010000051.1, read as the reverse complement.
GATGGAAAAAATGAAAACAAATTATGAATTCTTAAAACAACTAAAAATGAAATGATAACTACTAAACACAATTTAAACAAGACAAATGAGATTAAGGGGGCATGTTAAAAGACACAACAGCCTACTAAAGTAATCTTGCAGGGGAAAATACAAGGTAAAAGAAGCAGAAACGTTACAAAACTAACATGGGCGAGTAACATCAAATGATGGACAAGTCAACCTTTGACAATCTGCACCATCACAGCAAAAGATAGAGCAGAATGGCGCTCTATGGTAGCCAACCTTCGATGCGGAGATGGCACTCAATGATGATGACTTTCATAACGCGTATGAATGATAATTTATGTTTGATAAACTAATGATTTGAGTTAAAATAAAAACTACAACAGATTATTGAGATTATTATATGTCTAAATAACCAGAAAACTCTCTACACAGAAATATCACATCTTGAGCAGACTTGTGTTCTTTGCGGTGTTGTCAGAATAAAAAGCTCAAATAGCTCCTGATTCAAGGAGTTAAGATGAGGTAAGATGAGATAATGTAACATAAAAGATAAGAAAAGAAAAGAAGAAAAAAGAAAAGAAAATAAAAGGAGAGGAAAGCAGATTAGTTGAGCTAAGGAAGGAGATATAACTAAAGATTCACAAATAATTACAATCAACAATTTATTAAACAATACTGTTGTGTTCTCAATGAAAGTACTTACAGCGTTGAAGCAGGTAACGATTAGGTTGTCGGGGAACATGTTTCTGTGGATTAATAAATATCACAATTAATGATTTATTATTTAAAAAATGAATTTAAATTGTTCCTGGGTGTATTGTTTGTTGTTTTTGTTATCATATTTTAAATGCCTGCTGGCTTTTGTCCTTCTGCCTTTGATGCATTGTGGGTACTGCTGGAAAGTGTTGACATATTTAGCAAAATTAACACTAGATAGTGGTTAGAAGACTGCTTTCACATGATGCTAAATTTTTAGTTAGATTATTCACATACTTTTTAAAAGACCCCAGCTGGAAACAGGTTTAATTCACTTTACTTAATAAGCTGGAATAAGAACTAACTGACAGAATGTAGAGACCGAGAATTTAATGGTTTGAAATAATCCAGCTACAGTGTGGAATTTACTGATTTGAAAAAATACAACTAAATTGAGAATTTACTGGTTTGAAAAAAATACAACTAAATTGAGAATTTACTGGTTTGAAATTAAATAATTCATTTAAGTTGAGAACTTATTGATTTGAAATAATCCAGATAAATTGAAGGGTAGTGTCTTTTGAAAGAATCTTAATTTGTGCTGTTTCCTAAATACATGAAAGATCAAACCATGGTTAGCAGCTCTTATATTGATTTTTAATCGATTTTACATGAAGTGGTATAACTTCTGAAAAGAGATTATATTTCAAGAGGTATTATTCCAAGTCAGTGTGGTTTGCATTGGCAAATAATTATATTGTTGCCCCATGTCCAGAGCATCAGATATATGTCACGCATCGCACCAGCATTAACTGATTCCAACAAACTGACGAACATATGGAGATCAAATGTTCACAGTAAACGAATACAACTTAGACTATTCAACTCTTGTGTGATACCAATGCTAGCATATGGATGTGAAAGTTGGAAATCCACCAAGACTTTGGATAGGAAATTAAACGCTATTGACAACAACTGCCTTCATAAAATCTCAAACATAAACTGGAAATAATACATTTCAAACGAACAGATACGAAACAAATAAAAACAAGAATACGTGTCAAGCTTTATAAGAAGAAGGTGTTGGAAATACATCGGTGATGTGCTGAGAATGAATGAATGAAGAAAGACTGCCCCGCCAGGTATTCATGTGGAAACAATCTGGTAAAAGAAAACAAGGCACTTGTTGTAGAATCGCTACGCAGAACAATTACTACGGAGTGCTTAACCAGAAGAGTAGGAAACAACCAAGATTTAGCAACAAATCGTCAGTCGTGAAGGACCGTGACTTCCGCATTACGTCACGTCTTCAGTCCGAGATGAAAATGAATGAATTCAAATGACAAAAGTCACTGAGCTGCCCTGAGGTTTGATTTGACAGTTGCATGACTTCGGTCTCCGAACAGGAAGATCCTGAACTCGAATCCCATCACAGGCGGTGGGAATTTCTCACTTCGAGTCGGTGGTTTCCTGGTGGCTTTATCCTCCCCTGGTCTCTGGCTAGTGAGATCCGATGTCAAGCCCTCTCGGACAAAGGCAAAAACAAACAGGAGATCCCGTGTACATTTGCGCACGCTAAAGATCCCTTGACGGTTAAAAAGTCGAAAAGAGTAGGTTACAAATTATCGTTGCCCTGGCAAAAAATGTTAGGCATAAATCTACCCATGCCAAAGTTGAATGTGTCGAGCTTAAAGGAGCTGATATCGCAGCTTTACGGTCAACTAAAGACATCGCATTCACGTCCATTTAACAGGTGAACGCTAAGTAGAAAAATAATCTGCATGTAATATTTTCATATAAAGGACTGTAAGGTGCAGATTGTATGGTTCGTTAACGGAGATAGTAACATAATATAAAATAGTTGGAGTCGAAAAGTCTGAGTTAAGAATTGGCGTGGACCACGAGATTTGTCGCTACTTTAAGTGGAAAACTCAGAGGTTGGGTTTGAATACAGTTCATGTGTGAGGCAAGGAGGAAACAGTGAACTTGGAAAAACGCGAGAGAGTTGGTTTATTAGAACCAGGACGAGATGGGGTTATGAAAAGTAATGGGTGATGACCACCTAGTAAAATGTTATTATCTAAAAGAGATTATAAATAGATAGTATAGAAACACCAGATAATCTGTGTAGAACTTAGTTAATTACAAATGCTTGCTTGCGTTCGCCCGATGACTTAAGGAGTGTACATCCTCATCATCCGCCCTTAAAAGGACGTTAAGTAGGCGTGTCTACGTTGTGTTGTCGTTTACAGTATAACTGTTATATTTGCGCCTTTCGGCCCAACACATCCGACTTCAGCACGACATTTTTGAGTACCGAGTTGTCTTCCCTCTTCGATCCCTACTCGCTTGGCCAGACTAGACAGGTTAGTCTCATACTAAAGGCACCACGGAGAGGTGGAGCAGGGTCTGGATGTTTCTGGTTCACCGATCCTGGCGCAAGCCATCAGCGTTAATTACAAATGAGAATAAGGATTAAAGGAGATTATTGTATCCACCTTGGACTGTGAAGGGCTTAGGTAGTTCCATTATAAATTACAATAGAAATGACTGCTATAGTCCGTTCAGATTCGTTAGCCTAGACATTAATTTATTTTTTTCAAAAACTTATTGTTCATTTGCATTGATCTTTTGAAGTTAGGTTTAGAATACTAATGTCGCTATAAAAATATTTTTTATCAAAGAAATGTGATCCAGTTTCAAACATGCCTTATTTAACCTATATTAAAAAAAAGTTAATCGATATTATAAACACCGGCGGAATTATGTAGATGCTTACATCTCACAGTTGATTCTTTAACATATAGGCATGACCTTCACGGCTGAATGCGCACCGTCCTAAAATAGTTATGTTTCCACTATAAATTTTTATAAAGAAATGTTACATATGAAATTTCCCGTTTAGCACAAAATGACATTTTAGCCGAAACCGGAAATTATGTGACGTCAAAATCACGGCCGTAGACTCGAGTTCGAGTCATAATTCAGAGGCAAATCTCAATATTTACAGAAAGGAGGCGGCACTATCCATATTATCTTCTGCAAGTCTATGTGAGAATGAATATAAAGGCAAAATATTTTACTGAGCATGACATTGCTATAAAGATTTATCAATACTTCTGCAGAGAGCGTAAAAAGGGACATCTTTATTGTTCTTTATCAAACCCTGAGAAGAGAACAATGCATATTTTAGGTTTGTGTAAACGTTCATTTGATCGAATAGTTAAAGGAAGCGGATATTTATTGCCAACAAATGCAAGAAAGCAAGGAAGGAAAGAAACGTTAGACAGTTTTGATAAGGACCTAGTAAAAAGAGAAATCTGTCGAATGTTTGATATAAACGAAGAAGTGAAACTTAGAAAGTTGAAGCTTTGGCTGAAAACTAACAACGACATTGAAATATCAAAAACTTCATTATGGAAAATATTAAGAAGTGCAGGCTTCACCTTTAGAAAGTATGCTGGTGGAAAAAACATTATTTGTGAGAAGCCACATCTAGTAGCTCTTAGAAGCAAGTATTTACGTGAAGTGAAGGAAATGCGCGAAAATGATTATGATATTGTTTATTTAGATGAAACTTGGATCAACGCTCATCATACAAATGAAAAGGAATGGCAGTTAGCAGATCGAAGTATTAAAAGATCAGTACCAAGCAGTAAAGGGCAACGTTTGATAGTTGCACATGCAGGTAGCAGACATAATGGGTTGTTGCAGAATGCTCATCTCGTTTTCATTTCAAAATCCATAGACAATAGAGACTACCACTCCGAAATGAATGGGCACATATTTAAAGACTGGATCGAGAAAAGTATCCTTCCAATATTAGATCGACCTTCTTGTCTGATAATGGACAATGCTTCATACCATAACGTAGTTAATGTAGAAGATAGAATCCCAACATCATCAAGTACAAAAGATGCAATCAAAACGTGGCTCATAAAAGAACACATACAAGTTAACGACAGCTACTTGAAACCCGAATTGCTTAGCCTTGTAAAACAGACACAACGTACAAAGATATTTAAAATAGACAAGTTAATTCAAGAACATGGCCATAGATGTTTGAGACTACCTCCATATCATGCACACTTAAATCCTATAGAACTAGTTTGGGCAAAAGTTAAAGGACACGTAGCATATACAAATACAACTTTCAAATTATGCGATGTTGAGACACTTACAAATCAGGCTCTATCAAATATAAATAAAGACTACTGGGTAAAATGTGAGGATCATGTGTTACGACAAGAAGAGGAATATTGGAAAAAGGATGGTTTGTTGTTTGTTCAGCCGAAAGCAGTAATCGACCTATTTGACTCGTCTGATTCTGAATGATCATTACTCTGATTAAGTCTACAGATAAATAGTTTGATTTGCAAAATTTCCTAGTTGATTTGTTAAACAGTTTATTGTTCAAGACCACCCAAGCAATCAAAAATATGTTATAAGCAAACCAACAACCATTACTTTGAATGGAAGCCTGCTTGAGTCAGTACAGAAGTTCAGCTATCTTGGATCCACTATTACAGCCACACTTTCCTTAGATGAGGAACTAAATGTACGTATTTGAAAGGCAGCGACAACATTTGGGAAACTCACACCAAGAGCATGGAACTATATCAAATTGACTCTACGAACAAAAGTTCTATATATAATTTAAAATTTGTATACTTGCCACCAAGTAAAATTTTATGGACACACCTATGGGTCATCGTTGCACTAGATTACTGTAAAACATTTTGATTAGGGTCAAAATAATAGTTACATGGGCAAAGATCAAAGGAATTCGCCGCTTTAAGAAAACCGTTATAGCTAGACATCGAGTAACACATATGTTCTCGTGACATGGACATTTTAACACCGTATGCCAAAAATCATGTGAAATCATCAAGAACTTTTTGAATTATAAATCATAACATCTCGGCAAACGAATCTGAACGGACTATAACGGTTGTTTGCTATAATGAACCATGGTTTGTAATTGTGGTATTGCTTATTGTGTTAACATAAAAAAATAATGAGCCCCGTCACGCCAAGTGGCATATAGGGAATATGGTGTTAGTGACCATCAATTTTACAGACCTTCGACACATGATTTTTGGGGTAATGTGGTCGGTATTATACCCATGGTGCTTTATATTCCCAGACAAAAAATCCGTTACCCATGTATGGCTATGTGAACCCGGAAGCCGTCGATAAGGATCGAACCCGACCTCTTGTCCTTTGTAGTCCAGTTCATAAACCACTGAACTGTCGCGCCTCCCATTGTGTTAACATGCATGCAAGTATTTAATAAATGACGCAAACTGAGTCACAGATTCGACCAGCCCCACCACCCTATTTATATATTAATATCAGGAGTTTGACTTCTATTTTTCAACTGTCACGTACTGTGACGTCGAGACCTGTACATGTGATAACTAATTGACAAGAAGTCACAAGATAGAGACGACACCAACTAAATATTCAGACACAAGCCACAGGTGAACTTTTGTAAAGTGGCAGTTAGCACGTTCTAGATAAGCAGCCAGCTGGACCATGGTCGTTCTTAAGACCAGAGCATTTCGGGAGAAGGTGTGGTAATAGCTGTAAAAACCAATGTGGGAATGTGTGTGCCCCTAGTCCGTTTCGAAAGTGAGTAAACAGAAATAAAGCAATATCCACAATTTATTACGCTGATCCATTAATTGGCTTATTTTATCTTACATCTCATACAGATCACCCATTGAGCATCACCTTTAAACTGAAGGGCAGACATCACCTCCCCTTCAAGTGGTGCCGTGATTATCACCTTCAGACAAAGGGACAGAGTTCGCAGTTCCTTCAAGTGGTGGCGCGTTTACCACCTGTAACCGAAGGGACAGACATGAAAACCACTTCAAATGGTGCGCGATTACCACCTTCAAACTATAAGGGATAGACATCACAAGCCCTCAAGAGATGCCGAGATTACTCCCTTCAAAGGGAAGGACAGACATCACAACCCCTCAAGTGATGCTGAGATTACTCCCTTCAAAAGGAAGGACAGAGATCACAACCCCTCAAGTGGTGCCGAGATTACTCCCTTTAAAGGGAAGGACAGACATCACAACCCCTCAATTGGTGCCTAGATTACTCCCTTCCCAAAGGGAAGGACAGACATCACAACCCCTCAAGTGGTGCCGAGATTACTCCCTTTAAAGGGAAGGACAGACATCACAACCCCTCAAGTGGTGCCGAGATTACTCCCTTCAAAGGGAAGGACAGACATCACAACCCCTCAAGTGGTGCCGAGATTACTCCCTTTCAAGGGAAGGACAGACATCACAACCGCTCATGTGGTGCCGAGATTACTCCCTTTAAAGGGAAGGACAGACATCACAACCCCTCAAGTGGTGCCGAGATTACTCCCTTCAAAGGGAGACCCCTTCTAGTGGTGCCGTGACAGTGTCCAAAATCCCTTCAGATATTTTACAATCTGTTATAGATTGTTACACACGGTAGAAAACAAAGATGATACCATCTGTAATGGTAAGGAACAAGCAGCAACAGTTATATTGATAATTACAGTAGTAGAAGGTATACAATAGTATATATTAGTAGTAATAATAGTATGCGAAGAAGAAAATAGATCGTGGATATGTTTAGATTGAGTGTAAAAGAATGTATTCAGAAAGACAATTGTGAAGAGGAACAGCATATGAATCAATGAAAAGATTTTAAAAAGAAAAAAATGGAGACGAAGATTATGAAAGAGGGGAAGATGATTATTATTAAGATTATGTCATGAAGATGGAAATAATGATAAAGGAATAGAAGAAGAAAGCTGCAGATGGAAAGATGATATTATCTGACTTAGCTTGTGATGATATTATTCTCTCAATTCACATCCTAGCCGCTAATTTGTTTTCCTCACAAAAAATAAGTTTTTTTTCCCCTGCGTTCTTGGCATTTGAGAGTCCCAAGAGTTCCATCCCTTATGTCTGTTGATGTCAGCCAAATTTAGGCGATAATGGAGCTGCACAACTTTTTATGTTTATCGTTTCATTGACTGCCCTGCCACGCATAATTTTTGTAACGTTGGATATTGTTTGTTATCACTCTATGCTCTGAAAATCTATTTCTCATATCAGGCTAAAACAACGAGCCATTGCCTTGCTGAGATCGATCTGTGAGTTGCCTTTGTGTAATGGCTTTATTCAGCAAATCATACATTATCATATCACATAATGCTGATGAGTGAAAAGTATCGATTTGCCGCTTAAGTTATGTTATTCTTCCGGAACTATAAAGTTTTTACTTTAAAAATGTGTTTGTAACTTTTGCTTACCTCGTTTTCGAGAGATATTTGTTATTCTAATGTGTTCAGCAAGGGCTATCAGATTTTCTTTCATACCTTATATGATATGTTATATGTTATATGTTATATGTTATATGTTATATGCTAAGGTGACCAGACGTCCCGATTTTTCCGGGACAGTCCCGATCTTTTACTGTTTTTTCAACCTTTGTCCCGGAATTGTTACTGTCCCGAATTTGTCCCTATTTTGGCAGAATTTTTAGCTTTTGTCCCAGATTTCCCAGATTTGTTAAAATACATTAGGGACACAAACGTTTACCAATTTTGCCAATATGGTAAATATCTCTTCGACTTAAAAATAGACATTATTCCATTGTTGTGTAGAAATTGTTTAAAAAGTTGAACTGGCTCTTCATTTAGCGAAACAGTAAATGCGATACACGTTTTAAATCGTGCATACTGACACTGAAACACTGATAAGAAAATTACAGAAAACCTGCTTCACATTCCATTTAAGTGAGTATCACTAATGTTTTTTTTTATCTCCCGATAACGTTTTGTAAGCCTATATTGTTATGTATTTTAATTAGTTTTAAAATATATGTATTATTCACTTGAAAAAGACGGAAGAAATTTCATTTTATTGATGGAAAATTTATGTCAAATTAATCCGTCCCGGATTAGGGTTTCAGAAATATGGTCACCTTTCATTTAAATTTATAAGTTTTTGGGGCATCGCTCCATGATTTTACACAATTATCTTATGTCAAGTTCTTGAGTTTTTTTTTTTTACACTTGAAGTTTCATATTATGTGTAACGCATGCGAAGCGTCTGGGAGAATGCACTTCTTTCAAGATTCGTCAATTCCTCGTTATTTGATATCCTTCTGGACAACGTCAAATTTGCCAGATACAAAACACATCCTCACAAAAAAGCATCGTTGTAAATGCAATCGTCCGTTCAAAATAAACAACATCTGTACTTCCAAAAACTGATTTTTATTCGCGTTAAAGTTAATAACGTCTGTATGAGCTCAAGTTTACAAAAACTGTATACACCAACATCATCAGAAACTGGTTACACCAACATTAACTAAAACTGTTTCACCAACATTAACTAAAACTGTTTCACCAACATTAACAAAAACTGTTTCACCAACATTAACTAAAACTGTTTCACCAACATTAACAAAAACTGTTTCACCAACATTAACAAAAACTGTTACACCAACATTAACAAAAACTGTTTCACCAACATTAACAAAAACTGTTTCACCAACATTAACTAAAACTGTTTCACCAACATTAACTAAAACTGTTTTCACCAACATTAACAAAAACTATTTACACCAACAATAACAAAAACTGTTTAAACCAACATTAACTAGAACTGTTTACACCAACATTAACAAAATATGTTTACTGTTTATTTCATTTTCTATGAAGAAAGAAAAACGGAAAGTATATGTGTGTGTGTGAGCGTGCGTGCGTGTGTGTGTGTGCGTGTGTGTGTGTGTTTGCGTGTGTGTGCGTGCGTGTGTGTGTGTGTGTGTGTAATGTGCAACATCTGTATCTAAAGAGCAGTGAAAGAAGAACTCACTATAACTAGAGTCTACTCTGAATTATGTAAAAAGTGACAATCAATTAGAATACACTTTTTGCACGTTTCTCGGAAGAATGATGAGGGGTACTCCAACTGGAACTGAAAAAAATGACAAAGAAATACTTAGTAATAAGGCCATTACGTGCAAAGTCCAGTTGTTTTGTGTCCTTTCTTATCTATGAAGAGCATCAATCATATAAATGTTGTTTATTTAAAAAAAAAACAGTTACTTCTAAAAGACCAATGATAAAAGAAATACACTTTTTTTTAAATATATGAAAGGAGAGTGGAATGTAATGCAAATCATCATCGTCATTATCCTTGGCCAAACTGATGGCGAAGGCGATCATGTCCATCCACAATTATGTGTATTCAGTGCATCGTATCAATTCAACCGTTGACGGTTTTTTATACCACGACATCAAGGTATCTTATCACTTTGTTGTCCGCGTGAAAATATCTCTTTCCCTGCATTTTGTCAGTTGCAACCAAATATTCCAACTTTCCTCTTCTCATAATGTGCCTGAAAGGTGTCTATTGTTTCCTCCTTATGTTTTAGTGACTAATTTGTATAATTGCCTCGCTGAATTCCTTCGTTGGTCTTTTTAGCTGCCCAGGGAATTCTCAATATCCCTATAAGAATCCCATCTCTGTGGCATCTAAACTCCTTTTCATTTGTCTGTCTCCTGTCCATGATTCGCTTCCATAAATCAGATAAACTCTGTTTCTCACGTCTTTTGACAAACACTTGTTTGTAAAACAAAAATCTTTATATTTTTGTTACTGTAACTTTGGTGGTACTATTCTGTTTAATTTCTGTGGTGTATCTGTCATCTGATGTTATTATTGTACCCAAGTAACTGAGACTGTGCTCTTGTTTCATATTTTTTCCATCTTATTGTTTATGTTGCATGTTGGTAATGTTTTTTTCTTCGTCATATCAAATAGAATCAAAATTCATGGAAATAGTGATATTAGACAATAGTGGGCGAAGAAGAAAATGGACAGCCAGATGTGTTTTGTAGCAGACGTTTATCATCGGAATTGATATACAACAAACTCAACAGAAGGTGAAGGTGTAAAGAAAGAACAGCTTCACTGCTAACACCAACAAGCTAGGTAAACAAGGGGGGATCAAGTTAATTTTAAAATATCGATGTTGAACGTAATTGACTTCATCGATGCAGGTAAGCTAGTCGACGAATTATCTTCATCGAATATCGAACTGTCCTTGGGTGCTGCGATCTCTACCATAATAAACGCCGCAGAGTGAAACGTCTCAGAAACATACATGCTTTTCCCTGTCTTTCCTGTACATGTTTTGAGTTTAGGCAACATCCAATTTAACTTGAAGATCCGGGAGTCTCATTAGCGCTGCAGATTCACGAACATCATCATCTACGTCTCGCATGACTTATTTGAGAGCGTTACGGATCAACGACCTATACCACGGGTGGCGACACCATAACATGGTACTCACAACATTTGACAACAATAGATGTCCTCTTGATTTACTTACTCAATCTTTTCCATGTCTTTATGAAATGGTAGAAATTCAAAGATGATATATGCAAGGGTTATGCAAATTAGACATAGTACTGCATGCTTTTTTTTTTTTAAATAATGCTATCGATAAATTAATATCTTCATCCCAACGTTGTGCTACCAATGCCAGACCTGGACCCTAGATGCAAGAACAATAAGACAAATAACCTCTACAGAGATGAAATGTGTTAGACGAATGGCAGGAAACAGTCTGAGAGATAAGATCAGAAATGAAGAACTGAGAAAAAAAGCTAGGAATAGCCCCCGCCATAGAATATATAAAGAAACAACAGATAAAATGGTTTGGCCATGTGACAAGACAGAAAGAACAAAACACAACACAACGAGCTTTCAACAAACGTTGTGAGAACACCAGACCCAAGGGTCGACCACGAAAAAGATGGGTCGATGGAATATTAGAACCACTAGGAAACACAACAGCAGCAGAGGCGAACAGAAGAGGAAAAGACTGCAAATTATATCTCCCCTCGACGCTGAAAGGCAAATGAGGAAGGAAAGAAGTAAAAGAGGAAGAAGAAGATAAATTAATGTTTAGTAATATATTTTAAAAAAATATGTACAAATTAATCAAAATTAATGTTTTGGTAATACAAGATAAGGAGCCGCAATAACTCAGTTGTTAGTGAACTGGACTACAAAGGACAAGAGGTAGGGTTCGATCACAACCGACGGATTCCGGTTCACCCAGCCTTTAATGGGTACCGGATTTTTTTCTAGGAAATTAAAACTGGACGGGCGTAATACCGACCACATTACCCCAAAAATTATGTACAGAGAGCCTGTAAAATTTATGGTCACTAACACCATATTCCCTATAAACATGGCGTGACGGGGGTACAATACAAGATAGTTCCTTTTTTGACAACTCAAGACACATAATCAGCATTTAGACATCGGTAGAACATAACGATAATATACATGTCACGTGAATATGGTGCCAGTGTTCATATTTTTTAATGAAAGATGCAAATTGTATTGGTGATGTGTTGAGTATCACGTCTGGTCGGCCTATTCTCCAATAGAACATTTCTGGTTTCCATTTTTAGAAAGGCTGCGTGAAGCCAAAAGCTGTCACGATCCTAATAAAATTAACTGCATTTCTGAATTAAACACAAAACCAGGTGGTTAGTTGACGAGCGAACCAATAATATCGTTGTACGGTGTTTGTTAGTTAGTTAGTTGGTTAGTTGGTTAGTTGGTTAGTTTGGTTAGGTTGGTTAGGTTGGTTAGGTTGGTTAGGTTGGTTAGGTTGATTAGGTTGGTTGGTTGGTTGGTTGGTTGGTTGGTTGGTTGGTTGGTTAAGCAATTTATAAGTTTATTAGTTGGGTGTTAGTATGTTAATTAGTTAATTACCTACTTAAATAATTAGTAAATTAGTTAATTTAGTTAGTTGGTTAATTCGGTAGTTAGTTAGTTAGGTGGGTAGGTAGGTAGGTAGGTTGGTAAGTATTAATTAGTTATTAGTTAGCTAGTTAGTTTGTAAGTAGGACATAATTCCAAAGGTTTTCGGAGAGTTGGTATATAAATCAAAAGAAGCAACGGAAAACCACTCTCGTATTTACCAAGAGGAGTCATTTATATTCACATGAATTGATCTAGAATGGAAATTGTAACAACTAACATGACACCGATGAAGTTAGTTCGACAACAAAATAATGTAACCAAAATTTAACTAATTCAAAATTGCAACTTGGAATGTTAGATGTCTATATCAAACAGGGAAATTAGAAAATGTTAAAACTAAAATGAAAAGAATGAAAATTAATATACTAGGAATGAGTGAGGTAAGGTAGACTGCTGCAGGAAAAATAATGTCAGGAGAACACACAATCATATATTCAGGAGTATCAAACCTGAAAGAGGAGTAGGTCTGATGTTAGATGAAGAAACAGCAAAGACAGTTATAGGTTAATTGAAAATTTCTGACCGAGTATTACTCATCATCATCATCACGTATCAAGCCTGCTGGCGTAGGTGATCATGTCTCTCCACAACTTTCGATCACGACAGTTATTTATCATTTCTGATGTTGACCTTCTGCCAAGCCAGTCTCTTAAGCTGTTTGGCATCTTTTCTCTTTGCTTCCCTCTAACTCTTCATCCCTCAATTTTCCGAGTTGTTAAAATATACTCCAGCTGTTCTCTTCTCATTACATGGCCAAAAAATAAATTATGATTGTTTCTTCCTAATATTGGAAATTAGCTCTCTTTTACTTTTGCCTCTTTCAGAACGTTTTCATTACTCTTCTTAGCTGCCCATGGTATTCTCAACATTCTTCTGTAAAACCACATTTCTACAAATTCCAGTGATTTTCTTGTCTGTTGTCCTATTGTCCATTATTCACATCCATATGGTAAGACTGGCTCTACATAGCATTTAATAACTCTTTTTCTTGTTTCTATTGTCAAAAATGGATTGCATAGTATCTTCCTTATTTTTTGGAAAGCTGCTTTTGCCTGAGCCAGTCTGCATCTCACCTCTGTTGTACATCTTCAGTCTGAGGTTAACACAGTTCCCAAATGTTTAAATTCATTTACCTGTTTTAATATTGTTACATTTTTCTTTATTTTGCACTGAGGTGATGTCTTTTTCTTTGTTGTTACCATTACTTCTGTCTTTTTGCCATTATGGCTGATTCCTTTATTTTTGCTTTCTTTCACTATAATGTCTAACTATTCTTGTAACTCATTTTCACTCTTAGCGACTAAGACTGCATCATCAGCATACCTTAGATTATTTATATTATGACCTCCGATTGTTATTCCAGGCAAGCCCCTTATGGATCTTAAAATAATCTCACTATAAATATTTTTTTAATCTGGCGACAGTACACAACCTTGCCTAACACCCTGTTTTATTTGTTGAAACACTCCCAATTGGTTTCCAGTTCTTATGGCCGATATTTGTTGCCAGTATATGTTCTTTATTATTATTAGATCTTTGCTGTTTATGTGTTTGCTTTCTAAAATTTTGATTATTTCTTGGTGCTTTCCTTTGTCAAATACTTTGGTATAATCTATGAAACATATGTATTGATCTGTTTTCACCTCTATGGCTCTTTCTATTAAAAATCTTTTGATGTATATGGCATTGCTTTTTCCTTTATCTCTAACAAAACCACACTGTTCATCATTAATTTCTGAACTGATTTTGTTTCGCACTCTTCGCATGATGATTCTTAGTAATAACTTAGTCATGTGACTCATTAGGTTTATTGTGCGATGATCATCGCATTCAGTTCCACAAGATTTCTTTGGTAGGGCTATGAATATTGATTTTAGCAGGTCGTCTGGTATATATCCGCTGTTGTAGATATCATTCAATATTTTTGTTATTATTTCTATTCCAAAATCATCCATGGCTTCAATCTCTTCTTTAGTTATATTATCTGGTCCAGGAACTTTTCCTGCTTTCATATTGCGCAAGGCGTCTTTCACTTCTTCTTTGAGTATTTCTGGTCCTTCTCCATTATCCTTAATATTTACTTCTGTTCGTTCATCATTATAAAGATCTTTAATGTATTCTGTCCATCGTTCCTTTATGCTTTCTTGTTAAATCAACAGTTCTCCTTCCTTTGATCTGAAACATCCAGTTTTTTATTGCGTTCTTCGTCCTGTTAATTCTTCAATGTGTTTGTATATAGCTTTAGCATCTCCTTTTTGTTGCATTTCAATCTCTTTGCATCTCTTCTTTCGCCATGCGTCTTTTGCTTCATTGTATTTTACTACAATTTCTTTATTTAATCTCTTATACACATCTTTATTTTCTTTTATTTCTTCTTCTTGTATCCATTAGCTGCAAAATGTCATCTGTCATCCATTTCTTTCTTGAATTTGTCCTCACTCGTGTTATGAAATCTTTTGATGTTTGTTGCATTGATTCTTTTAGCATTTCCCACTGTTTATCAATGCTTTGTATCTTCTCTATTGCATTGTACCGGTTCTGAATTGTGATTTTATATTTGTCTTGCAACTTCTTGTCTGATTTGAGTAAATCTAAATTTAACTTGATGTTAACTGAGGCTCATTTTGTTGTTTTTAATTTTACTCTAAGCTTTCCCACAACTGGTACATGATCACTATTCCAATCTGCCCCTGGTCTAGTTTTCACACACACCAGACTGTTTCTAAATCTATTGCTTATCATTATGTAATCAATTTGATTACGTGCGTTGTCCCCAGGTCTTTTCCATGTCCACAGACGTCTTGGATGTTGCTTAAACCGGGTATTTCCTATCATCATGTTGTGTGTTCTCGCCCAGTCAATAAGTTTGTCACCTCTTTCATTCCTCTCGCCTAAGCCATAATGACCAACTACTTCCTCAACTCTTTCCTTTCCTACTTTTGCGTTAAGATCCCCTAGAACTATGATGTTTTCATGTGGTTTGCATTCACGAAGTGCCTTCTTTAACTCGTCGCAAAATGTATCAATTGTTTCCTCTAGACCGTCTACTGTTGGGACATAAACTTGTATAAGATTTATATCTATTGGCTTTCCATTCAATTTCACTAAAAGGACTCTGTCAGATATTGGGTAAAAGCCTTTTACTGTTCTTGCTTTTTCTGCATCCAAGATGATACCTACTCCTCTTTGGTGTTCAGTACCACCAGAATTGATTATTTTATGTTCATCAGAATATATCTCCCCTTATCCAGGGTATCTCATTTCGCAAAGTTCCAGTAAATGTAAATCCATTCTTTTCATTTCTTGTATGATGTTTTCCAGTCTACCTTTCTGCATGAGTGTTCTCACATTCCAAGTACCTATCTTTAGAGTTTGTTTTATCTTTATTTTGCTTACAGTAGCTTGATGACGATCGGGTATCACCTGTAGCACATGATGTCCGCTACCGAACGAGGGTTTTCCATTGGAATCCCCCTTAACGTTGTTGTCGTGACTTCTATTGTTGTGGCGATTCATGATTGTACAAAGAAATTACGACGGTGGTTTTCTGTTGCGCTCCGTCGGTGTGTTTACGGTGACTCCGATAGACTTTGACTAAAAAGTCCCACCCACAATGCAGTGGGATTGTTTTACTTCGGGTTACCCTCCCTTAGCCTTTTACTCTCCAGAGCATACCTGCAGGCAGCAGGTTGTACTGTTTTCTGGTCACGAGGTGACTACGTTTTTATTGTCAAGGATAGGATAGCGACAAATATCGAAGAACAGGGTGTGGGGTTTGCTGTGAAAACATCTCTAACAAGTCTGGGTGTACTAGACCAGAATACACCAGAGCGGATAATAACACTGCGTCTCAGTACAACAGCAAAACCAGGTACTCTCGTAAGTGCATACGTTTCGAAGTTAACTCATCATCTGAAACCAAGAACAATTTCTACGATAACTTGGCAGATGTCGTGTAAAGTATACCAGGGCACGATCGCACTATTCTACTGGGGGATTTCAATTCTATAATTAGTGCAGACCACAGTTCGTGACCAACCTGTCATTTGAAGTCGATAAAATAAATTAAAATGGACAACGTCTTCTAGAGTTTTGAGCTACCACAATCTCTGCGTGACAAATAAACAAGTAAAGTTAAGAGCCCATGACGCCTAGTGGCGCAGAGGGAATGTTAGTGATCATAATTTGTTTATAGACCTTCTGCACATGGTTTTTGGAGTAATGTGGTCGGTATTACGCCCGTGCCGCTTTACTTTCCCAGAAAAAAATCCAGTAACCATTTAAGGCTGGGTGAACCCGGAAGCCGTCGATCAGGATGGAACGCAACCTCTTGTTCTTTGTGGAGTTCAGTAGCTACTGAGCTATGGCGGCTCCCTTGTCTTCGTGTCGGACGACGATTCTTTGCTCGCTCGCTGGCTCGGGGGAGGGAGACAGCGCTCTCTGCAGAACGGATTCTTTCGGCTCGCTGCAGTGCTTGACAAATACTTATTTTCAAAACAAAGCCTCGGCATAAAATATGTTGGAATCATCCACGACCGTAACATTGGCATCAGCTCGACTTGACAGGCGCACTTTACTCAAATCTGTAATCCTCCCACGGTCATACCACTGTGCAGACTGCGACTCGGATCACTATTGCCATTTTAGTCTCGAGATTGGTTTGAAGTTAACTCACACATTATGACACCCGTAATATAAGCTCAACCTTCTTAGATCACAAGCGCGCACTTAATGCGAATATTCTACAAGCTCTCAAAAGGCCAGCATACAGCTCGACACTGCGTAAATGATAATTGGCTCCAACTTAGCGACATCATCCATACTGCATCTAAAAGTGGGAATCTCTCTCTCTCTGCCTGCGATCAGGACTCAATCAGAGTAGGACGTCCAGACACTCATACGAAGACAGCTGTCTGTTTAAGCCTGTTAGATCCACTCCGATTGAGTACCCGTTAAAACGTTAAACTGTGTTCTGCGCCAGTGGCCCAGTACATCCGATTTCAGCCAGAATTTTTTCAGGTTTGCTTTCCTTAGCCTTTGATTGTCCCCAATCTTCCTGCAAGGCAGCAGTTGATCTTTTCTGTCGGGGGATTCTGCCCTTAGATGGTCGGCCTTCCCAGGTTTACGAGCACCATCTGCCCGAGTCACTAGAGGTGACTAACACAGACATGCGACTTGTAATATGAGGAAACTGCAACAAGGAACACCTTTCATGCATAGCCTTCATTTGTTCCCGCCGCCTATCCCCATATACCGGAAGTCACGTCCTCTTGAAAATGATGATCATCGTCGTAGCACTTGATGATGTTAGGCCATCGTTGATGACTCCAATTCCGAACATATAGACACACAGTCAGTCGTTAAATTAACCCCGTCGCACATCAAACAGCAGACCGTAAGATTTGCGCACGGCCGGTTTAGGGAACCAATACGATGACATAGCACACAATGTCGTCAAACTCATAATCTCGATACCTTTAGACTTATGTCTGATCTGATTAGCAAGTGTAAGCAGCCTACGACGAACAAAACACGAAGCAACTTCCCCAAAGAGACAAAACTGCGACTGACGGAGTAGTTTACATTAATGTGTAACATGGAAATAACTTGCGTCAAAGAATACCAATAACGGTCTTGAACAGCACTAATGTGACGTAAAGCGCAGATCAAGTCTAGACGGTGGAAGGTCTCACTCACAACACTTGATTCGTCAAAAACAGACTGTTGTCGATCTAAGAACAATGTATGATTGCATAAAGAAAGCCCGCTGACCAATAAATACACTATTGCCCCACTAAAACCCATCAGTGGGGAGAAAATAACCGATAGAGGCAGACAGATGGAAAGATGGGTGGAACATTATTCCTAACTTTATTTCAATGAAAACACTGTTACACAAAACGCCCTTGACGCCATCAAGTGTCTTCCACCTGTGGAAGAGATTTACATTGAACCAACTGTAGAAGAACTTAGCAAGGCCATAGATAGCTTGGCCTCCGGTAAAGGGCCAGGACAAGATGGGATCCCTCCTGATCTGATCAAATTCTGCAAAAAGTGCTTCGTTACATGCCCTACTCGAAGTACTATATCAATGCTGGAAAGTGAAAACGATTCCTCAAGATATGAGAGTCTCTGTGATTGTAACTATCTACAAAACTGAAGAAAAAAAAAATGATAGAAGTGACTGCAACAACTACAGAGGTATGTCCTTACACAGTATCATGGGCAAGACCCTCACATTTGAGTCATCTTAAGAAGGTTACAGAAACTCGCGAAACGTATATTTCCTGAATCGCAATGGCGCTTTCGATCTGAATATCAACTGCAGACATTTTCTTTTCGTCTGCTTCAAAAAAAATTCCAGAGAGTAGAAAAAGCCTCTCTTCTTCGCTTCAATTGACCTTACAGAGGCCTTCTACCTAGTAAGTAGGGAAAGTCTCTTCAAAATACTAACTAAAGTAGGCTGCCCTCATACTCTGTTGAAGCAACATTAAATAATTTCTTGAAAAGTACGATTCAATACGGCGGCAGCACAACTCAACCCTTCAACATACGCGATGGTGCCCAGTAGGGATGCGTTCTTTCCCCGTCCATATTTGGAATCTTCATCGATGTTCTATTGAAACATGCATTCTCACATGTAAACAAAGAAGTTTAATTTCGTGCAAGATCTTATGGCTGGTTGTTCGATCTTGCAAGACTGAAAGCAAGGTCCAAAATCAGACATATCACTATAAGAAACTGTTATTTGCCGATGACGATGCACTTGTCAAGCAAAGTCGAGAAGAACTCCAGAGCATGATAAATCGTTTTCCGCATACCTGCAGATATTTCGGCCTCACAATAAATTTATCCGAACATCCCTAGCTCGCATAGTCCTCCCGAACATCCCTAGCTCGCATAGTTCTCCCGAACATCCCTAGCTCGTGATGTCCTCCCGAACATCCCTAGCTCGCATAGTCCTCCCGAACATCTACACTCTGCTCAAACAACGTAGGTTCGTAGCTTGGCCACTTATATCTTATTAAAGATGGCCGCATACCAAAGGATATGTTTTATAGACAACTAGAAGATGACAAACAAACCAGGGCACCAGAACTCAGATATATAGATGTGTGTAAACGTGACATGAAGATTCTGAACATTATTCCTGCAGCCTGGGAAGAGATAGCTGCAGAGTACAATCTTTGGAAACAAACACTCATTAAAGCTCCAACTCAGACAAGAAGCAGACAGTTTCGCAGAAAAAGAGTATACACGGTGAAAGAAAAGAAACAAAATAACATTTCTAGGGGCGCTGCAAAATCCAGAGTCAACTAGGATTGACAGAGGCTACAACTAATACAATTATTTTAATATCACAATTATAATATACTAAGAAAACAATGGCGTTTTTGAGTCTTTTTCCTCGTCCTCCTTTCATCACGCTACTGTCGTGAAACTGCAACACCAATATCTTCGATAAAATGAGGGTTGGCTTTAAGTTCAGCAAAGATTTCCTTTGAGAAGAAGTCCAAAAAGTAGTGTGGAAGTCACCTCTTTGGCCCTGCTGCACGATCCCTCTGTCACCCATCTGAAGCCACCGTTCTTATACAATATACAGGATTACACACCCCAGAAGAGGTCATTAATCCTGTTACTTCCACCACCATTGCAAGCCGAATACTTGACTTGTGTGGATACTGGATTTTGCACTGACAAGTACGTTTTTGTTCGTGCACGAGGTCTCTATAAAAAAAACCCACAAGTTTTTTCCCTTTATATCCCTGTTTGAAGACCATTTCCGCTTCGGAGCCAGACAAACGACAATTGCTAATGGTTTTCGGCTTAATATTGTGCCGGCACTTCTGATGACCACTTCTTGGCTCTCTATCGTACAAGCATGCCATGCTATTGTATAGCACGTAATAGAAATGTTGACAAACGGCATTAAATTGGCAACCTAGTACAAGCAGTATAAAACTATTATAATTTAATTGATTAAAATATCTGGCACAACAATATTACACATCAGCTTCGTATATTAATGGTAAATGAAGTCTCATTTAATTTTTTTGCCGCTGAAGTGTTCGAGATTGTTATTATACTATGCTCCTCCTTATGATGTGGAGTAACGAGTTGCATGTCCTTCCCAAAGAACAACTCCGGTGCCCATTTAAAGCGGCTGGTGGACTTCCAGAGCCTTTCAGTTTAGATGGGAAATAATATTTGACTTTTATGTGTTTGAGCTGAGAATATCCAGGTCGACAGGTGAATGCAATAACGACAACTCTCACCGGGTTTTTATGTATTGAGATTGGTAAGAGTAAAAATGTAACAGGGAATATGTAATGTTGTAGCTAACTAACATGATCATGCTAGGCCGCGATAGTAATAATTTATGTTAGTATCAATATAATATTCATATTCTTCTTCTGCACCTCCGCATAAATAGTTAGCTGCCATGAGACGCCGTCTCTCTCCCTCTCTCTCTCTCTCTCTCTCTCTCTCTCTCTCTCTCTGTGTGTGTGTCTTTCCCTCCCCCCTCGCCACAAAAGGTACCAAAAAACTATCTCTACAGTGTTATCCAATTACGCGGGTCTGCTGGGGAATATAAGGGAGGGGAGAATCAACTCTGCTTATCCTGAGCTGTCGGTTACGAAATGCCCGGAAGTGAGTCTCACGCCTGCTAGAAAGAAACGTTTCATCCGACGGAGATTTGAACCTGCGTTCTCCTAGTTTGGAGTACGACGAGTTATCAGTTTGGTGTCCCGCTCTCCTGACGGCACATACTATCACAGATGTGCCTGTTCACATCTTGACACCGCCAGGCCACTTTAATATCTTTATCTGTATCTGCATCACTGTTTAGTGCATGTTCACATACCCCCTGCACCCTCCCCTCCCCGAGAAAAAAGATATAGTTTCTCTCGTCGGTATCGTCGGTATTGTATTAAACGGTTGCATCTTCTGGATTATCCTAGGATTCAAGAGGGATACACACATAATGACAAGTACAAGTGAACAGAAATGTGATCAAAGTAACCGAAAAATAGGTTGAGGTTGTAAAAAAGCAAAGTAAATAGCTCCGTCACACCAAGTGGGGTATAGAGAATATTGTGTTAGTGACCATACATTTTACAGACCTTTGGCACATGATTTTTGAGGTAATGTGGTCGGTATTACGCCCGTGCCGCTTGACTTTCCCAGAAAACAAATCCGGCATTATCGCGGCTCCCTAAGGTTGTGGTTGTATTTTAAACTAAAACGATAAACGCTAATAAACAATTTATATAATAAACAATTTATATAATAAACAATTTATATAATAAACAATTTATATAATAAACAATTTATATAATAAACAATTTATATAATAAACAATTTATATAATAAACAATTTATATAATAAACAAAAGAGTAGGAAATGGCAAAGTGTAATTTTAATTAATTTTAATGTCATGAAGAACATACTAACATCAAAACAAATATCACCAGGGCTAAAACTAAGAGTAGAAAAATGATATGTCTTCTCAACATTCCTATATGGTGCAGAAACATGGACATTAGACAAGAAAACAGAACAGAGAATTAAAGCCTTTGAAATGTGGATATATAGAAGAATAGGTAGAGTTGGATGGAAGGAAAAGAAAACAAACGATGAAGTAACTAAAAATTAAAAGAGAACTACTAAACATAATTCAAACAAGACAAATGCGATTTTTGGGCCATGTTAAAAGAGACAACAGCCTACTAAAAGTAATCATGGAGGGGAAAATACAAGGTAAAAGAGGCAGAGGCAGACCAAGACCAACATGGACGAGTAACATCAAAAGATGGACAAATCAGCCTATGACAACCTGCACCATCAAGGCAAGAGACAGAGCAGAATGGCGCTCAATGGTAGCCAGCCTTCGATGTGGAGATGGCACTAGATTATGATGATATATTATATGGCTCTTTTTGTCTTGTCAGACGGTCTAGTAGAGGCTATTGTATATTTTTTTTACTTCTGTCGAACAGATTCTCTCGTGGCTAAGTCTACCAATGTTTGACAAACACAAGGTCACATAATGAACAAGTCAGGCTCACTGATCCACCGGATTTTCCATCCTTTTTCATGAGTCTTTTCTCCTATAAGTGTTGCCTTAGCACAGTCTCAAATGATGTTATACCGTTCCTTATACATGCTCTCCATGATGTGCGATTACTTGTCAGATTTTCCTAGTCATTTTTACATATGGAGAAGTATTTCAGAGATGGTTTACAGATATCTCTATATCGTAGTTTAGGTCTGCTGATTTGTCTTTTTCGTGTATTAGTTCATCATATAGTATTTGCATGGAGATGCGTTTTTCTTCCATTTGTTGGACGTGCTCCAGCCATCTTAGTCTTCGACTTCTGAGCATCGACATGATTGTTGGTGTCTTAGCACGGGGCAGGGCAGTTAAGTTGGTTATTTTGTTCTGTCATTTGATATGCATTATTTTGTGGAGACATCGCACGTGGAAGACATTTAGTCTTTTTTCCTGATTTGTGTATGTTGTCCAGGTTTCAGATCCATATAATAGTGTGCTAAGCACACAAGTTTGATATATTAAGAGTTTAGTCTTTAGTGTTAGTTTCGTGTTGTCCCAGACCCTTTCTGTGAGTTTGCCGAAGGTCGTAGCTGCCTTACCAGTTCGACTGTTTATTTCTTCATCAAGAGCGTAATTGTGGATCCAATATATGTAAATTTCTGAACTGATTCTAGTGGACAGTCTTTTAGAGTAATTAATAGAGGGTTGATGTCGCCTTGACTTAGTATTACTGTCTTCTGAGCATTAATTATTTAATTAACTAAGCATTTATGGCGTCAGCAAGTTCGTTCATAGTAGGCTCTGCGTCCAGCTCAGACATTGTAGGATATTTAGGTATTGATTGTACTAGAACTGTTCTTGCTGGTCTGTCATCATGGTATAGGTTGGAGTAGTGTTCAACCCATCTTTCCATTTGTTGTCCCTTGTCAGTAATAGGTTCCCCAAACTTGGATTTTAGGGGGGCTAATTTGGTTATTTTTGGTCCAAGGGCCTTTTCTATATTGTCATGCATGGTTTTTGAGTCGCCCCTGTCTGAGGCATTCTGTATTTCAAAGCATAGATTGTTCCAGTATTCGTTTGCGCATCTTCTTGCTTCGCGTTGTGAAGTGGCTTGTGCATTTGTTAAGCTTATCCTTGGTGATTTGGTTGGGGTTATTTTTGAAGTTCAGTAGTGCCTTTTTCTTATTAGCTATTAGTGGGTCTAGTCTTGCTACATTTTCTTCGACCCAGTCGTACGGCCTTTTTTGGCCGTAGGTAGGTAGAGCACAATTATAGATGTGTATTTTCAGAGAGTACCAGTTGTCGTCCACACTTGATGAATCTTCTGCTTCTTCTACAAGTTCTTCAAACTTAGATCTAAAAATGTCTTTATTTGATGAGATTTTAGTCGCTGTGATGTTGATCTTGGCTGCTGGAGGCTCTCTTGATTTGTAAATAAACTACTTCTAGCTTTGATCTTACTGATGACGAAAGCGTGGTCTGTATTGCAGTCTACACTGTGATATGTTCGTTTTATTCTGATGTTATTTAGAGACTGCCTACGTGTAATAAGTCTATTATTTGTCATTTTTTCCGAGTGCTGTAAACATACCTCTTCCTCTGAATTGATTCACTGATTATCGCCTCGGAAGTTTCCCTCTATAATAATATTCATTTATTATTATTTGTCTCCAGTCTATAACCACTGGAAACTATTCGTGCTGTTTCGTCCTAAATGTTTGTCTGCAACGCAAGTATTCAGCCCTACTTTATCCGGGAGATACTTGTCTTCAGAGGAAAAATATTTCCGAGCTGTGATCGTAGCCTTATGCTATAGTCATGGAAAGCCTTCGCGAAAAGACATTGCCTACGAAGCTAATTTTTTAGTTAGCTGAGTGGCAGTGTTCCCTAGCGTTTGGCTTTTCGTGGCAAGTCGCTGTGCCACTGAGTACGGGTTCAATCCTGCCTTGGTCCATATTTTTTTGTTGTTGTTGATTATTTGTCATTTTTTTCCGAGTGCTGTAAACATACCCCTTCCTCTGAATTGATTCGCTACGTGTAAGAACTAGGTCTAGTTGGTGCCAGTGACCACTTCTTGCATGCCGACATGTTACTTTATGTTTGTGTTTCACATTAAAGTAAGTATTAGTTACACATAGATGATTATCTGAACAGAATTATATGAGTCTTCCGTTGATTTTTCCAATGCTGTGATGACCTAGGCATGTTGGCCAAGATTGTTGATCAGATCCTGTGCGTGCGTTGAAATCACCGAGTATATAAAATAGCTCATCTTTTGGAAGTGAGTCAATGATCATTTGAAGTTGTTGGTAGAAGTTGTCTTTCTCTTCGCCTGATGCATCCAACGTTGGTGCATAGGCATTAATGATGTTTATTAATCCACTCTTTGTATGTAGCTAAAGTATCATTGAGCGTTCGGACATTCCTTGTGGTGTGGTTATGGAGCTTATATGTTTGTTATGTACAGCGAAGCCTACTCCATGTAGACGTGGCTTTTCGACACTGAGACCTCGCCAGAAAAAAAGTATAATTTTCTTCCTTTACAGAGTCTGAGAGTCTTGTTTCTTGTAGGGCAGCGATATCGACATGTAGCCCATTTAGTTCTTTATCTATGAGGGCTGTTGTTCTAATTTGTCCTTCTGTGGGTGTGTTTGCTTTAGCAAGTCCAGGGCACATGGTCCTTACGTTCCATGTGCCAAGTTTAAACATTGGTGCTTTCTTCCTCATTTCACTTTGCCTATTCTGCCTGGGCTCGGAATATGGAGATAGTGCTTTACCCAGTCGCACTATCCCCCCTCTTGACTTCGTTTCAAGGATTTCCGAAGGAGGGACAAAGTCCATACGTTCGGAATTGAAAGAAGGTGCAGGGGATGCCAGGAAAACGGTTAACGCAGTCTACTGCCTTAGGGTCCCTCCCTCCGGATTTTTACTCTGGGTGTACTCCCATAACCTTCGATTCTAACTAGAATCTAGTCCACAAGGTAGTGGAGGGTTTTGTGGTCGAAGTTGATGATATATATATATATGGCCTTTGTGGTTTTGACAGACGGTTGGTAACAAGCAACCATAAGAAGAAATAGGGTTCTCCTTCAGAGATGGAACTGACATTATAGTTTGCTAACTCATCATCATCGAGTGCCGTCTCCGCAACGAAGGTTGGCTACCATGGAGCGCCATTCTGCTCTGTCTCTTGCTTGAATGGTGTAGGTTGTCATAGGCTGATTTGTCCATCTTTTGATGTTACTCGTCCATGTTAGTCTTGGTCTGCCTCTGCCTCTTTTACCTCGTATTTTCCCCTCCAGGATTACTTTTAGTAGACTGTTGTGTCTTTCAATATGGCCCAAAAATCGCATTTGTCTTGTTTGAATTGTACTTAGTAGTTCTCTTTTCATTTTTAGTTGTTTTAATACTTCATAATTTGTTTTCTTTTCCTTCCATCCAATTCTACCTATTCTTCTATATATCCACATTTCAAAGGCTTCAATTCTCTGTTCTGTTTTCTTCTAATGTCCATGTTTCTGCACCATATAGGAATATTGAGAAGATGAAACATTTTGCTATTATTGGTTTTAGCCCTGGTGTTATTTGTTTTGATGTTAGTATGTTCTTCATGACATTAAAATTACTTTTTGCCATTCCTATTCTTTTGTTTATTTCAGTTTTACATTTTCCATCACTGGTTATAGTATGTCCAAGGTAGTTGTAGTTCTGAACTGTCTCCAGGTCTATTCCTTCAATTTTTTATATCCACTTGTGGGTTTTGAGTATTTTCTTTGTTTATGATCATAGTTTTAGTCTTTTTGATATTCATATCTAGTCCATATTTTTTGCTTGTCATGTTTATTTCATTAAGTAATTGTTGTAGGTCTTTAGGATTTTCTGCTAGTAGTACAGTATCGTCAGCATATCTTAGGTTATTGATTATCTTTTCATTAATTTGTCGGCCTGGCATCTCTATGTTTTTAAAGATTTGCTCTGTGTAAAGATTGAACAAGCTTGGTGATAGGATGCATCCCTGTCTTACTCCATTTTGTATATCAATGGGTGTAAAGTTCTCTTTGTTATATTTTATTATTGCTGTTTGCTCCCAGTATAGATTACATATTAGTCGTATGTCCATGTCATCTAGATGTATCTCTGTTAGGCATTCTATAAGTTGTTTGTGGTGTACCCTATCAAAAGCTTTGGTATAGTCTATGAAGCAGGCATATATTGGTTTGTTTACTTCTGTGTACTTTTTTATTAATGTTCTCATGCAGGATATGGCTTCTTTTGTCCCGCTATTTTTCCTAAATCCAAATTGCTGCTCATCTAATTCAGTATTGATTTTATTCTGAATCCTTCCTTGTATAACTTTTAGCAAGATTTTTGTAACATGGCTTATTGTTCTAAAGTCACTGCATTCAACTGCACCATTCTTTTTATTAAATGCAATGAAATTTGATGTTTGTAGTTCATTCACTTCAATGCCAGAATCTTCTAGTACCTGTATCATCTCTATCTGTATGTTGTCAGGTCCTGCTTCTTTTCCCTTTTTCATTGTTTTTATAGCTTTTTCCACCTAAGATTTTAAGATTATATAGCCTGATGTACATTTTATAACTGATTTCTTGTCCCTTTTATGATTAAATAATTCTGTTATATATTCCTGCCATCTATCTATAATATCTTTATTGTCTGTTAGCATTTTTCCTTTTTTGTCTGCAATGCATCCACCTTCTGTTGCTTTTTAAAATTTTTATTAGTCATTCTCTTTCTTTCTGTGTGCATTCCTCTTATGTCTTGTTTGCTTTCCATAGTTTCTATTTCTATACATATTTGGCTGAGCCAGTCTTCTTTTGCCATTTTGCACATTTTGCGTATTTCATTATCTATTTTATTGTATTGGGCAATGTTCTTCGCTTGTCTCCTTTCTACCCTTTTTTCTAAGATGGTGTTAGTTATCCATTTTTTATTTTTGTTCTTTTCTCTTTTGGGTAAGATGTCGCAGGTTTCTTGAATTCTTTTCTTTATGCATTGCCATTTGATTGTTACTTTTTCATCAGGATTTTCTCTTCTATATTGTTCAACTCCTTCTTCTACCAGCTTCTGGTATGTCTTCTTTACTTGTATTGTACATGTATCTTTAATGTCTTTTTCATTTAAAGCTGTTATATCTAGTGGATTTGTTGATGAATTAGACTTTTTCTTGTTTCTCTTTAGTTTTATTTTCATTTTAATCATTACAGGATTGTGATCTGAATTAATATCTGCTCCTGGGTAGGTTTTGGCTATCTTTACGCTGTTACGGAACCTTTCTTTTATCATTATGTAATCTAATTGATTCCTCTTCTTATCTCCAGGGCTTTTCCATGCGTATAGTTTCCTTTTCTCGTGCTCAAAGTAGGTGTTACATATTATCAGCC
Source organism: Megaustenia siamemsis (assembly GCA_032433765.1). Classification (NCBI taxonomy): domain Eukaryota; kingdom Metazoa; phylum Mollusca; class Gastropoda; order Stylommatophora; family Ariophantidae; genus Megaustenia; species Megaustenia siamemsis. The sequence continues at coordinate 77,368,484 of JAVIAB010000051.1, read as the reverse complement.
TGTTTTCTTCACAGAATTGTATTAATCTTTCTCCTCTGTAATTTCTTTTCCTAAACCATGATTTCCTATAATGGTCTTATATCTACCTTTTCCTACATTAGCGTTCATGTCACCATACAGAGTATCTGAGAGAGACATCAGTAGTTCTCTGTCACTACACAGAGACAATCAAGATATCTGAAGATTTCACTTGCTTCAAAACTTTATTTAGGTCTTCATAGTATGCCTCTATTTGTTAATCTGTGTAGTCTTGAGTATGTGCATATGTCTGTATTATTGCTAACTACCTGGGCGAATAATATGGAGATAGTGATTTTCCCAAAATACACTAACCCTCTCTCAGCTCCTCTTTCTAGCGTTCCAAAGATGGGGCGAGGACCTTACGCTCGGTACCAAATTTGAGTTGCAGGAGATGCCAGAAGATGGATAATACACCACCAACTGCCGTGATAATAATCAATAAAATATTAACAGGGGAGCCACGATAGCTCAGTAGTTAGTGAACTGGACTACAAAGGACAAGAGGTAGGGTTCTACCCCAACCGACGGCTTCGGGGTTCATCCAGCCTTTAATGGGTACCGGATTTTTTTTCTGGGAAAGTAAAGCGGCACGGGCGTAATACCGACCACACTACCCCAAAAATCGTGTGCTGAAGGTCTGCAAAATGTATGGTCACTAACACCATATTCCCTATACGTCACTTGGCGTGACGGGGGTACTTTAACCTTTTTTAAAATATTAACAGCTCCTGGTAGAAAAATAATATACTAATCATCTATGTTAGTAACGTCTTTACTTCAGCGTATCAGATCATCATTCTCATATTTGCTGGGTCGATTTCATAGAGCCAGAGGTCCTGAAACTAAGTCGTTCACTTTATAGCTAAGCTAGCGCGCTGACAACTTCACTATCCTTTCGCGTAGTCATTATCTAGCGTATTCGTGATGTTACAAAGCAAAAAAGCATAAGAATGCAATTAGTGAACAAAATGAACAAAGGCAATGACAATGAAGAAGTTGACTTCATCATCACAACGTTGGTTGCACGTACTCGTTAACTTCAAAAAGGTAAAAAGTGTTGTCACATAACATGTTCAATGTCTTAGGGAAGTGAGATACTGTCTCCCCGTAGTAGGACACAACATTTGGAGTTCAGGGAAAGAGCTTCATCGCTGTGATTGTTTTTTTCTGAATTCGGTGAACCAGGATTTTTCTTTGTCAGGTGAGTGCTAAGCCAAAATCAAACCATCATCACTAAACACCGACCAAGAATCACCTTGCCATTACACATCGATCAACAATCACCTTGCCATTACATATCGATCAACAATCACCTCGCCATTACACATCGATCGACAATCACCTTGCCATTACACATCGATCAACAATCACCTTCCCATTACACATCAATCAACAGTCATCCTGCCATTACTCATCAACTAAAAATCACCTTGCAATTACACATCGATCAACAATCACCTTGCCATTACACATCGATCGACAATCACCTTGCAATTACACATCAATCAACCATCATCTTGTCATTACACATCGACCAGAAATCACCTTACCACTACCACTATACATCGACCGACAAACACCTTGCCACTACACATCGCCAAACAACCACCTTGCCATTACACATCGATCAACAATCACCTACGTTGCCATTACACATCGACCAAAAATCACCTTACCACTATACATCGACCGACAAACACCTTGCCACTACACATCGCCAAACAACCACCTTGCCATTACACATCGATCAACAATCACCTACCTTGCCATTACACATCGACCAAAAATCACCTTACCACTATACATCGAACGACAAACACCTTGCCATTACACATCGATCAACAATCAACTACCTTGCCATTACACATCGCCAAACAACCACCTTGCCACTACACATCGATTAACAATCATCCTGCAATTGCACATCGACTAACAATCACCTTGTCATTACACATTGAACAACAATCATCTTGCCATTACACATTGGTAAACAATCATTTTGCCATTACACATCGACTAACAACCACCTTACCACTACACATTGCCAAACAACCACCTTACCACTACACATCGATTAACAATCATCCTGCCATTACACATCGACTAATAATCACCTTGTCATTATACATTGAACAACAATCATCTTGCCATTACACATCGACTAACAATCATCTTATCATTCACATCGATTTACAATCACCTTCCCATTACACATCAACCAATAACCACCTTGTCATTACACATCGACTAACAATCACCTTGTCATTACACATCGATCAACAATCACCTTCCCATTACACATCAACCAATAATCATCGTGTCATTACACATCGATTAACAATCATCTTGCCATTCACATCGATTAACAATCACTTTCCCATTACACATCATCCAATAACCACCTTGTCATTACACATCGATCAACAATCACCTTGCCACTAAACATCGACCAACAATCACCTTACCACTAAACATCGACCAACAATCGCCTTACCACTAAACATCGACCAACAATCACCTTGCCACTACACATCGATCAACAAATCACCTTGCCACTTACATCGATTAACAATCATCTTGTCATTACACACCGATCAACAATCACCTTGCCACTACACATCGATCAACAATCACCTTGCCACTACACATCGATCAACAATCACCTTGCCACTAAACATCGACCAACAATCACCTTGCCACTACACATCGATCAACAATCACCTTGCCACTACACATCGATCGACAATCACCTTGCCATTACACATCGATCTACAATCACCTTGCCATTACACATCGATCAACAATCACCTTGCCATTACACATCGTCAAATAATAACCTTGTTACTACACATCGCCAAACAATAACCTTGTTACAACACACCGCCAGACAACCACCTTACCACTACACAGAGCCAAACAACCACCTTACCACTACACATTGCCAAACAACCACCTTATCATTACACACCGCCAGACAACCACCTTACCACTACACATTGCCAAACAATCACCTTACCACGACACATCGCCAAACAATCACCTTACCACTACACATCGTCAAACAACCACCTTACCACTACACAGCGTCAAACAACCACCTTACCACTACACATCGCCAAACAATCACCTTACCACTACACATCGCCAAACGACCACCTTACCACTACACATCGCCAAACAACCACCCTACCACTACACAGCGTCAAACAACCACCTTACCACGACACATCGTCAAACAACCACCATACCACTACACAGCGTCAAACAACCACCTTACCACTACACATCGCCAAACAATCACCTTACCACTACACATCGCCAAACAACCACCTTACCACTACACATCGCCAAACAACCACCTTACCACTACACAGCGTCAAACAACCACCTTACCACTACACAGCGTCAAACAACCAGCTACCACTACACAGAGCCAAACAACTTACCACTATGACATTCGTTAACGAACTCAGTGTTTTGATCAAATTACTATTCTCCCACTTTATTCTACTTTTAATGCTTGCAGATCTACAAAAGAAGTTCCATTTCTTTCGTTCACTCTCAAAAGTTCCCTTTTGTACTTACAGATTTTCAACACAAGTTGTTTTTTTTAAAGTTTACAGATCATCGAAATTGTTCTTTTTTATGTTTACAGATCTTCAACACAAGTTCTTTTTATGTCTATAAACATTCAACACATATTCTTTTTATACTTATAAATCTTCAACACGTCTTTTTATACTTATAGATCTTCAACACAAGTACCTCTTTTGATGTTTACAGTCCACAACTCAAGATGGTCTTATTATCTTTTACATAGACTCCAATTATTATCAATACAATGTCCTTTATTATCCCTGGGAGTAATCTTTGTAAGGGAATAACATAAAATATTGCGTTGTATACGTCTCATGAATTGACAATTGACCTACTGGAAACCAAACAAATGATATCGATGTCAGATGCAAGCGTTGCCGCCATGTTGGTAAACTGTTGTCTGGCATGAAATTGGCAGCTAGAAATCAAGTTGCTGTTGCAATCGAATTTTACGCACAAAAATTATTATTAAATTATTATCGTATTAAATCCGTGATTGCGACCAAGTTAGCCACGAATTGAATAAAAAATAAAGAAAGAGGGAGGGAAAGGGAGGGGGAAGGAATGATGATGAGAGGGTATGTGATGTGCTGAAATGCATAAAGACATAGCTTCTTAATTGTCATTATTATAGACATATTTTAGGGAGCCGCGATAGCTCAGTGGTTAGTGAACTGGACTACAAAGGACAAGGGGTAGGGTTCGATTCCAACCGACGGATTCCGGGTTCACCCAGCCTTAAATGGGTACTGGATTTTTTTTCTGGGAAAGTAAAGCAGCACGGGCGTATAACCGACCACATTACCCTAAAAATCATGTGCTGAAGGTCTGTATAATATAGGGTCACTAACACCATATTTCCCTATACGTCACTTGGCGTGAAGTGGGTACTTTACTATTTTTTATAGACATATTTTTGTTTTCTTTCTAAATTAAAAAAAATATGATTTTCTTGTATTTAAAAATGTGTATGCCTCCTCGATGTTTAAAGTTGAGGAATTCCCCGTTGTATTGTCTAATGCTAAACATGGGCATTAAATAAAGAAAAAGGAGCAGAAAACTGAAGTCTTGAAGATGTGGATCTATATAAAGCCGGGAAGAATTGGATGAAATGAAAAGAAGACAAACAGGGATATTTCTAAATAAGCGAAAATGAAAAAAAAAACCAAGAACAACTTAACACAATTCAAAAATGACAGCTGCTGACTTTGAATATGTGAAGGTAACGAAAGAAAAGGAAGGAAGGATGGAAGGAAAGAAGGAAGGAATGGAGGAAGGAAGGATGGAAGGAAGGAAGGAATTAAGGAAGGAAGGAAGGAAGGAAGGAAGGAAGGAAGGAAGGAAGGAAGGAAGGAAGGAAGGAAGGGAGGGAGGGAGGGAGGGAGGGAGGGAGGGAGGGAGGGAGGGAGGGACGGACGGACGGACGGATGGTAAAAAACCTACGAAAGGTAGACAAGGCAGAGATATCAAGACTAAAGTGGACCGATAATATCAAAAGATAGACAGGTGAACATATGACAACGTGCACCATCTACATAAGAGACAGAGTAAAATGGTCCTCACTGGTAGCCAGCCTTCGATGTGGAGATGGCACTCAATGAATGAAAGTCTTCATTATAGCTGCAACAGTAATTAGACCACACACACACACACACAAATAGTAAACTTTAATTATTTCTAGTTTTACTTGGGGAACGGTGGTGGCCCAGTAGTTAGCCAACTGTCATAATGAACATAGATCACATACGATTCCGAAAAAGGACTTGTAGCTTTCTCCAGCTGTAAATGGGTACTGGATCTTAACTGGTAAGAGGAGATCCCCACTGATAGTTACCACATTATACAAAAATAATAAAAAATTAAGAGCAGTAAATGCCATATTCTCTATCCTTCGCGATATGATTCTTGTTTCTTTCTTTCTTTCTTTCTTTCTTTCTTTCATTCTTTCTTTCAATTATTAATTTATGCTTATTTTGCCTTAATCAGTCGATTTTTCCCAGTTTCCTGGAACCTACCTAATCTTAATTCTTATATTCACGCAAGACTTAGTTAAATCCCATTATATTAAGGTTGCAGATTTTTTCAATGATTACATCCGTCCAAGAAAATACACAATTTTAATGGCAGTATTGACAAAATGTTGGCAATTATCTAATGCCTCTTTTCAAGCTGTAAAAATCGAGAGAGGAAAAAAGTTCCAGTTAAATAAATTGCTGCGATCAAAATAGAAGCCAACCAATGATTTTCAAGTTAAAGCACTGATTCAAAATTCCAGTCCACGTTTTTATAAAAACAAAGTGTTCACGTGGCATATTTAAGATGATTCACTAAGGTAAAGCTCTTTAATTGCATCCACTCGTCGTTGGATTGTTTACTGTGTTTTTCTATTTGCCTTTCATGAGAAGGACTTCCACAAGCTGCTTTACTCCGTAATTTTGCTTGACAATTGTCCATAGATTTTATCTGGAAGATTATTTCTTTTTCTTTCTTTCTTTTTTGTTGTTGTTATTGCGTTAGGTTAGGCGTCTAAATTCCCTCAATAATATGACTATGAAAACATATATAAATAAAAGAAAGACAAATACGGCAGGTGTAACGCACTGAACACATGTTTAGTTATAAAGGATGACATTGTATACATGGTGCCAGCAGAAAGGATCGAAATAGGAGGAGCGGATTGAGACAGAAAAGAAATGTTGGAACGAGATTGGTAAGACGGTTGGGGAACTTCAAGTTGCAAGATGGTGGAGACTTAGTATATCATCATCTACAAATGCTGCAACATGTTCAAGATTGGAACTAAAATGCGACTTAGAGATGAAAACACGCAGCTGTGTACAATATTCGTGCAACTGGCTGTTGTCTTTTCAGCAAATTAAGCATTGCAGGAATATCCATTTTTGTCAAACTTTCTGCGCACTGCTTCATATTGATGGACGATGTGGCTTAGTGGTGGACGATGTGCTCTAGTGATGGACGATGTGGTCTAGTGATGGACGATGTGGTCTAGTGATGGACTATGTGCCCTAGTGATGGACGATGTGGCCTAATGATGGACGATGTGGCGAAGTGATAGACGATGTGGCCTAGTGATGGACGATGTGGTCTAGTGATGGACGATGTGGTCTAGTGATGGACGATGTGGCGTAGTGATGGACGATATGGCCTAGTGATGGACGATGTGGCCTAGTGATGGACGATGTGGCCTAGTGATAGACGATGTGACCTAGTGATGGACGATGTGGCGTAGTGATGGACGATGTGGTCTAGTGATGGACGATGTGGCCTAGTGATGGACGATGTGGCCTAATGATGGACGATGTGGCGAAGTGATAGACGATGTGGCCTAGTGATGGACGATGTGGTCTAGTGATGGACGATGTGGCGTAGTGATAGACGATGTGGCTTAGTGATGGAAGATGTGGCCTAGTGATGGACGATGTGGTCTAGTGATCGACGATGTGGCCAAGTGATGGACGATGTGGTCTAGTGATGGACGATGTGGTCTAGTGATGGACGATGTGGCGTAGTGATAGACGATGTGGCCCAGTGATGGATGATGTGGCGTAGTGATGGACGATGTGGCGTAGTGATGGACGATGTGGCGAAGTGATGGACGATGTGGCCTAGTGATGGACGATGTGACCTAATGATGAACGATGTGACCTAGTGATGGACGATGTGGCGTAGTGATGGACGATGTGCCCTAGTGGTGGACGATGTGGCCTAGTGATGGACGATGTGCCCTAGTGATGGACGATGTGGCTTACTGATGAACGATATGGCCTAGTGATGGATGATGTGGCGTAGTGATGGACGATGTGGCCTAGTGATGGACGGTGTGGCCTAGTGATGGACGATGTGGCGTAGTGATGGACGATATGGCCTAGTGATGGACGATGTGGCCTAGTGATGGACGATGTGGCCTAGTGATGGACGATGTGGCCTAGTGATGGACGATGTGGCCTAGTGATGGACGATGTGGCCTAGATAGACGATGTGGCTTAGTGATGGACGATGTGGCCTAGATGGACGATGTGGCCTAGATAGACGATATGGCCTAGATAGACGATGTGGCATTGATAGACGATGTGGCCTAGATAGACGATGTGGTCTAGCGATGGGCCATGTGGCCTAGTGATTGACGAAGAGGCCTGGTAATGGACGATGTGGCGTAGCGATGGACGATATGGCCTAGTGATGGACGATGTGGCCTAGTGATGGACGATGTGGCCTAGTGATGGACGATGTGGCCTAGTGATGGACGATGTGGCCTAGTGATGGACGATGTGGCCTAGTGATGGACGATGTGGCATACTGATGGGCGATGTGGCCTAGATAGACGATGTGACCTAGTGATGGACGATGTGGCCTAGTGATGGACGATGTGGCCTACTGATGGGCGATGTGGCCTAGATAGACGATGTGACCTAGTGATGGACGATGTGGCCTAGTGATGGACGATGTGGCGTAGTGATGGACGATGTGGCCTAGTGATGAACGATGTGGCCTAGTGATGGACGATGTGGCCTAGTGATGGACGATGTGGCCTACTGATGGGCGATGTGGCCTAGTGATGGACGATGTGGCGTAGTGATGGACGATGTGGCCTACTGATGGGCGATGTGGCCTACTGATGGGCGATGTGACCTAGTGATAGACGATGTGGCCTAGTGATGGACGATGTAGCCTACTGATGGGCGATGTGGCCTAGATAGACGATGTGACCTAGTGATGGACGATGTGGCCTAGTGATGGACGATGTGGCGTAGTGATGGACGATGTGGCCTAGTGATGAACGATGTGGCCTAGTGATGGACGATGTGGCCTAGTGATGGACGATGTGGCCTACTGATGGACGATGTGGCCTAGATAGACGATGTGGCCTAGATAGACGATGTGGCCTAGATAGACGATGTGGCATTGATAGACGATGTGGCCTAGTTATGGCCGATATGGCCTACTGATGGACGATGTGGCCTAGATAGACGATGTGGTCTAGCGATGGGCCATGTGGCCTAGTGATTGACGAAGAGGCCTGGTAATGGACGATGTGGCGTAGCGATGGACGATGTGGCGTAGCGATGGACGATGTGGCGTAGCGATGGACGATGTGGCGTAGCGATAGACGATGTGGCGTAGTGATGGACGATGTGGCCTAGTGATGGACGATGTGGCATAGCGATAGACGATGTGGCGTAGCGATGGATGATGTACCCAAGTAATGGCTGATATGTCCTAGTGATGGACAATATGGCTTAGTGATGGACGATGTGGCCTAGTGATGGACGATGTGGCTTAGTGATGGACAATGTGGCCTAGTGATGAACAATGTGGCCTAGTAATGGACGATGTAGCCTAGTGATGGACGATGTGACCTAGTGATGGACGATGTGACCTAGTGATGGACGATGTTGTCTAATGATGGACTATGTGACCTAGTGATGGACGATGTGACCTAGTGATGGACGATGTGACCTAGTGATGGACGATGTGACCTAGTGATGGACGATGTTGTCTAATGATGAACGATGTGACCTAGTGATGGACTATGTGGCGTAGTGATGGACGATGTGGCCTAGTGATGGACGATGTGGCGCAGCGATAGACGATGTGGCGTAGCGATGGATGATGTACCCAAGTAATGGCTGATATGTCCTAGTGATGGACAATATGGCTTAGTGACTGACGATGTGGCCTAGTGATGGACGATGTGGCTTAGTGATGAACAATGTGGCCTAGTGATGGACAATGTGGCCTAGTAATGGACAATGTAGCCTAGTGATGGACGATGTGACCTAGTGACGGACGATGTGACCTAATGATGGACGATGTGACCTAGTGATGGACGATGTGACCTAATGATGGACGATGTGGCGTAGTGATGGACGATGTGGCCTAGTGATGGACGATGTGGCCTAGTGATGGACGATGTAACCTAGAGATAGATGATGGAACCTAGTGATGGACGATGTGGCGTAGTGATGGACGATGTAACCTAGAGATGGATGATGGGACCTAGTGATGGACGATGTGGCCTAGAGATGGACGATGTAACTTAGAGATGGATGATGGGACCTACTGTTGGACGATGTGGTCTTGTGATGGACGATGCGGCCTAGAGATGGACGATGTAACCAACTGATGGATGATGTGGTCTAGTGATGGACAAATCTTATACCCCTAATGCTCTAGAAAAATAAGAACGAGATAAAGATTTTGAAGCTGTTCTTGAATCCCTGGTAAGACTCTCAACATTCAAGGAAGGGATATTGCCCAAATTCAGCAGAGCTCCAGGAAATCCTGTGAAAAGCTTGGGAACCAACGTAGTTTTATTTCCCAGTCATATAAACGCTGCCAGATTTTCTGAGGATAAATCTGGGCACTAACGGATTGTTGTTCAATGTGCACTGAAGATAATGCGGGTGACTAACAGGAGTACAATGAATAGAGAAATACTGCATTGCTCAATGAGCAGATGGTTGGTGTTATACTTGTTTTTCATAGCAATGAAACATCGCATACTGTAATTATAATAATGCTGATGACGATGCTGGTGATGGTCGGCATGATGATGATTATGACAAACACGTGTCAGAAATATCATGTATGTTGTAAATGTAAAGTACCCCCGTCACGCCAAGTGGCGTATATGGAATTTGGTGTTAGTGACCATATATTTTATAGACCTTCGGCACATGATTTTTGAGGTAATGTGGTCGGTAACACGCCCGTGCCGCTTTACTTTCCCAGAAAAAAATCCGGTACCCATTAAAGGCTGGGTGAACCGGAAGCCGTAGGTTGGGATCGAACCCTACCTCTTGTCCTTTGTAATCCAGTTCACTAACCACTGAGCTATCGCAGCTCCCAAATGTCATGCATATTAACATTTAATTATGTTCATATTGAATCTGTTTGTTGATAATTATCTGGTATTCACTCTGTGAAGAACGTAATATCTTCAGGTCCAAACATTATGTATAACCTGTGTTCTATAAGACTTGTCAAAATATTCAATGTATGGAATGCATAGACAACTGTTACTCAGCGTGAAAATCCTGCTAACAGGTTACCATTTCCTGTGGAAATGGATGAGAATTAACATTTATAGCCAGAACAGAGCTATATGCTGCACAAATGAGAGAAGTTATCAACCAAAACAGAACTGGCACAGTTAGTTGTTGTGTTGCAGTTTCCTCATATTCCAAGTCCATGGGGGACTGGCGTCCTGCCTCGGGACAGAGATGTTGTGGGTTCAAATCTTGGCTCCACCGGTTGTGATTTGTATTTATGATTTCTCTCTGCGATAACCACCCCTGGTCTCAGCAGCGAGGCCCGGCTTGAAACGTCAGTTACTCATCGACGGAAAAAACATGAGTACCTCCGAAGTCGAAGTTATCTGCCTGTGTGGCGAGGGACCCTTGTGCACATGGCTGCCACGGAAAAATGCATTAACGCGCAAAATTCAGTTCCTAGTCTCTAGGGACTTCGGCAGAGTTGAAAGCTGGCGAACGTAACAACAACAACAACAATACATGACACGATTTTTTTCTGAGGTCATGCATGCAACGCACTCCTAGATGCTCCGGTCATATCCTTAAAATTTGTATCAGCATGCAGCTGTCGCAGAGAGAAATCATAAATAAAAATCACAACCGGTGGAGCCGAGATTTGAACCCACAACATCTCTGTCCCGAGGCCGGCGTCCTGCCTCGAGACCAACCAGTCCCCCATGGACTTGGAATATGAGGAAACTGCATCAAGGAACACTTTTCATGCATAGCCTGCAATGGTTCCTGCCGCCTATCCACCATATACCAGAAGTTCACGTCCTCCCGAAAGTGATGATCGTCACATTTCTTTAAAAATGTATTGCGCTTGATCATGATAGACCATCGTTGTTGACACCAATTTGGAACATATAAACACACAGTTAGTCGTCAGATTATCCCCGTCGCACAGCTAAACAACAGACCGTAAGTTTAGCGTATCGACGGTCTAGGGATTTACGATGAGCCATTACGATGACGTAGCACACATAACAATGGCGCAACCACAGCAATGACGCGCCCTTTAGATTCTTGATTGCTCTAGTGAATGTAGCCTACGACGAACAGAACACGGTGCAAATTCCATGAAGAGATAAAACTGCGGCTGACGAAGCATTTCACATTAATAAGTAACATGGAAATAACTTGCATCAAGCAAATCCAACATCAGCACCAATGTGACGTAAAGCGCAGAACAAGCCTAGACGATGGAAGTTTGCATTCACAACACTTGATTTGTTGAAAATGGAATTTTGCCGGCATACGACATTGTTTGATCAGCGCAGATGTAATAATTAGATCATTATCTTGACTTTAACGCATAGGAGTGCGATGGAGAACTGAAATTAATCAGACATCGAATGCACTTATTGCAGCGATCGAGAGAACGTGGACTAGATCCGCCATCTTAGAAACGGAAGTCAGCAATAAATCGTCTCATGCAAGAAGTCAGCAATAAATCGTCTACTGCATGAAGTCAACAATAAATCGTCTCATTTATGAAGTCAGCAATAAATCGTCTCATGTATGAAGTCAGCAATAAATCGTCTCATGTATGAAGTCAGCAATAAATCGTCTCATGTATGAAGTCAGCAATAAATAGTTTCATGTATGAAGTCAGCAGTAAATAGTTTCATGTATGAAGTCAGCAATAAATCGTCTCATGTATGAAGTCAGCAATAAATCGTCTCATGCATGAAGTCAGCAATAAATCGTCTCATGTATGAAGTCAGCAATAAATCGTTTCATGTATGAAGTCAGCAATAAATCGTCTCATGTATGAAGTCAGCAATAAATCTTCTCATGCATGAAGTCAGCAATAAATCGTCTCATGCATGGTCAGCAATAAATCGTTTCATGCATGAAATCAGTAATAAATCTTTAACAGGTTTCAGGCCAGGTACTAATAAACGTCTTGGACCCGTGTTTTCAAGCAAATTGTACTGACGCAAGTTCACTAGATGCCAAGCAACACAAGAAAATAGAGCCGCCTGTAGTGATAATAACATTAGGTGCCGGTTGTAGTGATACTAACATTAGGTGCCGGTTGTATTGATAATAACATTAGGTGCCGGTTGTATTGATAATATCATTAGGTGCCGGTTGCAGTGATAATAACATTAGGTGCCGGTTGCAGTGATAATAACATTAGGTGCCGGTTGTAGTGATACTAATATTAGGTGCCGGTTATAGTGTTGCTAACATTAGGTGCCGGTTGTATTGATAATAACATTAGGTGCCGGTTGTAGTGATAATAACATTAGGTGCCGGTTGTAGTGATAATAACATTAGGTGTCGGTTGTAGTGATAATAACTTTAGGTGCCGTTTGTAGTGATAATAACATTACGTGCCGATTGTAGTGATAATAACATTAGGTGCTAATTGTAGTGATAATAACATTAGGTGCTGGTTGTAGTGATAATAACATTACGTGCCGATTGTATTGATACTAATATTATGTGCCGCTTATAACATTACGTGCCGCTTGTATTGATACTAACATTACGTGCCGCTTGTATTGATACTAACATTATGTGCCGCTTGTATTGATACTAACATTACGTACCGCTTGTATTGATACTAACATTACGTGCCGCTTGTGTTGATACTAACATTACGTGCCGCTTGTATTGATACTAACATTACGTGCCGCTTGTATTGATACTACATTACGCACCGCTTGTATTGATACTAACATTATGTGCCGCTTGTATTGATACTAACATTATGTGCCGCTTGTATTGATACTAACATTACGTGCCGCTTGTATTGATACTAACATTACGTGCCGCTTGTATTGATACTAACATTATGTGCCGCTTGTATTGATACTAACATTACGTGCCGCTTGTATTGATACTAACAGTACGTGCCGCTTGTATTGATACTAACATTACGTGCCGCTTGTATTGATACTACATTACGCACCGCTTGTATTGATACTAACATTATGTGCCGCTTGTATTGATACTACATTACGCACCGCTTGTATTGATACTAACATTACGTGCCGCTTGTATTGATACTACATTACGCACCGCTTATTGATACTAACATTACGTGCCGCTTGTATTGATACTACATTACGCACCGCTTGTATTGATACTAACATTACGTGCCGCTTGTATTGATACTAACATTACGTGCCGCTTGTATTGATACTAACATTACGTGCCGCTTGTATTGATACTAACATTACGTGCCGCTTGTATTGATACTAACATTACGTGCCGCTTGTATTGATACTAACATTACGTGCCGCTTGTATTGATACTAACATTATGTGCCGCTTGTATTGATACTAACATTACGTGCCGCTTGTATTGATACTAACATTACGTGCCGCTTGTATTGATACTAACATTACGTGCCGCTTGTATTGATACTAACATTACGTGCCGCTTGTATTGATACTAACATTATGTGCCGCTTGTATTGATACTAACATTACGTGCCGCTTGTATGGATACTAACATTATGTGCCGCTTGTATTGATACTAACATTACGTGCCGCTTGTATTGATACTAACATTACGTGCCGCTTGTATTGATACTAACATTACGTGCCGCTTGTATTGATACTAACATTACGTGCCGCTTGTATTGATACTAACATTATGTGCCGCTTGTATTGATACTAACATTACGTGCCGCTTGTATTGATACTAACATTACGTGCTGCTTGTATTGATACTACATTACGCACCGCTTGTATTGATACTAACATTACGTGCCGCTTGTATTGATACTAAAGTTACGTGCCGCTTGTAATTAATGATACTAACATTAGGTGCCGGTTGTTGTGATACATAAACGTTACTATGTGTAACGGAACCCCCCTACTTACTTAGGTTTTACAGTTTACATTTCCTTGATCTACTACATTATTCGCACACGATGGCAGTGACAATATCGAATTAAATCTTCGTCATTGCATTCTAGAATGAAGGCATTTCCTGTCGAAACGCATGCCAGTAGACTTTGATAACATTCACGAACTTGAGATACATATTCTTAATTTAACTGACAGCAAATATATTAAATAATAAAAAGTAATAATATAAATAATCTCAGGTATTCTGATGATACAGTCTTAATCGCTAAGAGTGAAAATGAGTTACAAGAAATGTTAGACATTATAGTGAAAGAAAGGAAAAATAGAACAGGTAAATGAATTTCAATATTTGGGAACTTTGTTAACCTCAGACGGAAGATGTACATCAGAGGTGAGATGCAGAATGGCTCAGAAAAAAGAGGCTTTCCAAAAAAATGAGGAAGATACGATGCAATCCATTTTTGACAATAGAAACAAGAAAAAGAGAAATTCTTAAATGTTATGTAGATTCAGTCTTAACATATGGAGTGAATCATGGACAACTGGACCACAGACAAGAAAATCACTGGAGTCTGTAGAAATGTGGTTTTACAGAAGATTGTTGAGAATACCAGGACAGCTAAGAAGAGTAATGTAAACGTTCTGGAAGAGGCCAAAGCAAAAAGAGAGCTAATTTTCAATATCAGGAAGAAACAATCATCATTTTTTGGCCATTTAATGAGAAGAGAACAGCTAGAGTATATTGTAACAACTGGGAAAATTGAGGGACGAAGAGATAAAGGGAAGCAAAGAGAAAAGATACCAGACATCTTAAGAGAATGGCTTGGCAGAAGGTCAACAAAAGAAATGATCAATAACTGTCGTGATCGAAAGTTGTGGAGAGACATGACCACCTACGCCAGCAGGCCCGGTACTTGATGATGATGAAAGCAAAGGTTGCTGGATTTATATTTTACGACAAAGCAATTACTGTTATTTTAATTCCCAATTTGTATTAAGATTTATGTTATTATTATTTCTTGTAGTTCAGGCAGAGAATGAACTACCAGAAATGATAGATATAATAGTAAAAGAAAGCAACAAGAAGGGCCTGTTTCTGAATAGTAAGAAAACAGAAGTAATGGTCATATCGAAGAAACAATCGTCGCCAACATGCAGCATAAAAATAAACAGGACACATTTGAAACAAGGCGCAACATCTGAAATACTTGGGCACAATAATGACATCAGATGGAAGATGCACCACAGAAATAAAAAGCAGAATAGCTCAGGCCAAAATAGCATTTCAGAAAATGAAAAATATAATATGCAACAAATCTATGTCAATACAAATGAGAAAGAGAGTTCATCGGTGCTATATAGAACCAATTCGAATCGATGGAAGCGAATCATGGACAGTAGACAAACAAATGAAAAGACAATTAGAGGCCACAGAGATGGGATTTCTCAGATGAATGCTGAACGTTCCGTGGATAGCTAAAAAGACAAATGAGGAAGTTCTCAAAGAGGCCAACACAAAAAGGCACCTAAAAACATCAGAAAGAAACAATCAACATTTTTCGGGCACATCATGACAAGAGGAAAGTTGGAATACTTGGTTAAAACTGGCAAAATAAAAGGAAAGAGATATTGCGGACGAGAAAGAAAGAAAATACTGGATAGCTTGGTGTCATTGCATGGAAAACTGTCAACAACAGAAGTGATACGATGTACTGTAGATAGAAGATTGTGAAAAGACATGATCGCCTACGCCAACCGGTATGGCACATGATGATGATGATGATGATTACGTATTAATGCCAAATTTGTATTATGGACAATATATTGTGTACATCAACCGGCATTCCCTGGATGCCTACCTGAAAGTCCAAGTAGCAACTACTTTTTTCTTCATTTGAAACGGGAGATGGGCAATATGGAAACGGAAGACGTGCACCTTTTTAATCTTGAGATTATGCGAGTAGTTGAAACTTTACTTTGGAGAAGAGAGTATAGAATCGATGAAGAGATCTGAATCTCTTGAACCTAAAATATTTTATGACAGCTTGAAACCAGTAATGCGCTTCCTGTCTAAAGAAGCGGCACAACGATAGAAAGGAGACAATTTCTTTCGGTAAGAGTTTGTGTAAGAGGTTTAGAAATCCATCATGAAATAGTTTCAGGTTATTCGTGAACTCCAAACGAGGAAGACGGGAATTCTTGCTACACCACTCCAAATAATAAGCTCTATAATGATGTTATTAAATTTACAATTGAAGTCAAAATTCTTAATAATGATATGCAACTGTACACAGTGACCAACACTCTCTGAATACCGGTCACGCCTTGTCAACAATACCTACCATAGGGGGCCTCGGTAGGTGAGTTGGGAAAACCACCCGACTTGACTATCGACGTTCGGACAACCCGTTATCGATTCCCACTGGGAGCAGTGTGAATTGTACTCGTGGTTGGAAAAAAAAATACCCCCACGGTCGACCCAGCCGTTGGCTGAAATGGGTACCAGGGTATTACCCTGGGAAGGTGAGGAATGTTGCTTCGCATCTGAGTTTCGATGCTTGAGGCGACACTCTAAAGAAATCTCCGAACATTTCTGGATAGGCGGCCGAGCACATATGGGGGTAAACTCGCGTGCTAAGATGCCGGTTCAAGTCTCGTACTTTACCTTTACCTTTACCTTTACCTACCATCCACCTCTCTAATACCTGTATTAAAACTAAAGACAATGCTGTTTCAATCTCTTGATCCCGAACACAAGAAATAGTTTGTCTTATTTTATTATTATCGAAGACATCGCATTCTCAATTTGTCTAATAGAAAGACTGTATTTTTTACTCTTGAAGCAGAAGGAGTAGTTGAAAATTTCATATAGGATTGACTTTGGAGAACAGGGTAGATATTGATTTTTTTTAAAATGTGAATCATTCTTCTAATCTATCTCTCGACAAATGTAAATACAACATAGCTTTACAGGACTGGTGTACCACGGCTTTTTTTTCGTTTTATAGGATTGCATGGTAGAGTTCTGGTAAACTTTTTTTTAGAAGAAAAAGCTCTAATAATAATAGTAGGCTATATGTCTCTATAAGATTGCACGCGTTATGGAAAATCAGTGATAAGCGAGCGCTGCAGAGAATTGACCTCCCCATAACTCAGCCAGGACAAGGTGTATGGAAATTCTGTGTTGCCCTGCCCAGGGTTCATAATCGACCTCTCCTTTTCGATGGCTCACTCCCAAGTATCATATTTGTGCTACGTTTGGCGCTAATCTGACTATTGGAGATTCCGGAAGAGATATGTAACAGATTACTAACCGCCTTAGGATGTCGGATATAACGGACCGTACCAATGTTCTGGCCATTTTTATGAGCTACTATTTTCATCTGTAGTTATCTAAATCCGCCATGATTTTTATTCCGAACGAAGAAACTGGCAGGTAAGTGAGAAATACTACAAACATTTCTCTACTCCTGCAAGTTGTTTTGCTGTTGCGGAAAAAATGAGATGAAAATGAGTTCTTGACTAGAATAGAATAATTTAATTTTACATTTTATCCTGTTTATTTGAATTTTTAAAAATATTTTTCTTGGGTGCAATTTCAGTATTCAATGAGGGTATTTCTACGTAACTGCTTACTTCCTGGGCTGGGTATTCACAGACACAAAAGAGCTGAACCAATTAAGTGGCAGAACGTAAATTCATAAAGGTTGGAATTTGTGTAAAACTATATTGAAACATAATTTTGTAATTATATTAAATGTTATATTTATAGTGTTTTTTTTTAAATAATTAAGTCAAGTGTAAATATGGCAACATTATATTGAACAACTATGATAACAGAGGTATGTTTACCGACATTTAGTTTGATATTTAACTTTTGATAATGAGAAAATGGATGCTTGCTTACGTCATATGTCATGGCTATTGTATGCGCCGGTATGAACTGCTTTTATTTCCACTCAAAATAAATATGAGGTTATATAAATCAATATAGGGTGTGACGTTTGAGTTCTTGTATTTAATGCCAAGGTCGTTACCTTTGTACAGTTTCTTTAATCTTGTATGTATGAGCATGTGTAGGCAGTGTCCATTATTCTTATAAATATGATCATAGACAGTACGTTAAGTACAGTGTGTGACAGCTTCCGTTGACTTCATTTATTTATCTATACTCACATACGAGAGGTTAGCTATAGGTCTTTATCATGATTATTAATGTGTAACATGATCAGCGTGAAGTCGAGATAGCTCAGTGGTTAGTGAACTGGAATACAGAGGAGAAGAGATCGCGACCCTGATCGACGGCTTACGGGTTCACCCAGCCGTTAATGGATACCTCATTTTTTTCTGGGAAAGTAAAGCAGCACGGGCGTAATATTAACCACATTGCCAAAATAAAATCCTGTATCGAAGATCTATTTATTTAAAAAAAAAGTTTGGTCACCATATTCTGTATACACCACATGACGTGACGGAGCTCTTTATTTAATATTTTGTTTTTTTACTTATGATAAAAATGAAACAGTGTATTAACAGTTCCTTCTATTTGCAGCGTAACTGTGAAGTATGCATTTGTTTGTTTTCTTGCTACGATGCACTCACGGAGCAACATTTTAACTGACCCGCTGCTTCAGCAACTTGTCAGATTAATGGAGAAATAAGTGCCGTGCTGAGATCAAATTCCTGATCTTGTCTCGAAGAAACACTTGCAGAAATACATATGGAGATTGACATTATGTCTCAAAATCCAAAACTTCATGCAAGCAATGGAACATGGCTTCCAAAAACATTCAAGCCGATTACATGACCGGATTTAGGCCTAGGCTAAATGTGCTGCAGCTTTGAGCATCATATTCCCATGGGCCTCACATTTGTTGTTATTTTAACCTGTGATAGGGGCCTTCTGGCGTTACATTTTTTTCAACAAGATTCTTGAAAGTTTCATTTAGCCTGTTCAGCTTGGAGTCTTAAAGTCTTATTTAGCTTAGCCAGATTGCAGCCTTAAATGTTTCATTTAGCTTAGCCAGATTACGGCCTTAAAGTTTCATTTAGCTTTTGCCAGATTACGGCCTTAAAGTTTCACTTAGCTTAGCCAGATTACAGCCTTAAATGTTTCATTTAGCTTAGCCAGATTACAGCCTTAAATGTTTCATTTAGCTTAGCCAGATTACAGCCTTAAATGTTTCATTTAGCTTAGCCAGATTACAGCCTTAAATGTTTCATTTAGCTTAGCCAAATTACGGCCTTAAAGTTTCACTTAGCTTAGCCAGATTACAGCCTTCAATGTTTCATTTAGCTTAAGACAAATATTATGATTATCGCCTCGGAAGTTTCCCTCTATAATAATATTAATTTATTATTATTTGTCTCCGGTCTAAACCACTGGAAACTACTATTCGTGCTGTTTCGTCCTAAATATTGGTCTGCAACTCAAGTATTCAGCCCTACCCTATCCGGGAGATACTTGTCTTAATAGGAAGAATACAGGTACACGAGGTATTTCCGAGCTATGATCGCAGTCTTATGCTATAGTCATGAGAACACCTGCATGAAAGACACTTTCACGATAGCTAATTTTTTAGTTAGCTGAGTGGCAGTGTTCCCTAGCGTTTGGCTTTTCGTGGCAAAGCGCTGTTCCACTGAGTACGGGTTCGATCTTTCTTCCATCCCTATTATTGTTCTTTGTTTTTTTTTCTGTTGTTGATTATTTGTCAATTTTTCCGAGTGTTGTAAACATACCTCTTCCTCTGAATTGATTCGTTTCATTTAGCTTAACTAGTTTAGGGCCTCACCAAGTCCAATGCTAGCTGCGAGAGCACTAAAATCTGCAGTAAAAGTGATGCTGACTATTTTGTTTTTACACCAAAAATATTGTATTGAAATATTCATTGACAACACGGTTAATTGATCAGCGTTAGGTAAACCTTCTTACAAAAATTAAGTATGTCTATTTTGCTTCAAGGTGGTGCACATTTTCAAAATGTACAACTTGTGCAGCTAACAGATAAGGATTTGAATATCGAGATTACTTTACACCTACCTTGTTTTCCACAAGCGGCTTTCTCAGGCTTATTTGTAAAGTGTGCATGTATCATCTCACTAAATAGTAATTTATAAAATGAATAACCATCAAAAGACTCATTTGAAATAGTAGATGTATAGGGGAGAGGCACTTTAAAAAGATTGCTAACCATGTAGGAGACGTGTAGATTATCCGAAAAATGTTTGACTTAACACCGTTACATAACAACGACAGAACTAGACAATATAAACGTCTGAATTTAAAAGCAAAAATAAGCACAAATTATTAGCAATAACTGAAATGTCAAGAACCAGGAGTTACGGATTGCCAACAAAAATAAACCTAGCAGTATGCAGATCTTCCTCTTCATCTTCTTTCCTTCCTCATCTGCCTTTCAGCGTCGAGGGGAGATATAATTTGCGGTCTTTTGCTCTTCTGTTCGCCTCTGCTGCTGTTATGTTTCCTAGTGCTTCTAATATTCCATCGACCCTTCTTTTTCGTGGTCGATCCTTGGGTCTGTTGTTCTCACAACGTTTGTTGAATGCTCGTTGTGTTGAGTTTTGTTCTTTCTGCCTTGTCATGTGGTGGCCAAACCATTTTATCTGTTGTTTCCTTATATAATATATAGCGGGGGCTATTCCTAGTTTTTTTCTCAGTTCTTCATTTCTGATATTATCTCTCAGACTGTTTCCTGTCATTCGTCTAACACATTTCATCTCTGTAGATGTTATTTTGCTTATTGTTCTTGCATCTAGGGTCCAGGTCGGGCATTGGTAACACAACGTTTGGATGAAGATTGTATTGTATGGTGCTCGTTTTGTATCCAGAGTTATTTCCTTGTTGGACAATAGTGGAGATAACTGTCCAATGATTTGACAAGCTTTGTTGCATCTTGAGTCTATCTCTGTTGTTTGTGAATTGTCGTAGGTCACTAAACTTCCTAAGTATTTGAATTCCTCTACTTGTTTTACTTGCTTGCCTTCTATAGTTATGTTGATGTCCTGTTTATTTTTGGCGACATTCATAACTTCTGTTTTGTTGATGTTGATTTTCATGTTGTATTTTGTGCCTGAGCTGTTGAGTTTGTTTAAGTGTTCTTGTAGGTCTTCTATTGTTTGATGCCTGATCGTCTGCAAATAAAAGCTCGTTGATCTCCTCTGATGGGTTGGCTAGCTTGCATATATAGTCCATGTTTGTAATACGTGGAATATAGTAGGCAGATGACGACATAAAATATTCAATGGCACATCGCAAAAACATATCATCGGGTTAGCATCTAATTATAACAAGACAATTGTGGGGCAAAGTTAAAGGGGGCAAATTATAATGAACAAAATGTCGAAGCGAACATTAATAGAGCGATTTAAGCAAAATGTGAACAAAGATAACATACTAATTATAGACCATAATTGTCTGAAGAAGTGAGAGCTTTATTTAAAATTTAAAAAACCAACAGGTGTAACATTTAAAACCCAGACAACCTGTAGTAAATAAAAACATGGAACACAAGCATCGTAGTTATGGTATTTTATTTCCACAAAGATAACTAGTAAATCAGAACAGTAATATAATCTAACTGTTATAATTGTGTAGACCAACGGAAATCATATGATGGAGCAGATTGCTTTCTTCATGCTCCTCCACTACTTTGCTTTTTAACAACAAAACAATGATTTTATGTTGAGGTCAATACTCTGCGGAGTGTCTGCTGCGTGGTGCTCAAAGTAATGTCTTTAACAATCCAGGACCCGGGGATACTCCAGGAAAAGGGGAAGCGTAAAACTGGTATAATTGGGGGAAGGAACACGAAAGTATGGAGCAATTATACAGGGATGCAGATGTCTGTGACGGTCAGATATCACCTTTATTCGACTCAGTGAATCGCTGCATTGTTCTTCTTTACTTTCTTTGCCTTTCAACATCGAGAGAGATATAATTTGTTGTCTTTAGTTCTTTTCTCCTCTGCTGTCGTTATGTTTACTTGTGTTCATTCTGCTGCTGCGGTTATGTTTCCTAGTGTTTCTAATATTTCATCAATCCATCTTTTTCGTGGTGACCCTTGAGTCTGGTCTTCTCGCAATGTTTATTAAAGGCTTATTGTGTTGTGTTTAGGCTTTCTGCTTTATCACGTGACGAACAATTTTACCTGTTTCTTTATGTTTTCTACTGTGGGAATTATTCCCAGCTTTTTTCATAGTTCTTTGTTTCTGATATCTCTCAACTTTTTCTTGTCATTCATCTAACAGAACTTCATTTGTAGTAATTATTCTTTTTTTTGTTCTTGAGTCATAAACCAGATTTGGAATTAATAGCACAGCGTTGAGATGAAGATTGTACTGTAGATTGCCCGTTTTGCTTCTAGAGTTATTTCCTCGTTGGACAATAGTGATTATAGTCCAATATTTGACAAGTTTTGTTGTATCTTGAGTCTATTTCTGCTGCTTATGAATTATCGATCGTCACTTCCTAGATACTTCATTTCCTCCACTTGTTTAATTGTTTGCCGTCTATGGTAACGCTAATAAGACAAGTGTACAGCTGAAGCAATACAGAGACTGCACAAGTAGCCATACATGATGGACGTATCCCCATTGATCTCTACGGCAACATATTTTGTCCTTTCTTACCTATCTACTCACCCTCTCTGTCTCAGTCTCTATCTCTCTCTCTGTATCTCTCCCTTCTCTCACTCAACCGCTACTCAAGTTAACCGCGCTAGTCTCTTTAGTTAAAATAAAAATATATGGTTAAACCTCCAAGGATTATACACTAGACTACATTGTCTTTCTGAGTAATAAAGAACGAAGCTTTCGACCAGTCCTTTCGCGGTTACTGTTTGTAATTTCCTATCATCATAAAAATCTACCATGATCAACATACACTTTAATTTGTGAGTATAAGGAAAAATAAATGGAAGTATATTTTATACATAGAAAATGTAATAATGTACTGATAACATTATTAATAACATTATACTATCTTCGCATTTTGTATTATATATATATATATATATATATATATATATATATATATATATATATATATATATGCAATCAAAACATTTAAATAGGTTTCTTTTGTAACAAAAGCACTGGTTGGGAAAGGTGAGGGGCACACTAGACTAAAACTATGTTGGAGTGACAACATCAGAGAAACTCTACAACATCATCAAGTATCAATGGCTGAAACAGCACCCAACAATAAAAGCAAGAACTCTGTCTCTTCTTGTCCCTCCCAATATGCTCCTCATGTATCTCATTTCCGTTATGGCGAGTTTTCTTGGTGTGTTAGTGTCCAGATTTGGCATTTGTAGCTAAGTGTGTGATGATGTGTTAAATATTGCTCTCTATCTATTAGAAATTGCATTTGCACGTGTTTGTTCTGTAATATTCATCATCATCATGTGCCGTCCCGGTTGGCGTAAGCGATCATGTCCTTCCACAATCTTCTACCTACAGTGCATCGTATGAGTTCTGTTGTTGATTGTTTTCCATGCCATGACACCAAGCTATCCAGTATTTTCTCTCTTTGTTGTCCGCGATCTCTCTTTCCTTTTATTTTGCCAGTTGTAACCAAGTATTCCAACTTTCCTCTTCTCATGATGTGCCCAAATAATGTTGATTGTTTCTTTCTGATGTTTTTTAAGAGCTCCCTTTTTGTGTTGGCCTCTTTGAGAACTTCCTCGTTGGTCTTTTCAGCTGTCCAGGGAACTTTCAACATTCTTCAGAGAAATCCCATCTCTGTGGCCTCTAATCGTCTTTTCATTTGTTTGTCTACTGTCCATGATTCATTTCCATAGGTCAGAATAGGTTCTATATAGCACCAATGATCTCTCTTTCTCATTTTTATTGACATAGATTTGTTGCATAAGATATTTTTCATTTTCTGAAATGCTATTTTGGCCTGAGCTATTCTGCTTTTTATTTCTGTGGTGCATCTCTCATCTGATGTTATTATTGTGCCCAAGTATTTGAAACATTGCACTTGTTTCAGAACACTACATTCATGTAAATAAACACTAAACATAGGACACTACATTCATGTAGATAAACACTAAATATAGAACACTACATTCATGTAAATAAACACTAAACATAGGACACTACATTCATGTAGATAAACACTAAACATAGGACACTACATTCATGTAAATAAACACTAAACATAGGACACTACATTCATGTAGATAAACACTAAACATAGGACACTACATTCATGTAAATAAACACTAAACATAGGACACTACATTCATGTAGATAAACACTAAACATAGGACACTACATTCATGTAGATAAGCACTAAACAAACGATACTACAGTCATGTAGATAAATACTAAACATAGGACACTTCATTCTTGTAATATAAACACTAAACATAGGACACTACATTCTATCTAGTAAGTTAAGAAAAACATTTTTTTTTTTAAAAACATATTTATTTAGAGTCACTCAAAACGCATAACACTCTCAGAGCAACATTAAAAAAAAAATATGTGTAATAACATTTTATTTTTTTTTAAAAACTGTCATTCAAAACTATCATTCGATCTCTCTCGGGGTCTAGACTACTTTGTCTTTTCTCAGCCATGACTCCTGATATGCTAAAAGACATTCTGACAATAATGTAAATTGCAAAGTTTTAATTACACATTTTTTTCTTATTTCCATTTCTTATATCATCATGATGTGCAAAACCGGTTGGCTTAAGCGATCATGTCCTTCCACAATCTTCTATCCACAGTGCATCGTTTCAGTTCTGATGTTGACTGTTTTCCATGCCATGACACCAAGCTATCCAGTCTTTTCATTTGTTTGTCTACTGCCCATGATTCGCTTCCATAGGTCAGAATTGGTTCTATATAGCACCGATGAACTCTCTTTCTCACTTCTTTTGACATAGATTTATTGCATAAGTTATTTTTCATTTTCTGAAATGCTATGTTGGCCTGATCTATTCTGCTTTTTATTTCTGTGGTGCATCTTTATCTGATGTTATTATTGTGCCCAAGTATTTCAAGCGTTGCACTTGTTTCAGATTTGTCCTGTTTTTTTTTAATGCTGCATGATGGTGATGATTGTTTCTTCGATATAACCATTACATCTGTTTTCTTACTACTCAGACTGAGACCTTTCTTGTTGCTTTCTTTTACTATTGTATCTATCATTTCTTGTAGTTCATTCTCTGTCTTGTATGACATAATTCTTATTATATTTATCTTATTATATTATGAATTCTTATGAATGTTTCAAAAGATTAGAGATTCGGCAGTTTTAATAGTGTCTTGCTATTAAAATAGTTCAGTTATTTCCACCTTACTGTTTAAATATTTGTCTTGGCTGTAGTCTGTCTACTCTTTCAAATGCTTTTTATTTGTCTGCCTAAGCTAGACGCAGTTTATCATTTGATTTCTGCCTGTGTTGTCTTAAAGCAAAAATAGCGTTGTTGACCTGCCATTCCCTTTATTTTTTCTTCTTGTCATGTCTCTTTACATGTTGACTTGAGGGGCCACAAGACTGTTGTAACAAAATAATGACTCGGTTTTGAGTAAAGGAACCTCTTATTATACTGTGCATAAGGCTATGTAATGATTGTGAACATTCAGTCCGAGCAAGAATAATCTAGACCAGGGATGGCCAATTTCTTTCAAATGGCGGGCCACTTTTTTTTATTATTTTTTGTGTGGCGGGCCACACACATACAACATCAATACAAATAAACTTGGCATTTGTTTTAAGGTAATATTTTTGTTATTTATCGGCATTATTTGCTTACATAAATCATTTTATTGCAACAGAGTTTAAAATGCCTAGTTGATTTATAAAAATTAATAAAATTTGCTATTTATATTGTTTAACAAACATGTTTTAGTTAGGTCATTTTAAAGTTGACATGTAACAAACCTTAATGAGAACAATGTGGACGTACATGTGCAGCAACAAGTTCATCAAAGTAAATGTGTAAAGATAATGATGATATTCGTAATAAATCCTGAAGGTGGCCATCAGTGAGTCGGTTTCTTTGGGACGTTTTAATCGCCTTCATTGTTAAAAAAGCGCATTCACATATATATGTGCTTCCGAACATGGAAGTAATTTTCAAACTGAAATCACTCAATGCGGGATATTTTTCCTGTGGCACAAGTTTCCAAAAGTCAACTCCTATCTCCATCCTTGATTGGAAAAAGGGGTCATTTTGGAGGTTACATAACTCCAACTGAAAAGTGCCATGTTGTTGGAAAATGTCACACTTCATTGGGTTGTTAAACAATGCCAGTTCTGGTCGTATACCACTGAAGTCAGAAAATCGTTCATTGAATTGCTCCAATAGTTTGTCTAACATTAATACAGAAAATTTGAAATCAGTGTCACTGCGCTCCTCAATCAATTCTTTGCACGAAGGAAAATGAATGAAGTTTTCTTTGGCCAGGGTAAATCTAAAAACTTTTAGTTGACTTATAAATCCATCTAGGTGTCCTACCAAATCTGAGACTGTTTGGGAACGTCCCTGTAGCTTCACGTTAAGTTCATTCATGTGCTGGGTGATATCAGTTAAAAAGGCTAATACGCTGTTAAAATGTGGATCAGACATTTTTCTGATCAGTTCTTTGTAGGTATCATGTTTCTCTAAAAACTGCTTTATCTCGTTTCTCAAAGCAAAAAACCGCCTCAAACAATTCCCTCTACTTAGCCAGCGTACTTGTGTGTAGAGCACCAAATCGCCATATTCCGCCTCAACTTCTGATAGAAAATTTATAAACTGTCGGTGTGTCAAAGACCGATTCCCACCTTTTATTAAATTCACACACTTTATTACAGTTTTCATAACATCCTCCACGTCTAGAATCTTGCCACACAGCGCCTCCTGGTGTATAATGCAGTGTAATGCTGGGCAATGGAGTCACCGTCACATAATGATTTTTTTTTTTATTTCGTTATCTCTGCGCTTACAACAAACGATGCCATTAAGGAACTTGTTTGTTTTGTTGTTAATGTAGTAAAAACAGATTTCTGAGCACTAACCTTTTTCTCCAAATCGCACACAAGTGTAGAACGTATTGTACCAATGTAGTCCTTGTATTTAACGGCGTGATGTTGTGTGTAATGCAGTTTAAGATTATATTCTTTATTTACAGACAATACTTGCAAACACAGAAAGCACTGCGGTTTGCTATGCTTTTTGTTGATAAAAAAATAATCATGTTCCCATTTCTCATGAAAAAATCAGATTTTTTCATTTAATTGACGTTTATTGTTCATATTATAAAACGACCGAAGCAACAGACAATGAAAACACAGATTACAACAATAGCACTGTTTGCTGTTAAAATGGAACTGTTCACTGTAACTCGACAAAATCAGAATGATCAGATCGGATATATGCTTTTGACTGATGAAAAGAGGTTTGGAGAGAAAGAAACTGAAAGTAAAATAATTGTGAGGTGAATGTGTTGGGGTGGAGGAGGTGGGTGACTGACAGTATTTCTTGGCGGAAATTGTTTGAACTCGCCGATCCGAGAGTCGGCTCTAGAACCATTCGTTGGCTTCTTCCTTTGTTTAAGTCGGTCGCAGGATGATCAAAAGGAAAAAAGGATGGGCCGGTAATGACGGGAAGTCGACGTTAAACTAACTACTAGAGTGTTCCGAGTTTTGAACATAGGTCTGTTAGGGAATATTTGAGTTAGCTTTCTCCACGGTAGAAGTTAATGTAACAAATTTTAAATAAATTTTAACCAGGACATTTTGCTCAATGCAACCTGATTTTATTTTTAATCCGCCGCGGGCCACAAAAAGGACGTCGCGGGCCACTTGTGGCCCGCGGGCACCTAATTGGCCATCGCTGATCTAGACCGTTCGGAATAACACATCAAATAAAAAGGAATTCGTTATGTTGCTACTCATTTCTATTACTAACATTAACATTAAATGAAGAGATACACATTTGTGCACCTATGGGTTTACTTGGTGTGCTTGATGTCAACTGACAACCAGGAACAAGTGTGAAACTCAAAGATAAACAAAGAAATAGACGTAACAGCGTTACGTAATTGCTGAGCAGATGATGAATTATGAGTAAATATACCGATTAACTTGGGACCAACAATTACAGAAAGAGGACAACTTTGAATATCTAGGGTGTCTTATGATATACCGCATTACAGAGGACAACTTTAAATATCTAGGATGTCTTATGATATACCGCATTACAGAAAGTGGGAAACTTTAAATATCTAAGGTGTCTTATGATATACCGCATTACAGAAAGTGGAAAACTTTAAATATCTAAGGTGTCTTATGATATACCGCATTACAGAAAGTGGAAAACTTTAAATATCTAAGGTGTCTTATGATATACCGCATTACAGAAATTGGAAAACTTTAAATATCTAAGGTGTCTTATGATATACCGCATTACAGAAAGTGGAAAACTTTAAATATCTAAGGTGTCTTATGATATACCGCATTACAGAAAGTGGAAAACTTTAAATATCTAAGGTGTTTTGTGATATACCGCATTACAGAAAGTGGAAAACTTTAAATATCTAGGGTGTCTTATGATATACCGCATTACAGAAAGTGGAAAACTTTAAATATCTAGGGTGTCTTATGATATACCGTATTACAGAAAGTAAGTGGTAAAGTAAGTAAAGTACCCCCGTCACGCCAAGTCGCGTATAGGGAATATGGTGTTAGTGACCATAAATTTTACAGACCTTCGGCACATGATTTTTGGGGTAATGTGGTCGGTATTACGCCCGTGCCGCTTTACTTTCCCAGAAAAAAATCCGGTACCCATTAAAAGCTGGGTGAACCGGACGCCGTCGGTTGGGTTCTGACCCTACCTATTGTCCTTTGTAGTCCAGTTCACTAACCACTGAGCTATCGCGGTTCCCATTACAGAAAGTGGACAACTTTAAATATCTAGGGTGTCTTATGAGATACCGCATTACAGAAGGTGGACAACTTTAAATATCTAGGGTGTCTTATGAGATACCGCATTACAGAAGGTGGACAATTAGACTCATGCTGTACAAAGGCATGCCACATCATCCGGTTGATGACACTACCACTGCCAGGTAAAGAAATAACCATAGATGCAAAACGAGCAAATTCTACGTTCTACACCGTTATATCTATTTCAACATTACGCTGCCAACTTCAGACCTGGATGCTAGGCTAAAGAACAATTACAGAAATATCCACCACTAACATGAAAGCTATTTTTAACTATATTTGTTACTATGTGGAAAAATAATTATTTGAGACCACAGAGCAAATAGATTGAATAATTATCAGAGAACGTCTGAAGGAGTATATAACGCACTTAATTGCTTGTATATACAGGAGAGGACGTGTTCTTTGACTTGACGTGCCTAGTGTCAAGTCTTCTCGTCCCTTCATTGTTTAAAGAGTTGGAACAACACGAACCCTGTAGACTCTTAATGGCCCATTCGTGAGTGGCCAATGGTTGCTGCGAATTTGGCAAGTTTGAGATAGTGGTTCCTACACGGGGCTACATCGTCTCTTTTCAGATAGGAGAGAATTACCAGGGGACTTCTGTATTTATCTAAATGACGCTGACAGACAAACGGGATGACCACTTCGGGGAAATGACACTATCCGAGCGTTGGTCTTAGAGTGGAAACACATCATTTACATTCTTACGCTCGTCGCCACAGAATTGTTGCTCTACGTTTAGCTGTGACCAGAACGATACTTTAGGCAATAGTTGTATTTAGATAGGAATAATTGTATTTAGATAGGAATAGTTGTATTTATATAGCAATAGTTGCATTTAGATAGCAATAGTTGTATTTAGATAGCAATAGTTGCATTTAGATAGCAATAGTTGTATTTAGATAGGAATAGTTGTATTTAGATAGCAATAGTTGCATTTAGATAATAATAGTTGCATTTAGATAGCAATAGTTGCATTTAGATAGGAATAGTTGCATTTATATAGCAATAGTTGCATTTAGATAGGAATAGTTGCATTTAGATAGGAATAGTTGCATTTAGAGAGCAATAGTTGCATTTAGATAGCAATAGTTGTATTTAGATAGGAATAGTTGTATTTAGATAGGAATAGTTGTATTTAGATAGCAATAGTTGCATCTAGATAGCAATAGTTGCATTTAGATAGGAATAGTTGCATTTATATAGCAATAGTTGCATTTAGATAGCAATAGTATTTAGATAGCAATAGCTGTATTTAGATAGGAATAGTTGTATTTAGATAGCAACAGTTGTACTTAGATAGCAATAGTTGCATTTAGATAGGAATAGTTGTATTTGGATAGGAATAGTTGTATTTAGATAGCAATAGTTGCATTTAGATAGGAATAGTTGTATTCAGATAGGAATAGTTGTATTTAGATAGCAATAGTTGCATTTAGATAGGAATAGTTGTATTTATATAGGAATAGTTGCATTTAGATAGCAACAGTTGTATTTAGATAGCAATAGTTGCATTTAGATAGCACCAGTTGTATTTAGTTATCAATAGTTGCATTTAGATAGGAATAGTTGTATTTAGATAGGAATAGTTGTATTTAGATAGCAATAGTTGCATTTAGATAGCAATAGTTGCATTTAGATAGCAATAGTTGGATTTAGATAGCAATAGTTGTATTTATATAGCAACAGTTGTATTTAGATAGCAATAGTTGCATTTAGATAGCACCAGTTGTATTTAGATAGCAATAATTGCATTTAGATAGGAATAGTTGTATTTAGATAGGAATAGTTGTATTTAGATAGCAATAGTTGCATTTAGATAGCAATAGTTGCATTTAGATAGCAATAGTTGTATTTATATAGCAATAGTTGTATTTAGATAGCAATAGTTGTATTTAGATAGCAATAATTGTTACATTTAAAATTTAGACGACAGTGTCTTTTGATTGTTTACTACGTTTATTACCTTTTGTGTCGTATTAGATCTGTCTATTTACTTCTTTAAAACTGTTATCAAATATGTATTGAATCCAAGATTAAATGGAAAATTAACACAGTGGAGTTTACACGACATCAACTAATAGTAAGTTCTCGCTACGAACCAACCTGGGCTCAATTCCTAGATGGGGAGATTTCTTTTCTGGATCGACGTGCCTTCAGAGTTTTCACAGCCTCTGAGAGTAAAAGTAAAGTACCCCCGTCACGCCAAGTGGCGTATAAGGAAATATGGTGTTAGTGACCCTATATTTTACAGACCTTCAGCACATGATTTTTGGGGTAACGTGGTCGGTATTACGCCTGTGCTGCTTTACTTTCCCAGAAAAAATCAGGTACCCATTTAAGGCTGGGTGAACCCGGAAGTCGTCGGTTGGGATCGAACCCTACCCCTTGTCCGTTGTAGTCCAGTTCACTAACCACTGAACTATCGCGGCTCCCCCTCTGAACGTGGACACCATAAAATATTCCGAGAAAACGGTGTGCCTGGTGTTATTGAATTGTTGAGTTATTTGTGGGTTGTCATCATTGCACACCAAACATATCTAGACGTGTTCAGAACCCCTCTTCAACATGTCCTACGGCGTCCGGCGGCTGACGACTCCAGTTCTGTGTTCGTTGATAAGTGTGTTCTGTGTTCGTTTATAAGTGTGTTCTGTGTTCGTTGATAAGTGTGTTCTGTGTTCGTTTATAAGTGTGTTGTGTGTTCTTATGCGTCCAATAAGCCTTTCTGGATGTGTCCATCTTAACTCCCATCTCTTTCATCCGAAGGAGTGATGTGTACCCATGGGTATCGAAGTCCAGTGACCTTCCCACATCTCTGTACGCACTAATGACGTCCGCCCGATCCATTGGTTTACCATCATCGACGACAGCACAGCTAGCCAACCCGTTCGCTCTTTCATTTCCCCGTACTCCCGCATGTCCAGGGATGTAGAAAAATGTGACTGAATATCTTTGATTAATGACTCGACCCATTGTCTGCGTCCAAAGCCCGTCCCCACTGTTCTTATCATGCTCAACGAATCACTTAGTTTACAAGCATCGGTGCAGTTTAGTGACTCCAACCAAATGAATGACCTAGTCACTGCAATCCCTCCATGGTCATGCTACCCGTGGTCACAACGTACACACCGCTGTCTACTTTGACTGTTCAGCCTGCAGAGCTTATTATATATTCGCATGCCCTCTTTTGGTGTCTTATTAGGATCTGTCTGTATAAATGACGTATCTTCTTCGTCGGTGTTTCAAATGAGGGCGTTGACCTCCGCATCAACCACTACTGAATTATGCTCTTGCCATTTCCTGTCGAGTGTGACAGCACACGAGAATGTGCCCCTAGATGAAGTATTCACCGGTATCCACGCCTCGCCAGTGTTGATATCGGTAAGCCCACAAACTTTTGTGATGGCATTTTCTGTGCGGTCCACCCATGATTTGCCTCTTTTTAGCCTGTCAGCTTTCCCCCTTTATTTACACTTATCTTCATATATACCTGCGCCCTCTAGATCTTGACCCTGTCATTCATAGTTGGAAAAGGAAGAAGATGCCTCATTGCTACACAGGAAGTGTCTCTCCTACACCCCAAGATAATGCGCATCGCTTCATTTGGTAGGGAGCCGCGATAGCTCAGTGGTTAGTGAACTGGACTACAAAGGACAAGAGGTAGGATTCGATCCCAACCGACGGCTTCCGTTTCACCCAGCCTTTAATGGGTACCGGATATTTTCTGGGGAAGTAAAGCGGCACGGGCGTAATACCGACCACATTACCCCAAAAATCATGTGCCGAAGGTCTATAAAATGTTTGGTCACTAACACCATATCCCCTATACGCCACTTGGCGTGACGAGGGTACTTTACATTTTTTTTACTTTCATTTTGTACTTTCTCCAGCCTGTCGATCTGCGTTCTACTGGTATTGAGGATTGCTAGGGCATAGCAGACATGACTAAAACTACAATGTTTGAGACATTCTTGACGAGAGCACTTCATTTTACCTCCAACATGAAAAACAACATCGACGGAATAAAGTAAAGTAAATTAAAGTAATTTGGAAGCTTCAATCAACAGTATACACAAGGGACATGCACAATCGGCAAGCCATTGGAATCGTCAACATGAACACTTTTCTCTAGATTGTACAAATTAAAAATATCTCTTTAAATTACTGTCGTTTTGAGAGTAGCGTATAAGATCTTCACTTAATTTTGGGAAGACTTCCGGGAAGATGGCGACCTTGTTCGCAGGCCATTAGAAAGTGCCATAACGGAAACCGTTTTTCTGTGTTTTAAAAGCTTTTAGTGTGTTTTTAAAATTTATTATAGTGAATTGGAGTAGGGAGTGACTGTGGGCACTCTCTTCTCGATGATGTCGTCTTAAATTTTCGCCCACTCAGCTAACGTGGTTGGCACAGGAGTTCGACCTTCCTAAAGCATAACCGACAACAGAAAATGGCTGCCCATCGGTTGTTTTTGTAGAAACTAACGCAGTTGCTTAAACCGTTTCTGTTCCTTTGTTTTAAATATGTGTTTTCGAGGAAACTGGAGTGAGGAAGTGACTGTGCACTCTCTGTTCGCTGGAAGTCGTTTGGAATCGTCGCTTATGCCGCCTATTAGGGCTGTACGGTAGTCGAACTTGTCAACAGAACTGTCAACGCGCGTTGGCGAGAACCTGGCATGAGTGAAGCGGATATAAAGACTTCCCAACTTCAGTGACACTGTTTCTACGACCAGAACATAGCAGAACTTAACTCTGTTTTATGGGGGAAGAGGAGAGGGTGGAAGTACTACTCAAATCTACTTCCCACCAGGATGCCTCCATGATCAAAAGCTAGATATCCTAATTGTTTTTCTTGGATCGACTAGATGACGGCTTTTGAACTTTACGGTTTTGCATGAGCGACTTCCCTAATCCGCTCTTTTACTGTCCTTCCCTGTTCTAAATGCTTAGAAGCACCCATGAGACTGTCAGAAATGTTGATCATACAATTCGTGCTGACTATCAATTTTTATAAACTATGTCTCTATATGTGGATCTCTATATCCGTACAAAAGAGAGGGAAATGAAGATCGCAGACGACAAAGAGAGAAGATACCAGATTAGCTTGGTGGTACAAGATTAGCTTGGTGGTACACGATTAGCTTGGTGGTACAAGATTAGCTTGGTGGTACACGATTAGCTTGATGGTACAAGATTAGCTTGGTGGCACAAGATTACTTGGTGGTACAAGATTAGCTTGGTGGTACAAGATTAGCTTGGTGGTACAAGATTAGCTTGGTGGTACAAGATTAGCTTGGTGGTACAAGATTAGCTTGGTGGTACACGATTAGCTTGGTGGTACAAGATTAGCTTGGTGGTACACGATTAGCTTGGTGGTACAAGATTAGCTTGGTGGTACAAGATTACTTGGTGGTACAAGATTAGCTTGGTGGTACAAGATTAGCTTGGTAGTACAAGATTAGCTTGGTGGTACAAGATTAGATTGGTAGTACAAGATTACTTGGTGGTACAAGATTAGCTTGGTAGTACAAGATTACTTGGTGGTACAAGATTACTTGGTGGTACAAGATTAGCTTGGTAGTACAAGATTAGCTTGGTGGTACAAGATTAGCTTGGTAGTGCAAGATTACTTGGTGGTACAAGATTACTTGGTGGTACAAGATTAGCTTGGTGGTACAAGATTAGCTTGGTGGTACAAGATTAGCTTGGTGGTACAAGATTAGCTTGGTGGCACAAGATTAGCTTGGTGGCACAAGATTAGCTTGGTGGTACAAGATTAGCTTGGTGGTACAAGATTAGCTTGGTGGCACAAGATTAGCTTGGTGGCACAAGATTAGCTTGGTGGCACAAGATTAGCTTGGTGGTACAAGATTAGCTTGGTGGTACACGATTAGCTTGGTGGTACAAGATTAGTTTGGTGGTACAAGATTAGCTTGGTGGTACAAGATTAGCTTGGTGGTACAAGATTAGCTTGGTGGTACAAGATTAGCTTGGTGGTACAAGATTAGCTTGGTAGTACAAGATTAGTTTGGTGGTACAAGATTAGCTTGGTGGTACAAGATTAGCTTGATACGATAAACTGTAGAACAACAGATTTGATGCTTGGCACTGAGGATATAGAATTGTGGAAGGACATGATCGTCTACTAATATGTAGGTCCCAAAGTATCAGCACATTCTCGTGTCTAAAGGAAAGAGATAAGAAATAAATTCCTGGTTTTATTTCCATATCTTTAACAATCTCTACCAGAACATTTACACATGCCACTATATTAGACAGCTATCGCAGCTATCCCCAATGTTGGCCTGAAAACCATTATTTTGTTTCGAACTGCTGGTTTTTGCAACAGTCTTTACATACAATCCCCTTTTGTTTTGTATTGTCTGATTGCAAAGCCCAGTTTGAATTACGCTCTCCTCGTGTCTACTCATTTGCTTTCTCCTATGGGGATAGCCCATTACCGAGTTACTGGAAACGCTAATAAAGAAGCCATGTTTGTTCTGGTTATTATAATTTCTATAGTTGCCCTGGCAACACTAGGGAATAGCTAACTTAATTGTGAACCTCCGTGAGTGTTATCTTTGCTGTAAATGTCTGTTGATTATCACAAACATTTTTTACAATATACTTTATTTTTCTACTCTGTCGGTAGTACTCACTGTAGACATAATAGTCAAGTTTTCTTTCCGGAATCGTAAATCAGTTATTGTTTCCTAAACGTCGCGATGATCGTCTCTTCTGAAGGAAGCTCGGTGCTGATTTTAATTGTCAATTTAATGTTAGCTGCTGATGACACAATT
Organism: Megaustenia siamemsis; assembly: GCA_032433765.1. Classification (NCBI taxonomy): domain Eukaryota; kingdom Metazoa; phylum Mollusca; class Gastropoda; order Stylommatophora; family Ariophantidae; genus Megaustenia; species Megaustenia siamemsis. The sequence goes on along the minus strand of JAVIAB010000051.1, from coordinate 77,332,208 downwards.
AAACTAATATTTGTTTGTTCCTCACAGTAAATATGGCTATATCGATGTCTGAACAAGTATGTTTCAGTTCGATTGTTAGCTCTGATGCCAGCAGTCATAGGCAATCATGCAAATCCTCGACATATATATATTACTTATATATATATATATATATATATATATATATATATATATATATATATATATATATATATATATATATTTCTTATACAGCCATCCCTCGCTACTTCGCGGTTCATTTATCACGGCCTCAGTACATCGCGGATTGTACAAAAATTCAAAATTGAGGAATTATTATTTAAAAAAAAACACATTATTTTATGTATGTTATTTATACTATTCATATTTTATTTACATGTTTGAAACTATTCTTTAGTGTTCTAATGATAACATATGCACTTATATGGTTTCATATACACTTATTAACATTATACATACACAAAAAATGTACGTATGTTAAAAATGAGAGGGTGACATTACTTCGCGGTTTTTTCACTTATCGCGGCCGGTTCTGGTCCCTATTAACCGCGATAACTGAGGGATTACTGTATATATATATATATATATATATATATATATATATATAGTCGATCCTTGTACTCCGCCGTTCCAGAGTTTGAACTAATTTGAGAAGTTCGAATGATGCTTCTGCGGCCGAGCTTCGTGTAAACTGTTGCAATGAAAAAAAAAAATGCCGTCTGTAAATGCTTTCAGTGATTTGATTGTGCGCCCGAGTCATCTCTTGAGTAATGCGAGTGTACTTTCGGTATTTTACTCATTTCGCTGTGTATTAACTAGGACATCCAGAAAAAAAGGTGCAAGTAACGAGTTCTATCAGAAAGGTTGTAGTATTGATGTGTGAAGTGGAAGAAGGACATAGTGTGAGCATTAGAGTGCTATTTGTGTAGCAGATCTAGAAAAGAGGGAGGGTGATAAAAAAATCCTAACTACTAGCAATAAGAGGCAGAAGAGAGGGAGAGAGAGAGAGAGAGAGAGAGAGAGAAGTCAAGAAAAATATAGTTATTTGGTGTATTCTTTAAAGGGAGATAATAACCTCCCAAATAGTAATAGTTTCTCTTTCCCACCAACAGTTATACTGATAACTACTACTATTCCTAACCATCAAGTCACAGCAAATGCGTAAATGCAGTATTCATCTTATTATATATATATATTTTCCGTGTTTAAAGTTATTATTTCCAACATGTAATTGTATTATCTTCACCTTAAGTAATGTATGTTTTTAATATCTTTTAAAAATTGATAGGGTTTTTGAACGGCTTAATTCAGTTTCCACAATTTCTTATCGGATTTCGAACATTCCAGAGTTTGAAGGGCCTCCTGGAACGATTTAAGTTCAATGTTCAAGGCACCACTGTGTATATATACATATATATAGTTCTGTTTCAAATAACCTATTAAACGCTTATTGTTGATTGTGGCTATATTTAACATCGCAGTTTTCTGAAAAATCCTACAAGTGCACTGCTGTCCATAACAGACGACACAGTGTGCAGACATTGATCGTACCAATAGCTCGCTGGTTGTCGACACAGTGGGCAGATCGTACCAATAGCTCGCTGGTTATGTGAGTACATCTAACCCTCTGTATGTGGTTATTCCTGCTCTTTGAACATTGTTTTCCGCAATGTTGCAGTCTCAAGTTCCCATCATCATCCATAGCGGTGTGGTTTTCTACAGTGTGCAATGATCACCAAACGACGCCCTTGAGCATGTCTTACAGTGTGCAATGATCACCAAACGACGCCCTTCAGCATGTCTTACAGTGTGCAATGATCACCAAACAACGCCCTTGAGCATGTCTTACAGTGTGCAATGATCACCAAACGACGCCCTTGAGCATGTCTTACAGTGTGCAATGATCACCAAACGACGCCCTTGAGCATGTCTTACAGTGTGCAATGATCACCAAACGACGCCCTTGAGCATGTCTTACAGTGTGCAATGATCACCAAACGACGCCCTTGAGCATGTCTTACAGTGTGCAATGATCACCAAACAACGCCCTTGAGCATGTCTTACAGTGTGCAATGATCACCAAACAACGCCCTTGAGCATGTCTTACAGTGTGCAATGATCACCAAACAACGCCCTTGAGCATGTCTTACAGTGTGCAATGATCACCAAACGACGCCCTTGAGCATGTCTTACAGTGTGCAATGATCACCAAACAACGCCCTTGAGCATGTCTTACAGTGTGCAATGATCACCAAACGACGCCCTTGAGCATGTCTTACAGTGTGCAATGATCACCAAACGACGCCCTTGAGCATGCCTTACAGTGTGCAATGATCACCAAACGACGCCCTTGAGCATGCCTTACAGTGTGCAATGATCACCAAACAACGCCATTGAGCATGTCTTACAGTGTGCAATGATCACCAAACAACGCCCTTGAGCATGTCTTACAGTGTGCAATGATCACCAAACAACGCCCTTGAGCATGTCTTACAGTGTGCAATGATCACCAAACAACGCCCTTGAGCATGTCTTACAGTGTGCAATGATCACCAAACAACGCCCTTGAGCATGTCTTACAGTGTGCAATGATCACCAAACAACGCCCTTGAGCATGTCTTACAGTGTGCAATGATCACCAAACGACGCCCTTGAGCATGTCTTACAGTGTGCAATGATCACCAAACGACGCCATTGAGCATGTCTTACAGTGTGCAATGATCACCAAACGACGCCCTTGAGCATGTCTTACAGTGTGCAATGATCACCAAACGACAGCCCTTGAGCATGTCTTACAGTGTGCAATGATCACCAAACGACGCCCTTGAGCATGTCTTACAGTGTGCAATGATCACCAAACGACGCCCTTGAGCATGTCTTACAGTGTGCAATGATCACCAAACGACGCCCTTGAGCATGTCTTACAGTGTGCAATGATCACCAAACGACGCCCTTGAGCATGTCTTACAGTGTGCAATGATCACCAAAACGACGCCCTTGAGCATGTCTTACAGTGTGCAATGATCACCAAACGACGCCCTTGAGCATGTCTTACAGTGTGCAATGATCACCAAACGACGCCCTTGAGCATGTCTTACAGTGTGCAATGATCACCAAACGACGCCCTTGAGCATGTCTTACAGTGTGCAATGATCACCAAACGACGCCCTTGAGCATGTCTTACAGTGTGCAATGATCACCAAACGACGCCCTTGAGCATGTCTTTTTTCCCCACCACAGGCACAATAAAGACCAGCTATCAGCTTTTTTGATGCTGGGAATCCCTGCCCCGAACCCTAATTGACAGTACATTACGTCATCAATTTACCTCTAGAGGTATCGGTTCCATGACTTTCGAAGCTTCGGTTGCTTTATTTGGTTAGTGGGAGTGGGGGTGGGGGGGGTGTCAGAACCACCGGACACAATAATTTTTCTATTTAATTGTGTTCTTGAGCTTAACTAGAGAGTTATAGTAACTGCCCCAATCTATATTCTCATGTTACGGGTTATTGTGAGTTACACTCTGATCTACTATGATTCTGCCCTTGAGGTTAGCTCCATCGTGGCTTCTTGTCTCGCAACATAAATTCATCAACACGGATAACAACATTGTCAGCTGTTCGAGATAAGTACATCCATTCCACCTGTCTAAGTCTCTACACAACGAGAAAAGTTATAATCTTTTCATAGCATACAATCTTTCGGTATGATCTTCCTTTGATTATTGTTTCATCTTGTGTCATCCAGACTTCTTTGTGACTTGTACCTTTCTAGAGATTCCATGTTTAAATCTTGTGTTTTTTATATCGACTGTGCTTTTTGGTTCTGGATGTTTCTGGTTATCAGTAATTTTTCTCTCTCTAGTAGTTCAGCACTACTCTGGTAGTTCAGCACTACTCTAGTAGTTCAGCACTACTCTGGTAGTTCAGCACTACTCTAGTAGTTCAGCACTACTCTGGTAGTTCAGCACAACTCTAGTAGTTCAGCACAACTCTAGTAGTTCAGCACTACTCTGGTAGTTCAGCACTACTCTAGTAGTTCAGCACTACTCTAGTAGTTCAGCACTACTCTAGTAGTTCAACACTACTCTAGTAGTTCAGCACTACTCTAGTAGTTCAGCACAACTCTAGTAGTTCAGCACAACTCTAGTAGTTCAGCACTACTCTGGTAGTTCAGCACTACTCTAGTAGTTCAGCACTACTCTGGTAGTTCAGCACAACTCTAGTAGTTCAGCACTACTCTAGTAGTTCAGCACTACTCTGGTAGTTCAGCACTACTCTAGTAGTTCAGCACTACTCTGGTAGTTCAGCACTACTCTAGTAGTTCAGCACTACTCTGGTAGTTCAGCACAACTCTAGTAGTTCAGCACTACTCTGGTAGTTCAGCACTACTCTGTAGTTTAACACTACTCTGGTAGTTCAGCACTACTCTGGTAGTTCAGCACTACTCTGGTAGTTCAGCACTACTCTAGTAGTTCAGCACTACTCTGGTAGTTCAGCACTACTCTAGTAGTTCAGCACTACTCTGGTAGTTCAGCACTACTCTAGTAGTTCAGCACTACTCTAGTAGTTCAGCACTACTCTGGTAGTTCAGCACTACTCTGTAGTTTAACACTACTCTGGTTGTTCAACGCTACTAGAAACGCTTAATTTTGGAAAGATCTCTAACCTTTCACATAGTGACGTGAGCTGTGTTGAGACATCATGCCCAGAAACAATCACTGATACAAGTAAGATATAAAGCAGACTTTGCCCCAAGTTTACTGCTTCCACTGTTTGAGGTCTGATCTCTTGCATCTCATCAGTGCATCTCTAAAAGTGTTAAGTATTTCTTCTCAATTTTTTGTTATATCTGCATTTGTTTTCTTTTTTTTTTTTTGATGATTATTTTTTCTTGCTACAGCTTGATGAACTCGTCCTCATTAGACAGAGTGAACAAAAGACAATTATTGTTTAGTACTATAAGTTACGATATATCTCTTTAGGCATTGACATTATGGGTCGAAGGGAGGCGGCTCACAGGTTCCTAGATCCATAACAACAACAACATACATTGATATTATGGGTCGAAGGGCGGCAGCTCACATACTCCTAGATCCATAACAACAACAACATACATTGATATTATGGGTCGAAGGGAGGCAGCTCACAGGCTCCTAGATCCATAACAACAACAACATACATTGATATTATGGGTCGAAGGGCGGCAGCTCACATACTCCTAGATCCATAACAACAACAACAACATACATTGATATTATGGGTCGAAGGGCGGCAGCTCGCAGGCTCCTAGATCCATAACAACAACAACATACACTGATATTATGGGTCGAAGGGCGGCAGCTCACATACTCCTAGATCCATAACAACAACAACAACATACATTGATATTATGGGTCGAAGGGCGGCAGCTCGCAGGCTCCTAGATCCATAACAACAACAACAACATACATTGACATTATGGGTCGAAGGGAGGCGGCTCACAGGTTCCTAGATCCATAACAACAACAACATACACTGATATTATGGGTCGAAGGGCGGCAGCTCGCAGGCTCCTAGATCCATAACAACAACAACAACATACATTGACATTATGGGTCGAAGGGAGGCGGCTCACAGGTTCCTAGATCCATAACAACAACAACATACATTGATATTATGGGTCGAAGAGCGGCAGCTCACATACTCCTAGATCCATAACAACAACAACAACATACATTGACATTATCGGTCGAAGGGCGGCAGCTCACATACTCCTAGATCCATAACAACAACAACAACATACATTGACATTATGGGTCGAAGGGCGGCAGCTCGCATGCTCCTAGATCCATAACAACAACAACATACACTGATATTATGGGTCGAAGGGCGGCAGCTCACATACTCCTAGATCCATAACAACAACAACATACATTGATATTATGGGTCGAAGGGCGGCAGCTCACATACTCCTAGATCCATAACAACAACAACATACATTGACATTATGGGTCGAAGGGCGGCAGCTCACATACTCCTAGATCCATAACAACAACAACATACATTGACATTATGGGTCGAAGGGCGGCAGCTCACATACTCCTAGATCCATAACAACAACAACATACATTGATATTATGGGTCGAAGGGCGGCAGCTCACATACTCCTAGATCCATAACAACAACAACATACATTGACATTATGGGTCGAAGAGCGGCAGCTCGCAGGCTCCTAGATCCATAACAACAACAACATACATTGATATTATGGGTCGAAGGGAGGCGGCTCGCAGGCTCCTAGATCCATAACAACAACAACAACATACATTGACATTATGGGTCGAAGGGAGGCGGCTCGCAGGCTCCTAGATCCATAACAACAACAACATACATTGATATTATGGGTCGAAGGGAGGCGGCTCGCAGGCTCCTAGATCCACAACAACAACAACATACATTGACATTATGGGTCGAAGAGCGGCAGCTCACATACTCCTAGATCCATAACAACAACAACATACATTGACATTATGGGTCGAAGGGCGGCAGCTCGCAGGCTCCTAGATCCATAACAACAACAACAACATACATTGATATTATGGGTCGAAGGGCGGCAGCTCACAGGCTCCTAGATCCATAACAACAACAACAACATACATTGACATTATGGGTCGAAGGGCGGCAGCTCGCAGGCTCCTAGATCCATAACAACAACAACAACATACATTGACATTATGGGTCGAAGTGCGGCAGCTCACAGGCTCCTAGATCCATAACAACAACAACAACATACATTGATATTATGGGTCGAAGGGCGGCAGCTCACATACTCCTAGATCCATAACAACAACAACATACATTGACATTATGGGTCGAAGGGCGGCAGCTCGCAGGCTCCTAGATCCATAACAACAACAACAACATACATTGATATTATGGGTCGAAGGGCGGCAGCTCGCAGGCTCCTAGATCCATAACAACAACAACAACATACATTGATATTATGGGTCGAAGGGCGGCAGCTCGCAGGCTCCTAGATCCATAACAACAACAACAACATACATTGATATTATGGGTCGAAGGGCGGCAGCTCGCAGGCTCCTAGATCCATAACAACAACAACATACATTGATATTATGGGTCGAAGGGCGGCAGCTCACAGGCTCCTAGATCCATAACAACAACAACATACATTGACATTATGGGTCGAAGGGCGGCAGCTCACAGGCTCCTAGATCCATAACAACAACAACAACATACATTGACATTATGGGTCGAAGTGCGGCAGCTCGCAGGCTCCTAGATCCATAACAACAACAACATACATTGATATTATGGGTCGAAGGGCGGCAGCTCACAGGCTCCTAGATCCATAACAACAACAACAACATACATTGACATTATGGGTCGAAGGGCGGCAGCTCGCAGGCTCCTAGATCCATAACAACAACAACAACATACATTGACATTATGGGTCGAAGTGCGGCAGCTCACAGGCTCCTAGATCCATAACAACAACAACATACATTGATATTATGGGTCGAAGGGCGGCAGCTCGCAGGCTCCTAGATCCATAACAACAACAACATACATTGATATTATGGGTCGAAGGGCGGCAGCTCGCAGGCTCCTAGATCCATAACAACAACAACAATATACATTGATATTATGGGTCGAAGGGCGGCAGCTCACAGGCTCCTAGATCACTAGCAATAACAACATACATTGCCATTAAGGAACGAAAAAAAAGTTCTCCACTGCTCTTCTCGCTGCCCCTCATAATATTTAATATATTTTATATGTTATGCTTAGCAACATTGGTGGTCGACAATCCCTGTTAGAGAATAACGAAGTGTTGATTACTGCATTGATCTACAAGTGTAAGAGACCAAGTGCACACCCTCGAGAGATCATCATCCCACATAGCCTTGAATGAGCCCTGGACAATATTTTTAGAAAGAAAAAATAAAAACAGCCTGGGCCAGGGCTGACTATATAACTGAATAAGGCGACTATGGACAAGGAAAATATGGATGCTAACACGAAGTTTTCTACAACTCATGCTCGAAGCATGAACGAGGTTCTCCTTTTAATCTATAGACAAGTCGAAGAGAAACATAAAAAGCCTATTTTAACTCCCCGAATAATCGTTGGAGAAACATAAAAAGCCTATTTTAACTCCTCGAATAATCGTTACAGAAACATAAAAAGCCTATTTTAACTCCTCGAATAATCGTTAGAGAAACATAAAAAGTCTATTTTAACTCCTCGAATAATCGTTAGAGAAACATAAAAAGTCTATTTTAACTCCTCGAATAATCGTTAGAGAAACATAAAAAGCCTATTTTAACTCCTCGAATAATCGTTAGAGAAACATAAAAAGTCTATTTTAACTCCTCGAATAATCGTTAGAGAAACATAAAAAGTCTATTTTAACTCCTCGAATAATCGTTAGAGAAACATAACAAGCCTATTTTAACTCCCCGAATAATCGTTAGAGAAACATAAAAAGCCTATTTTAACTCCTCGAATAATCGTTAGAGAAACATAAAAAGCCTATTTTAACTCCCCGAATAATCGTTAGAGAAACATAAAAAGCCTATTTTAGCTCCTCGAATAATCGTTAGAGAAACATAAAAAGCCTATTTTAACTCCTCGTATAATCGTTAGAGAAACATAAAAACCCTATTTTAACTCCTCGAATAATCGTCAGAGAAACATAAAAAGCCTATTTTAACTCCTCGAATAATCGTTAGAGAAACATAAAAAGCCTATTTTAACTCCTCCAATAATCGTTTATATATCGAAGAAGATAAATTAGACGTGCATTAATGAACTTTCAGCTGCTTTTAATTGATGTTTTCATTGTTTTGTTCATTCGCACTTTTCAGCTGCATTGAAGTTAGAACAAATTAAATCTTATATTTCAACAGTCTGCGTCATGAAAAATGAAATCATCGTCATCAAGTGCCGTATCTTTCTGTTTCTACCGCCGATTATGAGTTCTTCTTGACTTCCTGCGAAACCACTTTCATGTACTATCATGATCTCTTTTTATTTTCTTTTATCTCTTTTCCCCGATATTCTTTATATGTTACATTATAACCCAATTGTTCTTTTCTCATAACGTGGCCGCGCATTGAAAGATTGTTTCTCCTGATGTTATAAAAATACTATCCTTTTGTTTTGGCCAATTTTAGATATTCGTCAACACTCGTTTCTGCTATCCATTGTATTCTCAACATTTGTGTAAAACAAATTGATGTGGCCTTTGAGGATTTTCTTGAAAGTTGTCGATTTTCCAGGATTCCCATCCACATGTCAAGACTGTCATTATAACTGTGACTTGTCAGGTCATTTATCTGCTACAATATGCAGTAGACAGTACTGCCTGGCACTGTATAGCTGTAACTTGTCAGGTCATTTATCTGCTACAATATGCAGTAGACAGTACTGCCTGGCACTGTATAGCTGTAACTTGTCAGGTCATTTATCTGCTACCATATGCAGTAGACAGTACTGCCTGGCACTGTATAGCTGTAACTTGTCAGGTCATTTATCTGCTACCATATGCAGTTGACAGTACTGCCTGGCACTGTATAGCTGTAACTTGTCAGGTCATTTATCTGCTACCATATGCAGTTGACAGTACTGCCTGGCACTGTATAGCTGTAACTTGTCAGGTCATTTATCTGCTACCATATGCAGTAGACAGTACTGCCTGGCACTGTATAGCTGTAACTTGTCAGGTCATTTATCTGCTACCATATGCAGTTGACAGTACTGCCTGGCACTGTATAGCTGTAACTTGTCAGGTCATTTATCTGCTACCATATGCAGTTGACAGTACTGCCTGGCACTGTATAGCTGTAACTTGTCAGGTCATTTATCTGCTACCATATGCAGTTGACAGTACTGCCTGGCACTGTATAGCTGTAACTTGTCAGGTCATTTATCTGCTACCATATGCAGTAGACAGTACTGCCTGGCACTGTATAGCTGTAACTTGTCAGGTCATTTATCTGCTACCATATGCAGTTGACAGTACTGCCTGGCACTGTATAGCTGTAACTTGTCAGGTCATTTATCTGCTACCATATGCAGTGGACTGTACTGACTGCCACTGTATAGCTGTAACTTGTCAGGTCATTTATCTGCTACCATATGCAGTTGACAGTACTGCCTGGCACTGTAAAGCTGTAACTTGTCAGGTCATTTATCTGCTACCATATGCAGTTGACAGTACTGCCTGGCACTGTATAGCTGTAACTTGTCAGGTCATTTATCTGCTACCATATGCAGTTGACAGTACTGCCTGGCACTGTATAGCTGTAACTTGTCAGGTCATTTATCTGCTACCATATGCAGTTGACAGTACTGCCTGGCACTGTATAGCTGTAACTTGTCAGGTCATTTATCTGCTACCATATGCAGTTGACAGTACTGCCTGGCACTGTATAGCTGTAACTTGTCAGGTCATTTATCTGCTACCATATGCAGTTGACAGTACTGCCTGGCACTGTATAGCTGTAACTTGTCAGGTCATTTATCTGCTACCATATGCAGTTGACAGTACTGCCTGGCACTGTACAGCTGTGACTTGTCAGGTCATTTATCTGCTACTATATGCAGTAGACAGTAATGCCTGGCACTGTATAGCTGCCTTGCAGGCATGCTTGCTCGGGAGAGCGAAGGTTAAGAGAGATTACCCTAGAATTAAATAATACCACTGCTCTGTGGACTGACGCCGCTTTAGTCAAAGTATTGATGAGCCAGCAGTTAATAATATACGGAAAGAATAGAAAACTATCATGACAATCTCCTTGTTTAGTCATGACACCTCACAATAAAAACTATATACATTCTCAAAAGCATTAATCTACCATATTATTCTAGAACAAACATTAGTTACTATAGAACATTCACATTTTGTGTGGTGACACACAATGAAACCACTGTAAAAAAAAAAAAAAAAAAAAAAAAAAGTTTTTTAAGTAAAATAACAATGCAGTAGACTCAATGTATCTTCATCAACTGATGCTGTAAAGTTTTTAAGAAAATATCTAAAATGCCACTTTGTGGCTATGATAGGCAACTGTGACTAACCTAATGAGATCCAGGAATGTGTCAGCAGAGTTCAACGGCTCAGCTTTGCCATAACGCCTCATAGCGCTTCTGTCTGCTCCACCTCCAGGTTCGATTGTGATGGCTAAAAATATTCCCAGAAATACAGCCATGAAGGTGGTGACGCCAAAGTAGGCCATTGTCCTCAGCCCCATCTTCCCACACGACCTGGCGTCCAGACCAGCAATGCCGGAAATAAGTGATGACAAGATGATTGGCAAGACTAACATTTGAAGCATCCGCATAAGAATCTCGCCAGGAAAACCAATGTACATGATTTCTCTCTTTGTGAACGAGTCTTTGACACCACGTATAGCAATGCCCATGGCAATCCCAAGCATTACTGAACCTAAAAGCCCAATGAGAAGTCCATTTTCTTTACTTCCTGCAAGACACTTCCTGCCGTATCGCTTAAAATTTCCACGAAAACCGAGATCTTCTTCCGGGACATTAATAAAAACATGCGTGTTAACAGCATTGACGTTGTTGTCTGTGGTTGGGTTTGCATTTACTCCCTCGCCGCTTCGTTTTCTCTCCATTCTACAACACTTGTGAAGTTTTGAGCAATTCAAAAAAGTGCTGGTTTCTTGGAATAACAAAAAGTATGTTTCCTGAACAGTTGAGTCTATGCCTGTGCCCAAACAGAAGAATCCGTTTCTTGAAGACAAGCATTAAAACAAGAAAACCCGTTTTAAGAACATACAGATTTTTAATACAAACACACGAACTGATGTATTAGTTCAGTACATATTTCCCTGGTCATTTTCGTTGACTAGAAGTGTACAAATAATTCAGATTACATTACTTTTAAATTAATTTAGAGATAGCCACAGGAACTTTCCAGAACAAAATCTGATCATGAAACTCGTCCAGAAATCGGCGCTTCAAGTGAAGCAACACTCGCAGTAAGCGCTGAGGCGAAACGCAGGCGCTATCAGTGTCTGTGATGGAAGCGCACAGAACAGGTCTCATGGATAGCTCGGGTATAGAAGCGAGCAATGACTGCCTCGCGTGCGGTCGCTCGTATTCTACTTTCTACAGGAACCTTTTACTCGTAAATCGTTGTCTTCGAGGGAAGTGTTTCCGGTTTGATTTCCTGGATATAGTTCTATTTTTCTTTCTTTCTTTCTTTCTTTCTTCTTATCAATTCTTTATTTTGTCTTTCTTTGTTTTTATTTCGTTCTTGGCACTTTCGGTTTTCTTTCCATTTTTTCCTCAGTTTAAACTTTTTATTTATTATCTCTACTCTATCATAAAAAACATGTATTTATTGCAAAACAAGTTGCATTCTGGAATCAGCAAAAAAGATAAATAAAAGATAGTTTGAAAATATACGTAGAAGAAATAACTGAACACAAATAAAAAATAAAGAACTGAAATGATATGGCTAGGGATAGAAGGATTATGTCGAGAAATGTCGAGATAAACAAGGGAAAAGATAATATGTGAGGATCCACTGGAGTTGACAGAATGATGGATGATAATTATTGCTTTCTCTCTCTCTCTCTCTCTCTCTCTCTATTAGTTTTTTCTCTATCCACTCCCTCTCTCGCTCTCACTCTCCCCCCCCCCTCTCTCTCTCTCTCTATCTTTGTCTCTCTCTCTCTCTCCGTTCTCGACATATACAGAAGATGAACCATAAAAAATTGAGACAATAAACGACGCTATTCGTTCTTTCACGTGCCACTTAAAGCTTGCGAAAAGTGGAATGGATGGATGGTAAAACTAGTGCTAGACTGATCCCATGTTGTAGGACAAACACAGGCTCCACTCTAAGTAGATTACAGCTCAGGTGAGCTGGACATACGGTTCGAATGGAAAAAATCAACGTTAACCGAAGGAAAAAATCAACGTTAACCGAAGGAAAAAAATCAACGTTAACCGAAGGAAAAAAATCAACGTTAACCGAAGGAAAAAACCAACGTTAACCGAAGGAAAAAAATCAACATTAACCGAAGGTTCTCTTTTAAAACTTCCTCATTGGTCTTTTAGCTGTCCAGGGAAGTTTCAACATTCTTCTGAGAAATCTCATATCTGTGGCAGCTAATCGTCTTTTTATTTGTTATTTGTTTTTCTACTGTCCATGAATCGCTTCCATAGGTCAGAATTGGTTCTATATAACACCGATGAACTCTCTTCAACCATACTATATTAACCTGAGAGATCAGATCAGAGAAAACAAAAAACAATTAAAAATAACCGCCACTGAATACATAAAAAAGCAACAGATAAAATGGTTTGGCACGTGATAAGACTGTAAAATTTAAGAAAAAAGCAACGAAACTTTAATACACATTGCGAGAACACTATACTCAAGGGCAGACCACGAAAACGATGGATTGATAGAATGTTATAAATACTAGGGAACATAACATCTTAGAAGAGCAAAATGCCTCAAACTATGTCTCCTTTCGACGCTGAAAGGCAGATAGGGAAATAGAGACGTAGAATTGATACGGAAAGATTAACAATAAATATCATATACTATTATGTATAAGTACATCTTTTCAAAGGTTAGTTCTATTACTTCTTCTGTTAACTGCTTCCCAAAGCGTAACATTTTGGAAGTCTCTGTGTGCGCCAAACAAAATGAAAATCAATTATTCATAAGTGAGAAATAACATAAGAATTATATAAATAAGACTATTAAACAAAAGAGCTAATGGACAAGCCCGACTTAAAAAAAAAATATATAATAATCATCATCAAGTGTCGTGAATGCCGGCGTAAATGATCATTTTTTGTCCACAGTTTTTTTTTTTTTTTAAGTTATACGCTTGTTTATCAACTTGTATGTTGAATTTCTGCTAAATAATTATCTAAAACTGTCGAGTACATATTTCACTCTGTGTCCATGTATCGTTTCTTCTATAGCTTTGTTTCCAATTCTCACAATACATGTATATTCCAGCTGTTTCTTTTCATGACATCAAAATTATAATTATTGCCTTCTGGTGTGGGTAACAAGTTTTTCTTTTGGTTTTGTCACCTCTTATAACAATCTTGTTACTTTTTTTTACTTCTCCTTCTTTACTTTCTCATTTGCTTTACAACATCTAGGGGAGATATCACTTGCTTTACAACATCTAGGGGAGATATCATTTGCGATCTCCTGCTCTTCATCTGGCCTCTCCTTCTCTCATGTTTTCCAGTATTTATAATATTCCACCAATCCTCTTCTTCTTAGTCGACCTTTTAGTCTGGTGTTCTCATAGCGTTCAATGATGACTTGCTGTGTTGTATGTTGATTTTTCTGTATCTTATCACGCGGCCATACCATTATAATTGTATTCAAATGTGGGTTTTATTCCCAGCTTGTTCGGTCAGTTCTTCAATTCTGATATCACTTTTTTCCACTCTGTGCATTTTTTCAATAGTGCCGCCTATAAGGCAAGACGGAAAGTATTTGGCGGACTTCAAAAGTGACCATCCCCAAAGGACAGTTCTCTCATCTCTGCCGCAACGTTGCTTGCCAACCTAGCCGTCCACTTTTCTTTAGTGAAACGCAATGCGAGTGGGCGATGGTCGAAATTTAAATAAGATTAATAAGTTTATCAATTTGAACATCTACAAACAGAAAAGAATGTAAGTAACTGGCTGAAGTCTACAAGCATTAGGCTTGTGGGATAGAACGGTAGAATATGTTAAAGAAATATTTTTTTAATAACAATAAATCGGTTTAGTAAAATTAATCACTGAGTTTGCTTTGGAATATGAAAAAGAAATGAATGCATTATAGCAACTGACAGCATAGAATTGAATGATCTAGAAAGATTTTTTTTTTAAATTATGTTACGACTATTTTCTAATTAGGCAGACTGGTTTTTTTTTTTTTACACTTCTCGAATACCTAATCCGATGCAAGTTCTTGGTACAGACGAAATCATAGAATGCAGTCAATGAGTTACGTAAAGTAAAGATAATGGTTTATGGAAAATATGAATTTGCTGAAGGAAAAAGAATACGAAGGAAAGGAGAAACTAGAAAAGTAAAAGTTGGAAGGAAAGAAAACATTTAGCAAACATTAAACTTAAAAAAGTAACATGGGAAAGTGATGATAATTTAAAAGAAACAATAGAAGAATAAACGTGAAAGGTGGGTCTTTATACTTTTCCCAATAATACTTCTGTTTTAAGAATACTGAAAATAGCTCATTATTTTTTCTTCAAATATCTTTCTTTTCAGTTGATAACATAAGGGTTTTGTGTTTGCGACTAAAAATAGCAACTTGGCTTTTGTTTCCGTCTTCCTTATTGTATCAAGAAAGTCATTCTTCTACAAGAGAGACTCAGCCAGAACGTTCTAGTTTGGGAGCTTCTAATCAGTCAATGAAATATACCAAATTGCTTGTAATTGCTCGTGAGAAAGTACTAACTACCTGGCAATGTTTAGTCTATGGAGTTTTTCTCGTTATCTCAAAACGTGATTGCATTAGTTTATGGCGGTTTTTTTTAGTGTCTGGACAATTCGATTTTTTAAACCTAAAACGTTACAGTTTAGATTATTGTACACAATTCTGACTGCCATAAACTTTGGGTATTTTTGGAATGTGGAAGTTATTCTGACTTTAAAAGATAAACTACTTAGATATATTATTTCGCGTATAATAATAATACAACACTCTGGTTTTTGCATGCATACTTTGGGTTTAAGTAGAGAATGTTTCACTCCCTGACGGTTGCGAGTCATGGTTTGTTAAGAGCTATATACACAGTAAATACTGTATCATTAACATACTTCAGTTATTGACATTAGTATTAGTATTAATTAATTTAGAGCTCGCTATTGTTTCGATGCTGACCAGGAAGATCAGGTACATTGATCTGTTGAATTGATCACGATTCTTAGATCTGTGTCCTCTGATCACGATTCTTTGATCTGTGTCCTCTGATCACGATTCTTTGATCTGTGTCCTCTGATCACTGTTCTTTGATCTGTGTCCCCTGATCATGGTTCTTTGATCTGTATCATCTGATCACGGTTCTTTGATCTGTGTCCTCTGATCACGGTTCTTTGATCTGTGTCCTCTGATCACGGTTCTTTAATCTGTTTTCTCTGATCACGGTTCTTTAATCTGTTTTCTCTGATCACTGTTCAATGATCTGTGTTTTCTCATAACTGTTCTTGTATCTGTGTTCTCTGATCACTGTTCTTTGATCTGTGTCCTCTGATCACGATTCTTTGATCTGTGTCCTCTGATCACGATTCTTTGATCTGTGTCCTCTGATCACGATTTTTTGATCTGTGTCCTCTGATCACGATTTTTTGATCTGTGTCCTCTGATCACGATTTTTTGATCTGTGTCCTCTGATCACGATTTTTTGATCTGTGTCCTCTGATCACGATTCTTTGATCTGTGTCCTCTGATCACGATTCTTTGATCTGTGTCCTCTGATCACGATTTTTTGATCTGTGTCCTCTGATCACTGTTCTTTGATCTGTGTCCTCTGATCACGATTCTTTGATCTGTGTCCTCCGATCACTATTCTTTGATCTGTGTACTCTGATCACGGTTCTTTGATCTGTGTCCTCTGATCACGATTCTTTGATCTGTGTTCTCTGATCACGATTCTTTGATCTGTGTCCTCTGATCACGGTTCTTTGATCTGTGTCCTCTGATCACGATTCTTTGATCTGTGTCCTCTGATCACTATTCTTTGATCTGTGTACTCTGATCACTGTTCTTTGATCTGTGTCCTCTGTTCACTGTTCTATGATCTGTGTTTTCTCATAACTGTTCTTGTATCTGTGTTCTCTGATCACTGTTCTTTGATCTGTGTCCTCAAATCATGGTTCTTTGATCTGTGTCCTCTGATGACGGTTTTTTTATCTGAGTCTTCTGATCACTGTTCTTTGATCTGTGTCCTCTGATCACTGTTCTTGTATCTGTGTTCTCTGATCACGGTTCTTTGATCTGTGTCCTCCTATCACTGTTATTTGATCTGTGTCCTCTGACCACTGTTCTTTGATCTGTGTCCTCTGATCACGATTCTTTGATCTGTGTCCTCTGATCACGATTCTTTGATCTGTGTCCTCTGATCACTGTTCTTTGATCTGTGTCCTCTGATCACGATTCTTTGATCTGTGTCCTCTGATCTCGGTTCTTTGATCTGTGTCCTCTGATCACGGTTCTTTTATCTGTTTTCTCTGATCACGGTTCTATGATCTGTGTTTTCTCATAACTGTTCTTGTATCTGTGTTCTCTCATCACTGTTCTTTGATCTGTGTCCTCTGATCACGATTCTTTGATCTGTGTCCTCTGATCACGATTCTTTGATCTGTGTCCTCTGATCACGGTTCTTTGATCTGTGTCCTTTGATGACGGTTCTTTGATCTGTGTCCTCTGATGACGGTTTTTTTATCTGAGTCTTCTGATCACGGTTCTTTGATCTGTGTCCTCTGATCACTGTTCTTTGATTTGTGTCGTCTGATCACTGTGCTATGATCTGTGTTTTCTAATAACTGTTCTTGTATCTGTGTTCTCTGATCACTGTTCTTTGATCTGTGTCCTATGATCACGGTTCTTTGATCTGTGTCCTTTGATCACGGTTCTTTGATCTGTGTTCTCTGATCACTGTTCTTTGATCTGTGTCCTCCTATCACTGTTCTTTGATCTGTGTCCTCTGACCACTGTTCTTTGATCTGTGTCCTCTGATCACAATTCTTTGATCTGTGTCCTCTGATCACTGTTCTTTGATCTGTGTCCTCTGATCACGGTTCTTTGATCTGTGTCCTCTGATCACTGTTTTTTTAACTGTGTCCTCTGATCACAATTCTGTGATCTGTGTCCTCTGATCACTGTTCTTTGATCTGTGTCCTCTGATCACGATTCTTTCATCGGTGTCCTCTGATCACTGTTCTTTGATCTGTGTTCTCTGATCACGATTCTTTGATCTGTGTCTTCTGATAACAGTTCTTTGATCTGTGTCCTTTGGTCACCGTTTTTTGATATGTGTCCTCTGATCACTGTTCTTTGATCTGTGTCATTTGATCACTGTTCTTTGATCTGTGTCCTCTGATCACTGTTCTTTGATCTTTGTCCTCTGATCACTGTTCTTTGATCTCTGTCATTTGATCACTGTTCTTTGATCTGTGTCGTCTGATCACTGTTCTTTGATCTGTGTCATCTGATCACTGTTCTTTGATCTGTGTCGTCTGATCACGGTTCTTTAATCTGTGTTCTCTGATCACGGTTCTATGATCTGTGTTTTCTCATAACTGTTCTTGTATATGTGTTCTCTGATCACTGTTCTTTGATCTGTGTCCTCTGATCACTATTCTTTGATCTGTGTCCTCTGATCACGATTCTTTGATCTGTGTCCTCTGATCACTGTTCTTTGATTTGTGTCCTCTGATCACTGTTCTATGATCTGTGTTTTCTCATAACTGTTCTTGTATCTGTGTTATCTGATCACTGTTCTTTGATCTGTGTCGTCTGATCACTGTTCTTTGATCTGTGTCATCTGATCACTGTTCTTTGATCTGTGTCCTCTGATCACTATTCTTTGATCTGTGTCCTCTGATCACGATTCTTTGATCTATGTCCTCTGATCACTGTTCTTTGATTTGTGTCCTCTGATCACTGTTCTATGATCTGTGTTTCACATAACTGTTCTTGTATCTGTGTTCTCTGATCACTGTTCTTTGATATGTGTCCTCTGATCACGGTTCTTTGATCTGTGTCCTCTGATCACGGTTCTTTGATCTGTGTCCTCCTATCACTGTTCTTTGATCTGTGTCCTCTGACCACTGTTCTTTGATCTGTGTCCTCTGATCACGATTCTTTTATCTGTGTCCTCTGATCACTGTTCTTTGAACTGTGTCCTCTGATCACAATTCTTTGATCTGTGTCCTCTGATCTCGGTTCTTTGATCTGTGTTCTCTGATCACGGTTCTTTGATCTGTGTCCTCTGATCACGATTCTTTGATCTGTGTTCTCTGATCACGATTCTTTGATCTGTGTCCTCTGATCACGGTTCTTTGATCTGTGTCCTCTGATCACGATTCTTTGATCTGTGTCCTCTGATCACGATTCTTTGATCTGTGTCCTCTGATCACGATTCTTTGATCTGTGTTCTCTGATCACGATTCTTTGATCTGTGTCCTCTGATCACGATTCTTTGATCTGTGTCCTCTGATCACGATTCTTTGATCTGTGTCCTCTGATCACGGTTCTTTGATCTGTGTCCTCTGATCACGGTTCTTTGATCTGTGTCCTCTGATCACGATTCTTTGATCAGTGTCCTCTGATCACGGTTCTTTGATCTGTGTCCTCTGATCACGGTTCTTTGATCTGTGTCCTCTGATCACGGTTCTTTGATCTGTGTCCTCTGATCACGGTTCTTTGATCTGTGTCCTCTGATCACGGTTTTTTTTATCTGAATCTTCTGATCACTGTTCTTTGATCAGTGTCGTCTGATCACTGTGCAATGATCTGTGTTTTATAATAACTGTTCTTGTATCTGTGTTTTCTAATAACTGTTCTTGTATCTGTGTTCTGTGATCACTGTTCTTTGATCTGTGTCCTCTGATCACGGTTCTTTGATCTGTGTCCTTTGATCACGGTTCTTTGATCTGTGTTCTATGATCACGATTCTTTCATCTGTGTCCTCTGATCACTGTTCTTTGATCTGTGTCCTCTGATCACGATTCTTTGATCTGTGTCCTCTGATCACTGATCTTTGATCTGTGTCCTCTGATCACGATTTTTTCATCGGTGTCCTCTGATCACTGTTCTTTGATCTGTGTTCTCTGAACACGATTCTTTGATCTGTGTCCTCTGATCACAGTTCTTTGATCTGTGTCTTTTGGTCACCGTTCTTTGATATGTGTCCTCTGATCACTGTTCTTTGATCTGTGTCCTTTGATCAATGTTCTTTGATCTGTGTCCTCTGATCACTGTTCTTTGATCTTTGTCCTCTGATCACTGTTCTTTGATCTGTGTCATTTGATCACTGTTCTTTGATCTGTTTCGTCTGATCACTGTTCTTTGATCTGTGTCCTCTGATCACTGTTCTTTGATCTGTGTCGCCTGATCACCGTTCTTTGATCTGTGTTCTCTGATCACGGTTCTATGATCTGTGTTTTCTCATAACTGTTCTTATATCTGTGTTCTCTGATCACTGTTCTTTGATCTGTGTCCTCTGATCACTATTCTTTGATCTGTGTCCTCTGATCACGATTCTTTGATCTGTGTCCTCTGACCACTGTTCTTTGATTTGTGTCCTCTGATCACTGTTCTATGATCTGTGTTTTCTCATAACTGTTCGTGTATCTGTGTTCTCTGATCACTGTTCTTTGATCTGTGTCCTCTGATCACGGTTCTTTGATCTGTGTCCTCTGATCACGGTTCTTTGATCTGTGTCCTCTGATCACTGTTCTTTGATCTGTGTCCTCTGATCACGATTCTTTTATCTGTGTCCTCTGATCACTGTTCTTTGATCTGTGTCCTCTGATCACTGTTCTTTGATCTGTGTCCTCTGATCACTGTTCTTTGATCTGTGTCCTCTGATCACTGTTCTTTGATCTGTGTCCTCTGATCACTGTTCTTTGATCATTGCCGTCTGATCACGGTTCTTTGATCTGTGTCCTCTGATCACGGTTCTTTGATCTGTGTCCTCTGATTACGGTTCTTTGATCTGTATCCTCTGATCACGGTTCTTTGATCTGTGTCCTCTGATCACGGTTCTTTGATCTGTGTCCTCTGATCACTGTTCTTTGATCTGTGTCCTCTGATAGCGGTTTTTTGATCTGTATCCTTTGATCACGTTTCTTTGATCTGTGTCCTCTGATTACGGTTCTTTTATCTGTGTAATCTGATCATGGTTCTTTGATCTGTGCCCTTTTATCGCGGTTCTTTGATCTGTGTCCTTCGATTACTGTTCTTTAATCTGTGTCCTCTGATCACGATTCTTTGATCTGTGTCCTCTAATCACGGTTCTTTGATCTGTGTCCTCTGATCACGGTTCTTTGATCTGTGTCCTCTGATCACGGTTCTTTGATCTGTGTTCTATGATCACGATTCTTTCATCTGTGTCCTCTGATCACTGTTCTTTGATCTGTGTCCTCTGATCACGATTCTTTGATCTGTGTCCTCTGATCACTGATCTTTGATCTGTGTCCTCTGATCACGATTCTTTCATCGGTGTCCTCTGATCACTGTTCTTTCATCTGTGTTCTCTGATCACGATTCTTTGATCTGTGTCCTCTGATCACAGTTCTTTGATCTGTGTCTTTTGGTCACCGTTCTTTGATATGTGTCCTCTGATCACTGTTCTTTGATCTGTGTCCTTTGATCAATGTTCTTTGATCTGTGTCCTCTGATCACTGTTCATTGATCTGTGTCCTCTGATCACTGTTCTTTGATCTGTGTCATTTGATCACTGTTCTTTGATCTGTGTCCTCTGATCACGGTTCTTTGATCTGTGTCCTTTGATCACGGTTCTTTGATCTGTGTTCTATGATCACGATTCTTTGATCATTGCCGTCTGATCACGGTTCTTTGATCTGTGTCCTCTGATCACGATTCTTTGATCTGTGTCCTCTGATCACTGATCTTTGATCTGTGTCCTCTGATCACGATTCTTTCATCGGTGTCCTCTGATCACTGTTCTTTGATCTGTGTTCTCTGATCACGATTCTTTGATCTGTGTCCTTTGATCACGGTTCTTTGATCTGTGTTCTATGATCACGATTCTTTCATCTGTGTCCTCTGATCACTGTTCTTTGATCTGTGTCCTCTGATCACGATTCTTTGATCTGTGTCCTCTGATCACTGATCTTTGATCTGTGTCCTCTGATCACGATTCTTTCATCGGTGTCCTCTGATCACTGTTCTTTGATCTGTGTTCTCTGATCACGATTCTTTGATCTGTGTCCTCTTATCACAGTTCTTTGATCTGTGTCTTTTGGTCACCGTTCTTTGATATGTGTCCTCTGATCACTGTTCTTTGATCTGTGTCCTTTGATCAATGTTCTTTGATCTGTGTCCTCTGATCACTGTTCTTTGATCTTTGTCCTCTGATCACTGTTCTTTGATCTGTGTCATTTGATCACTGTTCTTTGATCTGTGTCCTCTGATCACGGTTCTTTGATCTGTGTCCTTTGATCACGGTTCTTTGATCTGTGTTCTATGATCACGATTCTTTCATCTGTGTCCTCTGATCACTGTTCTTTGATCTGTGTCCTCTTATCACGATTCTTTGATCTGTGTCCTCTGATCACTGATCTTTGATCTGTGTCCTCTGATCACGATTCTTTCATCGGTGTCCTCTGATCACTGTTCTTTGATCTGTGTTCTCTGATCACGATTCTTTGATCTGTGTCCTCTGATCACGGTTTTTTGATCTGTATCCTTTGATCACGTTTCTTTGATCTGTGTCCTCTGATTACGGTTCTTTGATCTGTGTCCTCTGATCACGGTTCTTTGATCTGTCTCCTCTGATCAGGGTTCATTGATCAGGGTTAATTAGTTCATCAGATTAATTGATCAATGTTCATCGATCAGGGTTCGCTGATTAGTTGTCACTGACTCATTCAGTCCTGGTTCATTGATCAGGGTCCCTGATCAGGGACATTCATTGATCAGGGTTCATCAATTAGTTGAAATAATCAGAGTTCATTTATCAAGGTTGAATTATCAGGGTACACTGGTTCGTATATCAGATGGATTTATCCAGGCTCATTGGTCAGCTGTAATTAATCTGGGTTCATTGATCAGTGTTAATCGATCAGGGTTTATTGATTACTAGAATCGATCAAATGTGACTAAATTATGTTTCTTCTGCCTAAACAGCTTTATGATTTACCCAATCTCTGATAATTTGCTACCACTTTTGTTTTTCTGGACAGGCAGGGCTACATAGAGTCAGTCCTATCACCCATTTAAAGTGTGCCACAAACCGCTGGTCATTGAGAAATATGGTC
This sequence comes from Megaustenia siamemsis, assembly GCA_032433765.1. NCBI lineage: Eukaryota > Metazoa > Mollusca > Gastropoda > Stylommatophora > Ariophantidae > Megaustenia > Megaustenia siamemsis. The sequence continues at coordinate 77,309,199 of JAVIAB010000051.1, read as the reverse complement.
ATATAATCTATAGCCCCTAGTACGTGTGAACGTATATCAGGAACCGAACTCTAACTTAACAGTGATTGGTTTATCTAGTGGCATAAAGACAACATTACGATTAATCGCAAAGCATGACGCAACAAGATTGTTCACAGCACTGAAGTGCATAAGAATAAAGAATGAATCAAACCATCCTGGAGTGATCGTATTACACGTCAAATATCAACACATCTTCCCCTTCGACAAGTCAATACTCAACTCAAACGTACCATCTCGGCAAGCACTTCACGGTTAGCAATGGCCTCATCAGTCACTGCACTAGCAGATCACAATGACTGGTGAATGTGGTTCTCATCCAAACAGATGATAAAACAGCCATATCAAGATGGCTGAGTGGCCCCCGTTGACTTAGATGAGCAAAGATTAATATATTAATGAATGAGTGACCCTCGTTGACGTAGGCAGACAAACATTAATACAATAATGAATGAGTGACTCTCATTGACGTAGATAAAAAAACATTAATACAATAATGAATGAGTGACTCTCATTGACTTAGATAGACAAACAGTAATACAATAATGACTGAGTGACCCTCGTTGACGTAGGTAGTAAGCAAGTAAAGTGCCCCCGTCACACCAAGTGACGTATAGGGAATATGATTTTAGTGACCATACATTTTACAGATCTTCAGCGCATGATTTTTGGGGTAATGTGGTCGGTATTACGCCCGTGCCGTTTTACTTTCCCAGAAAAATATCCGGCACCCATTAAAGGCTGGGTGAACCGGAAGCCGTCGATTGGGATCGAACCCCACCTCTTGTCTTTAGCGTTGACGTAGATAGACAAACATTAATACAATAATGAATGAGTGACCCTCATTGACATAGATGAAGAAACCTTTAATACAATAATGAATGAGTGACCCTCGTTGACGACGAGGTAAACAAACATTAATACAATAATGAATGAGTGCCCTCGTTGACGTAGGTTGACAAACATTAATACAATAATGAATAAGTGACCCTCGTTGACATAGATGAACAAACATTAATACAATAATGAATTAGTCGCCCTCGTTGACATAGATGAACAAACATTAATACAATAATGAATGAGTGACCCTCGTTGACGTAAATAGACAAACCTTAATACAATAAGGAATGAGTGACTCTCATTGACTTAGAAAGAGAAACATTAATACAATAATGACTGAGTGACCCTCGTTGACGTAGGTAGTAAGTAAGTAAAGTACCCCCGTCACACCAAGTGACGTATAGGGAATATGGTTTTAGTGACCATACATTTTACAGACCTTTAGCGCATGATTTTTGGGGTAATGTGGTCGGTATTACGCCCATGGTGCTTTACTTTCCCAGAAAAAAATCCGGTACCCATTAAAGGCTGGGTGAACCGGAAGTCGTCGGTTGGGATCAAACCTACCTCTTGTCCTTAGCGTAGACGTAGGTAGACACACATTAATATAATAATGAATGAGTGGCCCTCGTTTACGTTGATAGACAAACATTAATACAAAAATGAATGATTGACTCTCGTTGACGTAGATAGACAAACATTAATACAATAATGAATGAGTGACTCTCGTTGACGTAGATAGACAAACATTAATACAATAATGAATGAGTGACTCTCGTTGACGTAGATAGACAAACATTAATACAAAAATGAATGATTGACTCTCGTTGACGTAGATAGACAAACATTAATACAATAATGAATGAGTGACTCTCGTTGACGTAGATAGACAAACATTAATACAATAATGAATGAGTGACTCTCGTTGACGTAGATAGACAAACATTAATACAATAATGAATGAGTGACCCTCGTTGACGTAGATAGACAAACATTAATACAATAATGAATGAGTGACCCTCGTTGACGTAGATAGACAAACATTAATACAATAATGAATGAGTGACCCTCGTTGACGTAGATAGACAAACATAAATACTCGATGACTGAGTGGTTCTCGTTGACAAAGATGAATAAACAGTATGGACAAAACAAGTCTGCGTAAGAGTGGCTCTGGTGGTACGTACCCAAATAGATGTCCGTCGTTTCATCGACAAATACAGTGCACGCTCGTTTGGTTGATTATATCTATCCACAACTTTCAATTTTTACAGCTATCTTATATGTTGACTTCGCATAAAGCCGTTCTCTTAACTTATCTGATATATTTTCTATCATTCTATTCTATTCTATTCTATTCTATTCTATTCTATTCTATTCTTGTAAACAATGTTTCGCTAAACTCGGAAATGCCCTTATTCCACTCCACCTCGTGTCACATCATTCCTCACAGCCCCCCGCTCGCGCTGTTGAAAAATTGGGTTCTTGGAAAAATTGAGTTCCTTGGGAAAATTGGGTTCCTGGGGAAAATTGGGTTCCTTTTGGGAAAATTGGGTTCCTTTGGGAAAATTGGGTTTCTTGGAAAAATCGGGTTCTTTGGAAAAATTGGGTTCTTTGGGAAAATTAGGTTCCTTGCATGGACTGCACAGGCGACGATTCCAAATTTCTTCCATCGAAAGTAGATAATCACACTTCCTAACTCCGTTCGAGAAAAGCACACTGAAAACAAAGCAACAGAATTGTGGTAAGCTACTATTGAAGTCTGTGAAAAAAAACAGGGCGATATGTGCCACCATTGTACCTTGTCGATTATGACGTTAGCAATGTGTTTCTTTGTGCAAGCCAATAACGGGTGACTAGAAAAACAGGAGCATCTTCTGTCGCTTCCCTACTTCAGTTCACGCGAATAAATCGAAACAAAAACATGCGCCCACGACTATAAAAACAACCAAAAAAAAAAAGGTATTAGAAAATGCACTCTCTAATGATGCGACATTTGTGGGCATCATTTTTTTTAAGTCTTTCCTTACTCTTCCTTCTGTATCTTCTTCCCTCTGTATCTTCTTCCCTCACTTTTATTCACTTGTTCCAAGATATTCCAGCTGTTTCACATTCATTAATCTACAATTATGTAACCGCAGCAGTCCTTGCAACACTCTTACCGGTAACTTCCCAATCCCGTTCCAAACTTCACATTTAAGAGCTGCTTTCTGAATCTTGTTGGAGCTTTAATGTTGTTTTCCCACCATTTAGCTCTGTCTGCTTTATCTTCTTTTGTCTGGTACTGTCTCCTGTGGAATGATCTTGTAGATAGAAAGTAGATGTAGAAAGGCTTGTAGATATGAAAGTTAGATTTGATGCTGTCATCATAAGCGTTTGTACACTAAACGACCTCTCTCTTCTCTGCAAGTGAACACATCTACATGTTTTACGCCCCCGCCACTGACTCTGTCATGAAATCTCCTGGCTTTATGCTGCCGTGGTAGCACTTACTTGCTCATAAGAGTGATATTGTTTTCAAAGTTACATCCCCTAGATAGCCTATGTTATTAGTTATCGTGCCCACCTGCTGGACAGATACAGGTGAGCACAAATCAAAGACAAATAATAAAGAATGAATATTATCATAGAGAGAAACTTCCGAGGCGACGAATCTGCGAATCATTTCAAGGGAAGTGGTCTGTTTACAACACTCGGAAAATAAATCCACAAACAATCAACAAAAAACACAAAGAACAATGAAATGTTGCAAAGCAGGATCGAACCTGTACTCATCAGCACAATGTCTTACCATGAGAACCACACGCTAGAGCACACGGCCAACTCAACTATATAAAAAGATGGCTATAATTGGCAATGTCTTTCACGCAATGTAAACAGATCAAATAAAACTGGCACCTCATTCTCAGTGTGGCCACAAAATTCGACTGTTTACTCCTATTATTAGTAATGACCCTCCTTTTTGCATAGGCCTCCTTTGCAAAAATCCTTGTTACTCGTTTTAGCTGTCCGCGTTATTCTCAACATTGTCTGTAAATATTTATGACAGCAGCGATTTTTTGTTTATTATCCGACTGTCTATTCACATATACCAGACATTGACACGACATTGAAGAACTATATTTTTAATATCTCTATTGTTAAAAAACGCCAGCATATTTCTTTCATTTTTGTAATATCGTTTTACCTTAACTATTCTGCGCTCCTCTCGGTTATACACCTGTCACCTGATGTTAAGTATCGCTCACATACATGAATCAGTGTACCTATTTTAATACTGCCCCATGATTAGCTTCACATATATTTTATGGGAAGTATTTCATTTTGTTGCGGCCATTACTATTCTTTGAGTCTAAGTTCTTCATTTTTGTTTTCAATCACTTTAATGCCAGGCGCTCTCTGTCACACATTTTTATTCTTATCCACCACGACTGTAGCATCTGCATACCTCCGGTTGTTTACATTATTAAAAAAAAGTAAAGTACCCCCTTCACGCCAAGTGGCGTATAGGGAAATATGGTGTTAGTGACCCTATATTTTACAGACCTTCAGCACCTGATTTTTGGGGTAATGTGGTCGGTATTACGCCCGTGCTGCTTTTACTTTCCCAGAAAAAATCCGGTACCCATTTAAGGCTGGGTGAACCCGGAGCCGTCGGTTGGGATCGAACCCTACCCCTTGTCCGTAGTAGTCCAGTTCACTAACCACTGAGCTATCGCGGCTCCTACTAATTTTTAGGGAATTAGTAAAACCCAGGTGTCCTCGCCAGGGTACGAACCCCGGCTGTTGCCGTGGTAAGCCAACCGCCTATCGATTGCGCTAACCGGACACCCTTTGTTTACATTATATGATCACCAAATTATACTCTGTTAATAACCTTTATGAATTTTAGCACAATATGACTAAACTGATTAAATATTTCTCCAAAATCAAACATCACATCATCATCATGTGCCATACCGGTTGGCGTAGGCGATCGTGTCCTTACACAATCGTCTATCTACAGTGCATCGTATCAGTTCTGTTGTTGACTGTTTTCCATGCCATGACACCAAGCTATTCAGTATTTTCTCTCTTTGTCGTCCGCGAGCTCTCTTTCCTTGTATTTTGTCAGTTGTAACCAAGTATTCCAACTCTCCTCTTCTCATGATGTGACCAAAAAATGTTGATTGTTTTTTACTGATGTTTTTTTATGAGCCCCCTTTTTGTGTTAGCTTCTTTGAGAAATGCTTCATTGGTTTTTTTAGCTGTCTAGGGAACTTTCAACATCATTCTGAGAAATCTCATCTCTGTGGCCTCTAATAGTTTTTTCATATGTTTGTCCACTGTCCATGATTCGGTTCCATAGGTCAGAATTGGTTCTATAAAGCACCGATGAAGCTTATTTCAACATCACACGAATTGTTGAAAGTGGTGCACTTTTTAGAACAACTGGCAAGTATTTGGATTAGCAACACTAGGGACAAGGAAAGGATGTGGAATTTTGGCATTCGGTGTAAGGAAAGTATGTGGAGTAGCAACACTAAGGACAAGGAAAGTATGTGGATTAGCAACACTAGGGACAAGGAAAGTATGTGCATTAGCAAGACTAGGGACAAGGAAAGTATGTGGATTAGCAGGACTAGAGATAAGGAAAGTATGTGGATTAGCAACACTAAGGACAAGGAAAGTATGTGGATTAGCAACACTAGGGACAAGGAAAGTATGTGGATTAGCAACACTAGGGACAAGGAAAGTATGTGGATTAGCAACACTAGGGACAAGGAAAGTATGTGGATTAGCAACACTGGGGACAAGTAAAGGATGTGGATTAGCAGCACTAGGGACAAGGAAAGTATGTGGATTAGCAGCACTAGGGACAAGGAAATAATGCAGATTAGCAACACTATGGATAAGGAAATGATGTGGATTAGCAGAACTAGGGACAAGGAAAGTATGTGGATTAGCAGCAATAGGGACAAGGAAATGATGTGGATTAGCAACACTAGGGACAAGGAGTGTATGTGGATTAGCAACACTAGAGACAAGGAAATAATGTGGATTAGAAGCACTAGGGACAAGGAAAGTATGTGGATTAGCAACACTATGGGACAAGGAAAGTATGTGGATTAGCAACACTAGGGACAAGGAAAGGATGTGGATTAGCAGCACTAGGGACAATGAAAGTATGTGGATTAGCAACACTAGGGACAAAGAAATGATGTGGATTAGCAACACTAGGGACAAGGAAAGGAGGTGGATTAGCAGCACTAGGGACAAGTAAATGATGTGGATTAGCAACACTAGGGACAAGGAAAGGATGCGGATTAGCAGCACTAGAGACAAGGAAATGATGTGAATTAGCAGCACTAGGGACAAGGAAAGGAGGTGGATTAGCAGCACTAGGGACAAGGAAATGATGTGGATTAGCAACACTAGGGACAATGAAAGGATGTGGATTAGCAACACTAGGGACAAGGAAAGTATGTGCATTAGCAGCACTAGGGACAAGGAAAGTATGTGGATTAGCAGCACTAGGGACAAGGAAATAATGCGGATTAGCAACACTATGGATAAGGAAATGATGTGGATTAGCAGCACTAGGGACAAGGAAAGTATGTGGATTAGCAGCAATAGGGACAAGGAAATAATGCGGAATAGGAACACTAGGGATAAGGAAATGATGTGGATTAGCAACACTAGGGATAAGGAAAGGATGTGGATTAGCAACACTAGGGACAAGGAAAGTATGTGGATTAGCAACACTAGGGACAAGGAAAGTATGTGGATTAGCAACACTAGGGACAAGGAAATGATGTAGATTAGCAGCACTAGGTACAAGGAAAGTATGTGGATTAGCAACACTAGAGACAAGGAAAGTTTGTGGATTAGCAGCACTAGGTACAAGGAAATGATGTGGATTAGCAACACTAGGGACAAGGAGTGTAGGTGGATTAGCAACACTAGAGACAAGGAAATAATGTGGATTAGCAGCACTAGGGACAAGGAAAGTATGTGGATTAGCAACACTAGGGACAAGGAAAGTATGTGGATTAGCAACACTAGGGACAAGGAAAGGATGTGGGTTAGCAGCACTAGGGACAATGAAAGTATGTGGATTAGCAACACTAGGGACAAAGAAATGATGTGGATTAGCAACACTAGGGACAAGGAAAGGAGGTGGATTAGCAGCACTAGGGACAAGGAAAAGATGTGGATTAGCAACACTAGGGACAAGGAAAGGATGTGGATTAGCAACACTAGGGACAAGGAAATGATGTGGATTAGCAACACTAGAGACAAGAAAAGTAGGTGGATTAGCAGCACTAGGGACAAGGAAATGATGTGGATTAGCAACACTAGGGACAAGGAAAGGATGTGGATTAGCAACACTAGGGACAAGGAAATGATGTGGGTTAGCAGCACTAGGGACAATGAAAGGATGTGGATTAGCAGCACTAGGGACAATGAAAGTATATGGATTAGCAATACTAGGGACAAGGAAAGTATGTAGATTAGCAACACTAGGGATAAGGAAAGTATGTGAATTAGCAACACTAGGGACAAGGAAAGTATGTGGATTAGCAACACTAGGGACAAGGAAAGTATGTGGATTAGCAACACTAGGGACAAGGAAAGTATGTGGATTAGCAACACTAGGGACAAGTAAAGTATGTGGATTAGCAACACTAGGGACAAGGAAAGTATGTGGATTAGCAGCACTAGGGGCAAGGAAAGGATGTGGATTAGCAGCACTAGAGGCAAGGAAAGTATGTGAATTAGCAGCACTAGGGACAAGGAAAGTATGTGGAATATTGGCATCCGGTGTAAGGAAAGTATGTGGATTACCAGAACCCGTTTCAAGGCATGTATTGGAATGCAAGAGCCCTGAACAATGATTGGACAGATGATGTTTTAAATGTATTTGTTATTTTTCTTCTTTACCTTTGAGATTTTACCACCCTAACAGTGTTGCGTCCGGGACAAGCGCCCTAACAGTGTTGCGTCCGGGACAAGCGCCCTAACAGTGTTGCGTCCGGGACAACCGCCCTAACAGTGTTGCGTCCGGGACAAGCGCCCTAACAGTGTTGCGTCCGGGACAAGCGCCCTAACAGTGTTGCGTCCGGGACAAGCGCCCTAACAGTGTTGCGTCCGGGACAACCGCCCTAACAGTGTTGCGTCTGGGACAAGCGCCCTAACAGTGTTGCGTCCGGGACAACCGCCCTAACAGTGTTGCGTCCGGGACAAGCGCCCTAACAGTGTTGCGTCCGGGACAACCGCCCTAACAGTGTTGCGTCCGGGACAACCGCCCTAACAGTGTTGCGTCCGGGACAACCGCCCTAACAGTGTTGCGTCCGGGACAAGCGCCCTAACAGTGTTGCGTCCGGGACAAGCGCCCTAACAGTGTTGCGTCCGGGACAACCGCCCTAACAGTGTTGCGTCCGGGACAAGCGCCCTAACAGTGTTGCGTCCGGGACAAGCGCCCTAACAGTGTTGCGTCCGGGACAACCACCCTAACAGTGTTGCGTCCGGGACAACCACCCTAACAGTGTTGCGTCCGGGACAACCACCCTAACAGTGTTGCGTCCGGGACAACCACCCTAACAGTGTTGCGTCCGGGACAAGCGCCCTAACAGTGTTGCGTCCGGGACAACCACCCTAACAGTGTTGCGTCCGGGACAAGCGCCCTAACAGTGTTGCGTCCGGGACAACCGCCCTAACAGTGCTGCGTCCGGGACAACCGCCCTAACAGTGCTGCGTCCGGGACAACCGCCATTCAAAAAGCCCCACCTAAGCTAATCCACTGATCCTTGTCATTGGTTTCTCTTCTGCTTCTTCTCTTCTTCCTCCTTCTTCTCCTCCTTTCGACTCCCTGTGGAGAATAGATCTTCAACAAACACTTTCAAAACTGTTCTCTTCCTTGCAGTTCTTTTAAGATCATTCAATGTCTTTTCCATCATCTTCATTCTGCTTCCATCTGTCTTCTCCAAGAATATGTTGGTCTTCCTCTTTGCTTTTTTCTCTGGGAATTCCAAGAAAGGGCCTGTCATGTATAACTCTCAGTTGACTTCCGCAGTGTGTCCTTTCTAATCGTCTCATTGTCTTCGTTGAATCTCTTTATCTAGTGATATGTGCCTGGTATTTGTTCCATAATTTTACATTATTGATTTTTGTTCTGCCTTTTCCATGATTTTCCATCTTTTTATTATTGGCAAGCGTCCATTAATGTATCTTCATGATTGTCATTTTTTTCTCTCCATATTTTACATCCATTCTATAGGACTAAACATAGGAGTTGAACTTTTTTATTTTTGTATTTAACCGAATTTCTTTGAATTTCCATGTTTCTTAATGCTCCTTTTGCTTTTTGTATCCTTATTTTGCTATCATTCTCTGCTACTCCGTCTTTATTTATATTACTACCAGATATATGTAAGATTGTACGTCTAGTAGAGGTATTTCTCATATTGTTATTTGGTTACTGCCAATTGTATTAATTCTCATAATTTTGGTCTTATCTCTTTTTATTGCCAGTCCCAGCTGTTGTGACCTCTCATGAAGTATGCTCCTTGTATCTTTCATCTATTGATGATCATATGATAGGAGAGCTGTGTCATCAGCAAAGTCTAAGTCATTAAGTTGCTTAGTCAGTGACTAGTGAGTGGATTACATATCTGTTGTTGAGAGTTATTGTCATAATCCAATTTATGACCAGCAGAAAGAGAAATAGAGATAGAAGGTATCCCTGCCTTATTCCTGTTATTATATCAAATGCTTCTGTAAGCTTCTCCGTTTACTCGGCCGTAAATGAACAGCAGGTAGTTTCTGTTTTCTGGCATAGAAGAACAATGATGGGGTAGTAGTCTGCCTTTTCTACTTTTGTGTGGTGCTGTGTAATGTTTAATGTCGAATTGTCTTAACAATGCGTGTCGATATCATCATTGAGTGTCGTCTCTGCATCGAAGGTTGGCTACCATGGAGCGCCATTCCACTCTGTTTCTTGCTTTGGTGGTGCAGATTGTCATAGGTTGAATTGTCCATCTTTTAATGTTCTTGTCCATGTTAGTCTTGGTCTGCCTCTGCCTCTTTTACCTTGTATTTTCCCTTTCAATATTACTGTTAGTAAGCTGTTGTGTCTTTTAACATGCCCCAAAAATGTCATTTGTCGATATGAAAATTATATTTGATGTTGTCATCGTAAACGTGTATAACGAGTGTATACCTGACCGCACACAGCTTATCTGCAAGTGAACACAAGACCGTTAAACTAGTCTAGATAGTTTTTGCTTTTGCCAATGGCTCTGTCATGAAAGCTTCTGACTTAAAGCTCCCGTGTTGATCGCACTTCATTGCATATAGGCGTGGTTTTGTTTTCAAAGATAACTCTCTTAGATAGTTACAACATTATCCAAATTAATGTGCCACTGGTCGAAATATATGACCACCAACACCATATTCCCTATACACCACACACAGGGCGTGACGAGGCTCTTTGCTTTTTTATGGAGTAGCAAGCGGTAACAGGAATTCCTTAACGAATGAAGCGGTCCGTTTATTTATGGCCAATATTCTAGTGCACAGAGGAAAATTACTGCACACCCCAGAAATTGCTTCATAAATTTGGACATGTCATAACAACTTGATAATGAAATTGTTGTAACAAGTGAAATTGTTTTGGGGAGATAGAGTTCAAGAGAGTGAAAGTGAAGAAATAAGTGGAATAATGGAAGAGAGCGAGAGAGAGAGAGAGTGAGAGAGAGAGAGAGAGAGAGGGAAGGAGTGAAGCAGCAAAAGTTGCGTAACCTCTGTTTTTTTTTTTATATCCAAGCTGCGATTGTATGCTGAGTTTACACCACTTTACTCATTCTTAAAAAGTATGTTTTCTAGCAATGAGTCCAATTTGTGACACTACTTAAACGTGTGAATTTTCAGATCGATTAATTTATGTCTTAATGATATTTTAATAGATTATGTCTTCATGATATATTAATAGATTATGGGTTCGTGACATTTTAATAGATTATGTGTTCATGATATATTAAGTGTTCATGATATATTAATAGATTATGTGTTCATGATATATTAATAGATTATGTGTTCATGATATATTAACAGATTATGTGTTCATGATATATTAATAGATTATGTGTTCATGATATATTAATAGATTATGGGTTCGTGACATTTTAATAGATTATGTCTTCATGATATTTTAATAGATTATGTTTTCATGATATTCTAATAGATTATGTGTTCGTGACATTTTAGTAGAGTAATGTTTATGAGAATGAGCGTTATAGAGAAGAATAAATGTAAGCCTTTCTGGTGTGAAATGTTAAATGTGTGACCATAAATATTAGCACTTTTAATATATAGCTAACAGTTATCGCAATAAATGTACGACAGGGAATTCAATAATAATCTCTATTTATGAAACAAGCAGTCAACAAGACAGCCAAAATAGTAATGATAAACACACCTTTGTTTGAAGTTTAGGTGAGAACAGGTCGCGATAATCGACTTCCAAATACCTATTAAATGGAACTGACCTGAGGAAACAGTGTTGACTCATATGTGCTTTATATAGTGAAAGTAATATGCATGATTTCAATTTCAACTGTCGTTTTATGGTTAAAAAAAATTACTACTTCGTCTGCTCGCCACACTAGCCTACATGTGCATTATAACAACAATAGTTGTCAATGCTCTAGGTTGTGGCTGTAGATGTTTTATGTGTTTTGATTTTTTTCTTTTTAAGAACAAATCATCACAACCTTTTAGTTTCTTCTGAAGAGCAGATTATCATCTGTCTTTCAATTTCTAGTGGAGCCCAGATCATCAACAATGCACCTCATATGTATTCTGCCTTATGACCACATATTTTACAGCACCCAGGTTCATTCATGTGTTTTTCTTTGCATCATTAGTCCACCAATTTCTATTATATCTCCATTTTTATCCCATTTATCAGAACCTGGAATGCACCTACAAACGTGCAGATTTCTTTTAGTTATTTTACAAATTATATTTTATTGTGGCTCTTTAATATATTCTCATTAAACGTTTCAATTATCCGTTCAATGCGTGTTGAATCACAAAACACAATTTTAACTCACTGGTGTGATTTTGTTGTCTTCTGTTTGCACTTTAAACGGATTGTTTGTTTAGCCAAATATTATGGGATAGTTAAAGTGCTGAAATAAATATTTCGAGAATAATCTGACCAGAAACAAGCTACATGTAAATATTTACAGTAACAACAACTACAGGAGTGAAGGAGAGAAACAACACAGATACTTCATTTATTGGAAGGAGCTAGTCTTCTGAGAGAGAGAGAGCATTTTTAACAAAATCAGTGAGGAAGACAAAATTAGAAAGTTACTAAGAAAAACAATAGATTGTATACAACCAAACAGGAGGACTGCTAAAACAACATTCTCTCTTAGATCTATCTATCTATCTATCTATCTATCTATCTATCTATCTATCTATCTATCTATCTATCTATCTATCTATCTATCTATCTATCTATCTATCTATCTATCTATCTATCTATCTATCCATCCATCCATCCATCCATCCATCCATCCATCCATCCATCCATCCATCCATCCATCCATCCATCCATCCATCCATCCATCCATCCATCCATCCATCCATCCATCCATCCATCCATCCATCCATCCATCCATCCATCCATCCATCCATCCATCCATCCATCCATCCATCCATCCATCCATCTATCTATCTATCTATCTATCTATCTATCTATCTATCTATCTATCTATCTATCTATCTATCTATCTATCTATCTATCTATCTATCTATCTATCTATCTATCTATCTATCTATCTCTGTCTCTCTATCTATCTATCTATCTATCTATCTATCTATCTATCTATCTATCTATCTATCTATCTATCTATCTATCTATCTATCTATCTATCTATCTATCTATCTATCTATCTATCTATCTATCTATCTATCTATCTATCTATCTATCTGTCTGTCTGTCTGTCTGTCTGTCTGTCTGTCTGTCTGTCTGTCTGTCTGTCTGTCTGTCTGTCTGTCTGTCTGTCTATCTATCTATCTATTGACCATTCGAGCCGTAGCCGGCCCATAGGACGTAGGCCAAGATACTCCTTCTCTTATCTGAATTTTTGTTCTAGCAGTTTTCAATTCTTTTAAAGATATTTTATCAAATCTCGCCATTTGTCTATGTTCTGTGCAAGCAGCTCTATCTCATTGAGGGAGCCGAATCCTGCTGCTCTTGCCTCTCTCATCAATGTTCTTCTCAGTGTCTCTCTGGGTCTTCCTCTTTTTCTCTTACCTGTTGTTTCCCATAAGAGGACTTGCTTTTCTATTCGGTTATTATCTCTTCTCATCACATGTCCAACATATGACCATCGTCTTTTCTTTATTACTGAAGATATTAGTGGTTGATTGGCGATTTCTCTAATTTCCTCGTTTGTTCTATCTCTTATGGTCTCTCGTAATTTTTATTGGTTTATGTTCCTTAAGTTGAGGATGAAGTTGAGGACCTCAACGTCTTTTTTTCAAATTCTTTTAGTATCTTTCTCTCTTTTTTCCCTCTCCTTCACTGTCATGTCTGCTTCTTTATCCCTTTTACTCTATCTTGATTCTAAAGTTCTCACCCGTTTCTCTCTCTCTCTCTCCCTCGCTCTTTGTTATGGTCTCATTTTATTTTGTATGTGTGTTAAGGTTCCTCAGCTGCCTTGCTTCATTGTCTCTGTGTTTTTTTTATCCTTTTCCATCTCTTCTTCGTCGTCATGTCTGCTTCTTTATCCCATTTGACTGTTTCTTGATTTTTAAAATGTCTCCCCGTTTCTCTCTCTCTCCCACACTCTCTCCCACATTCTCTCTCTCTCTCTCTCTCTCTCTCTCGTTATAACTTAAAAGTGAGATAATTAATGTTATATGAATTAACTCACTAAACCACAATCTATAATTCGACCAGACATCATCATAATTAACATCAACAGCCCTTCTAGTTTTTCGCAATCCGTGTCTTGAACAGGCCTTCTCCACTTGTACCTTTCTTAATCTAATCATTCCAGTTTCATCCACATACTTCCAATTGTTCTTTTATCTCTTATTAATAATGCAATTTTAATTATTTGGTAAATAATTGTAATGTAATATTTCTTCTTTACTGTTAGTGTTTTGTGTAAATTTAATTCCTCTTTGTTATGCATATTGCGGACCTAGAGCATCATCATGAATGCATTATGCAATGCTTCTCTAGTTTGTGACTTTATTAGACCTTGAAATATTATTTTATGGTTTATATTATAGAGTACAACGCTAAACAACACACTATATTTCAACTTTAGTAGATACAGCATGTAAATATGCACACCCAATGCACACTATGAAGATATGCGATTACTGGCTAATTAAAAACACCCATGACATTCAGTGTCAATTACCAGGTCCAATAAACATCCATGACATTCAATGTCAATTACCAGGTCCAGTAAACATCCATGACATTCAGTGTCAATTACCAGGTCCAGTAAACATCCATGACATTCAGTGTCAATTACCAGGTCCAGTAAACATCCATGACATTCAGTGTCAAAGACGGGCCCATTAACGATCCATCACATTCAATGTGAATTTCCCAGTCCATTAAACATTCATGATATTCAATGTCGATTACCTGTCCCACTGAACATCCAAGACATTCATTAGTGTTCTTCCCTCCTTCGCTTCTTTTGTCTATCAGGCTCAGAAGGCAGTTTGTACATCAATCTGGGAGCTGTCCCAAGTAGGTCCCCCATTTCCCCTTCATATTATATAGTGTCCAATTTTTTTTTAAGCCGAAACGCTTGCTAAACGGAACAATTCATTACGACGAAGTTGTTTCCAGTTATCAAACTCTAAAAAAAAAAACAAGTTGCAGCTGTTGGCGCCTTTAATCAAACATGAACATAACATCACAACTACAAACGATAAATAGCATGTTCAAGCAATCATTTCTTCAATATCAAACATCATCTATATATTAAGCGCAAGCAAGGAAGAGAGAAAGTTCATTACATTTTTCAGAGAAGAAACAAAATCTACGAGAATTAATCAAATTCTAGAATGAAATATGGAGAAAATGCATCAGAAAAATTGTTGGAATTACACAGAGAGTGGGAGAAAATAAAGCAATTCCGTCGCCATCTTAAGAATGTAGCCTAATTAAAACAGCAAGCGCCTACATAAATAGACAATTTGGATTCATTTCAGAACTAAAATCTGTAGTCTGAATGTAATAAATGCAGAGTTTTAGGAAATTCATGTAAGGGTTTGTTCCTTATATTTGTTATTTGTTGTTTATTCTGCCGTGGGGCCGAGTGGTAAGTCGCTCGTCAACTGACTAATAAGATACCGGTACGAAGCGAAGGTGGTTCGTACCCTGGCGAGGACACCTGGGTTTTTACTAATTCCCTAAAAATTAGTGGGAGCCGCGATAGCTCAGTGGTTAGTGAACTGGACTACTACGGACAAGGGGTAGGGTTCGATCCCAACCGACGGCTCCGGGTTCACCCAGCCTTAAATGGGTACCGGATTTTTTCTGGGAAAGTAAAGCAGCACGGGCGTAATACCGACCACATTACCCCAAAAATCAGGTGCTGAAGGTCTGTAAAATATAAGGTCACTAACACCATATTTCCCTATACGCCACTTGGCGTGACGGGGGTACTTTACTTTTACGAAGGCAATGGGTGGAGTCATTGAAGTCAAGAATACATAGAGTTACCTTTGTCTACGTCCCTGAGAATTCAGGAGTACAGGGAAATGAAAGAGCGGACATGTTGGCTAGCTGCTCAATCGTTGAAGATGGTCAACCAATGGATCGGGCGGACATCATCAATGCCTTCCGAGATGTGGGAAGGGCACAGGATTTCGACAATCATGAGTCCACGTTACTCCTTCGGATGAAAGAGATGGAAGTTAAAATGGGCACAACCAGAAACGAGAAACTAGGTGTATATGAAGACTTGTCAACAAACACAGAACTGGAGTCGTCAGTCGCTGGACGCTGCTGACTTGCTGAGGAGGGGATCTGAACACCTATTTGGGGTAATGTGGTCGGTAGTACGCCCGTGCTGCTTTACTTTCCAAGAAAAAAATCCGGTACCCAATTAAGGCTGGGTGAACCCGGAAGCTGTCGGTTGGGATCGAACCCTACCCCTTGTCCTTTTTTAGTCCAGTTCACTAACCACTGAGGTATCGCGGCTCCCATATATATATATATATATATATACAATTTAATTGGATTTCAAAATATTCAACTCAGCAGTAAGACTACCATATATATATATATATTCGGAGTGCAAGGATGATGACCCGAAAATATCTCAATAACTCAGTAGCGGTGAAAATACCAAAAGTATTATTGTTTCCCCAACATCTCACAATTGGTTGGGTTTACACTTCTTCTACAAACAGATATCGGAGATTGTTCTCACAGCCGTCTATAATTTTATTATTTATTTATTTGTTTTTTTCTTTACAGTTTTGATTAATAGTATAGGAGATGAAAATGTTATGGCTTGATACCGACTACGTCACCCATATATGGTTGTTCTTTGACAACATATTCCTCATAAACGTACTGGAAGTACTGAGAATCCTTCCTTATATTATTTACTTATTCCTACATTCACGGAAAAACCCCGGTTTGAAGTGCTCGCCTCACACTGAGAAGGTAAACAGGTCGAATCATTTCTGATGCGATCAGATTTCCTTCATACTGATCAATAGTCTCAAAGTCGGTGACTTCGAATATCTGGTCCAAACGGAGACGAGTTATATAATCGAGTTCCTATGTTCATATTGAAAACGCAAAAATACCCTCGGCAAATTGAAATAAAAAGAGTATTCTAGGCTATTCACCAAGCAAAAAATGTATAGAATAAAAATGAAATTTATACCGTCTTCACAATAACAAACCAAATTTTTAAAAAAAGAAAAAAAAGACATTTGGGCCGTTACCTATGCTATGGTGTTCGTGAACTATGTCGAGATCTTACAGCTTTGTCAAGAAAAAGATCAGAATGTAAATAAACAATGTTTAAATTGAGTGACAGACTTCAGTAAACACAGATAAGATACTTATTCTTATATAAGACTAATATTATTATACTTTGCTGTGTCCTTTAGAACATGAATCTCATTCTCCATTTCACACAAACATCTCAGTACAATGCACGAACCCAAAACATCAGGCAAAGTCTCAGTCTTGTTTCGCCCTAAGAATGTTACGCCAGGGACGTCGGTCCTCAGACTCCACTCACCTCAATGATCCTGGTTTTCACGTTTATCCAGCCTTTGTTAAATAACGGACAGTTTTTTCCCCTGGGCGAATGAAAGTACTGGCGTTGGACTGACATCTTTATTCAAATTAATATGTGGATAGTCGAACAAATATGAACACTCAACTAAAATAACTAGTAACTAAATCTAACTCTAATTTACAGACACACACACAGAGAGAGAGAGAGAGGTGGTAATTTACATGCATGTTACGGAGAAACGATGCAACAGATAATGAGCTTGTTGTGTTTCTGGCCCTATTCTTTTTAACCTACCATATCTGCGTGAGCAACCATACAGCGCAGAGAACATCCTTAGTATCATCAAGTACTGTGCTGCTGTCTATCTGCTGTAGCATTTGTCTACAGCTTTCTATCTATACAACTGTTATTCAACACAGCTATTCACTTCCTACCCAAACATTCACATCCTACCACGCCATTTACGTCCTACCGAAACATTCACATCCTACCCAAACATTCACATCCTACCACGCCATTTACGCCCTATCGAAACATTCACTTCCTACCGAAACATTCACTTCCTACCACGCCATTTACGTCCTACCGAAACATTCACTTCCTACCGAAACATTCACTTCCTACCACGCCATTTACGTCCTACCGAAACATTCACTTCCTATCGAAATATTCACATCCTACCACGCCATTTACGTCCTACCGAAACATTCACTTCCTACCGAAACATTCACTTCCTATCGAAACATTCACATCCTACAACGCCATTTACGTCCTACCGAAACATTCACTTCCTACCGAAACATTCACTTCCTATCGAAATATTCACATCCTACCACGCCATTTACGTCGTACCGAAACATTCACTTCCTACCGAAACATTCACTTTCTACCGAAACATTCACATCCTACCATGCCATTTACGTCCTACCGAAACATTCACTTCCTACAGAAACGTTCACTTCCTACCGAAACATTCACATCTTACCGAAACATTCACTTCCTACCGAAACATTCACATCCTACCACGCCATTTACGTCCTACTGAAATATTCACTTTCTACCGAAACATTCACTTCCTACTCAAACATTCACTTCCTACTGAAACATTCACGTCCTACCCAAACATATCTTTCCTACCCAAACATTAACATCCTACCACGCCATTCACTTCCTACCAAACAATTCACTTAAATTACCTTGTTTTTCCACTTTCCACGCCTTTTTCCAGCTGTTCTATTTTCATGACAAGACCAATGAATTATGGCAGCGTCCTTCCTATATTTGTAACATTATTAATGTTTGCTTTGGCCCCATTTAGAACGTTTTCTTTAAACTTGTTACCATGATATTCTCAAAATTCTTTCATTCATTCTTGCAAAACCATATATATATCGCTGTGGCCTCTAATGATATATGTCAAAAATAGCTTCACATCCATATATAAATATACATTTTGGGCCATGTAATGAGAAGGGAACAGCTGGAATATATTGTAGCAACTGCAAAAATAGAGGGACGAAGAGATAGAGAAAGCAAAGAAAAAATATATCAGACAGCTTAAGAGAATGGCTTGGCACAAAGTCAACAAAGGAAATAATAAATAACTGTCGAGATCGAAAGTTGTGGAGAGACATGATCTCCTACGCCAGCAGGCACAGTACTTGATGGTGATGGTGATGATGATATATAAATCAACATCAACAAAACAGAAGTAATTAATATCGCAAGAGAAATAGAGCATCAACATAACTATAGGCGGCAGACAAATAAAAGAAGACTAGAATAAAAAAAAAATAAAAACAAAGTAGTCCAGTGACAAATAACAATTTCCAAGCATCAGAAATAGACTCAAAATGCAACAAAGCTTGTCAAATCATCGGACAATATTACCACTGTTGTCAAACAAGGAAATAACAATAGATGCAAAACGGGGAACTCTACAAAACAATCTTCATCCCAAAGGGGTGCTACCAATGTGAGTCCTAGACTCTAGACTCAAGAACAATAAGAAAAAAATATCCACTACCGAGATGGAATGCGTGAGACGAATTACAACAAACAGCATGAGAGATAAGATCAGAATGAAGAACAAAGAAAAAAAAACAGGAACAATTCCCCCCATAGAATAATACATACAGAAACAACATATAAAATGGTTCGGCCACGTGATGAGACAGAAATACCGAAAAACAATGAAAAGAGCCTTCAATAAACGTTGCGAGAATACCA
Organism: Megaustenia siamemsis; assembly: GCA_032433765.1. Classification (NCBI taxonomy): domain Eukaryota; kingdom Metazoa; phylum Mollusca; class Gastropoda; order Stylommatophora; family Ariophantidae; genus Megaustenia; species Megaustenia siamemsis. The sequence goes on along the minus strand of JAVIAB010000051.1, from coordinate 77,289,820 downwards.
AACTCAAGGTCAGACCACGAAAAAGATTGATTGGTGCAATATTAGAAACACGAGGAAACAGGAGAGGCCAAATAAAAAGCAAAAGACGGCAAATTATATCTCCCCTCAACGCTGAAAGGTATAGGAGGAAAGAAAGATGAATAAGTCACTATTTCCAGACTAACTACTTTTAACTATTAAATTTGTTTTCCCTAAACCAAATTATCATAGAAAAGACTGATCACGGCACATTTTTGGGTGATGTGGTCGGTATCACGCCTGGCCGCCTTTACTTCCCAGAAAAAACATCTCTGGTACCCATTTTTATAGGCTGGGTGAACCCCGTAGCCTTGTCAGTCCGAAAAAAAATCCGCCACTGCTAGGGATCAGCACTACTCTAGGGCATTCTTTCACTGCAGAATATAGTCCGGTATCCAGCACATGCAGGATGGAACTAGAAGTTCTAGATCGGGATTGAACCCAACCTTTTGTCCTCAGTAGACCCGTTCAAAATCTTGATATTTGATCTATTGTCCCCTTTCAAACCGGAAACTGCTCATGTAGCATAGATTCTAGACTCACTATGTCCGACGATCTCAGCTATTCATCATCATCATTGAGTGCCGTCTCCGCATCGAAGGTTGGCTACCATGGAGCGCCATCCTGCTCTGTATCTTGCTTTGATGGTGCAGCTTGTCATAGGTTGACTTGTCCATCTTTTGATGTTACTCGTCCATGTTAGTCTTCGTCTGCCTCTGCCTCTTTTACCTTGCATTTTCCCTTCCAATATTACTTTTATTAGGCTGTCGTGTCTTTTAACATGCCCCACAAATTTCATTTGTCTTGTTTGAATTGTGTTTAGTAGTTTTTTTTTTTTCATTTTTAGTTTTAAAACTTCATCGTTTGTTTTCTTTTCTTTCCATCCAATTCTACCTATTCTTCTATAAATCCACATTTCAAAGACTTCAATTTTCTGTTCTGTTTTCTTGTCTATTGTCAATTTTTCTGCACTTATCTATGAAGTGTTTGATTTTTCATAGGATCCGCATTGTAACTCGCACACGCCCCTATTCTGGACGAGCGTTCAAACTCGGCAAAGAAACTCATGCTTTCTGTTTTGTTTCTTCTCTCATGAGTGTTCATTTTAGTATTTCTCTAGTTCGGCCACTTTTTTCTTTTACCCATTTTTTTTTTTCAATTTGAGAGCTTGCTTTGAGATTCACTTGTTACCTCTTCTCATCGCTTGCTCAACGTTTGTCCAACTTCTCTTAATTATAAATAATATATTTAGCTGCCTTGTCATTTCTATTATTTCTGCTCTGGTCACTAACCACTGCTCTACCGAAACTCTACTATATTATGTCGTGAACATAACTGCATAACGGAAGTTACGACACCAGCATATTTGTTCTCTCAGAGAATAATAATTCGACCAGGTCAGTTTAAAGGCGAGTAGCTATAAGGACAGGAATGTCAACGATTTTCCTTTCTTTCGATAATAACGTCATCCTCTTACAGGAAGCAGACAGCGGCTTCCAGGCCAGGTAAACCTCTTAAGTTCTAGAAGTTCTTCTTTCTGTCCCACGTGATTTTGTCCTGACACGTAATTTCACGTGGGGACAATTTCCGGGAAGTCGTTTTTAAAAACAGCAACAAGGTTACATTACATACTGAATACTCAAAGATCTGTGAATACTCAAAGATCTGTGAATACTCAGTAATCATAGCAGTCAATTAGTTAAAAAACGCTTCAAATTAGGGAGAAATACTTCTATGTAATAATATAAATTGTTTTTATCGTGTTAACACTTCATATCTGCATTGTTTCTTCTTTTTCTACTTTTTTTTCAGCTCCCTATGGAGCATAGGTCTTCAACAAACACTTTCTAAACCGTTCTGTATCTAGATTGTTGAATTGTGAAACACATTACAATATATTACAATATAGAAGAACATCGCCAGAATCGAACAGCTCCGTTCTGCACAGAACCGCCTTTCTCTCCAAGCGAAATAGCATTGCGTAATATGATGTAATGTAATATCTTAACCAATAAGAAGTCAAAATTAATTAAGATTTAAGCGAAGTCCAGGAGAATGTGATATTGTAGAAGAATAAAACATAACTGAAATATAGTCATCCCTCGCTACTTCGCTGTTCATTTATCGCGGCCTCAGTGCATCACGGATTGTTCAAAAATTCAAAATTGAGGAATTATGGCACGAAAGTTGCCCGCACACCAGCAGAAGGCAGGGAGTGCCCACACAATTCAAAATCCACGTCTCTGATTGGCTGCTAGCATCCCGCCATTTGATGTCCTCCCGACTCGGGAATCTCGCAAGCTGATTGGCCTAGACGTTTCCCCCACCTTCGTTCTCATACCCAGCGAAGACGACCTCGCTCATTCAAATCAATGTTTGAGTGAAATTCCGGTATATGGTGGATAGGCGGCGGGAACATGAAAAATGTTCCTTGTTGCAGTTTCCTCATATTCCAAGTCCGGCTCGTTGCAGGAGCTACTGAGTTAAGTGCTCTGTGCACACCGTGAGCTGTGTGTTTCATCCGTTTTGATCATGATATCGTATGACAGTGAACAGTTGGCTGTGTTCACTTTCTGCGCAGTTTCGCCTTATGCCTTATGTTTTTTTGGCGTGAGTAGTAATAGTGGCTGTATACCCACCCCATTGCTGGAAGAACATGCACCGAAACTGCACCAAAGACAAAGGATTTTGCACCGATACCGCACGAAACATATATACTTTTGGCACCAAATCCGTGCAAAAGTCCGATAATCGGCTTATTATCTCGGTGGTCGTGGCGGTCCGGTAATCGGCTTATCTCGTGGTGTGCGGTGGTGCGTGACGGTGATCGGCGCGTCTCTCGCGGGAGTCTGTTGCTCGCCGGCTATCTCGGACAAAGCGGTTCTAAAACGTGTGTTCTTGGGTCGTCTCACACCGTCGGATGGCGGGTCGTCGCCGGCTATCTCGCGCGGGTGGCGGGTCTGTCTCTCGCCGGCTATCTCGCGGGCGAGGACAACAGCGGTTCTAAAACTTGGGGCGATGTGCCTTGAATGGTCGTGTGAGTATCGCTACAAACATCATCATGTGTCGTGTAGTAAGGTGTGCAAATATTAAATAGTGACGCTCTCTCTCTCTCTCTCTCTCTCTCTCTCTCTCTCTCTCTCTCTTTCACATTCATGGTAAAGCAAAACAAAATTCGTTCTACATTTCACTGCTTTATTATTAATACAACAAATATACAACACATATTTGAAAATATATATTACTGTCCGGTTGTTGACTTTGGGCATCCATGGGCCCCTCGAAGCCGAAATAGCCATGGGGCGAGCAAATGATAAATGATACGGTCGTTTATGTGCTGTCTCGATGAAAAAGGCACGAGAATTCTGTTAAGTTTCGCGCCACGACACTTAATAAGTATATAATAAACACAATATAGACCGCGCGTGTTGCTAAACAAATCTTGTAACACTCGCGTTGTAGACGAATGGAACGTGTGAGTTTTGCTCTATAAAGTTTAAAATATCCACGTGTCTGGGAGGCAAACCGTAGGAATCGAAATTCTCAAATTCGCCGAGACCATTGTAAAATAGGGCCACCCAATGCTCACCGGGTTCGTGGGCAGGGTCGGTGTTTATGACAAAGGATGCGGTCGCCGTTGGGTCGATGCTGGGCTGTAAATGGTTTCGTGGAATGACACTAACAAGGGAACAACGTCGAACGAAAATATCCGACATCAAAAGGTTGGAAATCTCCCTCGTGTTCATCTTCTTTCTCTCAAACGGCGAAGTCTGTTAGAATCTGCCTTGTCTTGGACAACTCGAGCACTGAGTCCAACTCGGCGTAGACGATAACTTGTAGGGGAGTAGTTGTGGGAGCGGCAAACTTGAGTTCTATCGATAAGGGTCCGCTTGTGGCTAGCTCAAAATGGGAGCCGCCCAGTAGGCTGGACGAGAGGTCAAAACCAAATAGACAATATCCGTCCTTGAACTCTCTATAATCAACGTTATTCCCAGCGTCTTTACCAATCAGACCCATGGCCAGACTTGTACCGAAAAAAGCTCTCGCGTATTGATTTCGTTCAAAGTCCATAGTTAGAGGCTTTTCCGAGATACATTTCCCGTCGACCAACAGGTTCATATAAATCAGACCAAAGTATTGAAAATTGAACGGGTTAGCTGTATATACACCATTAAACGCACTGGCCGTAATCAGACCTATCACTATACGGGTCGGTGTTTGAGACAAAAATAAATTGTCTTGACTGTGGGAGAACATCCCGCTAGCGATGGAAAATGTATTGATGGTAACCCTCTTGATCGGGTATCGCGCATTCCAGCTTAAGAGAGCCTTTTCATAGGCCAGAAAAATCGCGAGGTTTAGCTTAGCTTTCCTGACCACGAGCGCGGCTTAGGTGATAACACTCTTATAACCCACAGAGCTATCGTGACCCGTGAGGTTGAACACATCCTTCGAGGGCGTGAGTTTTATCTTTACATCGACTCTGTTTAAAATGTAAAGATCCTTCACAAAGACATCAGAGTGTAAACGACCATCATTTCAACCTCTTTACTACCCGAAGTCAAATCGCGCCGTGTTTTAAAACCCTATTTTCTTTCAAATCGTCATGGTGGCCAGCTGTGTCTTTGTAGAACAGAGCGGCCGTCAAGTATCCCGTTTTCGCATCCTCCCCGTAATTGAGCGTAGCCTCAAACACTGCTCTAAAAGGATAGGTATTCACCGACGGTGTAACCAACGTGTCGTTTAGCGATACGTCGACTTGCGAAAATAGACTGCGAAGATAATTGTTGACTGGACCTACCTCAGCATCGGGTGGTACACTATCACCATTCGGGAGGGTGATCTTGACCCGCAGATGTAAAAACGTGTTGAAAAGATCTAGATACTCCTCGCTGTTTCCAGAAATGAAAAACTCTATCGTGCGCTATGCCACAAGGCTGCGATCGGACGAATTTCAATAAACTGGCCAGAGTCGAGAGATGTCTGTGTGGGTGGAACGCTAAATAAATCCAAACCAGAGTGAAGACATTCGCACGATTTGGGGTGAATGAGGGACATTATTAGTCGAAAATATCCTTTGCCACACTCGTCTTAGTGTTTTTGCTGTTGTGCACCAAATGAAGGGGGAACTGTCTAGCTGTCGGTTTTATCCTCTTCGTTACCGGTTATCCTGGTGGAGGTAACTTCATAACTCGCTTTCTGCTTTGTCGTAAACCACTTCCTGATTGGTTGTTAACACTCAGGTGGTCTACGGCCCCGTGTATCAACCGCTGAGCGGCCTCCATAGCTCGTTCTTTGAAAGCTTCACCGACATTTTTCCCGGCTAATGCGTCCTGTGCGACCTGCAGACCGGTCCCCAAGCCTTCCCTGAGCAAGGCCCTACCGCCGGTTTTTAACCAGGGTAAAATAGCCCTCCCGATTCCACCAAAGAAACTACCGATTCCTGACCGCTCTGACTTCGACCTCCTATAAACACAGGCATTCCATCACCCGCCTGACAACAGTAAAAGTCTTCGTATAACTCAACATCTCGATGAAGGGGGGTGTCTCACCTTTGCACCAGCTCGAGATGTTTCTTCACTTGAAAGTGTACCGTTAGCACCGACGTCCCGCTGGTGAATGAAATGGGTTTTCCGTGTTCGTTGGCTAAAAGGATTTCCACGGTATCGAAGGAAATCGACTCAGGGGGACGTAGTGATGCTTATCGTAGATCTGAAACAGAGCGGTGTGATTTCTATTGAGAACAGGCACGCTTCTGAGGAGAGGTACCATCACATCCCCGACCGGTCTGGGGGAAACGAGATCGCAGTAGACGAATACATTCTTCGCAACACTTTCCAAGTCCATTAAGCCCACGCTGAAGATATCGGGAGCTGTGTCTGATATAGAGGTCGTGGAGAAGGCTAACATGTTTTTCAAAGTGTCGTTTATGGTAACACTGACTCCATTTTCGTAAAGTTTCAAGATGGCTTTATTCACCTCTTTTGCGTAAATGAATCTCATTTTTTTCCCTTTCACATCCCCGTTCGACTCATCCTCCGTTTTTATGATCGACGCATTCAACGCGCCGATGAATGCATCGGGTTTCGTGTATAATCCAGGCTCCAAGGTCACGTTGAAATGAAATCTCGCGTCGCAAATATCGTCGTTAGCGAGAGATTAGTACCAAATCCAGACATCACCCTCTATTACATTGAAATAATTTAGCGGAAACTGTATCACCACCAGTGCGATCTCATACTGCGTCGAAATGTCAATGGTCTGAGGGAGTTTAACGAAAAGTGGCCGGGGTTATTATCCTTAAAAAGTTCTATAGATGCATTGCTGGGCAGGGTGACAATAAAACTCATTTTTTTTACTCGTTTCACCGTCGCCTTTCCAAGTTTGGATTCGGTAGCATGTAACCCAAACAGCTGCTCAGTAGGGCTATCCACAGTTTTCCCTCCTTTGCGTCTGGCTTTTCGGTGGTAAGATTGAACAGTGAGACCGCTACAACTGTATATATAACTACCACTTGACAAATAAAGACAAGTTCTAAGTAGGGGGATAGTTTCCCAAACACTGACCCCCAGCAGCATGGTTCGCCTTCTCTCCTCACTCCCGAGTTTACGACTCGCAAATCGGGCTCTCCAAAAGTTACCTTTTCTTCTTCTTCTTCTTATTCTCGCATCTCTAGTTTGTGTATCTGACAATGTCCTTGGACGGTATCCAACTGTTAAATGAGGAATCGTACCCAAACCATTTGACTGAACTCTCTTTTCGCCCAAATGATGTGCGACGCTCAGTTATGGTACTCTCGATTCTGTACTCGTGCTTGTCTCCAACTTTTTGAATTTCCGGTGTGTAGAATGACCCCTCTATCTCATCGCCCTTATCGTCTTTCAACACATATGTAACGGGGTTTGTTTCATTTACTCGACTGATGGAAAACAGTTCCTCCGTCCAAGCCGGGGCATAACCCTTTTTAAAATTGGCTCTGCCCAGGACCAGTCTAACTCGATCACCGACCTTATACAGTGGTCTTTCAAAATTAAAGCTGCGTTTGTTACTATACAGCGTGTTACATACCTGTTCTTGATTGCTGACGTCGACCGGTGCAATTTGTATACTTCTGTGATACGAATGGTTATAACTTCGAAGTAGGGCGGGTAGGACTCGGACATAAGACAGTTGATTGGAATTCGTGAAATATCGCCACATCCGTTGTTTCAGAGTCCTATTAAAGCGTTCCACCACGGCGGCCTTAATATCTTCGTTCTGCGTAGTGAAAAAGTGAACGTTGTTGTCAGCGAGGAATTTCTGAAATGTTCTGTTCAGAAACTCTGACCCCTTATCCGTTTGAAAACTCGCGGGTTTCCCATCGAGAAATATCTTACCGACGGCTTCCACTAAGGATTTCCCCGTTTTGGTTCGTATATTTACAGACCACGCGAATTTACTGAAAACGTCCACACAATTAACCAAATAGGAATATTCATCGTTGTGTTTTTTCAAATGTCTCAAATTAATTAGGTCTGCCTGATATTGCTGTTGGGGGGCCACTCGCTATAATGGGACGCCTTTCAAATGTGCGACGAATTGGTTTATGAAGGGTATAGGTATCCTGATGACTCAGCTATTGTTTGATCTTTGCGAGTCCCAGTTTGGTGTTACGTTGCAGGGCCGTTGCACCACTATAAGACCCTGGTCGACTAGGGTCAAAGTAATGACGTCTCAATATTTTCTCCACTGTTCCCATTTTGGTGTTGGGATTCCGCTCTTTCTTTTTTTAGGTCTCAGTTTATACGTGGTTACGGGCGGAGTGGTTTCATTACCTAGCTTTGGGGTTTCCGCTGGTGGTGGTGGTCGTGTCTTGGTCTGCTCTGGTGGTACCTCGATTGATGGTGGTGGTGGGGAAGGTGTTTTTTTTCTGTTGACGTGTTGTGTTGAATGAGATCGACCGAGCCCAATGAGCATTGTTTATACTGCTCCAATCTTATTAAATGTTAAATATTGATGCAGGGCACGTTGGTACACTCTGGCCTTATCGGCGGGTGCTAAATCATCGCGTAATAGGATACGTTGCATTTCATCATCTAAATCTCTCAAGTTGTCACCGATCGCCTCGGTGGGGTATACGTGCTAGTAGTCTGTTTAAGAACCTCGAGGAATCGAGGATCCATGAAAATAATTTTTTGGCCATTGTTATGCACCTAGTACTCCACCGAGAATACTTAATATAGGACGGAGCAAAGCACCTATGAACCTACCGGTTTGTAGAATCTCTCTCCTCCGCTTAAGATTCGGTTTATTTTTAGTGAAAAGTCTCAACTTGTACTTGTGTCGACGTAGCTCGCACTTCTGTCGCTGAGTGAGTCTAACATTACCTTTTAATATATTATGACAACACTCGCACAAAAAGTTAATGAGTTTGGGAGAGGCTGTTTTTAATATGGCTCTTAAACCGCTCTGCGAGGCGGCGCGCATACATTTCAACATTTCACCGTGCCGTCTAAGTGCTTCATCACACATGATTCTCTACTTTGGCACGTAGACGATTTGTCTCTCCCCCGGGAATATTTTTGTTCTCAACCTAAGATTATCAGGTGTGTCCTGACGAAGATCGACCAGCAAATAACCGTGAGGACTCGCTGTCGCGTCCTTAAAAGTGTCTTGGAGGTACCCCACCTGACCTGGGTACATTTGTTTACCCAGATTCATAATTTGACTCCCGTCTCTCGGGTTCTTGAAAAAGACTAAATAGTGCGTAATGAGACTTATAGTTCGATGTTCTTTATTTTTTCCGAATAGGTTTTGAACAATGTACATCACACTAATATCTCTTTACCATAAGCGACACTTTGAAAAACATGTTTAGCCTTCCCCACGACCTCTATATCAGACACAGCTCCCGATAACTAAAGCGTGGGCGTAATGGACTTGGAAAGTGTTGCGAAGAATGTATTCGTCTACTGCGATCTCGTTTCCCCCAGACCGGTCGGGGATGTGATGGTACCTCTTCACAGGAGCGTGCCTGTTCTCAATAGAAATCACACCGCTCTGTTTCAGATCTACGATAAGCATCACTACGTCCCCCTGAGTCGATTTTCCTTCGATACCGTGGAAATCCTTTTAGCCAACGAACACGGAAAACCCATTTCATTCACCAGCGGGACGTCGGTGCTAACGGTACACTTTCGAGTGAAGAAACATCTCGAGCTGGTATAATGGTGAGACACCCCACCCCCCTTTTCATCGAGATGTTGAGTTATACGAAGACTTTTACTGTTGTCAGGCGGATGATGGAATGCCCGTGTTTATAGGAGGTCGAAGTCAGAGCGGTCAAGGAATCGGTAGTTTCTTTGGTGGAATCGGGAGGGCTATTTTTCCCTGGTTAAAAACCGGCGGTAAGGCTTTGCTCAGAGAAGGCTTGGGGACCGGTCTGCAGGTCGCACAGAACGCATTAGCCGGGAAAAATGTCGGTGAAGCTTTCAAAGAACGAGCTAAGGAGGCCGCTCAGCGGTTGATACACGGGGCCGTAGACCACCTGAGTGTTAACAACCAATCAGGAAGTGGTTTACGACAAAGCAGAAAGCGAGTTATGAAGTTACCTCCACCAGGAGAACCCGTTACGAAGAGGATAAAATCGACAGCTAGACAGTTCCCCCTTCATTCGGTGCACAACAGCAAGAAGACGATGACGAGGATGGCAAAGGATATTTTCGACTAATAATGTCCCTCATTCACCCCAAATCGTGCGAATGTCTTCATTCTGGTTTGGATTTATTTAGCGTTCCACCCACACAGACATCTCTCGACTCTGGCCAGTTTATTGAAATTCGTCCGATCGCAGCCTTGTGGCATAGCGCACCGATAGAGTTTTTCATTTCTGGAAACAGCGAGGAGTATCTAGATCTTTTCAACACGTTTTTACATCTGCGGGTCAAGATCACCCTCCAGAATGGTGATAGTGTACCACCCGATGCTGAGATAGGACCAGTCAACAATTATCTTCGCAGTCTATTTTCACAAGTCGACGTATTGCTAAACGACACGTTGGTTACACCGTCGGAGAATACCTATCCTTTTAGAGCAGTGTTTGAGGCTACGCTCAATTACGGGGAGGATGCGAAAACGGGATACTTGACGGCCGCTCTGTTCTACAAAGACACAGCTGGCCACCATGACGATTTGAAAGAAAATGAGGGTTTTAAAACACGGCGCGATTTGACTTCGGGTAGTAAAGAGGTTGAAATGAAGGGTCGTTTGCACTTTGATGTCTTTGTGCAGAATCGTTACATTTTAAACAGAGTCGATGTAAAGATAAAACTCACGCCCTCGAAGGATGTGTTCAACCTCACGGGTCACGATAGCTCTGTGGGTTATAAGAGTGTTATCACCTACGCCGCGCTCGTGGTCAGGAAAGCTAAACTAAACCCAGCGATTTCTCTGGCCTATGAAAATGCTCTCTTAAGCTGGAATGCGCGATACCCGATCAAGAGGGTTACCATCAAGACATTTTCCATCGCTAGCGGGATGTTCTCCCACAGTCAAGACAATTTATTTTTGTCTCAAACACCGACCCGTATAGTGATAGGTCTGATTACGGCCAGTGCGTTTAATGGTGTTTATACAGCTAACCCGTTCAATTTTCAACACTTTGGTCTGATTTATATGAACCTGTTGGTCGACGGGAAACGTATCTCGGGAAAGCCTCTAACTATGGACTTTGAACGAAAACAATACGCGAGAGCTTTTTTCGGTACAAATCTGGCCATGGGTCTGATTGGTAAAGACGCTGGGAATAACGTTGATTATAGAGAGTTCAAGAACGGATATTAACTATTTGGTTTTGACCTCTCGTCCAGCCTGCTGGACGGCTCCCATTTTGAGTTAGCCACAAGCGGACCCTTATCGATAGAACTCAAGTTTGCCACTCCCACAACTACTCCCCTACAAGTTGTCGTCTACGCCGAGTTGAAACTCAGTGCTCGAGTTGTCCAAGACAAGGCAGATTCTAACAGACTTCGCCATTTGAGAGAAAGAAGATGAACACGAGGGAGATTTCCAACCTTTTGATGTCGGATATTTTCGTTCGACGTTGTTCCCTTGTTATTGTCATTCCACGAAACCGTTTACCGCCCAGCATCGACCCAACGGCGACCGCAGCCTTTGTCATAAACACCGACCCTGCCCTCGAACTCGCTGAGCATTGGGTGGCCCTATTTTACAACGGTCTCGGCGAATGTGAGTATTTCGATTCCTACGGTTTGCCTCCCAGACACGTATATATTTTAAACTTTATAGAGCAAAACTCACACGTTCCATTCGTCTACAACGCGGGTGTTACAAGATTTGTTTAGCAACACGCGCGGTCTATATTGTGTTTATTATATACTTCTTAAGTGTCGTGGCGCGAAACTTAACAGAATTCTCATGCCTTTTTCATCGAGACAGCACATAAACGACCGTATCATTTATCGTTTGCTCGCATCGTGGCTATTTCGGCTTCGAAGGGCCCATGGATGCCCAAAGTCAACAATCGGACAGTAATATATATTTTCAAATATGTGTTGTATATTTGTTGTATTAATAATAAAGCTGTGAAATATAGAACGAATTTTGTTTTGCTTTACCATGAATCTGAAAGAGAGAGAGAGAGAGAGAGAGAGAGAGAGCGTCACTATTTAATATTAGCACACCTTACTACACGACACATGATGATGTTGGTAGCGATACTAATAACACACACGACCATTCAAGGCACATCGCCCCAAGTTTTAGAACCGCTGTTGTCCCCGCCCGCGAGATAGCCGGCGAGAGACAGACCCGCCACCCGCGCGAGATAGCCGGCGACGACCCGCCATCTGACGGTGTGAGACGACCCTAGAACACAAGTTTTAGAACCGCTGTTGTCCGAGATAGTCGGCGAGCGATAGACCCCCGCGAGAGACACGCCGATCACTGAGCCGTCACGCACCACCGCACACCACGAGATAAACCGATTACCGGACCGCCACGACCACCGAGATAATAAGCCGATTATCGGACTTTTGCACGGATTTGGTGCCAAAAGTATACATGTTTCGTGCGGTATCGGTGCAAAATCCATTGTCTTTGGTTCACTTTCGGTGCATGTTCTTCCAGTAAGGAGATGGGTATACAGCCACTTATACTACTGGCGTGTGCTGAGACTTCAACGATGGGGACTACAGTTACATTTCTTTGCTTGGGATATGAGATATTAATTCGGATGATTACGCTGGCACGGGCGGTTGAGCAATTATGGATTTTAATTCGTTTGCTGTGATACTGGGGTATCCATAACCAAATAACCAAATGTTTGAGTGATGCTTAGTCTCGAGGTGTGCTAATTTTTGCTGTTCTCTTGTGCAAAATAATGCTTGAAACGCCCTTGAAAATGGCTCCTAGACGTCCTCCACCTTCTAAATCCTCTAGTGAACCCAAGAAGAAGAGAAAAATGATGACTGTGAACGAGAACGTTAATTTATTGGACATGCTTAAGGCAGGTCATAGCTATGCGTCTGTTGCACGCCATTACGGATTGAACGAATCGACGGTTCGCTAGTTAAAAAATGATGAAATGAATATCCGTAAAACTGCCTCGATATCGGTCTCCAAGAACAGGTCTCGATATCGTTCTCCAAGGACAGTAAGCGAGTTGTGACTTCTCGTAATAAGCGAATTGTGAAGATGGAGAATGCCTTATCAGTGTGGATATCGGACTGTTGGGAAAAGAAGATTAGTCTCGATACCAATATGATTGGGACTAAAGCCAAAGCCCTGTATGATAGCCTCGTTCCTGAAGGAGAGTTGAACGAAGATTAGTCTCGATACCAATATGATTGGGACCAAAGCCAAAGCCTTGTATGATAGCCTCGTTCCTGAAGGAGAGTTGAACGAAGACGACGAAGGTGATAACGACGACGAAAATGAACCTCAGCCTAGTACCAGTGCCTTGAGTGATCCTATCCCACGAGAAAAACGTGGTTTTGTTGCCAGCAAGGGCTGGTCTGGTTCGAGAAATTCAAGAGGAGATTTGGCCTTCGCAGCGTTCCTTTGTATGGGGAGGCCTCCTCGGAAGACCAAGAGGCAGCTCTTCGTTACGTCGAGGAAGAGTTTCCGAAGATAATTTACAAGAGTGGTTATCTCCCGGAGCAGGTCTTTAACATGGATGAGACTGGCCTCTTCTGGACGAGGATGCCGTCCCGGACGTTCCTTTACAAGGACGAATTGAAGAGGGTGGTTATCTCTCTGAGCAGGTCTTTAACATGGATGAGACTGACCTCTTCTGGAAGCGGGTGCCGTCCCGGACGTTCCTTTACAAGGACGAATTGAAGAGGCCATGGTTCAAGGCCCACAAAGATAGAGTGACGTCCCTCATGTGTGGGAAGCTGCGGGCTTCATGCAAGGGGTCTCTGACATGACGACGGGAGAATTGAACACACTGATCGAGTGCCACTCGAACCCCTTAACCGACGAGGAACTCGTCGAAATGACAAGATCGGCGAGTGAGGAAGAAGAGGAGGCAGCTGACTACAGTGACGACAACGAAGCTGAAGAACGTGGCCTTACTTTGGAAAACCTGCAAGAGCTCTGCAACATAGCACTGACCGTGCAACAAAAGGCCCAAGAAATCGACGACAACATGGTCAGAGCCGTAGAATTCAGTAACCGTATTGACGTTGTAATGGCGTTGTACAAGGGCATCTTTGCTCAGAAGAAAAAACAACGGTCACAACTCCCCATCACTATGTTCCTTGTGCGCCGAAAACGTTCTGCAGAAGCTCCTCTTGCTGCCTCTACGCCGCCTCCTGCTGCATCTGTCGTCTACTGCAGCTACCCCAGCTCTATCCGAAGATGCCCGCGACGATCCAGCGCCCCTAGCACCTGACGATGAGGCGCCATCTTGCTTGCGTTCGCCCGATGACTAGAGTATTCTAGAGTATTCGTAGACTGTAGAATTCCTCTTCATCATCCGTCCTTAAAAGGACGTTAAGTGGGCGTTGTGTTGTGATTTGCAGTATAACTGTTATATTTGCGCCTTTCGGCCCAACACATCCGACTTCAGCACGACATTTTTGAGTACTGGGTTGTCTTCCCTCTTCGATCCCTGCTCGCTTGGCCAGACTAGACAGGTTAGTCTGTTACTGGAGGCACCACGGAGAGGTGGAGCAGGGTCTGGATGGTTTTGGTACACCGATCCTGGCGCAAGCCATTAGCTGTGGGTCGCTGACAACTTCCAGCTCTGGTGCTGGCGTCATCTGAGGAGCAGTAAATCTCTCATTAACCTGTGCAGTAAATCATCTTCATCTTCTTCACCTCCACCGGGCTGCGTGTTTCATCGACATTTATAAAGATCAAGCGAAGAGAAGCTATTGTCAGAGTTACGGATCTTGTTATAAAAGAAAAGTTGTTATAAGAATAAAAGAGTTCTAAAAACATATTTACAGTATGTACACTTTAGTTACATCTACGTATCTTATACACACACACACGTATCATATTTATATCATTTATACATTATTTATGTATGTTTTTTATACTATTAATATTTATATACATTTTTGAAACTATTCTTTAATGTTCTAATGATAACATATGCACTTATATGGTTTCATATACACTTATTGATATTATACATACACAAAAAATGTACATATGTTAAAAATGAGAAGGTGACACTACTTCGCGGTTTTTCACTTATCTCGGCCGGCTCTGGTCCCTATTAACCGCGATAACTAGGGTTTACTGTATTATTATGCACTGAAAGATACCCCCCACCCCCAAGAAAAAAAAAACAACAACCGTTTTTGTGGCAATTATAAACATTACTTACATTAGTATATTTATTACCAGTAAGACAGCATATCCTTGACGTGTATTGAATTTACATTTTATAAACATTTGTTATGAATTAATTTAACTGATTAATATCACTCGAGTTCTCGCCTTTCACGCCCCGTTCATATTTTAATGTCCTTTGGGGAATGGACATTTTTTATAAGGAGACGCATAAAGTCCAAAATCTACTTTAATGTATGTTATCCACTTAATATGTACTTTAGAAATTGTAGAAATGTTATTGATTACAAGTCATCGTATCCAATTCAATAGAAATCGGAAATATTTCATTGACGTTTCTATATCTCGTTGGTAACTTTAAGGACGTAACAATGTATATAGCTCATATATTCCCTATATAAGGGAATTAACTTAGCGCCACCGTTGATTATTTATTAAACACTACTATGTAGAAATCCATATATTATATATGCATTTTAATGAGAGGAAAACGTTTAATATGGGATTTTGCAGTTAATAAACAACATTTGATAATTTTCATCCCTGCATTTACAATTAATTAGTTTAATTTAATTAATAAAAAATTCTATTTAAAATGTGTAATTGCATATTTCCTCTGTGGGGTGTATATATACATTGCGTTTGAATAAGTTATATTGATAAAAAAAATATACCTTTAAAATGAACATTTAACTAAACAGTCAAACAACTAAATTCTTTGTTGTTCAAAGTACTCTTAGCCAGTCCATGGTTCTCGGTTTGATAATGTAAAGTGAACATACATTTCCAAGATAGTGTCGTCACCTCTTTTGTAAAATGATGTTAGACGTTCCTATCGAGAAATAATACAAATCTATTGCTAGTAGACACAATAAACTACTGGAATTCATCATGGAGAGGAAAATACAGGTTAGACGAAACAGAAACAACTAAGGTGACATAGCAACATCATGAGGCGTGTTAAAGAAAAACGTGTGACAACGTATACAAACAGGCAAAAGAAAATATTAAATAGCACACAATGGAACTCAGCCTTCGATGTGAAGCGGCACAAGAAAATGTTGATGGAAAGAGATCAACAGTAGAATTTATAAGAAACACTAGTAAAGAAATATTAAAAGACAGACAATTGTGAAGGCCATTGCACGGAACCTGATCAAAATGTTAAATATATGCAGACAAGTATATCTATATAAGTTCCCGTGTGAGTGGGTGTATAATTATGTAACATATATATACAAACACGCCAAGAAGTAAAGTATAATTGTTGTTGTTCTACAGCTAATACTTCTTATTCCCTATCTTTTCGATTTTTTTAGCTCTCTCTCTATCTCTCTTTCTCTCTCTCCCTTTCTCGCTCCCTTTCTCTCTCTTTCTCTTTCTCCATTTCTCTCTCTCTTTATCTCTTTCTTCTCTCTCTGTTTCTCTTTGTTTCTCTCTCTTTCTCTCTCTCTCTCTCTCTCTTTCTCTCTCTTTCTTTATCTCTCTATTTCTCTCTTTTTCTCTCTCTTTTTCTTTCTCTCTCTCTTTCCTTCTCTTTCTTTCTCTCTCTCTTTCTCTCTCTTTCTCTCTCTCTTTCTTTCTCTCTTTCTCTCTCTCTTTCTCTCTCTTTATTTTCTCTCTCCCTCTTTCTCTCCCTCTTTCTCTCTCTCTCTTTCTCTCTCTTTCCTTCTCTTTCTTTCTCTCTCTCTTTCTCTCTCTCTCTTTCTCTCTCTTTCTCTCTCTCTTTCTTTCTCTCTTTCTCTTTCTCTCTCTTTCTTTTCTCTCTCTCTTTCTCTCCCCTCTTTCTCTCTCTCTCTCTTTCTCTCTCTTTCTTCCTCTCTCTCTTTTTATCTCTCTTTCTCTCTCTTTCTTTCTCTCTCTTTCTCTCTCGCTCTATGCGTGTAGCTAAGATACATTCCAAACCATGTCAAATGTCACCAGCGGCGTCTTAATAACGCACATGATTAGCATGATCAAGGTAAGAATAGTGGACTTGAGCGGTACTTGATTAAGTTATTTCTACAAGTGGAATCATACACAGACGAACATCCATGCGCAGGTGAACGAGACACCATTATTGATCATGGCATTAAAACCCATTTATGGAAAACGTATAAACCACAAGAAACGTGCATACGGAAAATGGTGGGGCGGGAGGTGGAGGGGGGGAGAGAAAGAAAGATTGACTTTAAAGGAATGAAAAAGATAAACTTACAAAACATAGCTTGGGCAAAGAAGAACTGAGCAAACTTACTCGCATAATGAAGAACAAATATGTAGCTACATACAATAACAAAGGAAATTAAGATATGTTTCTAATAAAGAATAACAAGCAATAATAGATAGATTTACGTGCGAGTCTCCACACCGAATAACAAAACAACAGACAAAAATAGAGCAGCATGTGTCTCTGTACCGAATAACAAAACAACAGACAAAAATAGAACACGGGTCTTTATATTCAAGTAACAAAACAATAGAATAAATAAGAGCTTGTGTCTCTGTACTGAATTACAAAACAACAGAAAAAATTAGAGCATGGCTCTCTATACTGAATAACAAAACAACAGAAAAAAATTAGAGCATATATCTTTATGTTGAATAACAAAACAACAGAATACATATTTGCATGGGTCTCTCTACTGAATAACAAAACAACAACAGAATAAATAAGTGAATGGTTCCCTGTACTGAATGACAAAATAACAGAAAAAAATGAGAGCATGGGTCTCTTATACTGAATAACAAAACAACAACATAATAAATAAGTGAATGGTTCCCTGTACTGAATGACAAAATAACAGAAAAAAATGAGAGCATGGGTCTCTCTACTGAATAATAAAACAACAGAATATATGAGAACATGGCTCTCCATACCGAATGTCCGCTTGAAGCCATTGCGTGTGTCATGCCCGAGTGAGCCTCGTCCTAAAAAGCCATCATACGTGATTGTCCATAGAGTCACTTGGGGCGACTTGGATATTGCGGATTGAGATTAGAAGACAGAGCACTGATTTGACGCTGGCTCTGTCCAACAATATTCATATTTTACGCTGGGTAGGTTTATTGCCAGTAGCTGTGAACTACCTTATAGAAGTCCGTTTTTTAGTTCTGGGACCAGAAAATTTAGTAAGTCTACGTGTCAGTAAGAAAGCATTCTTCTTCTTCTACTGCCTTTCAGCTCCATGTGGAGCATAGGTCTTCAACAAACACTTTCCAAGTTGTTCTGTTTCTTGCCATTCTTTTAACATCATTCCATGTTTTCCTCATCATCTTCATCTCTGCTTCTGTCTGCCTTCTCCAAGAATTATTTGGTCTTCCTCTTTGTCTTTTCCCCTGGGGATTCCAAAAAAGGGCCTGTTGTGTAATACTCTCAGTTGGCTGTTGCAGTGTGTGTCTTATCCAGCGCCATCGTCTTCACTGTATCTCTTTATCCACTGGTATTTGACTGGTACATTTCCATAAAGTAAGAAAGCATACCCCTTGAATATCCCCGTTGTTTTTTTAGCTTAGAGTAGCTTTTCCCAATTTTTTTTTAGCTTAGAGTAGTTTTTCCCAATTTTTTTTTAGTAGCGACCTACTTCTTTAGTAGCAAAGAACGGTTAAGACCATACTAATGCGACCCATTTCTATGAGAGCCAAAAGACATGTGATCTCTTTTTGTGACAATAAAGTGACCTGCGACCCTCTTTAAGACAGTCAGGTGACCTGCGACCAATTTCCATGAGAGTCAAGAGACCTGAGATCTCTATTTGTGACATTCAAGTGACCTATGACCCCTGTTTGAGAGAGCAAAGGTACATGTGACTCCATTTTGTGGCATGTAAGTGATCTGCGACCCTTTTTTGTAATATTCAAGTGGCCTGCAATCCACTTCTGCAACAGTCAAGTGACCTGCGATCCATTTATGTGACAGTGACATGATATGCCATCCCTTACTGTGACAGTGAAGTGACCTGCGACATCTTTTATGATAGTCACGTAACCTGCGACCCCTTTCTTTGACATTCAAGTGACCTACGATTCTTTGAATGTAACCTATGCAAGCCACATATCCCGTGATCCCATCCTGTAATAATTAACAAATTACAACAACCAAAATTTCTGAAACTTCGTTTGTAGTAGTCAACTTGCGACCCATTTTCCAAACAGTTTAAAAAAACCTAACGGTCTATTTTTATAACAGCCAAGTAACTTAGGATCAACTTTCATAATATATAATACAAATTTTGTATATTTTATAGCTAATCTATTTATTTTGTTGACAGTAGCAAAGGAGTCATGGAGAAAATTTCCTTTACAAAAAGTTGTAGGTAAAAATTAAGTTCCGTGGACCAACTAGTTTTTTTTGGTCTATCTTTTACAGCATTATTCCATTTATCTTAATAT
The DNA here is from genome assembly GCA_032433765.1 of Megaustenia siamemsis. Lineage (NCBI taxonomy): Eukaryota > Metazoa > Mollusca > Gastropoda > Stylommatophora > Ariophantidae > Megaustenia > Megaustenia siamemsis. The sequence continues at coordinate 77,270,626 of JAVIAB010000051.1, read as the reverse complement.
TATGTTAAGTCATATTTTAGTTGTACAATGTCAATGAGGGGAAAAAACATTTAAGACATTGACAACTTTGCTTTTTGTGTGTAAAATTCTCAATTTACTTTTGGCGCAAATTTTAATCATCATATTCATTGAGTGCCGTCGCCGCATCGAAGGTTGGCTACCATGGAGCGCCATTCTGCTCAGTCTCTTGCTTTGATGGTGCAGATTGCCATAGGCTGACTTGTCCATCTTTTGATGTTACTCGTCCATGTTAGTCTTGGTCTGCCTCTGCCTCTTTTACCTTGTATTTTCCCTTCCATTCTTTTATTAGGCTGTTGTATCTTTTAACATGCCCCAACAATTTCATTTGTCTTGTTCTAATTGTGTTTAGTAGTTCTCTTTTCATTTTTAGTTGTTTTAAAACTTCATCATTTCTTTTCTTTTCTTTCCATCTAATTCTACCTCTATTTCTATAGATCCACATTTCATTTCAAAGGTTTCAATTTTCTGTTCTGTTTTCTGGTCTAATGTCCATGTTTCTGCACCGTACAGGAATATTGAGAAGATGTAACAGTTTGCTGTTGTTAGTTTTAGCCCTGGTATTACTTTAATAAATTCTTCTAAATAATTTAGATTAAATAATTCAATAATTGTAAACAGATGATTTGTGTGTGTTCAGAATTGAATCCGTCGTGTCTTCGTGGCTTTACCCTCCTTGATCTTTGGTTGGTGATATCCGAAGTCCAGTCCTCTCGGATAATGGCGAGTGACAGAAGGTCCCATGTGCATTCTTTGCGTGTTTAAAGAATCCTTGGCAGTCGAAAAAGAGTAATCCATAATGGCCACTGCCAGGGGCAATAATTGTATAGCGAATATAGCCATGCCGAAAGGATCACACGTCGTATAAGCTGTCTACGTACACGTGAGTCAGGCGTCTCAATGTAGTTTCCCAGTTTTTAATGGAAAAGATCGGAGCACCTATTTTCGTGTCTAGAGTGCAGTGATTATAGTCTCAACATAACATAATATAACATACAGCAAAGGAGTTCAAATATTAATAAGCTTATGTGTGTATGTTGCGGAAAAGGTGTTGGGGAGGGGGGGGGGGAAGGAGAGACAGTCGCCATTGATACTAAGATAATAATAATTGAGTGGTGTGGTTCTCTATCAAATTCAAAATGACCAGAAAATTATCATTTTTTTTTTTTATTATGGTTTTTTTTTTTTCAATTCAATCACCCCAGATTTCAAGAATGGTGAGAAAGATTGCAAGTCCTTTCTTAGTCTGGCCCTAAAATGTAGATCACCCGTTTAAAGGTTATTATGCTTTGGCTGTTCAAAGTGGCGATTTAGAAGAACGTAAACCGCGAGCTTCAAGGTATACAAAAACTCCAAAACTGTAACATTCTTTTTATCATTTCAAAAGTTGGTGTTAAATTCTGTTTACCATTTCAAAATATGGTGTTAAAATTCTGTTTACCATTTCAAAAGTTGGTGTTAATTTCTGTTAATCATTTCAAAAGTTTGTGTTAAAAAAACGTTATTAAAATATGTACAGACTGTATAATAAATGTCGGCCTTAGTACTTTTTTTCTTATATGCCACAGGACGTTCTTTATCCTTTCAAAGATCTTCACCGGCACTGTGTATTTCATATTCTGTTCTGTTATTATTAACTAATTAGGCAAACGATCACAGTACAATTGGGAATTGTCCAAGTACAACGATGGTTCTCTATACCAGAACTACACAATGCAAGCGATTAGTACCCAAGCTTTAAACGTGTGTTGTTGCACTTCTCTGTTTGCATTGTGATAAAGTCCATCAACTCGGGTACAAAAATCACTTGTTTTACTTAGGCCCCAAGACGATTGGTGAGGGACAGAAACATAACTCTTTACTATTGGTTATTGGTTATGGAAGGCCTCGGTCTCACAGCAAACGAATTAAAATCCATAATTGCTCAACCGCCCGTGCCAGTGGAATCATCCGAATTACCAACTCATCTCCCAAACAAAGAAAGGTAACTGTAGTCCCCATCGCAGCAGTCTCAGCACACGCCAAAAGACATAGGCGAAACCGCGCAGAAAGTGAACACAGCCAACTGTTCCCCGTCATACGATATCATCATTCATCGCAAACAAGCGGGATATCGAAGCAGGATCAAAACGGATGAGACACACAGCTCACGGTGTGCACAGAGCACTTAACTCAGTAGCTCCTGCAACAAGCCGGACTTGGAATATGAGGAAACTGCAAGAAGGAACACTTTTCAGACATAGCCCTCAATGGTTCCCGCCGCCTATCCACCATACACCATGGGAGTTTACGTCCTCCCGAAAACGATGATCGTCGTAGCACCTGATGATGTTAGGCCATCATTGATGACTCCAATTATAAACATATAGACACACAAGGGTGGTAAGTTATCATTTCCAATCCAACAGAAGCCACATGACCTGTAGTTAGTAAAAACACAGTTGATGATGTTCTCCGCTCCCTTCTTGTAGCTGCCGCCACACAATTCATTATCTTGGACATCATTCAAGAACAATGTCAGATGAACATTCCATAGATATGGCTTTGCTGATGAAGTGCTTGGTGCAACAGTTGTATCAATCATGCTGGAGGCTCCTGGTCTGTGGTCATTAATATCACAGAAGGCACATGATAGTGTTATATTCAGAATTTCTTTCTGTGGTGTAAATATGTGGCACACACATGGAGCGTGGTTTGTGGTCACAGTAATCCCATTAAAGGCAATTCTAGGGTAGCATGGCATAACTCTTTACTATATTATCCTTTATGACAGCACCTTTTCTACGCGACTCAGTGATCAGCGTTTCCCTGTGATCGACCTTAATAGAACGTTAGTTTGGCGCGGATACGTCGTATTGTGGTTTACATCAAGCTGTGATATCTCCGCAGCCCAGTACATCCGACTTCAGCATGATACTTTTAGGGGTACATAGTTGTCTTTCTTCTCGATCTTTACTGGCTTGGCCGGTCTTTTACCAGTTCTACTGCGTGGTCGTGGGGTAGGATCGCAATAACACAAGGCAACAAAATCAAACTTTTTTTAATCATCTCAAACCAAAATACACTTTTCTAAAGGATTTTTTGGCGCTGATTTCAGATCTGGTATCAGTTTTTTTATCACGTCAAGTTGTTAAGTTATGAGTGATGTTAGTTTTCACTGAACTTGGCTGTATTTGTTATGAGTTATGTTAACGTCCCTTGCAAGCAAATGCTTTTGCTTAAGCCTTGAAGCAAGAAGTTCTGCTTTATCTTTAGACAGATTTAGATCACGAATAAGATCATTCAGCTCTGCCTGTGTAAAAGTCTTAGGTTCTAAACATTCATCAACAGTATAATCTGGATCAGTTGAGTCTGCATTGTGACCAGCTGTGTTTTCATTGCATTCCTCCCCATCTTGCATAGATACGAGTCCACCAGAAGGTGGTAAAGGAATAGGCAATGAATCGTCATGTGGAACAGGCCTGATGGCAGAATCTAAGCTAGGATATACAATGTTCTGTTTATTTTTAGCAGAGAATCCATTTGTGTTCACCAGACAAAAGTAGCAATCATTGACATGGTCTCGCGGTTCCCTCCATACCATTGGAATTGCAAATGGCATAGCTGCCTTGCGGCCATTTAGCCAGTCACGTAGTCCGCTTGAACAACTGGTACATATGATATGTGGAGCCCAAGATTTATCCTGATCACCCAGTGGACAGCCAAAATACAATATGTATATCTTCTTTAGATCATCTGAAATCGTGCGCCGCTGTGATTTCGTCACAAATGAACCACACACAAAACAGAAACAGTTTGGATGATTGATGCATCTTCTAGGCATGATAATAAGTTAATAAGTACACAAAATAAGTTATCAAGTACACAAATGCAAGGTTTTTGCAACCTTTAAAATAAAAGAAAGGACAACACAACGAAATCTCATAATATACTTGTCGTAATTACTTTAAGCAAACACCACACGTGTATAAATGGATTTAACATCCTATCGAATACACAAAAATGGTAGCATCGATACTAAATCACGTGACCCGAAACTGAACAAATTTGTAACAGCCAGTAATAAGGTATCGATACCAATCTAAATAAAACATTGTACTCGATTTGTGGTCATAACCACTGTTGAAATATATTATAATTAGCTATTAAAAAAAATGTTACGTGGTAGAAAAAAACTAAAGACAGATTTGAAATCAGCTAACCAAATACTACAAAACCCATATAAAATTATCTGTGATGATTTTTGTGTGTTGCCTTGTGATCTGTTACCGATCGTCTTAATAAGCAGTCAGCTATCTGCAGTCTGACCACTCTCAAACCCACCTGCTGTCCGGTGCCTTGACCCTTTTAAGGATATTTAGTAATAATAGATATGCACGACAGACGTAGGCTAACTAACCTAGGTCGTCATACAATTGGACAAGAAATGTGCGACTGGACGCAGTGTGTGAACGAATTCGAGATTCAAGAAGTACTGCATTCCGAACCGCAGGACCCAGTTATCTACACTGATGGGCCGTTCAAAAAGGTGTTCGTAGTTGGGGTTTTCCTGTGTATTTAAATGGAAACAGAAAAGTACAGGACCCTACAAGACTACTACCTGCAAAGCATGTATGAAAATGTAGGCTCTGATGTAAGCTATAGTTTGTTTTTAATAGACCGACAGCACATGCGGTCATATTAACTGACTCACAAAGCATGTTTCGCCGGAATGACTAGAACACCTTTCGCAGAAGTGGCTACACCTACTCGACGTGTTTCACGTGAAGTGGCTACACCTACTCGACGTGTTTCACGTGAAGTGGCTACACCTACTCGACGTGTTTCACGTTAACTGCCTAACTGATTTATTGTCATGTGCACGAGGGAGTTCGTCACAATGAGATGTTGACACGGTCATCCATTGTGCAAGTGACCTTAAAGTGAAACATACAAGACATTGTGCGAGTACTTTTAGAGACCACCTCTAAGGAAAGGCTACTATGAAAAGGAATCAATTCAGAGGAAGAGGTATGTTTACAGCACTCGGAAAGCACTCTTAACAGGAAAAATATTTCCGAGCTGTGATCGCAGCCTTATGCTATAGTCATGGGAAAGCCTTCGCGAAAGGACATTGCCTACGAAGCTAATTTTTTTAGTTAGCTGAGTGGCAGTGTTCCCTAGCGTTTGGCTTTTCGTGGCAAGGCGCTGTGCCACTGAGTACGGGTTCGATCTTGCCTTGGTCCATATTTTTTTCTGTTGTTGATTATTTGTCATTTTTTCCGCGTGCTGTAAACATACCTCTTCCTCTGAATTGATTCACTGATTATCGCCTCGGATGTTTCCCTCTATAACAATATTCATTTATTATTATTTGTCTCCTCTACTATGAAAGGGAGCATGGCCCACATTCTAAAATAACATGACGTCATGGAAGGTGAAAGCTTGAAAAGCATCCTCACCGGCAAAGAATTCAACATTCAGGGAAGGAACCAGTCAGTAGACGGACACATCGATAGTTGCTGGAATGGGCGGCAAAGTATACATGGGAATGTCCCAACTGAGGTGACGTCAATCCGAACTACAAAACTAACGTAATACTGGATCGTACTGTAATAGTGTGTCCCAGTGAAAGACGCCTATACTGTAGCTTCTTAGTGACATTGTGAGAACTTGTCTTATATCTTTTCTGATTTCTAGTTCTCGCCCTTTTGGTGGGTTCATTCATTGTCAATTCAGGTTCGCTTTTTTATGTTGTCTGTTCTCTGAGAGGAGTCTGTAGAAATGTGCTTTTACAGAAGAATGTTGAGAATACCATGGATAGCTAATAAGAGTAATGAAAACGTTCTGAAAGAGGACAAAGCAAAAAGAGAGCTAATTCCCAATAATAGCAAGAAACAATCATCATTTTTTGGCCATGTAATGAGAAGAGAACAACTAGAATATATTGTAACAACTGGGAAAATTGAGGGACGAAGAGATAGAGGAAAGCAAAGAGAAAAAATATCATACAGCTTAAGAGAATGGCTTGGCAGAAGGTCAACAACAGAAATGATAAATAACTGTCGAGATCGAAAATTGTGGAGAGACATGATCACCTACGCCAGCAGGCCCGGTACTTGATGATGATGATGTTCTCAGAGTTCGCCTCTTGCTCCTCTGTTCTCTTCTCTTTTAATATATGCTTTGTTTGGTAAGGAATCACGCGCCATTCTTTCTAGATAGGCAAACCAGTTTATTTGTTGCTTCTGTATGTAGCTTAAATCGGTTCGATGTCTCTCTCCCTCTCTCTCTCTCTCTCTCTCTCTCTCTCCCTCTCTCTCTCTCTCTCTCTCTCTCTCTCTCTCTCTCTCTCTCTCTCTCTCTCCTCTCTCTCCCTCTCTCTCTCCCCCTCTCTCTCTCTCTCTCTCTCTCTCTCTCTCTCTCTCTCTCTCTCCCCCCTCTCTCTCTCTCTCTCTCCCTCTCTCTCTCCCCCTCTCTCTCTCTCTCCCTCTCTCTCCCTCTCTCTCTCTCCCCCTCTCTCTCTCTCTCTCTCTCTCTCTCTCTCTCTCCTATAACGTTATTTCTGGTTCTGTCAATTCTGGTCACCAAATGCGTCTTTTTTTCAGAAATCCCATCTATGCGTTGACAGGCTTTCTTTTATGTTTAATCGTAAGTGTCCATGTTTGGCATTGGAACCACAAGGTGGGAATACATATAGTCTGTATCGGTTGTTTCTGGATGGTAATATGTATAGCTTTGAGTTGAAGTATAGGGGGAAGGTGGGAGGGGGAGGTAGCTGGCCCAATATTTAATTTACCTTATTGTAGTCGATTACTTTATCGATTTTACCATTATCACAAAATGTTGTTCCCGGATATATAAAGCTTGTTACTACTTTTATGACTTGTTCTATAGCTATGTTTTATAACTTGTTCTATAGCTATGTTTTATAACTTGTTCTACAGCTATGATTTATAACTTGTTCTATAGCTATGTTTTATAACTTGTTCTACAGCTATGTTTTATAACTTGTTCTATAGCTATGTTTTATAACTTGTTCTACAGCTATGTTTTATAACTTGTTCTACAGCTATGTTTTATAACTTGTTCTATAGCTATGTTTTATAACTTGTTCTACAGCTATGTTTTATAACTTGTTCTATAGCTATGTTTTATAACTTGTTGTATAGCCATGTTTTATAACTTGTTCTACAGCTATGTTTTATAACTTGTTCTATAGCTATGTTTTATAACTTGTTGTATAGCTATGTTTTATAACTTGTTCTATAGCTATGTTTTATAACTTGTTGTATAGCTATGTTTTATAACTTGTTCTATAGCTATGTTTTATAACTTGTTGTATAGCTATGTTTTATAACTTGTTCTACAGCTATGTTTTATAACTTGTTCTATAGCTATGTTTTATAACTTGTTCTATAGCTATGTTTTATAACTTGTTGTATAGCCATGTTTTATAACTTGTTCTACAGCTATGTTTTATAACTTGTTCTATAGCTATGTTTTATAACTTGTTCTATAGCTATGTTTTATAACTTGTTCTATAGCTATGTTTTATAACTTGTTGTATAGCTATGTTTTATAACGTGTTCTACAGCTATGTTTTATAACTTGTTCTAATTTATGGTTTATAACTTGTTCTATAGTTTTTGGTCAAATCAAAAAGAGAGAGCTCATTTCCAATATTAGGAAGAAACAATCATCATTTTTTTGCCATGTAATGAGAAGAGAACAACTGGAATATATTGTAACAACTGAAAAAATGAGGGACGAAGAGATAGAGGGAAGCAAGGAGAAAAAATAACAGACAGCTTAAGAGAATGGCTTGGCAGAGGGTCAACAACAGAAATGATAAATAGATGCCGAGATCGAAAGTTGTGGAGAGACATGATCACCTAAGCCAGCACGCCCGGTACTTGATGATGATGATAGTTTTTTTTTTTTATAACTTGTTCTATAGCTGTGTTTTATAACTTGTTCTATAGCTATGTTTTATAACTTGTTCTGCAGCTTTGTTTTGTAACTTGTTCCATAGCTATGTTTTATAACTTGTTCTATGGGAAAGCAGAAGCGCTGCAACCTACGGTCGCAATAGCAGGGTCGGGGCACCATCAGCTGACCGACACCTAGCAGTTCTACCTCCTCGTGGTCTCCCCTGGAAACAGTCTGCGTCAAAACAGACTGGCTAACAGAAGCCAGGATCGCCGTGTTCCCTCTAGTGGTGGCTGTTACTGATATAGAAGACCCAGTATTGCAGTACCTCTGGGCTAGACTAGTAGTTTCCCAGCATAGCCTGGGATATACGAAATCCAACTTCTCCAGTAAGAGCCGGGAATGTCAAGAAAGCCATTACGACTCACCACATCCATGAGTCAAAGGGCAACCTGCCCGCTTCAACTCGTGGCACTACGTCAACAACAACAATAACAACTTGTTCTACAGCTATGTTTTATAACTTGTTCTACAGCTATGTTTTATAACTTGTTCTACAGCTATGTTTTATAACTTGTTCTACAGCTATGTTTTATAACTTGTTCTACAGCTATGTTTTATAACTTGTTCTACAGCTACGTTTTATAACTTGTTCTACAGCTATGTTTTATAACTTGTTCTACAGCTATGTTTTATAACTTGTTCTACAGCTATGTTTAATAACGTGTTCTATAGCTATGTTTTATAACTTGTTCTACAGCTATATTTCATAACTTGTTCTACAGCTATGTTTTATAACTTGTTCTACAGCTATGTTTTATAACTTGTTCTATAGCTATGTTTTATAACTTGTTCTACATCTATGTTTTATAACTTGTTCTACAGCTATGTTTTATAACTTGTTCTATAGCTATGTTTTATAACTTGTTCTACAGCTATGTTTTATAACTTGTTCTACAGCTATGTTTTATAACTTGTTCTACAGCTATGTTTTATAACTTGTTCTACAGCTATGTTTAATAACTTGTTCTACAGCTATGTTTAATAACTTGTTCTACAGCTATGTTTTATAACTTGTTCTATAGCTATGTTCAGTGTTGGAGTGAGATTTTAATAAAATTTTTAAAAATAAATCGTTTTCAGTTATGTAGGGAAGCCTCTCCAGTGTTGATGTAAGATGCCTGACTCACAACCAGAAGGTATCGACGAAGGTAACAGGTCAAAATGCATCGAGTTTTACTGATTTTAAAATAAAATCCCTACCAGAAGTATTAACCATTTCATTTTTTTTTTTAATTACCCTGTTAGCCTTGTCCGGTGGTACAGAGTTCGACATCAGCTGAAATCTTCGTATTTTAATCGAGATGTTGAAATCTTCGTATTTTATCGAGATGTTGAAATCTTCGTATTTTATCGAGATGTTGAAATCTTCGTGTTTTATCAAGATGTCGAAATCTTCGTGTTTTATCAAGATGTCGAAATCTTCGTGTTTTATCAAGAAAGAGGCCAGTGCGTCAACTAGATATGTCGAAATCTTCGTTTTTATCAAGAAAGAGACCAGCACGTCAACTAGATATGTCGAAATCTTCCTGTTTTATCAAGAAAGAGGCCAGCACGTCAACTAGATATGTCGAAATCTTCCTGTTTTATCAAGAAAGAGGCCAGTGCGTCAACTAAATATGTCGAAATCTTCCTCTTTTATCAAGAAAGAGGCTAGCACGTCAACTAGATATGTCGAAATATTCCTGTTTTATCGAGGTAGAGATCGGCACATTAACTGAATATGCTTAGATCTTCCTGTTTTATCGAGGTAGAGATCGGCACATTAACTGAATATGTTTAGATCTTCCTGTTTTATGGAGGTAGAGATCGGCACATTAACTGAATATGCTTAGATCTTCCTGTTTTATCGAGGTAGAGATCGGCACATTAACTGAATCTGTTTAGATCTTCCTGTTTTATGGAGGTAGAGATCGGCACATTAACTGAATATGCTTAGATCTTCCTGTTTTATCGAGGTAGAGATCGGCACATTAACTGAATATGCTTAGATCTTCCTGTTTTATCGAGGTAGAGATCGGCACATTAACTGAATATGCTTAGACCTTCCTGTTTTATCGGGAATGAAACTGTCACGATAACTGGATTCACTCAGATTTACCTGTTATCGTGAAAGAGATCGGCACACTTCCTGAATATTATCAAAATATAGTTATGATGACCCCAAAACTAAAACAAAATAATGATTTCAATAAATTAATTAAGGAACTGAGTTCAAGATAACAGGTATGCAAAGGCAATTACATGTATATCTATCTATCTATCTATCTATCTATCTATCTATCTATCTATCTATCTATCTATCTATCTATCTATCTATCTATCTATCTATCTATCTATCTATCTATCTATCTATCTATCTATCTATCTATCTATCTATCTATCTATCTATCTATCTATCTATCTATCTATCTATCTATCTATCTATCTATCTATCTATCTATCTATCTATCTATCTATCTATCTATCTATCTATCTATCTATCTATCTATCTATCTATCTATCTATCTATACTACTACCTACCTACCTACCTACCTACCTACCTACCTACTACCTACCTACCTACCTACCTATCTATCTACCTACTACCTACCTACTACCTACCTACCTACCTACCTACTACCTATACTACCTACCTACCTACCTACCTACCTACCTACCTACTACCTATACCTACCTACCTACCTACCTACCTACCTACCTACCTACCTACCTACCTACCTACCTACTACCTACCTACCTACCTACCTACCTATCTATCTACCTACTACTACTACCTACCTACTACCTACCTACCTACCTACTACCTACCTATCTACCTACCTACCTACCTACTACTACCTACCTACCTATCTATCTATCTATCTATCTATCTATCTATCTATCTATCTATCTATCTATCTATCTATCTATTGACCTTTCGAGCCGTTGCCGGCTCTTAGGGCGTAGACCAAGATACACCTTCTCGTATCTGAATTTTTGTTCTAGCAGTTTTCTTTTAAAGATATTTTATCAAATCTCGCCATCTGTCTCTGTTCTGTGCAAGCAGCTCTATCTCATTGAGGGAGCCGAATCCTGTTGCTCTTCCCTCTCTCATCAATGTTCTTCTCAGTGTCTCCCTGGGTCTTCCTCTTTTTCTCTTACCTGTTGTTTCCCATATGAGCCCCTGCTTTGCTTTTCGGTTATTATCTCTTCTCATCACATGTCCAACATATGACCATCGTCTTTTCTTTATTACTGAAGATATTAGTGGTTGATTGGCGATTTCTCTAATTTCCTCGTTTGTTTTGAATTCGTTCCACGCTATATCAAGTATTTTCCTTAGACATTTATTTTCGAATGCGTTCAACTTTGTTTCTATATCTCTTGTTGTTTTCCAGCTTTCACACGCATACGTAAGGGTTGATAGTACATTTGATTTGAATATCCTAAGTTATTATACAGATATAGCTATAATGCATCTTCTTTATGATCGTTAAGCATATTCATCTTTAGTCTCATCGACTCTGATTATATCTGATTAAAAATCTTTCTGTTAGATTAAACAGCCACCGTTTGTTCTAGACAACTTTTAAAAGAATCGTTTTCCTATACATAATTACTTGTAAAAGTAGAATAAATGCAAAACATTAACTGCTCCTATTATATTTCAGATTAATTATTTTTCTTCGCTGCTTATAATTTATGCGATAATCACAGATTGTTCTGCGAAAATTATGTTTGCTGTTTTAATGTTGCACGACAACCAAAACAAATATTAGTCAACAAACTCAAGAAAGATCCAAATTACTCAGAGTTGGATTCAACAGGCAGACTGAAAAGAACATTATTTGTTCTGTTTCTATGCTACGGTGATTTAGTTGAGATAATGAAGTGAATGTTTTTGAAGTTGGTCTAATTGAGGATAAAATGAGATGCACGTTAAGGGTATTTCTTTTAAGAAAATAACAAGTGCAAGATTTCTGATGGTAGATTTAATTGTGAGTTCCATCATTAAATAGAGTAAACGATATAGGTATTTTAGTTCATGGTATGATCAAGTGAATGTTGTTGATAGTTATCTACATGAGGAAACATTAAAGAAAATGCTGGTCTCAATTAGCAAACTAGGAGTTGATGAAGTGATTATTATTAACGATACTTTAAAAAAGTAAGTAAAGTACCCCCGTCAAGCCAAATGGCGGCGTATAGGGAAATATGGTATTAGTGACCATAAATTTTACAGACCTTCGGCACATGATTTTTAGGGCAATGTGGTCGGTATAACGCTCGTGCCGCTTCAAATTCCCTGAAAAAAGCAAGTACCCATTAAAGGCTGGGTGAACACGGAAGCCATCGGTTGTGATCGAACCCTACCTCATGTCCTTTGTAGTCCGGTTCACTAACCACTGAGCTATCGCGGGTCTCAGGATATTATAGAGTTAGTGCTATTTCCTATAATTTAGCTGTGAAAATAACGCAGTGATCGGGATAGACGTAATATCAGTGAATGTACTATCGTTAGTGACATAATTGCTAAAGAATTTAATGAAGTGAATATTGTTAATGATTATCTTGTTAGACTAGTTAATAAAGGGAATATGGTTAGATGTTATCTAGTTAGAGAAATGAATAACATGGATGCTGTTATGTGATACCACCTGGCTAGCAAAGTCAATAACGTGAACGATATCATATTGCTATAGCTTGTTTCATAAGTCGTGCCCAACTTTAAAAATCAATATCTTTTAAACCGCTTTTTGTAATTTTTTCAAAATTTGCATGTATAGTTATAATGATTAGAACCCAACAGGGAATTAATTTCATTAAAAACAAACATTTGGTTATTATTATTGCTTATTTGATTTATATAAATTTATAACGACCCATTGATGTAGTCAAAACTTAGTGTTTACAGTATTTAAGTTAAAAATAGCGATTGCAAATCCATACACGGTACAATTGACGTTTTTGCACGCTTTCAACGTGAGTTGTCTGAATAAATTAGACACCTGTAGAAAACAAGACGCATTGTGTGTTCCATTTCCGTTCATTCATAGGTGTAACGTGGAACAATAACATTTATCATGAGTCTTAAAATGAAATTCTGCAGTTTACAAAACATCGCAATAAAAATGTATGACTATTTTTGCAAAGAGGCTAAACGAGGAAGATTATTTCATTCTTTAGAAAACCCTGAGAATAGGACAAGACACATTTTGGATTTATCTAAACGGTCATTTAATCGCTGGATTCAAGCACGTGACCGTCAATGTTCCAAATATACAAAATCACAAGGAAGAGCAAAAATGTTGGATAATTTCGACAGTGAACTTATTAGAAGTGAAATTCGCAAAATGTTGGGTATGAATGAAACTGTTACAATAAGAAAATTAAAAGTATCGCTGAAAAAGAACAACAGTATTGAAATATCAAAGTCTACATTGTGGAGGAATGTGAGAGCTGCAGGCTTTACATTCAGAAAGTATTCCAATGGACGAAACATCATCTGTGAGAAGCCACATATAGTAGTCATGAGAAGCAAGTACTTACGTGAAGTAAAAGAGGTGCGCAAGCAAGGTTATGATATTGTGTACTTGGATGAAACATGGATCAATGCTCACCACACTAACCAAAGGGAATGGCAGTCATCAGATGGAAAGATTAAGAGATTAATACCTAGCAGCAAAGGACAGCGCTTGATAATTGCTCATGCAGGTAGTCGACAACATGGACTAATACAGAATGCAGAGCTCATTTTTCTTTCAAAATCCATAGACAATCGGGATTATCACTCTGAGATGAATGGTCACATATTTAAATATTGGATTGAAAATTCTGTTCTCCCAGCACTAGATCGACCATCTTGCCTAATAATGGACAATGCAGCGTACCACAACATTGTTGCACTTGAAGATAAAGTCCCGACGTCATCCAGTACAAAAGATGCTATTAAAATATGGCTCACAAAGGAGCACATACAATTTAATAACATGTACTTAAAACCTGAATTACTATCTCTAGTAAAGCAAAAACAGAGGACAAAGATTTTCAAATAGATAAGATTATCCAAGAGCACGGTCATATAAGTTTGAGGCTGCCACCTTACCATGCTCATTTAAATCCAATAGAACTAATCTGGGCAAAATTAAAAGGACAAGTGGCAGATGAAAATACAACATTCAAAATATGCGATGTAAAGACTCTTGCTAATCTCGCTTTATTAAATATAGACAAAGATTATTGGGCTAAATGTGAAGACCACGTCTTAAAACAGGAAGAGGAATATTGGAAAAATGATGGTTTGTGGAATATTCAACCCCAAACAGTTATTAATCTTTTAGACTCGTATGATTCAGAATGAAAGTATATAGCCCCCACAATGTTGGCCCTATATTACCTTAAATTATTTCAACAAACGGTCCTTTTCAGGACCACACAACTATGAAAATTGGACATACAGGTATACCTTGATATTATTATCGTCCGTCCTCGAACTGAGCAGACAATAATTCTCCTGGTGTTTTGTTTTATCCAGTTATTTCCCCATTACGGCCACGCCTTTACCTAGTGAAAATTAATCGTAGACCAGCAACTACGGTAATTTCTATTCTTTAGGGCTTCACAATTTACAATTTTGACAAACATCAAAGAAATATCGCCGCTTTAAGAAAACTGCAGCTGCAAGATATTTGTTAAATATACATTTAAAGGGTCTTTTGCATTCTAATAACATTTGGAAAATTTCAAAAGTATTTAACAAACGGTTAGAGAGTAATAGCGTTTTGAAGTTGGGCATATGTTTTGAAACGAGCTATAGTAAAGTTACTAAAGTGTACGTTATTACCTAGCTAAGGAAGTTAATAAAGTGAACGCTGTTATCTGGCAAGCAAGGTTATCAAAAGTGAACTTTATCACCTGGCAAACAAAGTTAATAATGTGATCATCATTAACTGACTAGCAAAGTTAATGTATACGCTGTTATCTGGCAAGCAAAGTTAACACTGGCAAGCAAAGTTAATAAAGCAATGCTATCACTTGACTAGCAATGTTAACACAAGTTAACGTTACCACCTGACTAGCAAAGTTAATAATGTGAACGCTATTATCTGGCTAACAAAGTTAACACAAGTGAATGTTATCACCTGGCAAGCCAAGTTAATAATGTGATCATCATTAACTGACTAGCAAAGTTAATGTAAACGCTATTATCTAGCAAGCAAAGTTAATAAATTAATGCTATCATTTGACTAACAAAATTACTAATGTGAACGCTATCTCCTGACTAGCAAAGTTAATAATCTGATCATCATTAACTGACTAGCAAAGTTAATGTAAAGGCTATTATCTAGCAAGCAAAGTTAATAAAGTAATGCTATCATTTGACTAACAAAATTACTAATGTGAACGCTATCACCTGACTAGCATCGTTAACACAAGTGAACGTTATCACCTGACTAGCAAAGTTAATAATGTGAACGCTATAATCTGGAATAAAATTAATACATGTATATGTAAACAACAACGAAGTGAAGGTAACCAAGTTTATGAGATAAGAAGTCCCCCCCCTATTTTGTTTCTACCTTTTTAGCACCCAGTGGAGCATAGGTCTTCAACAAAACATTTTCTAAGTCATTCTGTTTTTTGCCATTCTTTTAAGATCATTCCATGTCTTCACCATCATCTTCATTTCTGCTTCTATCTGACTTCTCCAAGAATTCTTGGTCTTCCTCTTTGTCTTTTCCCCTGGGGATTCCAAAAATGGGCCTGTTGTGTTAATACCCTCAGTTGGCTTTCGTAGTGTGTGTCCTATCCAGCGCCATCGTCTTCACTGTATCTCTTTATCCACTGGTATTTGACTGGTACATTTCCATAATTCTATGTTAGTGATTTTTTCCTGCCATTTTCATTCTTTTATTCTGCGTAAGCATCCATTAATGAAAGTCTGTATCTTCATGATTGTCAATTTTGTTGTTCTCCATGTTTCACAGCCATATAATAGGACCGACTTAACATTGGAGTTGAACATTTTTATTTTTGTATTTAACCTAATTTCTTTGGATTTCCATATGTTTCCCAGGGCAATGAAAGCTCCTCTTGCTTTTGATATCCTTATTTTGGTATCATTTTCTGTTCCTCCCTCCTTTATCTATATTACTGCCCAGATATATGTAAGATTGTACGTCTAGTAGAGGTATTTCTCCTAGTTTTAATTGGTTATTGCCAACTGTATTAATTCTCATAATGTTGGTCTTACCTCTATTAATCTTCAGTCCTAGCTGTAGTGATCTCTCATCAAGTATGCTCATTTTATCCTGCATCTGTTCCAGCCCTATTACCAAAGTAATATAAATATAATACTAGTAGTAATATAAATATAAATGATGACATAATGAAACCAATTTTCTCGAATGATACAATCTTTGTAGATGGTAAGGACTGCAAAGGCTTCATTTTATGTCATGTTAATGAAACAATAAAAATAAAATAACATTGATACTATTTATTTTTTATCATTTCATTATTTTCGCCTGGATTTTTAACAATAGTGATGATTTATTGGGCTAACAGAATCGTTAGCTGTAGATATTATGTTGCGTTTTGACATGATGTTCTGTCGCCGGATATGTTTTCACTTTACAGCGAACATATTATGAGATCAATATTAGACAAAAAATGAATTAAAGTCGACGGTCACAACATAAATAATTTGCGATATGCAGATAACACAGTTTTAATAGCAGAGACAGAGCACGAACTACAAAAAAAGATAGACATAATAGTAGAGGAGAGCAACAAAAAAGGTCTCATTCTGAATAGTAAGAAAATAATGGTCATATCAAAGAAAGAATCATCACCATCATGCAACATAAAAATAAACAGGACAGATCTGAAACAAGTGTAGCTCGTCAAATACTTGGGCACAATAATAACATCAGATGGAAAATGCACCACCGAAATAAAAAGCAGAATAGCTCAGGCCAAAATAGCATTTCATAAAATGAACAATATTTTATGCAACAAATCTATTTCATTTGAAGTGAGAAAGAGAGTTCATCGGTGCTATATAGAACCAATTCTGACCAATGGAAGCGAATCACGGACAGTAAACAAACAAATGAAAAGACGATTAGATGCCACAGAGGTGGGATTTCTTAGAAGAATGTTGAAAATTCTTTGGACAGCTAAAAAGACGATTGAAGAAATTCTCAAAGAGCCCACCACAAAAAGGGAACTCCTAAAATACATCAGAAAGAAACAATCAACATTTTTCTGACACATCATGAGAAGAGAAAAGCTGGAATACTTGGTTACAACTGGCAAAATAAAAGGAAAGAGAGATCGCGGACGACAAAGAGAGAAAATACTGGATAGCTTGATGTCATGGCATGGAAAACAGTCAACAACAGAACTGATACGATGAAAAGTGGATAGAAGATTGTGGAAGGACATGATCGCCTACGCCAGCCGGCATGGCACATGATAATAATGATGAACATGATCGACTGTATTGCACTATTTTAACCGTCTAATTCCACAATCTGGTACATTTCTTTATATGTCTACCTCTCTTTCTTTTTCCTTTCTCACTTTCTTGCAGAATGGTCTTTGCCAGACCAGATTATCAAGATACGTGACCGAACTATTTAAATTTGCGTTTCTTCACCAAGAGTCAAAAGATTATCATCTATTCTTCATGCTTGTTGCATCATTTTGAGAGCTTCTCTATACGTGGCACGATCTAATTAAGATATGCCTGAAACTTTAAGATAACATTTCATCACCATAGCTTGTATTTTCTTCTGTAGTGTTTCTGTAAGGGTCGGTGTTTCGCAAGCACACAATGATTTATATTGTATATATATAATATATTATTATAATATATATATTAATATTTTTTTTAATGCCACTTCATTACCTTCTCTATCTATTTAATCGATAACTAATGCCACTTCATTACCTTCTCCAGTGAGATATAAGTGACATTAGTTATGAAGTGGCATTAGTAATCGATTAAATATCTCGAGAAGGTAATGAAGTGGCATTAGTTATCGATTAAATATCTAGAGAAGATATTAATGTAAATGTCAATCTATACGCCTATCCAATCAATTATTTAATAATAAACAAAAATGGCTTGCCTTTACCAGTAAAATGTGGACATTTAGCCCTCAGTCACACATCTACACACTCACTCACTCTTTCACTCATTCACTCACTCGCTAATTATATTTATTCCCTATACTCACTAATTGGACTTACGTTTCCAAGATAGTGGAACGAAGTTCATGATCTCTCGATCGCTGCAGAAAATGCACTTGGGGACTGATTAATTTCGGCTCTCAATGCAATTTTCTGCGTTAAAGTCAAAATGATGTTCTAATTCTAATGACGATCATCATTTTCAGGAGGACGTGAACTTCCAGTTAATATGGTGGATAGGCGGCAGGAACCATAGAAGGCTATATATGAAAAGTGTTCCTTGTTGCAGTTTCCTCATTTTCCCAGTTCGGCTTGTTGCATGAGCTACTAAGTTAAGTGCTCTGTGCACACCGTGAGCTGTGTGTCTCATCCGTTTTGATCGTGTTTCGATATTCCCTTTGTTTACGATGAATGATGATATTCTATGACAAGGAACAGTTGGCTGTCTTCACTTTCTGTGCGGTTTCGTCTTATGTCTTTTGGCATGTGCTGAGACTGCTATGATGGGGACTACAGTTTCCTTCCTTTGTTTGGGAGATGAGTTAGTAATTCGGATGATTCCACTGGCACAGGCGGTTGAGCAATTATAAATTTTAATTCGTTTCCAGTGATACCAGGGCCTTCCATAATCATAACCATAACTCACTCATTAAGTATGGCGACTCACCAACTTACTCAAATACTCACTTCCTCGCTTACTCAAAAATTCACTCCTTCACTAACTGAATTCCACTCACTATATTCATTCACTCACTATACCCACTCACTATACCCACTCACTATACTCATTCATAATACTCACTCTCTCACTTTATTCACTCACAAACTATAATCATTCACCCACTCACTATATTTGCTATCCTCATGCACTTACTCACTCGCTCAATCATTTCATAATTGTCGAGGCCGCTCAGGTGCGGTCGTCTGCACTCAAGAACCTGTTTTTTCTCTGTCCTCCATCTTTCTCCCCGTTTTCCCCAGTTTCTTACAGATGCCTGTGAGTAGTCTAAACAAGACCTGGTCTTTACTTGATGCCTTGCTCATCCTCCAAAAATTCCAAACAGTTTTGTATATTCACGAGGACGATACTGTGCAAACCATTTTTGACAATGGAAACGAAAAAAGAATTATTAAATGTTATTTAGAACCGGTCTTAACAAATGGATATGAATCGCGAACAACGGGACAACATACAAGAAAAATTACTGGAGGCTGTAGAAATGTGGTTTTACAGAAGAATGTTGAGAATACCACAGACATCTAAGAAGGGTCATGAAAACGTTCTGAAAGAGGTCAAAGCAAAGAGAGAGCTAATTTCCAATATTATGAAGAAACAATCATCATTGTTGGCCATGCAATGAGAAGATAACAGCTAAAATATATTGTGACAACTGGGGAAATTGAGGGACGAAGAGATAGAGGGAAGTAAAGAAAAAATATACCAGACAGCTTAAGGGAATGACATGACAAAAGGTCAACAACATGATTGATAAATAACTGTCAAGATCGAGAGTTGTGGAGCGACATGATCACCTACGTCAGCATTTTTGTTACCTTACTAATGATTGTATATTTAGTCCCGATGTAAGATACTCTAGGCTATGTTTCACATTTCTTACCATATTAAGAAGATCGTCATTTTGTACATTGGCTCACTCTAATATGTCTCTGATAACATCGTTGATTACAAGATCTAAATATGAGAAGCACATGGTTTAAACAAGAGAAGGACATTGTTTTCTATAGCATCTCATCTCCATAGAAGTCGCGTTAGAGCAAGGATCAAAGTATGCTTCCGCTGGAGAGAAAAGGTCGAGGTCGATTCGGTTAGGTGTTTTCTAGGTTCACCCATTTTAACTCGGTACCGTATGTTTCTTTTGTGAAAGAAACACGGTATGTGCGTCCTATTGACAACATTGCAAACAAAAGCTCTCTGATAGTCAACAAATATTGGCCGTAGTAACGCCCCAACACTAACAGGGTCAGGCTAGATGTTGATGATGATGATGATGATATTGGCCGTAGTCACGCCCCAATACTAACAGGGTCAGGCTAGATGTTGATGATGATGATGACATTGGTCGTAGTCACGCCCCAACACTAACAGGGTCAGGATATATATTGATGATGATGATGACATTGGCTGTAGTCTCGCCCCAACACTAACAGGGTCAGGCTATATATTGATGATGATGATGACATTGGTCGTAGTCACGCCCCAACACTAACAGGGTCAGGCTAGATGTTGATGATGATGATGATGACATTGGCCGTAGTAACGCCCCAACACTAACAGGGTCAGGCTAGATGTTGATGATGATGATGATGACATTGGCCGTAGTCACGCCCCAATACTAACAGGGTCAGGCTAGATGTTGATGATGATGATAATGACATTGGCCGTAGTAACGCCCCAACACTAACAGAGTCAGGTTAGATATTAATGATGATGATGATGACATTGGCCGTAGTTACGCCCAATACTAACAGGGTCACGCTAGATGTTGATGATGATGATGACATTGGCCGTAGTCACGCCCCAACACTAACAGGGTCAGGCTAAATGTTGATGATGATGATGATAATGACATTGGCCGTAGTCACGCCCCAACACTAACAGGGTCAGGCTAAATGTTGATGATGATGATGATAATGACATTGGCCGTAGTCACGCCCTAATACTAACAAGGTCACGCTAGATGTTGATGATGATGATGACATTGGCCGTAGTCACGCCCTAATACTAACAAGGTCACGCTAGATGTTGATGATGATGATGACATTGGCCGTAGTCACGCCCCAATACTAACAGGGTCACGCTAGATGTTGATGATGATGATGACATTGGCCGTAGTCACGCCCTAATACTAACAAGGTCACGCTAGATGTTGATGATGATGATGACATTGGCCGTAGTCACGCCTTAATACTAACAGGGTCACGCTAGATGTTGATGATGATGATGACATTGGCCGTAGTCACGCCCTAATACTAACAAGGTCACGCTAGATGTTGATGATGATGATGACATTGGCCGTAGTCACGCCCCAATACTAACAGGGTCACGCTAGATGTTGATTATGATGATGACATTGGCGGTAGCCACGCCCCAATACTAAAAGGGTCAGCCTAGATGTTGATGATGATGATGACATTGGCGGTAGTCACGCCCCAATACTAACAGGGTCAGCCTAGATGTTTGATAATGATGACATTGGCGGTAGTCACGCCCCAATACTAACAAGGTCAAGCTAGATGCTGATGATGATGACATCGGCTGCAGCTGTGCCGGTCTTTGAACTTCTCTACTGGTACTTCTTTGCCATCACATCACTTATGCCACTAACGATACCTTAGGCACTTATCATCAACATCATCCTCATATACTGCACCTTCTAACGTAGAAAATTATGTCCCTACACAATTTTCAATCTGTACATGTATTTATAATTGTTATTGTAATTCAAGGACATAAAAGAAGACACATTAAAACACTTTAAAAGGCTTAACAGAACAGGCACTCAAAACAGCATGAAATCGTCATCAACCAAAACAGAAGTCATGAATCTCACAAAAGAGAAATAGAACATCAACATATACCTATAGATGAGATACAATTAAAACAAGTAGAGGGATTTAAATATCTGGGAAGGCTAGTGACAAACGACAGTTTACAAGCAACATAAACAGACTCATGATGCAACAAATCGTGTCAAATCATTGGACAGCTTTCACCACTATTGTCCAACAAGGAAATACCTCTAGGGGCAAAACGGGGCTCTCTACAACATAATATTCATCCTAACGGTGAGAACAATTTTTAAAAAATCATCAATACAGAAATGAAATGTTGTTAGACGAATGGCAGGAAAAACCCTGAGAGATAAGATCAGAAATTAAGAGCTGAGAAAAAAAGCTACAAATAATTGCTGCCATAGAGGTCATAAAGGAACAACAGATAAAATTATTTGGCCACGTGACAAAGCAGAAAGGCCAAAACGCAACGAGTCTTTAATAAACGTCGTGAGAGCACCCTACTCAAGGGCCGACCACTAAAAAAATGGATTGACGGAATCTTAGAAACACTATGAAGCATAACAACAGGAGAAGTCAAGAGATGTGCTCAAGACAGCAAAGTATATTTCCCCTCGACGCTGAATAAAATCAAATAAAGAAGGAAAGAAGAAGAATCATTCATTTCCTACCAAACTGTTCTCATAAAGCCAGGTATATTTACTCGCTGTATCGCTCTATCTCTTCTTCCCAAAATTGCTCATCTTGTCACATATTTTCCATTTGTTCCCTTGTCAATACATTACCAACAATGATGAATGTTTGCTCATAACAGTAAGTTCACGCACTCTTCCTATTCCTACTATGTATAATTCTGCATTTTTTTCTTTCCTTAAAAACACTGAAGACAAAGCCAGTCTTTTAAATTTCTCGCTTTGGGAAACTGACCATTAAATCATAACGTTAGGTAGCCATTTAATGCTGCGTAAACCGGAGTCAATATCGTAACTTGAGAGTCAATCGTCCCAACCTTAATGCCATGTCTGCGTTCAGTGCTGAGAGAATCAAGATGCGTCCGTTTGTGGATTAAGGAGCTCTCTTCTATTTCAGAGAGCCATAGTGCACAGCTGCTCAGTCCAGCAACAAATAATGTGTTTTAGCTCTATACCTAGAAGTGTGACACAGTTTATTAGGAAAAGTTGTCTTTAGTCGACTTAAATCTCCTCATTTTCAGATTGAATACATTTTTAAAGTGTAAATTCTTTTTTTTTCGCTAACAGAAAGTATAATCGATTATAGAGATGAATACTTTAAATATGCAATCAGTTATATAATTTACTTCTCTAATAAACAGAGTTTATTACGAAAAACTCATTGTCCCTATCGATGTTACTACCGGAAACCCTGCCAATTACACAGTTTACTACACCAAACTCCTTGTTATTTATAGAGCGTATTAAAATTGTTGAAACTCCCTATCATTATTAACTGATGTACTTAGTGCCTTTAGACAGTAATGCACCACATCTGTTTCCCCGGGAACCGCTAATTCGAAATAGTATGCAATTTGTACACAGTATATATAGATATGTCATGTAAACATTGGCATCACTCAACATAATCCCCATCCACTTGTATAGCTTTACGCCAGCGAGCAGCAAGTGCATGTATTCCTTGCCTGTACCAGTCTTTGTCTTGATCGTGTAGCCATTTCTTCACCGCATGAATCACCCTTTCATCAACTTCAAACCTTGTTCCACGGAGGGCATCTTTAAGTGGACTAAAGAAATGAAAATCAGAGGGTGCCAAATCAGGGCTGTATGGTGGATGAGGGAGTACAGTCCAACCCAATCTGGTGATTGCGTCCCGTGTTGCCAGACTTGTGTAAGGGCCCGCATGTTGTGAAGGAGAAGCAGGTTTACTGGATTCTTGTGCAGCCGAACTCTGCAAAAACGTTGATTGAGTTTGCTTCATTGTTTTGTTGAATTGAGAATTTATTGTCTCTCCTCTCGGCATAACATACGCAAGAATTGCACCTTCAATGTCCCAAAAGACAGTAACCATGACCTTTCCAGCTGAAGGAGTTGTCTTGAATTTCTTTCTTCGTGGTGGGTGCGGATAATGCCACTCCATTGGTTTTCTTACTGTATCAGGTTCAAAATGACATGCTCATGTGTCGTCACCTGTAACAATTTTAGCCCAAAAGTTCTTTTCATCCACAAACGCTCCAACAAACAGTTC
Organism: Megaustenia siamemsis; assembly: GCA_032433765.1. Classification (NCBI taxonomy): domain Eukaryota; kingdom Metazoa; phylum Mollusca; class Gastropoda; order Stylommatophora; family Ariophantidae; genus Megaustenia; species Megaustenia siamemsis. The sequence goes on along the minus strand of JAVIAB010000051.1, from coordinate 77,246,700 downwards.
AGAAGAAATTGGTTTTCTTTCCAATTGGTGTCCATTTGTGAGATTTCATGGAACCCATATAGCACAAACCTTAGAGAATCCGAGAGTTTTTATAATTGCATTTGTATTACTACCAATCCTGACTGACAACTTTAAGGTCAATTGTTGAGTAGTGATACGTCTATCAGCAAGAATAATATGTCCTCAGCGCATTTCAACATCTCTGCGTTGGTGGCTGTGGCAGGCTGTCCACAGCGCGGCCGATCTAAAAGCTCCGTATCTCCGCTTTCTGATTCTTTTATTTTTTTTTTAATTCAGCGACTTACTGTTCTCCCGTCGACTGCAAAATGTCCATACACTTCACATAGGCGTTTGTGAATGTTCACAACAGTTTCCTTCTCTAAAACGAGACATTCTTACACCATTCGCTGCTTATAACGTTGCTAAAATGCTTCATTTCAACGGTTTAGTGCAGTTGTATTATTTGGCCGATTGTAATAAAATTTGGTGCACACAATAGAAGCGTGTCATGTTTAAAGTGGACACAATTTCATGCTTCTATATTTATTATTAGATGAGAAAGTCAATGTGGTGCATTACCTTTTGGACGCCCATCGAGTTTACTACAATAAACTCCTGATCGTTTAATACAAAACGAGACACTCGTTATAAACTAAGTCTCTGAAGCTCTTTTGTATTTATTTACATTACAATGAATAATTATTATTAATTAAAAAAATTATAATAGTTTGTTTCTGTTGCATTTATCAATAGCTGAGTGCTCTTCGCTAGTTGTATTTAATTATTGACTTTTCTCTGCTAGCTGTACTTGATTATTGAACATTCGTCCGCCAGTTGTACTTGATTAATGAACTTTTCTCCGCTAGTTGTACTTGATTAATGAACTTTTCTCTGCTAGGTGTACTTGATTAATGAACTTTTCTCCGCTAGCTGTACTTGATTAATGAACTTTTCTCCGCTAACTGTACTTGATTAATGAACTTTTCTCCGCTAGCTGTACTTGATTAATGAACTTTTCTCTGCTAGCTGTACTAGATTAATGAACTTTTCTCCGCCTAACTGTACTTGATTAATGAACTTTTCTCCGCTAGCTGTACTTGATTAATTAACTTTTCTCCGCTAGCTGCACTTGGTTATTGAACTTTTCTCCGCTAGCTGTACTAGATTAATGAACTTTTCTCCGCTAGCTGCACTTGGTTATTGAACTTTTCTCCGCTAGCTGTACTAGATTAATGAACTTTTCTCCGCTAGCTGTACTAGATTAATGAACTTTTCTCCGCTAGCTGTACTAGATTAATGAACTTTTCTCCGCTAGCTGTACTAGATTAATGAACTTTTCTCCGCTAGCTGTACTTGGTTATTGAACTTTTCTCCGCTAGCTGCACTTGGTTATTGAACTTTTCTCCGCTAGCTGCACTTGGTTATTGAACTTTTCTCCGCTAGCTGCACTTGGTTATTGAACTTTTCTCCGCTAGCTGTACTTGGTTATTGAACTTTTCTCCGCTAGCTGTACTAGATTAATGAACTTTTCTCCGCTAGCTGCACTTGGTTATTGAACTTTTCTCCGCTAGCTGTACTAGTTTAATGAACTTTTCTCCGCTAGCTGCACTTGGTTATTGAACTTTTCTCCGCTAGCTGCACTTGGTTATTGAACTTTTCTCCGCTAGCTGTACTAGATTAATGAACTTTTCTCCGCTAGCTGTACTTGGTTATTGAACTTTTCTCCGCTAGCTGTACTAGATTAATGAACTTTTCTCCGCTAGCTGCACTTGGTTATTGAACCAATTTTGGTTTTTCAACCAATATTGAATATTATGTTCTTTGATATTGAACATTCCTCAGCTGGCTGTACTTAATTACTAGACTTCCCTTCACTGACTGTATCTATTTATTGACCATTCCTGTACTGGTTATACGTTGTTATAGGACTTTCCTCCCGTTGTTATTCTTGATTATCAGACTTTCTTCCGCTTGCTGTACTTCTTAACTGATTTGCTGTAAACAGGAAATGCAATGTTCTGGTCAGTGCTCTACAATGGCTTAAGCGTGGTGTGTCGTTCGCTCTATTGTTCCGTGTATGAATCGTTTTCTACATCCACTTTCACTACATCTACCTTTTCTACATGTGCTGTTCCTTCTGAACACTAGCGACCTGTAGGGAATAATGAATGGCAGCGATTGTGATATTTGTTTTGTTAATTTTGGTTATTTGGTTATTTGGTTATGGAAGGCCCCGGTATCACTGCAAACGAATTAAAATCCATAATTGCTCAACCTTCCGTGCCAGTGGAATCATCCGAATTGTTTTGTTAATTTTATCAAACACTGATCAAACCCCCAAATTCGTTTCCTTATATCGTCATTTCTTCTTATCACTTTCAATATTCTACTATTTTATTATGTTAATTTTTCTATTCACTTTGGTTTTAGTGTCCAAGTTTAGAAACTGGTATTAGAGTGTTGGGAGGAGGGAGTTCTTTGTTACCTAGTCTGGCTTTGTATTTTGATGTTTGTTTCGTAATATTAGAGCTAAGTGCATGATCATCTTATTTGGTTTGTAACACACTTGTATGTTGTTGATTTCTGCTGACATTTTCAATTGTGATTATATAATTCTTCTTGAGTGGTTGAACATGATCACCCCCGATAGCAGGCATACTACCTGTTTATGTAATATGTGAAGACTGTCGCTTACTTTAATATATTGCTATAGATTTTTTAAAATTAAACCTCCTTTACTTTGCTGCTATCATCATAGCTTCTCTTTGTCTGCGATGTTTTTTTCCACATAAAATGATTACAGAATAAATGATTTGACCAATATGCTCCCATACACGACACACGATGATAGTTTCAATTACAGACCACTTGTAATTTGGTAAAGATAATGTCTATCCTACTGAGATCGAAGACTGTTTTATATTGTTCCCAGACACGTTCATTAAAACATAGGGCAGGGAGGTGGGGGTCTCACTTTAGTGGTTCCAGAGTTAGGACTTTATCAACTTGCGAGAAAGTAGTCCCCCTTAACTCAACACGTCTTGTTGAAACAAGGAAGTGAAGGGAGTAGTAATCACAGTTCCTGGCGCAAGGGCTGAGTGGCAGGGAGTCTATTCTACCCCCAAGGACGATGGAGAGTTTGGATAACGAAGAGGGTGGTGTCTGAACATCCCAGGTCCTGTCAATGTTGTCTGCAAATATATGTCGTGTTCAATCACACGACCCTGATAAAAGCCGCCAGCGATCTTGGCAATGATGAATTTCTACAAAATCAAACTTGTATATGTTTAAGAGTGATGGGTCACTACTATCACAAAATAAGACGTCACTCTTCGCGAAGAAAATGTATATCATCATCATTATCATCATCATCATCATCATCATCATCATCATTATCATCATTATCATCATCATTATCATAATGGTTGCATCTCTGTCGCTTGTATTTGTACGAAATATACGCCAAGACCAAAGCCACCTATAAATCTGGAAAGCCCCGCGGACTGAAAATAAAACTGGAAAACACTCCAACTAGCGTCACGTTATCAGCTATAGGAGCTATAGATGGCAAACTTCACTCTCCCTACAACCACCCCTGCTCGCAAAGCTGAAAACGTCACACTAGTTGGCTTTACGGTAACTTCCTGTCAGCCCGTAGACCTTAGGAATTCAATGGATGGCTTGGGCCAACAAAAAATTGAACTTCTGCTGTAGTAGTTTCTGTTTGCAATTATGCCGTAGATATATGCGGTTAGGCTGTAACATTTGCGAATTGCACGTGCCTACTATTCAGGAGAGTCCTAGCTCAATTCTTAGATTTAGCAATCACTATTGTTACCGTTGGCTAGAGCAGTTACAATATCCTCAGGTATCCTTCGTGTGTATAGCTCATAGATTCTTCTTCGTCTTCTTTCCTTCTTCATTTGCCTTTCAGCGTCGCTGGGAGATATACTATGCGGTCTCTTGCTCTTCTGTTCGTTTCTGTAGCTGTTATGTTTCCTAGTGTTTCTTATGTTCCATCGAGCCATCTTTTTCTTGGTCGACCCTTGGATTTGGTATTCTCGCAATGTTTATTGAGGGCTCGTTGTGTTGTGTTTTGATCACTCTGCCTTATCACGTGACCAAACCATTTTATCTGTTGTTTCTTTATATATTCTATGGCGGAGGTTATTCCCAGTTTTTTTTTCCATAGAATATATAATGAAACGGATGAGGAAACAGCTCATAGATTGAATCCTTCAAATGCTGTCAGGCTAGTTTCTCATCATTATTTATTTAAGCAACATATCTAGCTCTGAGCCTTCTCTCAAGTCTACAGAATCTCGCACGGTGGAGTCATACAAGTTAGATATTACTGATCTGTTCATTGGCTACTACAACTTTAAAATGTTTGTATAATTTTGTCATTACAAGATACGTGATCTCATACTTAGGCTTCTTCTATATCGCATTTATGTAATTTCCTTTCCAAAAGTTTACATTTTCCCTTCCTTTTTTTTTCTTTTCGTTACGGGTGTCGAGGGTGATAATATAAGTTAAAGCTATCACATACCTAACAGATGTAACAACTGTCACGTGATGTTTTTGTTGTGTTTTCTTGATGTTATCACTTCATTTTACTTTGAATCTGTCACCATTTCTGCGCCGTTTTACCTCTTCCTGTATATGCTTGTATGTTATGTGATCGTATAGAAGTCTCTACTCGATTACAAACCATTTTATTTGTCATGTACGTATGTACTTCAAGATTGGTTCTGTGCCTATATTTTTTTTTGTCTTACAATCTCATAATATCACTTTGTAATGATCAACATTTATACACAACAATTTTAACTCTTTTATTTTGCATCATCTTTCTGCTCTATTTTCTTTTGTCGCCTTTTTTGTTGTTGTTGTTGCTGCTCCTTCCTTTAAAAAAATAAAACACACAAATTTGTGTCTAGTTATCTTTCACCAAAGTGATATAGAAATAGCACGGCACCTTTTATCTTACACTTGACATCTTAGTGCACTGTTTGCGAGCTGGTTGTTATTTCTTTAGGGCATGTTAGAGAACTTAATCATCATTTTTTGGCCATGTAATGAGAAGAGAACAACTAGAATATATTGTAACAACTGGGAAAATTAAAGGACGAAGAGATAGAGGGAAGCAAAGAGAAAAAATACCAGACAGCTTAAGATAATGGCTTGGCAGAAGGTCAACAATAGAAATGATAAATAACTGTCGAGATCGAAAGTTGTGGAGAGACATGATCACCTACGCCAGCAGGCCCGGTACTTGATGGTGATGAGTGAACTTAACGGAATTTTGTGCTTCACATTTGTAACATTTTCCATTTTCGCAATAAGTTCCACGAATGGCGTGCACTCATCGGACCTAAAGTTAACGTGTGGAGAGAACGGCGTGTGCACAAAAGTAACATCATGAGTATCTTCTGTAACAAAATACACAGAACTCCAGCTCTCTGGAGGTCAATGGCTCAAAGCGATTGTTTGTTTATTGTTAATAGCGTTGCTGAGTCAGTGAACGGGTGTGGAAGCCATACCTTGTAAACACCATCTGGCAAAAATGAAAAAATATATACAAGTTTTCAGTCTTGAAAGAAAAGGTGATGAGTGCACAATTGCATAAATTATAAGTCCGCTAACTTTCAACACCTGCATATGTATCTGACGCCTCTAATTCATCTTTGTCTCTCTTATATAAAAACATTTATGAGTAGGCTGATTTTACGTAAAGTTTTAAACAGGACAGTGCCGTTTTTGTCATAATTCCAGGCCGTTCCATCGTTTTAATAAGAGTATCATATTAGTGAACTTAACGTATCAGTTTTTGTCCCGTTTTAAGAAGTAAGTAAAAACATGATTCGGCACATGATTTTTGGGGTAATGTGGTTGGTATTACGCCCGTGCCGATTTACTTTCCCAGAAAAAAATCCGGTACCCATTTAAGGTTGGGTGAACCCGGAGCCGTCGGTTGGGATCGAACCCTACCCCTTGTCCTTTGTAGTCCAGTTCACCAACCACTGAGCTATCGCGGCTCCCTTGGTTTTAAGAAGAGAGCCGCTTAAATTCGCATGACAGGAAACAGTCTAAGAGATAAGATCAGAAGTGAAGAGCTAAGAAAAAAGCTAAGAATAATTCTCACTATTGAATGCACAAATAAACAACAGATAAAATTACTTGACCACGTGATAAGACAGAAAGATCAGAACAATACGGGTCTTCAACGCTACAAGAACACCAGACTCTAGTGTGGACCACGAAAAGATGTATAGATGGAATACTAGAAAGACTAGGAAAAATAACAGCAGGAGAGGCCAATTGAAAAACAAAAGACCACAAACTCTATGTCCCCTCGACGCTCAAAAAGGAAATGAAGAAGAAGAAGAAGAATAAACCGTCTAGATTTCATAAATATATTTTAAGTTTTAAATATTTTTGTTTTTAAACTCTAAGTCTTTATTTTCAATGTCAAAGAGTTTAAATTGCATTTAAACGACAATATGGTGAAAAATGGGGGCCTCGGTAGCCTAGTTAGGAAAACCACCCGACTGGGCTACCGACTTTCGGACAACCCGTGTTCGATTCCTGCTGGGAGCAGTGTGAGTTGTACAAAAAAATGTCCCGTGGTCGACCCAGCAGCTGGCAGAAATGGGTACCAGGGAAGTAGTACTCTGGGAAAGTGAGGAATGCCGCTATGCATCGTGAGTTTCGATGCTTGAAGCGACACTATCCAAAAGTCTCCGAACATTTCTGGATAGGCGGCCGAGCACATATGGGTGAAAACTCGCCGATTCAAGTCTCGTACTTAATCACTTAAACAGACAGCTGCCTTCATAAGAAAGTCCGGAATCCTACTCTGAATAAGCCATGATCGCAGAAGAAGAAGTCTCGTACTTTACCTTCAACAACAAAAACAATAACTATAAAGAAAGTAAGAGCCAACCATCGTATCCATGACAACAATATCATCCTTGTGTGGGTATACCTTTCTTCTATGACTGGAAGTGACTGCAAAACAATTCTGACAATCATTTCCTGCACAAACTGGACATGTATGTGAGAACTGTTCATGTTAGTGTTTGTTCACACATCCTAACAGCGCGTTTCTTCGAGTTTCATCGATTAAGTATGGTTTTGTGCAACGAGTACACGGCTATAATGATGTTACTGCGCCATAATGTGAGGTCCTGAAGATGAACTTCTCATGAAGCACAACCTTCTTTTATCAATAGGCCTACTTCCAACTGTTCATGTTAGTGTTTGTTCACACATCCTAACAGCGCGTTTCTTCGAGTTTCATCGATTAAGTATGGTTTTGTGCAACGAGTACACGGCTATAATGATGTTACTGCGCCATAATGTGAGGTCCTGAAGATGAACTTCTCATGAAGCACAACCTTCTTTTATCAATAGGCCTACTTCCAACTGTTCATGTTAGTGTTTGTTCACACATCCTAACAGCGCGTTTCTTCGAGTTTCATCGATTAAGTAGGGTTTTGTGCAACGAGTACACGGCTATAATGATGTTACTGCGCCATAATGTGAGGTCCTGAAGATGAACTTCTCATGAAGCACAGCCTTCTTTTATCAATAGGCCTACTTCCAACTGTTCATGTTAGTGTTTGTTCACACATCATAACAGCGCGTTTCTTCGAGTTTCATCGATTAAGTATGGTTTTGTGCAACGAGTACACGGCTATAATGATGTTACTGCGCCATAATGTGAGGTCCTGAAGATGAACTTCTCATGAAGCACAGCCTTCTTTTATCAATAGGCCTACTTCCAACTCTATTAGCTTGGCTTCACCGGTCTAGGTTTAGTTTTGCAGGGTCATTTGTGGGGTAGGATTCTGTTAGCTCGGTAAGGTGAACCTTGACCGATGACGTCACGTTAGCAAGGCTGCGAGCAGTCCTATCTCTAAGGATGGTTGAGCCCCTGAAGTGGCCATATTTTTTTTTAAAAGCTATTTTGAAAACCCAAGTATCATTAGAGCTTCACTGACACTGCAGTGGAAACAAGAATTGTGGAAATGGGAAGCACAGCAGGAAAGCTCAATTACTGCAGTTCCCAAGTGACCAGATTTACGACAGACTGAACACGAGACAGAAAGCTGCAGAGTTCAGTGGCTAGTTCTCTCGTTGTTGACAAGAAGCTGAGGCTCACATCTCAGGTATTGTGATTTTTTGTGTAGCACAAATACAGCATCGAGGTTCATCAAGCTTAATTCAGTCATCATCATGCGCCATAGAGGTTCGCGTAGGCGATCATGTCTTTCCACAATTCTCTATCAATATCGTATAAATTATGTTGTTGACTGTTTACCGTACCGCGACACCAAGCTATCTAGTATCTTCTCTCTTTGTCGTCCGCCAACTCTAGTTCCCTGTATTTGGTCAGGTGTAACCAAGTATTGCACGTTTCTTCTTCTCATGATGTGCCAGAAAAATGTTGATTGTTTCTTTGCGAACATTTTTTTTTTAAGTTTTCTTTTATTTTGTGTTGGGCTCATTGAGAATTTTCACGTTGGTATTTAAATTTGTTAAGGTAACTCTCAGCATTCTTCTGAGAAATCCCATCTCTGAGCCCTCTAATCGTCTTTCCATGTGTTTGTTTACTATCCATAATTTTTTTTTTACAATAGGTCAGAATTGGCTCTATGAATTACCAATGAACTCTCATTCTCACTTCTATTGACTAGATTTGTTGAATAAGATATTTTTCATTTTCTGAAGTACTTTATACCTGTGCTATTCTTCTTCTATTTTTTTTTTACTACTTTGGTACATCTGATTTATTATTGTGCCCAAGAGTATTTGACGCTTTGTATTAATTAAAAACAGTACAAGACATAATTCCCGCGAGAATAGGGAGAATTGGAGTGTTACTAACAACAGCATCCATGTGCCGTTGTTGTTGACAAATTAGCAAGCTAACACCATAAACCACATAAACTTTAAAGTGTGTGTGGGAGGGTACGGGAAAACCTTACTTTTCATAGAAAACTACAAATGTAAAGAATGAGATAAACAAGTATTTTACAGTAGTAAATGGCTGACAACATTAGAGTGGAGTGAGTTTGACGGGCGGGTAAAGAACTATCGACATGTACAGACTTCACAATCTGTTCTATACGTCTGATCACAGTTTGCGGAATGTCCAGAATGCGGTAAAGTCGGTCTGCTAACCAATAATCAATGAGATTTAGACAAAGACTAATGGAGAGACATAGCCGACATCAGACAGATGGACAGACGAGTTGCAGATATATAGGTCAACACGTTAACAGATAGAGAGATGGGCAGCTTGGTAGAAAAGTTGGTATGTAGATAGATGTATGAAGAGATGAAATGTAGACAGAGAAAATGAGATGGATAGATGGACGATCGATGTATGCGTTTTATATAGACAGAGAGACATAGATAGAGAAGTTAGAGAGAGAGAGAGAGAGGTTGAGAGGTTGAGAGAGAGAGAGAAATGACAACTTATAAACGACGACATAGTGTGACGTAAAAGGGAAGTGTTTCATTCAGGCATATTTACCAACTGACAGATAGATAGATTATTTATATATTAACACCGTTTTGAAAAAAAAAGTAGACACAAAATTAGTGGCGAATTGATGTAAAGCAAAATATATCTTGTAAAAGTGTCTTCTTTTGAAGAGTGCCTGTGAAGCATCTATTAAATTAAGTCGCATTCCATCAGGCATTCAGTCTGTGGGCAGAGCTCGGAGCTTAAGATATCCGACTAATCTCACAGTCAACACGCTGAGGGATGTTCTAATATTTAACTTTAGTCTTTCGGTTATTATTGTGTTCACGTTTCGAGCAGTGCCGAGTAACACTCAGAATGGCGCGCAGTTAAAACGAAGGACAGAGGCTGGGTGGATGAATTCATGAATTGGTGAATAGATGGGGATGAAGGCTGGGTTGGGGGAGGGTTTGAGGAGATGAAAGATAATGCAATGGTTCTCAATTCGGGATACACAGATCCACTTAGATACACAGAATAAATTGGAAAAAAAGCTTTAAAATTGTGTTAACAATAATGTTAACAATTGTGTTAATAATTATTATATTAACAATGTTAATAGTAACAGCCGAATCATAACAAACATGGCAGAAGTAGCCAGCATGACAAACTATTGGGAATGGTCGAAGACCTCAAATGCATTGTCCTGTTTGTGATCCTTCTCAGTTCAGATAAACAGTAGATAATCGCTGATGGACATTTTAGTTTGTCACTGAAAATTGAAGCGTATGTGTGTCTATCCAGGAAGATAAAGTACACGTGCAGCTTCTATTTTACATTCAAAGTGGTGCTTTCAAATGTAAAAATGTCTCCGGTTGAATATTGAATATTGCATCTCCAAAATGTCTCCGATTTGCCAATCCTCGATCTTTTTGTTACAAACATTCATAATTATCATCATGACTGAGTGCTGTCTCCCCATTGAAGGTTGGCTACCATGGAGCTCCATCCTGCTCTGCTCTTGCTTTGATGGTGCAGGTTGTCATAGGCTGTCTTGTCCATCTTTTGATCTTACTCGTCTACGTTAGTCTTGGTTTGGCTCTTTTACCTTGTATTTTCCCTTCCAAGATTACTTTTAGTAAGCTGATATTTTCATGCTCCAAAAATCTCTTTTGTCTTGTTTAAATTGTGTTTAGTAGTTCTCATTTTTACCGCGGCCTCATTATGAGGGAAGTAAAGAATAGTGACACTGTGACCTTCCAGGCATGTCGTAAGAGGCGACTAAGGAGGTTGATTGGTGGCTTGACAAGCTGTCATTGTAAAATGTATTGTTATGGAAACAGAGCTATAGATTTTAGAAGCAGCGATCTCTGCAATATGTGCCATTTTGGCACGCAAGATTTCTGTTTTTGAGATTGTGGTTCTGCCCTATGTGCCGTCTTCAGCTCGAAAGGACAATAGATAGATAGATAGTTCTCATTTTCAGTTGGTTTAAGACTCCATCGTTTTTGTTTTCTTTTCTTTCCATCCAATTCTTCCTATTCTTCCATAAATCCACATTTCAAAGATTTCAGTTTTCTGTTCTGTTTCGTGTCTAATACCTACGTTTTGCATCATACTTGAATGTTGAGAAGATATACAGTATTTTGCTATTCTTAGTTTTAGCCCTGGTGTTATTTGTTTTGATGTTAGTATATTTTTCATGCCCTTAAAATTACTTTTTGCCATTCCTATTGTTTTGTTTATTTCAGTTTTACATTTTCCATCACTGGTTATAGTATTCCAAGGTAGTTGTAGTTCTGAACCGTCTCCAGATCTAAGCCTTCAATTTTGATATTTACTTGAAGGTTTTGTGTATTATCTTTGTTTATGATCATAGTTTTAGTCTTTGTGATATTCATATCTAATCCATATTTTTGCTTGTCATGATTATTTCATTAATAATTGTAGTAGATCTTTATGATTTTCTATTAGTAATACAGTATCATCAGCATATCTTAGGTTATTGATTATCTTTCCATTAATGTTTAGGTCTGACATCTCTATGATGTTTTTAAAATTTTGCTCAGTGTATAGATTGAACAAGCTTGGTGATAGGATGCATCCCTGTATTACTCCTCTTTTTTATATCATTAGGTGTAGAGTTGTAGTTACGAGCATTAACTATTAAAATACATTTAAAACTGAAATATTTGATATAACTACAGAATTACGAATTACGTTTTATCAGGTGTCACAAATTAGAATGACTTTCATAAAGCAAAGTTGAATCAGGTTATAACGAGGTCGTCGGAATCCGCGAAATTGTCGTTATAACCGTATTCCGTTATATCCAATTGCTGTTTAAAATATAGGGGGATGTACTATGTAAACTTTAGAAACAGATTACGCGATTACGCACCTTGCAAAGATGTCGATTTTACCGTTGTTTTAGCGTTTTAAATGTTTTTTAATACCGGATAAGGAAGAAAACCATCCAGGTATTTTTTAATTTGACGGTATATGAGAATTATCGTTATAACCGATCTCGTTATAAGTGGATTCTATTGATCAATTTTAAGAATGAGAATGAAAATACTATGATCAGGACACCTTCATCCATCAAAGATAACAGGTTTTCAAGATTCCAACTAAAATGCTACTTTAAGATGAATAAAGAAAACAGCCATGAAAAGCACTAAATAATTATTTATTCGATTTATGTCATCATAAATTTATTAAAATGTATCATATTTTTGTCCATTTATTATCATAGTTCACTAATTTCAATTTTCAACAAATGCTGACTAAGTAGAGACATCTTGGAGATAGAACATTATGAACATAACAAACGTGACACACAAAAAACAAAGTATGCCTTTCTTTGTTGCCGTATCAGCCATGAGGTTCATTCAGGTCAATTAAAAAAACAAAACATATCAAATGGAGTATTGGATTGTTAACTATTCTAATGTATTTTTATGCAAGTGAAAAACAATGTAATAGTACAGAACATGTACAGCACTACGAATTTTGGCATCAAACTATTGGATGACGTGTGTTTATCCATGTTACTCAAGTGTCACTGTACAAGAATACCTAGAAATGTTAATTCCCCCCCCCCCCCCCCAAAAAAAAAAAAAAAAAAAAGTTAAATTATTATATATATATATATATATATATATATATATATATATATATATATATATAGGGAGTCGCGATAGCTCAGTGGTTAGTGAACTGGACTACAAAGGACAAGAGGTAGGGTTCGATACCAACCGACGGCCTTCGGGTTCACCCAGCCTTAAATGGGTACCGGATTTTTTCTGGAAAGTGAAGCGGCACGGGCGTAATACCGACCTCATTACCCAAAAATCATGTGCCGAAGGTCTGTAAAATTTATGGTCACTAACACCATATTACCTATATGCACTTGGCGTGACGGGGTTACTTTACTTTTATATATATCTGGCACTGGGCAACATGACAAGCTTGCTGTGTTGTTCTCAACGACTATTAATTAAAGAATGGCTCGCAACTTCTTCCTCTTCTTTGTACTCTCCATTTTTTCACCGATGTCGATTTCAACAAAATTATAGCTCATCGAAAGAACAAAAGAGCGAATCAAGCAGAACCGTCGTAGCAGTACAGTAAGTAAACGCTCCTTCAATGGTTTGCTAAGCGTATGGAGAATATGGATAAGGTGTGCATGTTTGTTTTTTATGACCTTAGCATATTTTAAAATCTGAAACAAGTGCAATACTTCAAATACCTCAGGACAATAATAACATCAGATGGAAGGTGCATCACAGAAATAACAAGCAGAATAGCCCATGCCAAAATAGCATTTCAGAAAATGAAAAACATTTTATGCAACAAATCTATGTCAATAGAAGTGAGAAAGAGTGTTCATCGGTGATATATAGAGTCAATTTTAATCTATGGAAGCGAATCTTGGACCGGAAACAAACAAATGAAAAGACGATTAGAGACCACAGAGATGAGATTTATCAAAATAATGTTGAAAGTTTCCTAGACAGCTAAAAAGAACAACGAGGAAATTCTCAAAGAGACCAACACAAAAGGGAGCTCCTAAGAAACATCCGAAAGAAACAATCAACATTTTCCTGGCACACCATGAAAGAGTTGGAATATTTGGTTACTACTGCCAAAATATGGGAGCCATGATAGCTCAGTGGTTAGTGAACTGGACTACAAAGGACAAGAGGTAGGGTTCGATCCCAACCTACGGCTTCAGGTTCACCCAGCCTTTAATGGCTACCGGATTTTTTCTGGGAAAGTAAAACGACACGGGCGTAATACTGACCACATTACCCCAAAAATCATGTGCCGAAGGTCTGTAAAATTTATGGTCACTAACACCATATTCCCTATACGCCACTTGACGTGACAGGGGTACTTTACTTTTTTTTTTACCACTGGCAAAATATAGGGAAAGAGAGATCGCAGTCGACAAAAAGAGAAAATACTGGATAGCTTGGTATCATGACATGGAAATCAGTCAACAACAGAACTTATAGAAGCACGGTAGATAGAAGTTTTTGGAAAGACATGATCGCCTACGCCAACCGATATTTCATATAATGTTGATGAGCACATTTTTAGGTAATTTGGTCGGTAACTAGTCAGGCCGCTTTTTATCATCATTATATGTCATACCGGTTGGCGTAGGCGATCATGTTCTTCCACAATCTTCTATCTCTAGTACATCATATCAATTCTGCTGTTGACTGTTTTCCATGCCACGACACCAAGCTATCTAGTATTTTCTCTCTGTTTCGTCCGCGATCTCTTTTTCCCTGTATTTTGCCATTTGTAAACAAGTTTCCCAACTTTCCTCTTCTCAAGATGTGCACGAAAAATGTTGATCATTTATCTCTGATGCTTTTTAGGAGCTCCCTTTTTGTGTTGGCCTGTTTGATAATTTCCTCGTTGGTCTTTTCAGCTGTCCAGGGAATTTTCAACATTCTTTTGAGAAATCTCATCTCCGTGGTCTCTAATCGTCTTTTCATTTGTTTCTTTATTGTCCTTGATTCACTTCCATAAGTCAGAATTGGCTCTATATAGCACCGATGAACTCTCTTTCTCACTTCTATTGACATATTTTTTGTTGCATAAGATGTTTTTCATTTTCTGAAATGTTAATTTTGCCAGAGCACATTCTGCTTGTTATTTCTGTCGCCGCCTTAAGGTCACCTTTACTGCCCAAGACAAATATTTGCTGACCTATTTTTTATGTTAAAACTATCAACACACGGGGAGAGCCCATAGGTGCTCCAATATCCTCTTCGACAAAATCCGAGGAGAATCGTGACTTACGATCACGGGACTGGTTGGTCTTGAGGCAAGACGCCGGCCTCGAGACAGCCAGGTTGTGGGTTTAAAATCCCGACTGCACCAATTGGGATTTTTATTTATGATTTCTCTCTGCGGCAATCATCACTGGTCTCAGCAGCGAGGCCCAGCTTGAAATGTTTTTACTCATGGACAGAAAAAAAAAATATGAGTACCTCCGAAGACGGAGTTATCTGCCAGGGAAAAACGGATTGACACGCAAAATTCAGTTCCTAGTCTCTAGCGACTTCGTCAGTGGTGAAAGCTGGCGAACGCAAAAAAAAAAAAAACTTACGATCACATACTCGTTAGGGGATCCATTTTGTGGGTAGGATCTTGCTGACAATCGTGGCCGGGCAGCAGCCAAACTTATGGCCTACGCTTTTCGATTTTAACTGCCAAGGGTTCTTCAACATTTATGCTAGTGCTCACTAGATCTTCTATTTACTGCCCTTATCTTAAAGAGTTACATCTTCTCAATATTCCTATATGGTGCAGAAACATGGACATTAGACAAGAAAACAGAACAGAGAATTTAAGCATTTGAAATGTGGATTTATAGAAGAATAAGTAGAATTGGATGGAAGGAAAATAAAACAAACGATGAAGTCTTAAAACAACTAAAAATGAAAAGAGAACTACTTAGCACAATTCAAACAAGACAAATGCGATATTTGGGCCATATTAAAAGACACAGCAGCCTACTAAAAGTAATCCTGGAAGGGAAAAATACAAGGTAAAAGAGGCAGAGGCAGACCAAGACTAACATGGACGAGTAACATCAAAAGATGGACAAATCAGCCCATGACAACCTGCACCATCAAAGCAAGAGACAGAGCAGAATGGCGGCGCTCCATGGTAGGCAACCTTCGTTTCAGAAACGGCAGTCGATGATGGTGACCTTAAAGGGCTAGACATTGACTCTTACTATCCAGATATCAGGGGAGGGTAAAGCCACGAAGAAACTACGGATTTTTTAATTTGTATTTTGAAAAACCACCACCGCCTGTGTTGGGTTTTGAACATGGGTCTTTCCTGTCCAGAGGCTGGCGTCTACCGCTAGATAACCCAGCTACCTGCACATTTTTAGAAGCTTGGTGAACCCCGAAGCCTTGATGGTTGAAAGAGAATATCTGGGAATCGAAGTCGGACGCTTCTGATTAGGAAGCGAGCATATTAACCACTCAGCCTATAAAGGTCCAAAGGGCTGTTAGAATTTATCTTACTTGAATGAGCTATGAAATTGAGAAACACCTATTTCTTCTATTTAGATACTTGCACTGAAGTGTACAGGTGGCACTGAAGTATACAAGTGGCACTGAAGTGTACAGGCGGCACTGAAGTGTATCGTTTTCATTGAAGTTTGCAGTTTGCACATAGGTGTACCTTCTGCATTGTTACAGTACGTACTAAGGTGTGCACGTCGTACTGAAGTGTACAGGTCGTACTGAAGTTTCTAAGTCGCACTTAAGTGTACAGATTGCATTAAGTCTCCGAGAAAGCAAATGGAACGGGTGAGATTATAAATCAATTTCCCATGGTAAAGGCGACATGATTATTATATTTCAAGAACTTCGAGACATTTAGGACGGGGAAGTGTGACACAGTATACAGTAGTATAAGATATTAAACCATAGTATACTATGAGCCGCGATAGCTCAGTGGTTAGTGAACTGGACTACAAAGGAAAAGAGGTCGAGTTCGATCCCAGAAAAGTGGAATATGGAAAGTAAAGCGGCATGAGCGTAATACTGACCACATTACCCTAAAAATCACGTGCCGAAGGTCTATAAAAAATTATGGTCACTAACACTATATTCCCTATACGCCATTTGGCGGTGAAGATGCTCTTTTTTGTTTTATCGTATACTATAACACAGAATAATATAGCTTAGTATAACATAGAGTAGTATAATATACCATAGGATAACATATAAAAAAGACAGAGGTAATGGTAGCAACAAAGAAAAAACAGCACCTCAGTGCAAAATAAAGACAAGTGGAACAATATTAAAACAGGTAAATGAATTTAAATATTTGGGAACTTTGTTAACCTCAGACGGAAGATGTACAAAAGAGGTGAGATGCAGAATGGCTCAGGCAAAAGCAGCTTTCCAAAAAATGAGGAAGATACTATGCAATCCATTTTTGACAATAGAAACAAGAAAAAAGAGTTCTTAAATGTTATGTAGAGCCAGTCTTAACATATGGATGCAAATCATGGACAATAGGACAACAGACAATAAAATCATTGGAGTCTGTAGAAATGTGGTTTTACAGAAGAATGTTGAGAGTACCATGGACAGCTAAGAAGAGTAATGAAGATGTTCTGAGAGAGGTCAAAACAAAAAGAGAGCTAATTTCCAATATTAGGAAGAAATAATCATCATTTTTTGACCATGTAATGAGAAGAGAACAACTGGAGAATATTGTAACAACTGGAAAAATTGAGGGACGAAGAGATAGAGGGAAGCAAAGTGAAAAAGTAACAGACAGCTTAAGAGAATGGTTTGGCAGAAGGTCAACAACAGAAAGGATAAATAGCTGCCGAGATCGAAGGATGTGGAGAGGCATGATCACCTACGCCAGTAGGCCCGGTACTTGATGATGATGATGATGATAACATATCACAGTACAGTACATGTACGCTTCCTGCGCCCAAGCCATGCAAACAATGTTGACTTTCCTTGTCTCCAACGGTTTATCTCATTCTATTAGATAATTTCATGCTATCTGTTACCACAGTGAGTTGGCGGATTTTTTTTTAAATGTAATCATGGGTTTGATAATAAATGTGTGTACACAGTTCGTTAACCATCGCTGTAGATCAAGTCTTTATTCGCTGGCTTCGTTAGCGACCTTGGAAGCTAATGACCTTACTTGTGCAGACGGTTGGTTTGGGGCAAATTGTACGTTACAATGTCACTGCTATAATGACTCAGTTTGTGACAAAACTACAGGGACATGTCCAAACAATGACAGTTGTCAGCACGAAATTTTCGGACCCCAGTGTCAGTACTTGGATTTTATTTACAAATATGCCCAAAAATCTGAACCTACTTTCCTGTTTGATAACAACGACACCTCATGTAATCCGGACACAGATTCTACATCATTTGAGGCAACTCTCAATCAATCTTTGCCGTGCTCCTGGTTTAGGATTTATATGAATGACTTAAAATACCCGGACAGTTTCACGGTAAAACTGAATGGTTCTGCCTCATGTAACAATGTATCAAGGTTTGTAGTTAGTCCACACGAGATTGATGTCTTCTGCTCTGAGGCTGGTCTGATCAACAAGTTACGGATTGAAAGGGCGATTGTTGCAAATATCTGCTCCATCTACATTGGCGGGGGTCGGAAAGTGGCTCTCAAACAGATCACAAACCAGACCAACACATTTAATGCTTGTTATACAGGAGACGGATGTGGACTAGATGCCACAGTTAATAGCAAAACAAAGACCAATTTCTATGACAATGACTGCACACACACACACAATGGAGAAGTGGAACCACTTCTATTTACTGGTATCTGAACTTTGCAACGCCCCAGAAGACTCACACCATTTGAATCTATCATCGAGCTAGCACTATGATTCGGGTAAAGAATGCCACTCTAAAGGCTTTCTTTGACAGTGGCGGAGTAGTGTTCCAGTATAATTATATATCACACCCTTATTTATCTGTGAACACTATTGTAGTCAAAACACAAACGCCAATGGCACACATAAAGATTGAGTTCTCACCGACCATTTCGCAGGCCGACAGTGCACTGACGGTATGTGAGGTGCAAACATTTACAGACACATGTTGTTTGGACGAGCATTCTTGATCGTTTTGTGCAATGTGTAGTGGGTGTAGGAAAGGCTGCAATGTCATCATCGGTACGTGTCACGGCAACTGTTCACATGGGATCTATGGACACGACTGTTCCGGGTCTTGTCTCAGTGTTTGTCCTTTATTTGAGGAAAAATCCGGAAAATGCCTACAATGTAAACATCTTGGCTATACCTGTAATGACACTTGTCCCGATGGTAATTTTGGGCTACAGTACGAACAGATGTGTTCTGATGGATGTGACATCATCTGTACTCTCAAATGTCCCGACAACTGTTTCAACGACACCTGTGAACAGTCAATCGGGAATCTGTACATGCAAGAGAACGTTCTATGGGTCAGACTGCACTCTCAAATCTCCGGACAACTGTTTAACGAAACCTGTGATTCCCACGTTCAGAAGAGCCTGCCGACTACAACAAGCCCAAGCATATGGGCACTTTAATGTGTTTCTGTGCTAGACATAGTTCATTTCTTGGTGATTTTTAGTGAAGCCATGGCTCATATCTTGTCGTGTTTCTGTCCTAGCCATAGCTCATATCTTAGTGTGTGTGTGCTGGCCATGGCTCATATCTAGGTGTGTGTCATGTTAGTTATATCCCATATCTGGGTGTGTCCGTGTTAATCATGTTTCATATCTTTATGTGTGTCTGTGTTTAGTCATATCTCATATCTTAGTGTGTACCAGTGTTAGTCATATGTCATATCTTTGTGTGTGCATGTCTGGGTTAGTGATATCTCATATCTTTGTGTGCATGTTTATGTTAGTCATATATCATATCTTTGTGTGTGCATGTCTGTATTTGTCACATCTCATATCCTTGTGTGTGCATGGCTATGTTAGTCCCATCTCATATCTTTGTGTGTGCATACCTATGTTAGTAATATCTCTTATCTTTGTGTGCATGTCTATGTTAGGCATGTGTCATATCTTTGTGTGTGCATGTCTATGTCAGTTATATCTCATATCTTTATGTGCATGTTTATGTTAGTCATGTGTCATATATTTTGATGTGTGTCAGTGTTAGTCATGCCTCGTATCGCTGTGTGCATGTCTGTGTTAGTCACATCTCACATCTTTTTGTGTGCATGTCTGTGTTAGTCATATCTCATATCTTTGTGTGTGGATGTCTGTATTAGTCACATCTCACATCTTTGTGTGTGCATATCTGTGTTAGTCACATTTCACATCTTTGTGCGTGCGTGTCTGCGTTAGTCACATCTCACATCTTTGTGTGTGCATGTCACTCGGGCAGATGGTGCTCGTAAACCTGGGAGGGCCGACCATCTAAGGGCAAAATCTCCCTACAGAAAAGACAATCTGCTGCCTTGCAGGAAGATTGGGGACAATCAAAGGCTAAGGAAAGCAAACCCGAATAAAATGTTGGCTGAAATCGGATGCACTGGGCCACTGGCGCAGAACACAGTGCAACGTTTTAACGGGTGTTCAATCAGAGTGGATCTGGCGAACTCTACTTGTGATGTTCTGTCTGTGGGGGCGATCAACACACTTAACCTGACAGCTGACTTCGTGTGAGAGTCTGGAATCCTTACTCTGATTTAGTCCTGATCGCAGAGAGAGAGAGAGAGAGAGAGAGAGAGAGAGAGTACAGTACAGCATAGCCCCATCATAACAGAGCATAGTTTATGATATTAGAAGGTATAACACATTGATCGATGTGAGAAAAATTCAGAAACTCTGGTACAATAAGGGCAGAGAATTATAGATCATACGTGAAAATGCACGTGCACATTCAACGCCATCTGTTGAAGTGATTAGGACCGTAAAGTTGGCCACGGTGCTTCATGATATCAATTACTGCACAACGTACCAAGGATTGTGTTTTAAAATTATCTCAAACTACTTCACAAAGTAGCTAGCAATGTGTTTTAGAATTAAATCCGTTACTTCACAAAGTAGCTAGCAATGTGTTTTAGAATTAAATCCATTACTTCATAAAGTAGCTAGCAAAATTTTTAAAATTCAATCCATTACTTCACAAAGTAGCTAGCAATGTTTTTTTTATGAGACCAATTACTTCACGAAGTAGCAAGGATTGTATTTTAGAGTGAAATAAATTACTTCACAAAGTAGCTAGCAATCTGCTTCAAAATGCCTACTTATATTGGTGATGTTAAGGTATGTTTCTTGAAGAAAACATCTAAAAATGGTGTGCTTATTGTGGATCTAAAGTCTAAAGTGGCCATAATTTTTATACATCTTCGGCACATGATTTTTAGGGTAATGTTGTCGGTATTACACCCGTGCCGCTTTACTTTCCTAGAAAAAATCCAGTACCCATTTAAGGCTGGGTGAACCCGGAAGCCGTCGATCAGGATCGATCCCTTGTCCTTTGTAGTCCATTTCGCTATCGCGGTTCCCAGCTTATTGTTGATACTGTTTACTAAACTCACTAAATAATGATTTCCGTGCTTACTTTATCTAATTAAGTTTTACATTTTTTTAAAATATATGAATGTTTTCTCTATTATATTCCAACACATCTTGGTTTTATACACCTTGCAGGAAAGAAAAATAGAGCTCATGAGATGCATACTTGGAATCTTCTTGAGAGATGGAGTAACAAACGATGACAAGCCGAAGTGAAAAGCATATCTACTATCTCTAGCAACATTGTCTATTATGGCTACGCTACCTGTGCTGAATGCAACAGGCATGTTCACTGCTCTAGCAAAATAGGCTATGACGGTTACAAGGAGACATTTACAAACACATCATATATGTAGAGAGAAGTCGACAAAAAAATGAAACAGAAAGACTCCCTTCTACGCTTTACTCAGACACCCACAACAAAATAAATGGAACCCATACTTTGAAGAATAATTAAGTCTCAAGATCATCACGGAATAGACAAAACTCATGGATTTTACTGACACATTCCATGAAATAAAACTCAAAGAGGAACTTTACAAAAACGTTATCTACTTCATCTACCTAGGAAGCAAAATGTCACGTGATTGAACACAACGACGGTAATTATGACTACAAATTGCATTGGCATTAAGTGCCTTTAACAAACGCACAAATATTTGGAGATCAAAAATACTTAGCAATCACAAGACATGTTCAACTCCTGCGTGATACTCATCATATTACTGCAAGAGCTGGAAAACCACTCAAGCTCAAGATGAGAGATCGGCTGTCTTTGAAAGTAAATGCCTTCCAAGACTATTAAACATAAATTGAAGAGACTTGACACCAAATGAAACTATTTGACAAGAAGCCAACAGGAAATCGTGTTAAGTTACATAAAGAGAAGATGCTAAAAGTACATAGGTCGTGTACTCAGAATTGATAAAATCAGACTCCCGCGGAACACCTTCAAATGGACACAGGGTGGCAAGATAAAACAAGGAAGACCCAAATAACCTCTAAGAAGAGCAATTAATAGAGAGGGATCAACTATCATCATCATCATCAAGTACCGGGCCTCCTGGCGTAGGTGATCATGTCTCTCCACAACTTTCGATCACGACAGTTATTTATCATGTCTTTTGTTGACGTTCTGCCAAGCCATTCTCTTAAGCTGTCTATCTTTTCTCTTTGCTTCCCTCTATCTCTTCGTCCCTCAATTTTCCAAGTTGTTACAATAGATTCCAGCTGTTCTATTCTCATTACATGGCCAAAAAATGATGATTGTTTCTTCCTAATATTGGAAATTAGCTCTCTTTTTGCTTTGGCCTCTTTCAGAACGTTTTAATCATTCTTTTTAGCTGTCCATGGTATTCTCAACATTCTTCTGTATAACAACATTTCTACATCTTCCAGTGATTTTCTTGTCTGTTGTCCTATTATCCATGATTCACATCCATATGTTAAGACTGGATCTACATAATATTTAATAACTTTTTTTCTTGTTTCTGTTGTCAAAAATGGATTGCATTTTCAGCTATGGACTCCAGAATAGAGGAAGACCTAGCAGTGAGCCGTTGGACATAGAGAATTGTGATTTCTGCCTTATGTGCCATGTTAGGCACACCAGACCGGGAAGAGCTCGCTAAAGATAGTTGCAAGTAAAAACAGATAGTACATGCTAGTCTGAAAGTAGGCGAAATAAGTTTGACAAAAGTAAAAATCCAAATTTTGCACAAAGGAAAAAAAATCAGTCACTGTAAGATCCATTGTCACTCGAAACTGGTATGATCAAACAACTTCTCTAAATTCATTAATTGTTGAGTTATTAGAGTGTTTTACAAAACTCATTAAATTTTGTGTTATTAAAGAGTTTTCACAAAACTCATTAAATGTCGAGTTATTAGTGTTTTCACAACATTCATTAGATATTGTGTTATTAGAGTGTTTTAACAAAACTCATTAAATTTTGTGGTACTAAAGAGTTTTCAGAAAACTCATTAAATGTTGAGTTATTATAGTGTCTTCACAAAACTCACTAAATTGTGAGTTATTAGAGTGTTTTCACAAAAGTCATAAAAAATTGTGTTATGAGAGTGTTTTAACAAAACTCATTAAATATGTTTTTCCCCCTCACCATTCATTAAACATTGTGCTTACGAGAACTTTTCAGAACTCATTAAGGTGTGTGTATGTGTTTTTACGCATTCAATCAATTTTTTTTTGTAATGAGATACAAGAGCTTTTATATCAATGATCTTTTTTCGAGGCGAACGGTAAGGGAGGAAAGGAAGGAGTAAAGGAAGAAAACGGAGAATAGGAAAGCCATGTTATCAGGAAACGAGGTGTGGAGGACATGAGACGAGAATGAGAATGTAGGATATTAATGGAGAGGGATAGTCAGAGGAAATATGTTCTCAAAGAATGTTTAGCCTAATCGGTTGAATAGTATCTGTATTCACAAGGAGGCGATTTGGCATGCTGGTTTGTGTGCTGTCAACGATTAGTATTTACAGAAGAAATCTCAATGGGGACTGTTGTAGCGAAAAGTTGGGAACCAATGTGGCTTTACAAATAATAAACATAAAGAAGTAAAAAAAAGAAAAATGCAAGAAGGGATACTTTTTAAATATGAATTTAATTTTTAACAGAAAAAAAAATATAATCATAAACAAGGAATTAATTATTACATGTAAATTTCACCGAGTCATTTTTAAGGAAAGGAATGAACAACATTAGAATAGTTCAAAACAACACACGCATACACAGACAACATAGTCTTTCTAAAAACACACACACACACACGTAAAGCTTTCTGAAGTACCTGATTACAAACTGTGATTACGAAGTAATGATTTCCCTGCAGAACTGATAATGCGGGAATAAACAGAGACAGTTCGTTTTGGGAGAATTTTGTTGATGAAAGGAACGCGGGATGGGGCGGGATTGTGTATTTGAAGTGTTGAGCAAAAAGAAACACACACACTCCACTATAAGGACTGGTGCTCCTAAAAGAAGAGGCATACGTCGTTAATTTTAACAAGGATTTTTAAACCTCCGATACTGGAAAAACCAGCTAAAAAAATGCGAGAGAAACTATCCCTAAATGCCGGACTTATACCATCCTTCCTTCAATTGATCGGAATTGGCAACATTCCTGCAGCATTCAATAATGAAAACATTGAGGAATTGAAAGACAACAAGAGAAATAAAACCAAGTAATATTTTGTGTTATTCTCAACACAAATGCTATAATCAATACAACAAATAAGAATAATAATGTTGCAGGTTTATTGTCTGTCTCTACAGATTAGCTGCTATTTTTTGTATGAAAAGAGGAGGTAATGTTTAATTATGCAAATTCCGTAGTAATCAAATGGAGTGAACATGCTGACTAAATTATGAACCTCTATACTATATTCGATATATATATCTGTTCACTTTATGAATGAACTTTATTAATGTACGTACAAAGAAGTTACGACGGTGGTTTTCTGTTGCCTTCCGTCGGTTTGTTTACGGTTGGCTCCGCTAGCCTTTGACTAAAAAGTCTCACCCACAAGGCAGTGGGGTTGTTTTAGTTCGGAGTACCCTCCCTTAGCCTTTTACTCTCCCGAGCTTACCTGCAAGGCAGCAGGGCAGCCGTAGGTTGTACTGTTTACTGCATACAGTAGCAGGTAAAATTACCCGACCTGACTTTAGTATTAAATAACTGTCGAGATCGAAATTTGTGGAGAGACATCACCTCCGCC
Source organism: Megaustenia siamemsis (assembly GCA_032433765.1). Classification (NCBI taxonomy): domain Eukaryota; kingdom Metazoa; phylum Mollusca; class Gastropoda; order Stylommatophora; family Ariophantidae; genus Megaustenia; species Megaustenia siamemsis. Next base: position 77,221,923 of record JAVIAB010000051.1, on the reverse strand, counting down.
AGCAGGCCCAGTGCTTGATGATGATGATGATCACTATTAATGTACATAATGTTAATTTAAAAAAAAGATAAGAGTCAAGGCTATTTAAAGACTTTTATTGCTTAGTTATGTGAAGTGTGCAGGCAAATTTCGATAGTTTCCAAGTACAAAAATGGACTGATACATGGATGTTACTTGGAACTGTAATCGATTCTTTCAAGAGAGAATGCACTCACAGTTATTTGTCAGTGCTACTTTAGTTGATTTACTCATGTGTGTCTTTCCAAGAAGATAAAATACACTAACTTCTTCTATTAAATATTCAATGTGATTAGAAGAAGCTGGTGTTTTTTTTAAAAACATAAATAAACTTTAGTGGTTATAAATTTGAAACTTTTTTGGGGGCCAATATTTGATCTTTTGGTAATGAGCATTAACTACTGTAATATCGTCCATATATATTTTTTGCTTTAACTAAAAACTTCACTTTTTGTCACAAACTGAAATAACTTCCATTTTAAAAAAAAAACAAGATTAAGAATGAAATAATGAAAACATTGAGGAATTGAAAGACAAGAGAAATAAAATCAAGCAATATTTTTCGTTATTCTCAACACAAATGCTATAATCCTACTTTGGAGCCTACTATAGTCCGTTTCATAACTGGTGCCCAACTTTTAAAATCGATATCTTTTTAACCCCTTTTTGTAATTTTTTTCAAAATTTGCATGTAAAGTTATAATGATTAGAACCCAACAGGGAATTAATTTCATTAAAAAAAACATTTGGTTATTATTATTGCTTATTTGATTTATATAAATTTATAACGACCCATTGATGAAGTCAAAACTTAGTGTTTACAGTATTTTAATTTAAAAATAGCGATTAAAAATCCATACACGGTACAATTGACGTTTTTGCACGCTTTCAACGTGAGTTCTCTGAATAAATTAGACACCTGTAGAAAACAAGACGCATTGTGTGTTCCATTTCCGTTCATTCATAGGTGTAGACGTGGAACAATAACATTTATCATGAGTCTTAAAATGAAATTCTGCAGTTTACAAAACATCGCAATAAAAATGTATGACTATTTTTGCAAAGAGGCTAAACGAGGAAGATTATTTCATTCTTTAGAAAACCCTGAGAATAGGACAAGACACATTTTGGATTTATCTAAACGGTCATTTAATCGCTGGATTCAAGCACGTGACCGTCAATGTTCCAAATATACAAAATCACAAGGAAGAGCAAAAATGTTGGATAATTTCGACAGTGAACTTATTAGAAGTGAAATTCGCAAAATGTTGGGTATGAATGAAACTGTTACAATAAGAAAATTAAAAGTATCGCTGAAAAAGAACAACAGTATTGAAATATCAAAGTCTACATTATGGAGGAATGTGAGAGCTGCAGGCTTTACATTCAGAAAGTATTCCAATGGACGAAACATCATCTGTGAGAAGCCACATATAGTAGTCATGAGAAGCAAGTACTTACGTGAAGTAAAAGAGGTGCGCAAGCAAGGTTATGATATTGTGTACTTGGATGAAACATGGATCAATACTCACCACACTAACCAAAGGGAATGGCAGTCATCAGATGGAAAGATTAAGAGATTAATACCTAGCAGCAAAGGACAGCGCTTGATAATTGCTCATGCAGGTAGTCGTCAACATGGACTAATACAGAATGCAGAGCTCATTTTTCTTTCAAAAATCCATAGACAATCGGGATTATCACTCTGAGATGAATGGTCACATATTTAGACACTGGATTGAAAATTCTGTTCTCCCATCACTAGATCGACCATCTTGCCTAATAATGGACAATGCAGCGTACCACAGCATTGTTGCACTTGAAGATAAAGTCCCGACGTCATCCAGTACAAGCACATACAATTTAATAACATGTACTTAAAACCTGAATTACTATCTCTAGTAAAGCAAAAACAGAGGACAAAGATTTTTCAAATAGATAAGATTATCCAAGAAGTCGGTCATATAAGTTTGAGGCTGCCACCTTACCATGCTCATTTAAATCCAATAGAACTAATCTGGGCAAAATTAAAAGGACAAGTGGCAGATGAAAATACAACATTCAAAATATGCGATGTAAAGACTCTTGCTAATCTCGCTTTATTAAATATAGACAAAGATTATTGGGCTAAATGTGAAGACCACGTCTTAAAACAGGAAGAGGAATATTGGGAAAATGATGGTTTGTGGAATGTTCAACCCCAAACAGTTATTAATCTTTTAGACTCGTCTGATTCAGAATGAAAGTATATAGCCACCACAATGTTGGCCCTATATTACCTTAAATTAGTTCAACAAACGGTCCTTTTCAGGACCACACAACTATGAAAATTGGACATACAGGTATACCTTGATATTATCGTCGGTCCTCGAACTGAGCAGACAATAATTCTCCGGGTGTTTTGTCTTATACAGTTATTTCCCCATTACGGCCACGCCTTTACCTAGTGAAAATTAATCATAGACCAGCAACTACGGTAATTTCTATTCTTTAGGGCTTCACAATTTACAATTGTGACAAACATCAAAGAAATTCGCCGCTTTAAGAAAACTGCAGCTGCAAGATATTTGTTAAATATACAAAGGGTCTTTTGTATTCTAATAACATTTGGAAAATTTCAAAAGTTTTTAACAAATGGTTAGAGAGTAATAGCGTTTTGAAGTTGGGCACATGATTTGAAACGAGCTATAGACTCAGGACATCGCACATCCATCAATGTTGCTCTAGGCAGCCTACTAGACTCAGAACATCGCACATCCATAAACGTTGCTCTAGGCAGCCTACTAGACTCAGGACATCGCACATCCATAAATGTTGCTCTAGGGAGCCTACTAGACTCAGAACATCGCACATCCATAAATGCTGCTCTAGGCAGCCTACTAGACTCAGGACATCGCACATCCATAAATGTTGCTCTAGGCAGCCTACTAGACTCAGGACATCGCGCATCCATAAATGTTGCTCTAGGGAGCCTACTAGACTCAGAACATCGCACATCCATAAATGTTGCTCTAGGCAGCCTACTAGACTCAGAACATCGCACATCCATAAATGTTGCTCTAGGCAGCCAACTAGACTCAGGACATCGCACATCCATAAATGTTGCTCTAGGCAGCCTACTAGACTCAGGACATCGCACATCCATAAATGTTGCTCTAGGCAGCCTGCTAGACTCAGAACATCGCACATCCATAAATGTTGCTCTAGGGAGCCTACTAGACTCAGAACATCGCACATCCATAAATGTTGCTCTAGGCAGCCTACTAGACTAAGGACATCGCACATCCATAAATGTTGCTCTAGGCAGCCTACTAGACTCAGAACATCGCACATCCATAAATGTTGCTCTAGGCAGCCTACTAGACTCAGAACATGACACATCCATAAATGTTGCTCTATGGAGCCTACTAGACTCAGGACATCACACATCCATAAATGTTGCTCTAGGGAGCCTACTAGACTCAGGACATCTTCTTTGTTCTTTTCTCTTTCACTGATACCGAAAAGGTGTCGTGGTTTATATCATCTGTCGTTCTTGTGCTGCTCGAATTGTTTGAATTAGTGATTTTCCTTTGTTGTTACATGTCTCTGTCACTGCATCTATCCATCTTCTTCTTGGTCTTCCTCTTGGTCTTTTTCCATGCATTCTCGAGAAGAACGCCCTTGATGGTGATTGGTGAGGATTCATTCTGACCAGGTGGCCAAACCATTTAAGTTGTTGTTGTTCTATATATTCTTTGCAGGGTTTTGTTCCTACTATTTTTCTTATGGTTTCATTTGGTATTCTATCTCTTCTTGTGTTGATTGTTACTTTTCTCAAGCAACGCGTCTCACATGTATTGATCTTTCTTAAATGTGATTTAGTAAGGGTCCATGTTTGACTTTGATAGCACAAAGTTGGTATGAAGATGCTATTTATCATTTGTTGTTTAGCAGGCATAGAAAATGTTGCTCTAGGGAGCCTACTAGACTCAGAACATCGCACATCCATAAATGTTGCTCTAGGCAGCCAACTAGACTCAGGACATCACACATCCATAAATGTTGCTCTAGGGAGCCTACTAGACTCAGGACATCGCACATCCATAAATGTTGCTCTAGGCAGCCTACTAGACTCAGGACATCACACATCCATAAATGTTGCTCTAGGGAGCCTGCTAGACTCAGGACATCACACATCCATAAATGTTGCTCTAGGGAGCCTACTAGACTCAGGACATCACACATCCATAAATGTTGCTCTAGGCAGCCTACTAGACTCAGGACATCACACATCCATAAATGTTGCTCAAGCTTCCAAAGATAATAACTAAAATGCCACTTTGAGATGAAGACAAACAGCTGTGGACAAACAATAACATTTCTGAAAATCTTGATTTTGCTAATGATTTGACTCTCTGGCTATCAAAATAATGGGAGGGTCAAGATAAAGTGTATCAACTCTACTACTTTAAATGGCAAATAGCCCTCGTGATCAACATTGGAAATACAAAAAAAATCATCAATTTCACAACGAATGACATAAAACTTAAAAAATAACCCTCACAAAGGTTACCTACTGTATCTACCTAGGAAACAAATGTCACTGGATGGAAACACAATCGAAATTACTGATTGTATCGCGTTGGCACCATGTGTCTTCTTTAACAAACTTAATAATTATTCGAAGATTAAATATTCTTCATTCAGCTATTCGGTGACATCAATATTAATGTTTAGATACGAGTGTTGGTAAACGACTCAAGCTCTAGAAATTTATCATTTCTGTTGTTGACCTTCTGCCATGCCATTCTCTTAAGCTGTCTGGTATCTTTTCTCTTTAAAAAAAAAAAAAAGAAGTAAAGTGCCCCCGTCACGCCAAGTGGCGTATAGGGAATATGGTGTTAGTAACCATAAATTTTACAGACCTTCGGCACAAGATTTTTGGGGAAATGTGGTCGGTATTACGCCCGTGCCGCTTTACTTTCCCAGAAAAAAATCCGTTTTCCATTAAAGGCTGGGTGAACCTGGAAGCCGTCGATTGGGATCGAACCCTACCTCTTGTCCTTTGTAAACCAGTTCACTAACCACTGAGCTATCGCGGTTCCCTATCTTTTCTCTTTGCTTACCTTTATCTCTTCGTCCCTCAACTTTCCCAGTTGTCACAATATATTCTACCTGCTCCCTTCTCAACCATCATCATCATCAAGTACCGTGCCTGCTGACGTAGGTGATCATGTCTCTTCACAATTTTCGATCTCGACAGTTATTTATCATTTCTGTTGTTGACCTTCTGCCAAGCCATTCTCTTAAAGCTGTCTGGTATCTTTTCTCTTTGCTTACCTTTATCTCTACGTCCATCAATTGTTCTAGATGTTACAATATATTACAGCTGTTTCCTTCTCATTACATGCCCCCCTCCCCAAAAAAAAATAAAAAATAAAATATTGTTTACCTCGTTTTTTCCTAAAATTGGGTATTATCTCTCTTCTTGCTTTGGCCTATTTCTGAACCTTTGCATTACTCTTCTTAGCTGTCCCCTGGTATTCTCAACATTCTTCCGTGAAACCACATTTCTACATCTTCCTGTGATTTTCTTGTCTGTTGTTCTACAGTCTATGATTAACACCCATATGTTAAGATTGGCTCTACATAACATTTAAGAACTCTCTTTCCTGTTTCTATTGTCAAAAATGGATTGCACAATATCTTTCTTATTTTTTTCTAAAGCTGCTTTTGCCTGAGCCATTCTGCATCTCACCTCTGTCGCGCATCTACCATCTGAGGTTAACATTGTTCCCAGATATTTAAATTTATTTACCTGTTTTAATATTGTTCCACTTGTCTTTATTATGCCTTGCAGTGATGTATTTTTCTTTATTGCTACCATTACTTCTGTATTTTTGCTATTAAGGCTGAGTCCTTTATTTTTCTTTCCTTCACTATAATGTCTAACATTTCTTGTAACTCATTTTCACTCTTAGCGATTAAAACTGTATCATCAGCATACATTAGATTATTTATATTACGACCTTTGATTGTTATTCCAGGCATGCCTCTTATGGATCTTAAAATAATCTCACTATAGATATTAAATAAATCTGGTAACAGCACGCAACCTTGCCTAACACCCTGTTTTTTTTGTTCAAACATTCCCACTTGATTGCCAGCTCTTATGGCCGCTGTTTGTTGCCAGAACACCTTTTTTCCTTCCTCATATACCTTTCAGCGTCGAGGGGAGATATCATTTGCGGTCTTTTGCTCTTTTGTTCGCCTCTACTGCTGTTATGTTTCCAAGCGCTTCTAATATTCCATCGATCCATATTTTTCGTGGTCGACCCTTGGGTCTGGTATTTTCGCAACGTTTATTGAGGCTCGTTTTGTTGTGTTTTGATTACTCTGCCTTGTCACGTGGCCAAACCATTTTATATGCTGTTTCTTTATATATTATATGGTTGCATGTTCTTTATTATTCTTAGATCTTTGCTGTCTACGTTTGTGCCTTCTAAAATCTTGATTATTTCTCGGTGCTTTACTTTGCCAAATGCGTTGGTATAATCTATGAAACATAGGTATAGATCTGTTGTCACCACTATGGCTCTTTCTACTAATGATCTTATGATGTATATGAATTTGTTCGTTCCTTTACCTCCAACAAAACCACATTGCTCATCATTAATTTCTGGACTGATTATGTTTCGCGTGATGATTCTTAGCAATACCTTAGTCATGAGTCATTTAGTTATATTATCTGGTCCAGGAGCTTTTCCTGCTTTCATTTTGCGCAAGGCGTCTTCCACTTCTTCTTTGATTATTTCTGGTCCTTCCCCATTATCTTTATTATTTACTTCTGTTCGTTTATCATCATGAAGATCTTTAATGTATTCTGTCCATCGTCCCTTATGCTTTCTTGTTCGATCTTCAATTCTCCTAAATTGTATCTTAAACATGCAGTTTTTACTTGCGTTTTTCTTCCTGTTAATTCTTCAATGTGTTTGTTATAGCTTTGGCACCTCTTTTTTGACGCATTTCAATCTCATTGCAACTCGGTTTCAGCAATGCTTCTTTTGCTTCATTGCATTTTATTACAATTTCTTTATTTACTCTCTTATACTCATATTTATTATCCTTATTTCTTCTTCTTGTATCTATTAGCTGTAAAATGGTATCCGAAATGTCTCTGAAAGGACTCCGAAGAGTCAACGTAACTGGAGAGACTTGACAACAAAAGAAACTAAGCGAGAAGAAAGCATCAAAGACTACATGTCAAAGTGTGTGTGGAGAAGGCGCCGGAAATGCGTCGGCTGTGTACTCAGAATAGACTCCCACTATAGGCCTTCATGTGGACACCGTGTGATAGCAGAAAAACAATAAAGACAATATGATTACGTAGAACAAGTAATAGAGAACGCTCAACGATGGGCTTATGACATAATCAGACTGAGCAACGAATCGTCAGACACGAAGATGGTTATATCATCTGTCCAATGTACCGTGTAGGTAGTCAATCTTGATCTTTCTGTTCAGTGTTTTGTTGGTGAATGTTACCTATTTTACTTAGAGCGATGAGCAGTTATTGTTTTGAATTATATGTATTTAACCTTCATATTTTGTTTGTTTAGAGTGACCAGTAATTAAATTTGATCGTTTATTTTTACATTTAGTGTTATTGATAGTTTTGACTTTTTGTTTAAAGTAAAATGCCTTAATATTTTAAGGGTTTCCCTTGATTTGTAGGGATTTTTTTTTTATTGACCTATAGCCTTACAAGATTATTTGTAAGGGAAAACAGATCATGTGTGTGATATTCTGCCCATCCTTTTCTTATTAAAATAAATCTACACACACAATTTTACAGAAAATTAAAATTGATACAAAATCCTGTGAATAGTTCTGCTGGCACATTTGCAAGTCAATCAAATCATACTAAACTTACATTTCAAAGGGACTATAAATACTGAGGTCAACCAATCAGGCTGCGCATATAAAATTAATTAAAAGATAACTTTCACTGCATTTATTTACTGACAATTAAATGTGGTCTGGTATAGCCTAGAAGACGTGGTCGTTGGGATATGCCAAGCCACGGAGACAAACAAAAATTAAGACTAACCAGCTGTTGCTGCACGAATCAAGGTAGAGTGATGAGCATGTAAGGTTTTCTTCCCCATTTGTAAGACATTTTTCGGTCTAGTGTACAGGTTAGATTTTTTTTTTATATGGAATATATAGAGCAGGGGTGGCCAAATGGCGGCCCGCGGGCCGGATCCGGCCTGCCAGCCTAGTTTTCTTGGCCCGCGAAGCTCCACGGACTTACTTCATTTTGTACCCCTAATAGCGGATTTCTCCTGGTTTTAATCCGTGTCGGAGTTAACTCTTCTATCGTTCAAGAATACACAATTTGAAAATCTCTGTCAATTTCTCGCAACAGCTAGATTGGCAACATAATTTCAAATAACACACACACGCACGCACGCACTCACGCACGCACACACGCACGCACGCACGCACGCACGCACTCACGCACACACACACACACACACACACACACACACACACACACACTGCACAACTAATGGTGCCGACAATATTCAAAGTCTTTGCTTCGAGTTGGTACCGCAAAGTTGCTTTATTGTCAGTGCGGTGATAGCGTCAGATCTTTGGCTCAACATTTGTCGTCTGGACTTGTGGTGGCTCTTTCATTTCGCGGTAAGGGGTTAATGAGGTTGGGAGGGACATGGGTGAGGGGACTTCGTAGCTCTAATTCTGTCTTTGAAGTTACATTCAAAATGTTTCACTGTTCGCCTTCATTCCCTTTGATCCCATCGTCTTGTCTTGTCCATAAAATGACTGCAACGTGTTTATTTGGTCACAATCTTTTGATTTCATTGTCAAACACAAGTCTGTGTATAACTGTCAAATCTGGACTTATTTTCGATAGTGGACCAACATTCTGTGACTTTTAACTTTGATGTGAGATTTTGTATTAAATCATGTTAAAACGTAGAAAAGTTGATTGTGAAAATCACATATTTAAACCTGAATGGGAATTAGATTATTTGTTCATCTTCAATAAGGATAGTAAACCTCAGTGCTTAATTTGCGTTCAAGTGTTAGCCGTTTTGAAGGAATATAATTTAAAACGGCACTATGCCACACATCATCAAAACATGTATGAGAAACACAGCATTGAAGCTAGGAAGCTTTTGGTTGAACAGCTGAAGACAAAGTTGAATCAACAGCAAAGTATGTATACAAAGGGCAATAAAATTAAAGAGTCATCGATCATTGCATCATATACAGTTACCTATGAGCTTGCAAAATCTAAAAAACCCTTTACTGACGGAAATTTTGTGAAGAAATGTGCGATTCAAATGGCAAAGGCATTCGGTCAAGAAAAAATAGCCAAAGAATTTGAATCTGTGCCTCTTTCAAAACAAACTGTAGCCAGAAGAACAGAAGACATCAGTCTGCAACTGTCTCAAAGTTTAAAATCTTGTATTGAAAACTGCTCATATTTTTCGCTCGCGATTGATGAAAGTACTGACATCACTGACACTTGCCAGCTTCTTATTTTTGTTAAAGTTATCCAGGAGGATTTTACTGTTATTGAAGAATTGTTGAAAGTTTGCTCTTTGCATGACACTTGTAGAGGGACAGACATATTTTCTGCAGTTCATAGTGCCGTAGATGAAGTAGGTGGTTTTGGAAAGTTGTCTGCAGTGTGTACTGATGGTTGCAAAGCTTTTATTGGTTCAAATACTGGTTTTGTTGGACTTCTAAAGCAAAACAAAATTAACGTACCTACATTGCATTGCATAATTCATCAAGAGGCCCTTTGTGCAAAGTCCATAAATCTAAAAGACACCATGGCTACTGTTGTGAAAATAACAAATTTGATAAGAGGAGGACACCAGTCTTTAAATCACAGGAAGTTTTTATCATTTTTAGAGGAAGTAGATTCTAGTACGGTGATCTCCTGCTTTATACAGAAGTAAGATGGCTTAGTCGAGGGAAATGTTTAATAATATTTTTTGAACTGAAGAATGACATTTATGACTTCCTGCGAGAGAACTTACCATGCTCCATTGATCTTCAACATGCACTCAAAGACATTAATTTCCTTCATAATCTGGCATATCTCACAGACATCACACAACATTTGAACATATTGAATTTGCAGCTACAAGGGGAAAAGCAAACCATTTTTCAATTGATGGGATATGTTGATGGTTTTAAAAAGAAGCTGAATCTATTTAGACTTTCTTTGCAAAAAAATGATCTGTTCCATTTTTCAAGTTGTAAGCAGTTGTTGTCAGAGATAGAAAGTGCAAACTTCAGTAAGTACGCAGCTGACATTGAACATTTGATTTGTGAATTTGATCGACGATTTCAAGATTTTGAAATGTTTCGTCCGCAAACGGAACTTTTTAATAACCCAATTAAGTGCACAGTGGAGTGCCAGCCATCAGATCTTCAACTAGAGTTGTGTGACCTTCAGTGTGACCCCTTCCTCAGTACTGTAAAGGCATTAGGAGCTGACTTCTGGAAATTGCTACCAAATGAACGTTACCCGTGTCTGAGAAAATGGGCACTAAAGATGTGCTCTATATTCGGCAGCACATATCTCTGCGAGACAACATTCTCTTCCATGAAGTTAATTAAATCTAAGACCAGGAACAGAATGACCGATTCGACATTGTCCCATACTCTCCGAATCGCCACGTCAAAAATGGAAGTGGACTTCAAATCTCTGGTGGAAAGCTGTGACAAGTCACAATCGTCGCACTGAGACATTAAAGGTAATTTTAAAATGAATAATTAATGGATTTGTTACAAATCAAATATGTAGTCAAAGTGCAAGCATTATTTATATATTACTATATCGCATAGGTCCCTACTGTCATTTTTGACGATATTCTTAAGTGTGGCCCGCGGGTCTTGGCCTTGGCTTTAATCCGGCCCTCGGGCAACCTCAAGTTGGCCACCACTGATATAGAGTAATGGGTGACTTGAATTAGGCATTGCAGCTCCTCATGGAGCTAAGGGCGGCAATTGCGGAGACCCAACAGAGCCGGTTCTGTGCTATCTTTTCCAACTAATCCCACTTTCATCCTGCTACCTTTGCTTCTGTCTCGACCGTTCTTGTCAAGATCTTCTTGGACCTTCCAAATTTATTTTTTTAAATTCCAGTTCATTGATTGTCTTGTAATATTACTTGTTGGTCTTCGGAATGTATGGCCAATCCAACCCCATTTCTTTTTTCTTTTTTTTTGACCTCCGTTCCTACTGGTATCTGAGCAGTTCTTTTCCAAAGGTTTTCGTTTGAAGTTTATTTGGCCTTTAATATTAAGAAGCTATTGATGGTATATGATGGTATAGGTTGAGTAATTGATCATGTTCTCATTATCTTCCGCAGAAAAAAGTGCACCGGACATGCACACAGTGTGAAGAGTGTTGTAGAGCTGTTCTGGCTTTGTAATTCTGCTTCTAATAGTTTCGTCAGTTCCATCGCCCATGCTAACACAACTGCCTTAATAGTTTAACTTTCCTGTGTTTCTCTACGTGGATTCCTTGGAGTAGGATTTGCATCTATTGCCTCTCCGGAGATTAACAACAACAACAACACAATTAACAATAACTTACTTCCCAAGTAATAGGTAGTTATTGTTTATTTAATTAATTAATTTCCTTTTTTGGTGAGAAATAGAGTTACGTTGATTTAGTTTACAGTTATAAGTAATTAAATTTCAATTTCATTTGTTTGAAGATATAGGTAGCTAATGTGGATGTCTTGTTGTTACTTAATATAAATATATCCTATTTGATTGTTGTTCACCAAACTTATATCTTTGGCCACGGACATACAAACCAGTCACAAGTTTTGTGCAGTCTTCTTCTAAAGATACTTCTTTTTTTTTCTTTTAAAGTAAGCGCTATTCTCTAGCAGTGTGCCTAAAAGTCTGCCCCAGGCAGGCCTAGTGCATCTCTGTTTCCACCGTTTTCCGCCAGGTTTTTCTTTGACCAAGAGTAAAAAAAACAACATATTTACAGGCATACATGCATATATATATATATATATATATATATATATATATATATATATATATATATATATATATATATATAGGGAGCCGCGATAGCTCAGTGGTTAGTGAACTGGACTACAAAGGATAAGTGGTAGGGTTCGATCCCAACCGACGGCTTCCGGGTTCACCCAGCCTTAAATGGGTACCGGATTTTTTTCTGGGAAAGTAAAGCGGCACGGGCGTAATACCGACCACATTACCCCAAAAATCATGTGCCGAAGGTCTGTAAAATGTATGGTCACTAACACCATATTCCCTATACGCCACTTGCCGTGACGGGGTGCTTTTTACTCTCTCTCTCTCTCTCTCTCTCTATATATATATATATATATATATATATATATATATATATATATATGCATATATATAATGAAAACACTGACATAAAGCATGTTGTCAAACAGCGCCATCTGCCGGAAGCCATTAAGATTTATATCACGACAATCTTAAAATAAGCTTATGGCAGACGTGAAGGGAATAGAAAATGGATAAAGTCATGAATTCTTCTTTATTTTTCACGATTTTTTGGGTAAAGATTAAGGCTTTCTTCGCGCAGACAGAGGATTATCTTCCCTTTTGAGCCCAGATAACCAGAGCAGCGCTGTTACCTTGAAAATTGATTTTCTCGGAACTTTTCGTTATACAGATAAAGCTTCCAGGAAGAGAAGAAAAAAAAAGTCGCTCGTGCTAGCTCACATTTTTTTTTCTCATTTCTTTCTTCAGAAAATGAAAATAATTTTCATTGAAACCAAAGGTAGTCTTATAGCATTTCATGATGGAAAGAGATGGAGAGGATGATAGATATTCTTTAATTAAGTGAAATAATCTGTGAGCCGCGATAGCTCAGTGGTTATTGAACTGAGCTACAAAGGACGAGAGACCGGGTTCGATCCTGATCGACGGCGTCCGGGTTCACCTAGCCTTAAATGGGTACCGGATTTTCTCAAGGAAAGTAAAGCAAACACGGGCGTAATACCGACCACATTACTCCAAAAATCACGTGCCAAAGGTCGATAAAAAGTATGGTAACTAACACCATATTCCCTATACGCTACTTGGCGTGACTGGGCCTTGAAATTTGAAGTGAAATAATCAATAAAGAATTGATAGGAATGTAGCAAAAGAAAAGTGAGTGCAGACAATTAAGCTGGATAACTGATGTGCTCGGAAACAGTTGAAAGAACTGTCACACAGCAAACTCTAGGAGGACAACGAACAAAAATTAAGCTTAGGACAAAGCAAACGGAGAAAGTAGACACAAATGTGAGCAGTGTGGGTCAGACTTGGACGGCTACATGTTGAAGGCTGGCCACTGATGAATGTTTTATAAAACGCTACTAGGAGTAGAGGCCAGTGAAGGCAACATGGTACCCACAATATCATAATAAAGTCGGATTGTCTTGACCGAAAGACGTAGATATCGCAACTTGCTATAAACCACAGCAAAACGTACCTACGCCCAATTACCTTTCTCTTTAAGAGAAGGTGATGAAGAGAAGTAAATGTAGGGCGAGTGTAGAAGATGAAGAAACAGTTCGATGGACACAGATCCTAGCCCACTAGATGCATCTAGTAAAACATCCAGCTACTGTTCTTGTCAGGATATGTGAACTAGAGCTGATCAAGCTTCTACTCAACGTCAGCGCTGGTGTAGAAGATGAAGAAACAGTTCGATGGACACAGGTCCTAGCCCACTAGATGCATCTAGTAAAACATCCAGCTACTGTTCTTGTCAGGATATGTGAACTAGAGCTGATCAAGCTTCTACTCAACGTCAGCGCTAGTGTACAGGAAACAGATTACAATAGTCTAGTCATGCGAAGAGTTGTCGATGGAGGAAGGCAAACAATGATGTGCTGAAGTCGGACGTGTCGGAGCCTGGAAGCAAATAACTATAATAATAGCATTAATAACTCAATGCAAACCACAACATATCGTAAACTACGCCCATTCACGACGGAAGAGATAAAGCAGTATTCGCCAAGACTAGCGCCAACAAGTAACTTTTATCCTTCTCAATTGTCCCTTCCCTATTTGTAGAACAAACAACAAAGAACAATCAAATGTTATTACAACAGCTTGACGGCATATATGAACAGCACAAAAGATAACTGCACCCCCAATGCTTTTCTTCCAGTAAGAAAGAGACTTGAATCAGCGTCTTAGTACGCGAGTTTTAACCCATATGTGCTCGACCACCTATCCATAGGTATTTGGAGACTTCTGGATAGTGTCGCTTTAAGCATCGAAACTCACGATGGGAGTAAAATATTCCTCACCTTCCCAGAGTATTACCTGGTACCGGTACCAAATTCTTCGAGCGGCTGGGTCGAACGCGGGTTTTTTTTTTCTTTTTTTTTCTTTCCAACCGCGACACTGCTTCCAGTGGGAATCGAACGCGGGTTATCCGAACATCGGTAGCTCAGTCGGGTGGTTTTCCCAACTAGGCTACCAAGATCACATCGTTATTCAAGGGAGCTAGATTAGGTCGTTATTCAAGGAGAGCTAGATCAGGTCGTTATTCAAGGAGAGCTAGATCAGGTCGTTATTCAAGGAGAGCTAGATCAGGTCGTTATTCAAGGAGAGCTAGATAAGGTCGTTATTCAAGGGGAGCTAGATCAGGTCGTTATTCAAGGGGAGCTAGATCAGGTCGTTATTCAAGGGGAGCTAGATCAGGTCGTTATTCAAGGGGAGCTAGATCAGGTCGTTATTCAAGGGGAGCTAGATCAGGTCGTTATTCAAGGGGAGCTAGATCAGGTCGTTATTCAAGGGGAGCTAGATCAGGTCGTTATTCAAGGGGAGCTAGATTAGGTCGTTATTCAAGGGGAGCTAGATCAGGTCGTTATTCAAGGAGAGCTAGATCATGGCGTTATTGAAGGGGAGCTAGATCCGGTCGTTATTGATGGGGAGCTAGATCAGGTCGTTATTGAAGGGGAGCTAGATCAGGTAGTTATTGAAGGGGAGCTAGATCAGGTCGTTATTGAAGGGGAGCTAAATCAGGCCGTTATTCAAGGAGAGCTAGATCAGGTCGTTATTCAAGGAGAGCTAGATCAGGCCGTTATTCAAGGGGAACTAGATCAGGTCATTATTCAAGGAGAGCTAGATCAGGTCGTTATTCAAGGAGAGCTAGATCAGGTCGTTATTGAAGGGGAGCTAAATCAGGCCGTTATTCAAGGAGAGCTAGATCAGGTCGTTATTCAAGGAGAGCTAGATCAGGCCGTTATTCAAGGGGAGCTAAATCAGGCCGTTATTCAAGGAGAGCTAGATCAGGTCGTTATTCAAGGAGAGCTAGATCAGGCCGTTATTCAAGGGGAACTAGATCAGGTCGTTATTCAAGGGGAGCTAGATCAGGACAAAAAACTAACAGCATGGCCAAGTGAGTAGGGAACAAAGAAGGAACGCAACGAAATTTTCCAATGTCGAATTTTCATGTGAAAGTCGAATATGTTGGACCGAAAGGTTCAGATATAGTAGCTTGTTCTAAACCACTCAACTTCTACCACCCTTTATCATCCTTTTCAGGGGTAGAAGCAAAAAAAAGTGACCACAAGCACAAAACAACACGAGCGAAAGGGTAAATATTTTCTTCCTTTACGTTTCACAAGTGTACGAGTGTTCAAGTTCAATAACTCACAACATAAGGAGCTATGTGTTTATAAACACGACTGTTAAAACAGGCTGATTTATTACAAGGTGAGAAATATTGACTCACTGAGTGCGATCTATTGATACAGAAGACCTAGTATTGCAGTACATCAAGGCAGGACAAGTTTCAACGTTTTTTAGCTAAACTGGGATTCCATGTAAGTCATCGCAGCCCACCACTTCGCCATCTTTAGGTTCAGAACAAAGGGCTTGTAAACAATTCATGACGTCATCATTATTTTCTTTAATTACATAATTTCTCAGGGAGCCGCGACAGCTCAGTGATTAGTGAGCTGGACTACAATCGACGAGAGATCGGGTTCGATCCTGATCGACGGCTTTCAGGTTCATCCAACCTTAGATACGTACCGAATTTTTTGAGGGAAAGTAAAGCGGCACAGGCGTAATACCGACCACATTACCCCAAAAAATCATGTGCCGAAGGTCTGTAAAAATGATGGTCACTATCACCATATTCCCTATACGCCACTTGACGTGAAGGGCTCTTTACTCTTTACTTTACTTACATAATTTCTCAGTATTTTGAGGATAAATGAGAACGCCTATTCGTGGGAACGCAGTACAGTGATGATGATCCTAACATAACATAACATAACAATTGAATAATACTTTCTCCATACAAAATAAAGTGTAGAATTTCACAAACGCGTGGCATATTTACATAATTATGTCTGCTTGTATATTATATTATACGTGGGTGCAATAGAGATCTGTTAATTGAGTCGTGTTAATTAAACAGGCGTTCCTACACGGTTGCTCAAATAATTCCTCATGCATGGAATGACCAACGTCATAGAGAATTGACAATTCAAATAATCCCTTCTATAAATCGACATATTGGTTTAGCGTAAAAAATGTACAATTGATAATGCATTAGGAATTCACAAACCTCGTGTAACAACACCAGTCTGCATACAGCATAAAAAATATAGTCAAATACATCAATTAACATTTGAATGTTTTTACTAAAAATCATCTTCATTCTGACGTGGGAATACAATTCTATGACTATCCGACACACAAGAAATTTACATCTTTATGTTGTAGCACAAGCGTGCAATCTACGCACGCATGCATGCACACACACAATCGTAATGTACCAACACGACTAATTCCACATCATAATATAGCAACACCAGTATATAATCTTCTGTGGAGTAGCAACACAAATCGACATCCAGATGTTGCAACACAAGCCTGTAGTTATAATGTATGTAACACAACAAATCTACATCCTAGTGTAGCAATACACAAGTCTATCATAACCTAGCAGTACAACAAATTTACATGAGATGCAACAACACAGGTCTATAGTTCTCCGTTAGAGTAGTACATCTAATTTACATACTGATGCAACAACACAAGTCTATCATCTCCAGTAGAGTAGTACAACAAATTTACATACTGATGCAACAATACTAGTTTATCATCTCTGGTAGATTAGTACAACAAATGTACATACTGATGCAACAACACAAATCTATCATCTCTGGTAGATTAGTACAACAAATTTACATACTGATGCAACAACACAAATCTATCATCTCCAGTAGAGTAGTACAACAAATGTACATACTGATGCAACAACACAAATCTATCATCTCTGGTAGATTAGTACAACAAATTTACATACTGATGCAACAACACAAATCTATCATCTCCAGTAGAGTAGTACAACAAATGTACATACTGATGCGACAACACAAGTCTATCATCTCTGGTAGAGTAGTACAACAAATTTACATACTGATGCGACAACACAAGTCTATCATCTCTGGTAGAGTAGTACAACAAATTTACATACTGATGCAACAACACAAATCTATCATCTCTGGTAGAGTAGTACAACAAATTTACATACTGATGCAACAACACAAGTCTATCATCACCGGTAGAGTAGTACAACAAATTTACATACTGATGCAACAACACAGGTCTACAATCTTCTGTATCACAACTAATCTATGAGTCTTCACATCACAACACAAAGCTATAATATTCTGTAGCACAACAAATATACTCACCCAGCCTTAAATGGGTACCGGATTTTTTCTGGGAAAGTAAAGCAGCACGGGCGTAATACCGACCACATTACCCCAAAAATCATGTGCTGAAGGTCTGTAAAATATAGGGTCACTAACACCATATTACCCTATACGCCACTTGGCGTGATGGGGGTACTTTACTGGATGTTTAACAGGATATTTCAACAAATAATGATAACAATTCAGAAATAATTTATTCTTGAGAGAATACATATTTATATTAACATTGTTATTGTAATTCAATTATTCAACCTCTAAAAATTACAAAGTTAAAATAAAAATATTTTTGAAGCAACTGCTTTTATTTTTTGAACATCTGATCTGCTGGCTGTTGAAGTTTGCTATCCCTTTCCTGCTTCTGTCTATGGCACAGTTATTTGTGCAAGTACTGAGTTAAGAGATTTCTTTTCTGTTATTGTTATGAATTGTTGAGAGCTTTTAGCCCTGGCAGTAACAGTTGCTTCTTGTTCTTCCCCTCACCTTGTTCCTGTTATGGAACACCTAAGACACACATGTAGAACCTCACTTCTTGTTCTTCCCCTCACCTTGTTCCTGTTATGGAACACCTAATACACACATGTAGCACTTCACTTCTTGTTCTTCCCCTCACCCTGTTATGGAACACCTAAGACACACATGTAGAACCTCACTTCTTGTTCTTCCCCTCACCTTGTTCCTGTTATGGAACACCTAATACACACATGTAGCACTTCACTTCTTGTTCTTCCCCTCACCTTGTTCCTGCTATGGAACACCTAAGACACACATGTAGCACCTCACTTCTTGTTCTTCCCCTCACCTTGTTCCTGTTATGGAACACCTAAGACACACATGTAGCACTTCACTTCTTGTTCTTCCCCTCACCTTGTTCCTGTTATGGAACAACTAAGACACACATAAAAAAATGGTGCAAATGCAAGAAGACAGAAGAAAAGTATTTTGGGAAATGAAAAAAAGTCATAACTAAATGTAGACACGTATATACAAGAATTATAATAATTTATTAATGTATTTATTTAATTTCTAAATTATGTCTGAATATGATAAGCAATTTAAATAGTGTTTTTTCAAAGCCAATTTATTCATAAAACTGTATGCCAAAGTGTTCATTCCATTTTTTTTTAATTTGTGAGAAGTAAGAAATGTTACAAACATTATCCGCCTGACATCATTAACTCCATGTATTTGTGTACGTGGAACTTTGGTACAGAAGATACACTAAACTATGCAGATAAAATGTAACAAAAACACCAAAACAATTGGGGGAAAGGGGGGGGGGGGTCATGGCACAATATGTAAAGACACAATTAGCATCCCTGACAAAACAGCCCTAATAGTAATTTGTCCAATTCAAATTAACAACCACAATAAACTTATTGTTCCTGTTTTGATAAAACATGTTCAATAAAGTGGAACAACATTAGTAGAGAAACAATAGAGGAAGCATCTAAAATAGAATGACCAAGTGAAAACATAAATGAATAGGCCTTGTTTCTGCTCCTCCAATTTAAAACCTGAATGTGAAGCTACAAAAGAAACAGGTAATTTTCTTTTGAAGAGACCCTCAACAGAGTAAAAACTACTACTGTATTACAAACAGATGAGAGAGAAATTCAGCCCACCAGTATAATTCAAAAGACATTTCTTAAAAACAACTCTGACACATTTAACAAAAAAACAAAAAAAAACAAATGTTGATATTAGAATGGATCTCAGGTTACTCAAAAATCCATGGCAGTGAGAAAACTAATCAACTTGCAAAGTTACAGAGTATCAAACACAAAAACAGAGGATCCAGTGACCTTTGATGAGTTTAAATCATCCATCAAGTAACAAAAATGAAGAGAAACAAAACATCTCTTATCCTTCCACAAAAGGGCAACTGGTAACACTCATACTAAGATCTGGACACAACATATGAGTCACATAATGTAGAAATTGGGGATAATTATTTTGTCACTGTAGTCAATCTCCAGAAAATGCAGGAGGCATTCTCCGGTTTTCTCAAAACAAAGAGAGATAGATTGTCAAACAAAAACAAAATGGAGAGATCAGACCAGTTACTTGCTGGAGGAAGTAGTGGGCACAATATAGCACTAAAATCAACATAACTTTCTACTGTCCATACAGAATAAGGATAAAGATGAAGTGGTAACAATGCTAGTGGAGTTCTCCATATATACCATTCAAGTAAATGCAATTAATATTTTTTTTATTGAAATGTTCATAGAAGAAAAAGTTTATCTACAAATACATTTGAATAACATTGTTTTCTCACATTAATATCATTGTTTTCTAATATTTTAGAAACTTAAACTTTGCTTTATCATAATCCAGTACTCCATCAACAATCTAATAAGATTCTTCTTCCCTACAACTACCTGTGGAGCATAGGACTTTGATAAATATTTGTCAAGCTTTCCTGTTTGATGCTATTTTCTTAAAATCAGTATCTTCTTCCTTTTTTACATTTATTTCCATCCTCTCTTCTCTAATATTTTTTTTACCTCCCCTTTAGCCTTCATCATTGTGGATTCCAAAAAAGTGGCTGCCATGTAATAGTTGACTTACACAGTCTATGTACAATCCAGCACCCAGGTCTTTGACACTTTTTTTTTTTTTTTGACTGATGCTTACCTGGTATATTTCCATTGTTTTGTCAGTAATTTTGTCTTACCATTTATTTTTCTTCTTGATCCTTCATGCGCCATTTGATGTTACATAGGGTTTGTAGTGTTTTTTCACCACCCATCTCTATTCTGGGCAAGATGTTCAATCTTATCTGCGTCTATGCCTGCCAACTTTTCTTCTCTTATAAGTGTTCTTTTTACTGTCTCTTTAGGTCTTCATTTTTTTCTGTATCCTGATGTTTCCCACAGAAGAGCCTGTTTTGGAATTCTCTTTTGACACCACAAGATTCTACATTCATGATGGTTGCCCCACATAGGGTTACCCTCTCAAGGTAAGGTTGTCAGCCTCACGCCTAATGGTCCACACAAGACAGAAAACAAAACAAAGTCTCCATCTTGGAATGTACCGGAAAAAAACTTATCTTACCATAGCCATCATTTTTTTTCAATTTTTTTCAAGAAATTCTGTGCTCACATCCATTAATGAAGGTCTTTATTTGTAACAACTACCTTCATCATTCTTCTACATGTTTAATAGCAACTGATGTGTTCACTTTCTGTGTGGTTTCGCCTTATGTCTTTGGTGCTGAGACTGCTATGATGGGGACTGCAACTATCTTTCTTTGTTTGGGAGATGAGATATTAATTTAGATGATTCCACTGGCAAGGGCATTTGAGCAATAATGGATTTTAATTCTTTTGTAGTGATATCGGGGCTTTCCATAACCATAACAGAACTAATTTACCACTAAGTTGAAAATTTAAAAACACTTTTATTGACTGCTTGCAATAAGATCTACACCTAATTTAAAAGAGTCAGTGTTTCCAGAAAATACTGAATTACAAAAAATATTTATAACTGCCACAAAGTGACAACTGATAATATAGTCAGAAATAATAAAGCCGTGTTTCCTGTGGGAAACGTTAAGATGTAAGAAAAGAGGAAGACCTAGAGAAACACTAAAAGAACAATTATAAGAGAAGAAAAGTTGGCAAGCATAGATAAGGATGAACATCTTGCCAAAAATAGATAGATGGATGGGGAAAAAACACAGTGAGCCCTATGTGATGCCTAGTTGTGCTTGAAGGATCAAGATCAGGTGTTTAACAAGCAAGAATATTTAAAAAATATGTAACATTAACTCCTTTTTCACTATTTTCTCTTTTTTAGGTCAGACATTGTAGAAAAATGTTACCTTGAAAAAAATTCACTTTTTTCTGCTCAAATTATTGTGTTTACCACTGAGATTATTTTAGTTTTCTTGCAATACTTCCTCTTTTACTTGACATTTAATATTTTAGTTTTTATATTTAAAAAAAGATAGCACAAAGAAGTGAGTTTGTCCAATTGCCACAGTTTTTAGGTTTATTTTGCCTAAGAAATTGGGGAGCATAGATTTTAAATTGAAAAGTAAGATGAGCTTGGTGTGGTGCTGACCATACTGTTAATGGCCAGAAACAAATATAGGCACTAGCACTATATTCACCACAAGATATGACATATCTTTCATTTTTACAACAGCTACAGTGGTTTCAGTAAAGAAATGTAGTAATGTTTTCTTCCCTCCTATCCTATAGACCTGTGAGTTTGAAGGAGTGGATACAAATAATAATAAATGAATATTATTACAGAGGGAAACTTTTGAGGTGATAATCAGCGAATCAATTCAGAGGAAGAGGTATGTTTACAGCACTTGGGGAAAAATGACAAATAATCACGCGGACCATAGATTGTTTTTTTTTTTCTGTTGATTATTTGTCATTTTTTCAGAGTGCTGTAAACATACCTCTTCCTTCAGAATTGATTCGCTGAGTTTGAAGGGCCCAGCTTTCTTTCTTTGTGAAATGGAAAAGTCAACCTTGGAAAGGCATGAAGGCAGATATAGTCATGTCCAACCACAGAGTTCTTCATCATCTTGTGCTGTCTATACATCAAACATTGGCTACTATGAAGTGCAATTTCACTCCATTTCTTGCCTTGATGGTGTATGCTGTCATACGTTCTCCTGTCTAATGTTGTTAGTCTACTTTCATATTGTCTGCCTCTGCCTTGCTGCTGAGCTTGTATTTTCTCCACCAGGTAACCAAGTTGGTGTAGACACAAGATTCCTAAAACTAGGATTTTGCAGGGACAAGCTTATACAAATCAATGTTCAGACTCAAAAGTCTCCAGCATCGAACAAAGACAAACAAAACAGATTACAAATTCTAAAGATTCAACATCATCTTTGTTTATTAGATTTTAATTTTTTATTTTTGCTTTTGATTTATATTTACTCTTTCTTAGAATTTTAAGTTTTCTAAAAATTTATGGATTTGTAAACTTCTTTTTAGGTTAATTCCTCGTTGAAGACAATTTGATCACAATGTTTGTTTGCACTGATTTGTCTTATCCACAAAGCTGAAATATCCCATTTTCATGTATTTTCTTGACAATGTCAAAGTCTTATGTTGTCTTTTTGCAGTGTTTACTATCATACTTAACAGCTTTACTAATTACTGTAAAACTGTTACTGTCTGCAATGATTAAAATAAAAACAAGCACAAACATTGAACTAACAATTAGAAACCATAAATTCCCTATTATTTATATTTGACCAGCCTGGGATTTCCTAAATATTTATTTATTTATTCAACAATTACTACACCACTTGTTGCTGTCCAACATTTTAATATTTAAAAAAATAACGAAGAAACCATTATTAATCAATAAATTTTTACAACTTTATATTTTAAACTTCTGCAAAGATAATATTGTTACATCATAGCTATTTGTCATGGTTGGTGAGTCTTTTCATCACTACCCAAACAATGTTTCTTATTGTTGAAACTCCTTGCCATGACAACATCAAAACCATATAGAAATTTAAACTATTCAATACGAAAACTATTTAATGGCAATTTTACATGTAAGTTCGCAGTCATTAAAAAATACTTGTACATCTTTGAAAACAGTACTTCTGGAGCTGAGTCGGCTGACTGGTTAATGTACTTACTCGCTCCGTATCAAAATTGTGTGGGTTCAGTTCTCAGAAGTGGCGAATTTTGTATTATTTTTGGACCAGCAGAGCTCTTGGAGTAACCCTGCATTCAAAATTGGTACTAGCGAATTTTCTAGGAAGTAAGAGTGGCCTGATGTGATACTAACCCATCACTCTCAAGTGTGTTTTTGGTCTTGGGAAAATCTGGCCACTAACATTATCTTGCTCAATGGGATCTGCTTCTGATGATCAGATTACCTCCTGCTTCGAAGCTCTGTACAAAGAGTTTCCTATTACTTATTTCCCATAAACCTATCAAGGTTTGGACAGATATTTTACTTGACTGAACTTACATTTTTTCAAGGATAAGAATATTGACATATTATTTTGTTTATGATTCTATTCTATTCTATTCTATTCTATTCTATTCTATTCTATTCTATTCTATTCTATTCTATTCTATTCTATTCTATTCTATTAACAGAATCTGCTTCATTGCAGTAAGAGTATACCAAAATCTACTCCACTGTCCATCCTAGCATTTCTTGAAGTATATACAGACGGACTGTTCCTGTAATGTTTTAATTGTAGATACATCTGCTTTTTTGTACTAAGCACTCGGGAGTGATCATACCACTTTACCACCGTTAGACTCATCAGTGAATGTAGAACAAACTTGGCCCTCTTTGTTCAATCAGGCCACACTCAGTACCAGAGCTGCCAGCAAACTTATTGACTATTCCATTTGTGTTTATGAGAGTTGACTCTATGCAAAATTGTGCTTTATATCATCTCAATGGCTCATTTTCACTTTCTGTGTACATTTTTAGATGTCAGTTTAAGTTTATTTTTAAAAATCAGTGACCATCCAGAGAATATTTTTATGTCCAGAGATAGTTTGTCCAGGTTAAGGTAACATGACTGTCACATTTCTTTAACTTCTGCCATACTTTTGTTGTAATAAAAAAAAGGTGGGCACATGTCAGCCATATGTGATGAAAAAAGAATCACAAACCAAGCCCTTAACTTGGAAACAAAAGGTAAAAGAAGAAGAGGTCAACCTAAAAAAACACTAAGAAGAACACTAAAGTGAGAGGCAACAACAACAGGTATCAGTTCCCTTGCAGACTGAGATATAGAGAAATTAAAAAATCTAGACAAAAAATGGTACGGTTAAAGCTTCATGTAACAAGTGGACAATACAAACCAGAATGACATTTATGTGCAGAAGGAACAAACATACAACATATGTACAAATATGTATATAAAATAACAAATAATTTTTCAAAACTATTATATTTTTAATATATTTTTCATTAATATTTATTATTTTTTATTTTAAAGACATATTTGTAACGTGTGTTGTATGTTTGTTCCTGTTGAAAGCCTATTGCACTGAAACATCGTTCTGGTATATGTTATCCACATGTTACGTGAAGCTTTAACCATACCGTTTTTTTCTACATTAAAAAATGTCTCCCCACAATTAGCTTCACTGCAGCTTCACATTTGGATGCATTTAAGTGCATTTGTTTGCCTTGACCCAGACTGAAATACGCCCAGAAAGAGGATGTGTGGCTAGACTCACTGTGGATCCCTCACTAAACCAAATGATGATTTAAGGATTAAGGCCACAATTCATCAGATATGAGGAATTTTGTTTAAATGTTTGTTCTATGTGCCATCTTCAGCTCAAAGGGACAATGGATAGAAAAAACACTTTTGTTACATAATCCTTCAGAAAGTTCATCCAAAAAATTGTATTACATGGTTATCTGACAGTCTAAGCCCACAATTACGATTATATTAGTGTTATATAGCTTTTCTCTAACATTACTTCAGTAATATAACTATTGTATTAAACAAAGGCAATTATACCATATATGATTGCTTTGTAGAATACACCAAAGCTTTTGATAGAATACACCATAAATAACTTAAAGACTGTCTAAAGATGTACATCTAGATGACACAGACATACGACTAATATGTAATTTATACTGGGAGCAAACAGCAATAATAAAATATAACAAAGAGAACTTTACACCTAATGATATAAAAAGAGGAGTATAATATGACAGGGTTACATCCTATCACCAAGCTTGTTCAATCTAAACACTGAGCAAATCTTTAAAAACATCACAGAGATCCCAGGCCTAAACATTAATGGAAAGATAATCAATAACCTAAGACATGCTGATGATACTGTATTACTTAGCAGAAAATCCTGAAGACCTACAACAATTACTTAATGAAATAAACATGACAAGCAAATAAATATTGATTAGATATGAATATCAAAAAGACTAAAACTATGATCATAAACAAAGATAATGCCCAAAGATTAAAACAGGTAAATGAATTTAAATGTCTGTGAACAATGTTAACCTCAGATAGTAGGTGTAAAACAGAGGTGAGATGCAGAATGGCTCAGGCAAAAGAAGCTTCACAAAAAATGAGGAAGATACTATGCAATCCATTTTTGACAATAGAAACAAGAAAAAGAGTTCTTAAATCTTATGTAGAAACAGTTTTAACATATGGATGTGAATCATGGACAATAGGACAACAGACAAGAAAATTATTGGAGGCTGTAGAAATGTGGTTTTACAGAAGAATGTTGAGAATACCACGGACAGCTAAGAAGAGTAATGAAAATGTTCTGAGGCCCAATAAAGAGGCCCCAAGCAAAAAGAGTGTTAATTTCCAATATTATGAAGAGACAATCATCATTTTTTGGCCATGTAATGAGAAGAGAACAGCTGGAATATATTGTAACAAATGGGAAAATTGAGGATGAAGAGACAGAGGGAAGCAAAGAGAAAAGATACCAGATAGCTTAAGAGAATGGCTTGGCAGAAGGTCAACAACAGAAATGATAAATAACTGTATTGATCGAAAGTTGTGGAGAGACATCATCACCTACGCCAGCAGACTTGGTACTTGATGATGATGATGATGAATACCCAAAACCTACAAGAAGATATCAAAGTTGAAGGAATAGACAGTTCAGAGTTATAACTACCTTGGACATACTATAACCAGTGATGGAAAATATAAAACTGAAATAAACAAAAGAATAGGAATGGCAAAAAGTAACTTTAATGCCATGAAAGATATACTAACAACAAATAACACCAGGGCTAAACTAGAATAGCAAAATGTTATATCATCTCAACATTCCTGTAAGGCACAGAAACATAGTCACCAGACAAGAAAATAGAACAGAAAATTTAAGTTTTTGAAATGTTTATTTATAGAAAATGGGAGGAAGGATTGGAAAGAAAAGAAAACAAATGATGAAGTCTTAAAACAACTAAAAATGAAAAGACAACTTCTGAACACAATTCATACAAGACAAATGAGATTTTTGGGGCATGTTAACTCTTGCTGTACGTTTCGCCGCACTGTATGCCATGCTGTCACCAGATTTGTTTAATATTTATAGTGAGGCTATTTTAAGATCCATAAGGGACATGCCTGGAATAACAATTGGAGGTCATAATATAAATAATCTAAGGTATGCTGATGATACAGTCTTAATCACTAAAAGTGAAAATGAGTTACAAGAAATGTTGGACATTATAGGGAAGGGAAGCAAAAATAAAGGACTCGGCCTTAACAGCAAAAAGATAGAGGTAATGGTAACAACAAAGAAAAAGACATCACCTCAGTGCAAAATAAAGACAAGTGGAACAATATTAAAACAGGTAAATGAATTTAAATATTTGGGAACTTTGTTAACCTCAGACGGAAGATGCACAAAAGAGGTGAGATGCAGAATGGCTCAGGCAAAAGCAGCTTCACAAAAAATGAGGAAGATACTATGCAATCCATTTTTGACAATAGAAGCAAGAAAAAGAGTTCTTAAATGTTATATAGAGCGAGTCTTAACATATGGATGTGAATCATGGACAATAAGACAACAGACAAGAAAATCACTGGAGTCTGTAGAAATGTAGTTTTACAGAAGAATGTTGAGAGTACCATGGACAGCTAAGAAGAGTAATGAAAAAGTTCTGAAAGAGGTCAAAGCAAAAAGAGAACTAATTTCCAATATTATGAAGAGACAATCATCATTTTTTGGCCATGTAATGAGAAGAGAACAACTGGAATATAGTGTAACAACTGAAAAATTGAGGGACAAAGAGATAGAGGGTAGCAAAGAGAAAAAATAACAGACAGCTTAAGAGAATGGCTTGGCAGAAGGTCAACAAGAGAAATGATAAATAGCTGCCGAGATCGAAAATTGTGGAGAGACATGATCACCTACACCAGTAGGCATGGTACTTGATGATGATGTACGCCACGCCAATTTCGGCAGGGTACGTTTCGCTGCATAGTGCGCCACTCTCAATTTGATTAGTGTCAACGTCAGCAAACCATATTCTTTTTACATGTCTTGTATCATCTTGGTATTGGTGAAATCTAATACCTTGTTCAATTATCTAAAAATTCATATATAATATATTATATGTTAGATAGATATAAGTATGTAGATTGATTCTTAAAACCATGAAAAATTTTGTCAATGAAATCTCTTCCGTTGCAACGATAAAAAGATTCCATACAGAAAGAGTTAAAGGACACAGTAGCCAACTAAAAGTAATCTTGGAAGGGAAAATACTAGGTAACAGAGGCAGACCAAAACTAATATGGATAAGTATAATCAAAAGATGGACAAGTCAGCCTATGACAACCTGCACCATCAAAGTAAGAGATGGAGTGAAACAGTGCTCCATTGTAATCAACCTTCGATGCAGAGATGGCACTCAATGATGATGATGATGATTAAACAAAGAGAAACAAGAGGGGGAAAAAAGATGTCTAGAGAAACTCTAAAAATAACATTGGACGAAGCACCAGTGGGCATCTGCTTCCTCATGTTCAGAACTTGAACAAGTGGTGAGACAGTGTGGGTTCTTACACTTAATAGAAAAGATTATTATTAGAGTCAGAATTTCTGCCCTTTGTGAAATCTTTGCCTCAAAAAGGGCAACAGATAGAAAGATAGATTAAATAAAGAAGCATTATAATTTATGTAAAATATATCCACCACAAAAGTGTTGAGCGCATTTTACTCTGATTCACTTGTGATTACATTATGTAAATGCCATATATATATTTTAATATTTCAATTACATACACCACCTTTGCCATGAAAGTTGTGAAAGTCTGAGACCATGTTGTGGGAGCATATCTCAGCCATGCACTCAGAATATAACAACTCTTTGAGAGGAATAAGAAAATTATGAAACACAACAAATAAAAACAATAAAAATGGTATAACTTATCTCTCCAACTCTCAACTCTTTCCATATGGAAGCTTTTTATCGATGCAGCGAAAGAGATTTCAGAGACAAAATTTATCATGGTATTAAGAATCAATCTATGTATTTATATTTATCTAACATATAACATATAATATATGAATTTTTAGATAATTGAACTAGGTATTAGATTTCACCAACACCAAGATAACACAAGACATGTAAAAAGAATATGGTTTGATGATGGTTCACATTAATCAAATTGAGAGTGGTGCACTATGTGGCGAAGCGTACGAGGTCAAAATCGGCATGGAGCACAATACGGCGAAACGTATGGAAAGAGTTAATCAACAAAAGTCCATTTATGGCTCCATCACTCAATCAATAAATTCATTCATCAACTAGATATACAGGGTGTCCACAAAAACAAAACTTGATTTCAAATTGTTATAAAACTTATTGGAATATGTCAATAGGTATTGTGACCGCAGATACAACTTTTTAACTCAAAAATGGGTAAAGGCCTAGTTTAAGCAGTTAAATTATTTTAGTTCAAAAGAGTAACATCCCCCTAAGTAACATTGCAATTTATTCAGTGGTTATCTAATCTGTCTTTTGAAGACCCCTAAGTGTAGAGAAAAAAGCACAATCGTGGTGCCCATTTGAGGCAGATTTTTACAACAAGATCGTTCATCATCATCCTAACCCTAATACTGAAAAAACAAAACTGAATCCAAATAATGCCAGGGGAATTATTGCACAAATACCAATCGTAAGTGATGAATGCAGTTGTAAATTTTAGTATTTGAGAACCACTGTAGTTGTTGTGATGTCAATTAAGGGGAGATCACTCATTTTGCTGAAATAATTTATGTGCTTAAACTAGGAAATTATCCAAAAATATTCTTTCATGTTCCACAAAATCTTCACAGATTTCTCAATGAGAACCTGCTAAACAGATGCATTGGCTGCACTGGACAAAATAACTAGGTGTTCTTCAAGTGGTCCCAAGATCACCAGACCTAACTGTTTGTCACATTTTTTACCTTTAGGAGTACATAAATGACATGGTGTATGTACCTCCACTATCTCAGCAAACCTAGATAATTTTCAGGCACACATCACTAAAGCTGTAAGCTCATTTACACTGGATATGCTGCAGACAGTCTGGTCCAAGCTAGATTATCACATCGATGTACATCGAGTATGTGTGATACTAACATATACCAATGAAATTTTATGAATTACTACAATAGTAACCTCACTGTGTGAGAATATTTAAATAGGTTATGATCTTATAACTACTTAAAATCAAGGAGTGTTTTTGTGGACACCCTGTACATCCTTGTAAAATTGTGTGTATATGTGTGTGTGCGTGCGTGTATGCACAGAGGGGATCAATCAAATATATACACACTATAACAAATAAGAATGTGAATAAAAGTTAATTGATGGTAGAGTATTCACTTGAGTAATTACATCTTTTGAGAGAATATGAATCAATTTATCTGCTTTCTATCACAACCAATAAAATGATGTGTAATGGTAGGACACTCAAGAGTAAACAAAATGTTTGTTATGACTAAATAATCCTATTCTAGAATGGCAGTTATGTCCACGTACATTATAGATATAGTTGGATGTTAAAGGAACATAAAGAACAGATGTGGTTGGATGAAGTAATATTTGTATTTTTGCTGCTTCATTCTTTTCTCTCTACTACACATTGGAAGTGTAATTATATTTTAAAAAAAAACAACTATAATTTGCTTCAACTTTAAAAAAAAAAAAATTCCACTAATAACATCAATTAAAGTGTATATATTTTTTTTTGCACTATACGCAGGAGAACATCAGTGGCAATATGTTAGTACACAAACTTGGTAGCAAAGTGATCTTAGTTCAATTCTAGGTCTCACATTCTTCAGTGACTCAGTTTAAAAAATGAACGGGTACACATTTTTCTGAGTTGAGAAAAGTATTAACAGTGAGGAAAAGCACTGGTCCCCTCACCTCCAAATGTTGTGGTCTATTTCAGTCAAGTTTATCCAGCTGTGTTCTTTGAAAGGTGTACCTTCTCAAGGATTGTGGTTGGGAAGAGCATCACCTCCAGCTGATGATTCAGTCACCTCTGGTATAGTCAAAATCTTGATTGGAAAACTAGTTGCAAGATGCTCCATAACATCCTGTGACACTTCCTCCTTTTTATCTGCCTCAATGTTGCCAAGTTCTAAAACATTTTGCTGAAAATGGGTTGACATTGACAGAGAGTTCACCATGCTATCAGTAATGACAGTTTCTGTAAACTTATCAAAATCTCCAGATATAAGGTTCAATTCTCCCTGGGTGGTTTCCTCCAATATCAATTTATCTTGATGTTTGTAACTTATATCTCTAACATAAAATTCACTCTGCTTTTTGAGACTGAGACCTTCAAATGAATCAGGTTTTTGATGTAAATATACCGGATGTTCAAGAGCAGCAGTTGACCTTTTCTTTGCTACTAGTTTATCATTAACTGCTACATTTGGACAGGGAGAAAAACTTTCCGGAATGCTGTCATGGCTGCTGTGATTCTCATTGCGTTTCACTTTTTCATATTCTGCTTCAAAAGCTTCATTGACACCGACATTTCCACCTCGACGAATTATCTTGGAGGTGTGCAGAGCAGCAATATACATGGCTCTAGAGATGCACAAATACTGTACATCGGTAAGTGCACGTACAGAGAAATCAGGAACATACTCTTTATACTTTGTATCTGAGTACATGACTGACCTTCTTGAACCTGAGTGAATGGTTGATACAATTAATTGATTTAATATTATGCTTAAGTAAACAAGAACTGTTGATATATAAAACAATAGTGTAAATAACACAATGAAACAAATATTACAATAAGTAGTTAGAAAAATAAGAAGAACGATTTCAAGAAACAAACATTTAATATATAAAAAGTTAATCCTACATACACTGACACATTATTATATTCAAATTGATGTATTTTTCTATATAAGTATGTGTATGCATATGTATATTAAAACATCACTGTATTTAGACAGTATCTATTAGCACTTCTATCTCTTTCATGAACACACAAGAAGGTGTTTACAGAGTGCACAGAACTTCAAAGTACTAACAATGACCCCTGATGTAAATTAGAAGAAAATAGTTTAGCATCATTTCAATGATGGAAGAAA
Source organism: Megaustenia siamemsis (assembly GCA_032433765.1). Taxonomy (NCBI): domain Eukaryota; kingdom Metazoa; phylum Mollusca; class Gastropoda; order Stylommatophora; family Ariophantidae; genus Megaustenia; species Megaustenia siamemsis. The sequence goes on along the minus strand of JAVIAB010000051.1, from coordinate 77,190,045 downwards.
TGTTCAGCTCAGACAGTGGCATACAGTCAGTTCTTGTTTTTTTTAAACTTCAACGGCCAGTGCTTTTTTTTTTTAAAGCACTCAACTTGAACACAGAACCTAGATTGTATTGTCTATTTCTGATAGGACTAGGCAGGCACTCAATTTCATCTATCTTAAGATCTGGAATCACTAGCAAAAAGGTCAATCCTAAGTGTGTAACCAAACCAAGTATTTTTTTTAACTGCAAGACAAACACTTTAACTGTAAACAGTACAGTGATCCCTTCTGAATTAATTACCAACTACTTTAATATAGAACAAATAATTTTGAAAATATTATCAGACAACATTTTTATGTGGTTTTAGCTTAACTAGATTAGACTCATTGTAGTGTTTTTATTTTCCTAGGAGTCATGATGACAGAGTATACTCAAGCATGTCATTTAACCTTCTGACACAGTATCAATCATTGGCAGAAATTTTGTCCGATGCTAAAGAAAAAGCAGAAGCTGTAAGAAAACAGAAACATTTGGATTGTCTGATTAAATCAAGTGATTATTCAAAAGAGAAGCAGATTAACACTGATGTGCATGGCAAAGTTCCTGAAGGAGAAGATAAAGTGATCAAAGAAACAGGTTGTTTGAATAAAAAATCAGAAAGGAAGAATCTGGCTGATAAATCCAGTCATTTAAATGAGTTTCTTGATGAAAATCCCAAATTGAGTGAGAAACTTGCAACAAGAAGGAACAATAGAGAAAATGGTCTTGCAGATGCAGATCAAGTGAAACCTGCTGACAGGATATACAATGGAAACAAAAAATTATCAGCTGCAAGGACAACAAAGATTTCTAGAAAGAAAAAAAGAGGACTAGAGATACTACCAATAAAACAGTCTACTCAACTCCCAAGTCAAAGTTCTTCAAGACCACAGAATGCAGGAAAACATTGTTATAGTCTTGAGCCTACAGAAACTTCAAGCTCTGAGCCATTTGTGCCAGCTTTAACTTATGTTCCACGCATACGAAGACCTGATCGCCAGGCCCACATTCCAAGCGTAAAGTCCACACCAGAGCCACCACCTTTGAAGGAAAGACCACCTTTTATGGCATTTGGCGTTGGTGATAAGGAGGACAACCTAGCTACTCACAGAACTCACAATGTTAGATCTTCAGTTAATGTGTATCCACCTGCTCTTAGAGCAAAAACTAGATGTAATGAAGAGTAGCACAGGAGGCAGAGAGAGAAAATACATAGAGCTCACAGTGTTAGATCTTCAGCTGATGTGTATCCACCTGCTCTTAGAGCAAAAACTAGATGTAATGAAGAGCAGCACAGAAGGCAGAGAGAGAAAATACATAGAGCTCACTGTGCTGAAGTTCTCAGAGACAAACTCTCGGCTGCCTTAACTCATGATCCAGGTGACTGGGAATCAGAGTACCAGAATCAGTTTCATGGATATGCACCAAAGGACTATGAGAAAGCTATTGCATCTCATGCTGTGATACCCAGGTCTTCGCAAGTCTGAGCAGTACACAGAGGGGGTTGCCTTTTTGTTAATGTTGACTAAGCCATCCAAAATTTAAAATATATAGAAGTTAGTTTATGCAAATAATAAATATATTGATTTATTAATATTTTTCTCATTCTTTTGAATGTCCACATTTTTAATTGTAGTCTTAGACATTTAACTGTAATATTAACTGTATAGTTAACAGTAGGGTGAAAAATATTTATTGGTTTATAATTTTGTTAAATTTTGACATATAGTTTAGGTGTTCTAAAATCCCAGCTGAAATATAAGCCTGATTTATTTTATTTATTTTTATTTTTGTTTAGCAGGTTGCTTTTTTGTCTACTGCTATGTAGCACTGGAAGCCAAGTTACAAAAATATTTAGCCTCACTAATTCTGTTTTTTGGCTATTTTATTATTCTTTACATTAAATTGTTATTAACTGAAAAATCAGAAACACTAACAGAAATAAATAAAAATACTGTAAACTTGAATACCTTTTCTATCCATCCATCACATCACATGACATCCATTCATCCATCTAATCTATTTTATCTATCCATCCATCCATCTATCTAATCTATCTATCTAATCTATCAATTGTACTTCTTAGCCAAAGACGGGACATAATTGAGCAATTCTTGACTACCTTTCAGTAAAAAGGAAATTTATCTCTGCTGTTTTGTAAATAAAGTCATCCATATTTAATTCCGATTGCCCTCTTTGTGCAAGATTGGGGATTAAACTTTAAATTCTCAGAAGCTTGCATTAAGGTTATTATAAAGGTTTTAATTATCATAAAATGTAAATTAACTCCACTTAGTATATGTGAATAGCTTTTTAACTCCTAAAAATGTATTCTTGTGAAACAGAAGATTTCATAAACAAATACAAAATTTGTACAGCAGACTTTCTCACTTTATGTTTGGTTATTTATTTTGGGAGCCACTGTAGTTTATATGTGAAAAGTGCTTCACCACCAACCAGGCTTCAGATGCCACTTGCAGCACACAAGGTTGATTGTTGTGTGGGCTGCATCATCGTAATGGCTCATCGTAAATGCCTAGACCGGCCATACGCTGATCATATGGTCTGTTGTTTGATGTGCGATGGGGATAGTCTGATGACTAACTGTGTATATATATGTTCAGCATTGGAGTCAACTTCGGTGGCCTAACATCATCAAGCGCTATACATTTTTAAAATAAATTTGACGATCATCATTTTCAGGAGGACGTAACTTCCGGTATATGGTGGATAGGCAGCAGGAACCATTGAAGGCTATGCATGAAAAGTGTTCCTTGTTGCAGTTTCCTCATATTCCAAGTCCGGCTTGTTGCAGGAGCTACTGAGTTAAGTGCTCTGTGCACACTGTGAGCTGTGTGTCTCATCCGTTTTGATCATGTTTTGATATTCCAATTGTTTACGATGAATGATGATATCGTATGACAGGGAACAGTTGGCTGTGTTCATTTTCTGCACGGTTTCGCCTTATGTCTTTTGGCGTGTGCTGAGACTGCTACGATGGGGACTACAGTTACCTTTCTTTGTTTAGGAGATGAGATATTAATTCGGATGATTACGCTGGCATGGGCGGTTGAGCAATTATGGATTTTAATTCGTTTGCAGTGATACCGGGGCCTTCCATAACCAAATTTAACCTTCTGCGTTTACCTTTAGATGTCAATATTAATAAATTAAAAGAAAGCATTAGTCATCTCTGGTTGGTTAATCTGATAAATAATGGATTTGATCTTGATAGGGTCAAGAGACATTTGACTATTAGAGGTGAAAACAAAACTCTGACCTGAAAACCCCATATGCCCAGGATGCCCAACAGCACCAGGGCTGAAATTGGTCTGTGATTCATAGCTGACTGCTTGCATCAAGATCAGTGAATCAGAACTGATCAACATCCTTCACCACCTCCTCATGGTAAGCTTGAAAACAAATTAACCAGTCTGGCCTAGTGAATAAAAATCAAATAAGGAAGGCAACCTTGTACTCAAAAGTGCCATGCCAATGTCAGATGTGTTGGGCTGAAAGGCCTGGATATTGCCGATTACTGTAAGCCACAACATACTGCATCCACTTAGTGTCAAGAGCAAATGATGCAAAGTAGTAATCGTCACACAAACACAGCAGCAGAAGTTATAAAACTCAAGATGGTAACAGCCTAGGCATGCAATTTTCATTTCTCCATCTCACAGAAACCTGCGGTAGATCTCAACAATGAGATAAATGCCATTATGATCACTAGTTTATGTTTTTTTTTAGAAGGTTCTTATAATGATGATTTCTTGCAATATTTCTGCATTTCATTTCTTACTGAGAGCATCACTAACATAGTGGTAACACTCTGGCATAAAAAAAAAAAAAATAAAGAGCCTCGTCACGCCAAGTGGCATATAGGGAATATGGTGTTAGTGACCATAAGTTTTACAGACCTTTAGTACATGATTTTTGAGGTAATGTAGTCGGTATTTCGCCCGTGCTGCTTTACTTTCCCAGAAAAAATCCGGCACCCATTTAAGGCTGGGTGAACCCAGAAGCAGTCGGTTGGGATCGAACCCTACCCCTTGTCCTTTGTAGTCCAGTTCACTAACCACTGAGCTATCGCGGCTCCCTAACACTCTGGCATGGTGTTACATTAATTGTGAGTTTGAATGGAGAATGATGCTCTTTAGCTGACCCTTCTATAAAAGGAATAGGTACCTGCTCACTATGTTGAAGAAAAGAATATCAGTATGGAAGAGCATGCCACCTCACACCCCAATCTCCTTCAGCTTTTGGTATTAATTTAGACAACCACCTGCATGGGTCAAGAACTAGATATTTGAGATATTCACTGGTTCTCCACAGTTTGTGTTGATTATGTGGACCATATTTGTGTTCTTATTGTATTAAGGGAGATGCAGTCCTAAAGGAAATTCTCTGGAGCCTGTTTGGCTCCTCCAAAAGTCATATGTTGCAGTGTCACTGAGACCTATTTTGTGCAGGTGTGCTCTAAGGTCAAAGAAGATCTTTGTCTGCTCATGTCAGTTTGTTTAAGGTGTGTCTTTATTTCTTTAAGGCTCTGAGGTGGATTCAACTGTTCCAGGCTCATAACTGCTTTGGCAAGTTTGTCTGCTTTCTTATTTCTGGGAAAGCCACCATTTGCTGGTATCCACTTCAGGACAAGTTCTATTTCTTTTTTCAGACTGCAACTGCCATCTTTAAATGCTGCAGTCTAGTACAGTGATATAACATTTACTTTCCCTAAGACATTATATAATTATGAGACAATATGTTTCTTTTTCACGTTACTTTAATTTCTTAACTCATGGTATGTATAGTATGCTTCATAGCTCTAAATATCTTTACAACTGACCGTCCACTAAATAACAACACATTTTAGTAAAGAGCTGGACAAAGAAACAAAGATATGTTTATTTATCATTTAATAATAATATAATCTTTTTTTCACTATGTTTTATGGATATTTTTGGGCAGATACTTTCAACAATTTACTTATATAAATTCTATGGAACTTCTCAATTTTCTCAAATTAAAAAAAATTTACATTTAGAACAGATCATGTTTTGGTCTCGTTTGGGGTGACCTTAAGAAATTGGTTTAGGAGAGACAAGAGTGGTGGTAGACATCATCATTAATCTCATAAACGTTGCAGTCAATAGAGAATTCTTGACAATGATTTCACAATTTCCTGCTATCCCCTTCATGTGAAAAATTTCTTCCCTGTGTCACGGACTGTGGCCAGAATGAGAAAGGAGGATTTGCGGGTGTGCCTCGACTAGCAGGGTAATTACAGCGCACACCTGCGAACTCTCCTTTCTCATTCTGGCCACGGTCCATGACACAGGGAAGACATTTTTTGTTTCTTAAACCAGTTTAGATTATTTTGTTTTGGATGTTTCATTACTAGTTAGCTATAAAGGATTAGTTTTATTTACTTATATATTTGTGTTTGTGTTGTTCGTTTGTTCCTGCTGAAGGCCTATTGAGTAAAACGTCATTCAAATTTATGTCGTCTATCAAATACGTAAAGCTTTTACCATACTATTTTTTTCTCTTTTTTTCAACTCTCCCTCACATTTAACTTTACTGCAGCTTCGCATTTGTATGCATTCATTTGCATTTCTTTGCCTTAACCCCTATCCTTCATGTGTTGGTTCCTGTGATGTGACAAAGGTTCTTTTCCACTGCCTGCATTGTCTTGTTTCAATCAGATAATAATAACAATGATAATTATTTTGATCATAACAGTATCAATAGCATAGTGATAGTGTAGTAGTAGTAGTAGTAGTAGTAGTAGTAGTAGCCTCCATCAGTCATAGTTGGCTTTGGATTTTTCAGCACCCCTAGAAATGTTATTTTTTCTTTTCTTTTGCCACGTATTCTCTTTTTCTATGAATCTGTCTGCTTCTTGTTTGAGTTGGAGCTTTAGAGTTTGTTTCCAAAGATTGCAGTCTGTAGCTATTTCTTCCCAAGCTGCAGGGTTTATGTTTAGAGTCTTCATGTCACGTTTATACACGTCTGCAAATGGAAGTTTTGGGCGCCCCCTAGTTCTTCTGCTAGCTGTCCATAGAGTATATATTTTGGTGGGGGTCTCGGTAGCCTAGTTGGGAAAACCACCTGACTGGGCTACCAATGTTCGGACAACTCGTCTTCGATTACCGCTGGAAGCAGCATGAGTTGTACTCGTGGTTTGAAAAAAATGCCCCTGCGGTCGACCCAGCCACTGGCAGAAATGGGTACCAGGGTAGTACTCTGAGAAGGTGAGGAATGCATCGTGAGTTTTTATACTTGAGGCAACACTATCCAGAAGTCTCCGAACATTTCTGGACAGGCGGCCGAGCACATATAGGTGAAAATACGTGTGCTAAGACGCCAATTCAGGTCTCGTACTTTACTTTACTTTATCTTTAGGTATGCGGTCATCTTTCATATGGTGTACGTGGCTAAGCCAGCGCAACCTACGTTGTTTGGGCAGATTCTAGATGTTTGGGAGGCCTGTGTGTCATGACCTCCACATTTGTCACTTTATCCTTCCAGGCGATACCAAGAATATGGTGCAGACATTGCATATGGAATATATTTAGCCTTCTCTCCTGCTTAGTGATAGTGTAGCCCTCTGGTATCATGAGAAAATTGAATGTGTGCTCAATCACAGCTTGTCACTCTTCAGTCAAGAACTAAAAAAAAAAAAGAACAAATACTTGGCTCACTGATTTGAAGAAGGTAATGACAGCGAGAAAGAGCACTGTTTCTCCCCCTCCATGTCACCTCTAAATGCTATGCCCCTGTATGATAAAATGTAATGCTTCTCTCACTAACAACACTGAAATATGTCAAAGGACACCATTTTATATTGACAGCACATAAAGTGGCAAACAAAGTCACTTACTATTAATGCCCTCTATTCCAAAATAGCTGAAAGGTCCTGTCTCAAACACCATACTTTCTCCTCCTATCTCCACTTCCACCGTGCCTAAACAAAAATAAACATATTGCTGATTTCATTCAAATGTGTCTAAGGTACAAACTTCTTACTGAAAACAATAATAAAATCAATCAGTCCTCTCTTCATGCTTACTAGTAGATAATGCTGGTTATTGGCGATTCATGATTGTACAAAGAAGTTACGACGGTGGTTTTCTGTTGCCTTCCGTCGGTTTGTTTACGGTTGGCTCCACTAGCCTTTGACTAAAAAGTCTCACCCACAAGGCAGTGGGGTTGTTTTACTTCGGGGTACCCTCCCTTAGCCTTTTACTCTCCCGAGATAAAGAGAGAAAATACCAGACAGCTTAGAAGAATGGCTTAGCAGAAGGTCAATAACAGAAATGATAAAGAACTGTCGAGATCGAAAGTTGTGGAGAGACATGATCACCTATGCCAGTAGGCCGAGTACTTGATGATGATGAATGCTGGTTATAGACATTACCATAGCTGATTACCCTCAGTAGTTTCTTAAATTTGCCTCCAAGTAAAATCATTCTTGTTTTAAAATAAGTGCTGGTGTAAATGATAATGCTGTGAAATTTGAGAACATCAATGAATATAGAAGATCAAGTCTAATATCAAGACTATACCCTGACAGCACATTCTAATAAAGCAATAGCCAGGAAAATCCATGCAGGTGGAGCATCTCAGTCATATAAGACAATTCACTTGATTCAAACCCCAAACCTAAGCAGGAGAAACTCATTAATCTGGTAAGTGTGATTTATTAGGTGAGACAACTATGACTACCAACAACTGCTGCATTACAAGAAGGCCAAAAGTCTACAAAAGAAGTCCCAAACAAATATGTCATTGAAAACAAATGCACTGAATTACAAGGTGAAAATTCAGTGCAATTAAACTTGCAAAATTAATAAAGAAGAAGCACTACTAGATCTCAGTCCATTAGTTGGATCGTCAGAGCCCTGTCATGCCAAGTGGCGTATATAATATGGTGTTAGTGATCATAATATTTACAGACCTTCGGCACATGATTATTGGGGTAATGTGGTTGGTATTACGACCGTGCCGCTTTACTTTCCCAGAAAAAAATCCGGTACTCATTTATGGCTGGGTGAACCCAGAAGCCGTCGATCAGGATGGAACCCGATCTCTTGTCCTTTGTAGTCCAATTCACTAACCACTGAGCTATCACGACTCCCACTAGATCTCAGTACACTAAGAAAAAAATGTGAAGAGCAATGTTACAATTAAAAACATAAAAACTGCACTTTTCTCCACAACATTCTGTTACTGAAACGTAAATAAATATTACCTCTAGCAAGCCTTAAACTAGTGACTGGCAAAAAAATCAATATTCTCAGTACCCAATAGTTGATTAAAGGAAGCAGGTGAAAATTTTTACATGACCACTGAAATGCTGCAGATTTGTTCACACATTGTATTCATTATAAACAAATGAATGCTTAGTATTAATAATTATTTTCTCTAACATTTTTTTCCTGTCTTTTGAGGATTTCACTTCTTCAGACATTATTTCATAAACACCATGTCATAACAAGCATTAATTTTTGCTCTGCTCTCTCTTGTCCACAATCTTTCCTTTTATCACAAGATTTTTCATGATTTTCTCCTGAAGTTCAATTACTATTGAGTGTCTTCTATTTATTATTATTTTTTATATTTTGTGTCAATCTTACATTACTGTAATATTTCTCCATTTCATCCAGTAAATGTCAAGTATAGAGCATTTTCCTAAGTACTAATTAAATAATTTACTAATAAAATTTGTAAAAAAATAAGCTAAAAAAACTTTTCTAAGGTCTGCATCTCGAAAGAATTATCAAATTATCACAGGACTAAACCATTTTCAATTTATTTAAAAGTATTTCAGTTTTTATCCTGAATTTTGGGCAGCTTCTAAATCATTGTGAATGTCTTTGCTTAATATTTGAAACACAAAAATACACGGTTAAGCTTTAGGAACAAAACGATGAAATTAACTTTGATATCAACAAAATAAGTAAAGTTTCTACTTCTACAAGAAAGCATTCCATCAGCACTTTAAAAAAAAAAACAATCTTTACGACACATAGTACCATGCTGGTGTATGTCTGGGGGCTCACAATAGAACCAGAGGGATAAAGGCTGCTTGGTCAAAGCAGTCACCACGATGTGTGAGACTCAGGATTTTTATTTCACCCCCGATAGAAAAAATCTTTTCTGTCTACCGCGGGTTTCAAACACCGTACGCAGCCAGTGTTACAATGGTTTTAGCCGCACAGCCATGTGCACCTCCCCATCAGCACTGACTGATGTTTATTACATGAAGAATGTTACATTTGTAATTTCTGTTAATACAAGGTCAACAGCAGTGCTATTGCCTAGAATTCAGTAGTGAGTGACTTAACTTTTGCAAACTTTTTTACATATTTCATCCTTCCAGTACTATCATGAGCAGTAATTCTTGAAGATCTATCTATATTTGTCCTTTTGAGCCAAAGATGTCATAGAGGGCAGAAATTAAAATTCTCTACTGCCAATGATTCTTTGATGTTTATCTTTCTGGTAATTTCAGACCTTGCACAGGATCCACAGTGTAACTTGATACATGTTCCTGCTCTGGGTAAGCCTCTCATTCTCAGCAGGAAGCCTGATGTCCACTGTTGTTGCCTCCCTTCTCATAGCTTGCTAGAAAGAGCACCAACAATTCATATCAACTGTCATTCTTCAAGATTAGTTTTGACCCCTAAATCTTTCAAGAACTTTCTAGAATGTTTGACACATTTCATGTGTCATCTTCTTACATTAAGTTCTCCTGAGTAGATTATTCCAAATTTCTTGTCTATCATTTCATGTATTCCATGATAACCAGTCTAGTTTCATTCTACTGAAGATGCTGATAGACCATAGCTGAGACTGTTTCACTTGGGTCTTCACTCTTCAGATGCATATTTTGACTTTATCATGCATCTCTTCTTGCATAAATTATTACCTCATGGCTCATACACAACTTCCATCAGTACCTCATGCCAGAGCCTTGGAACTGACCTTTATAACGCACACGGAATAAAAAATGACTGACAGTCTCCCTAATGGGTAATCAGATTAGACACTATGAAAAATATTAACTAAATAGATGTAATACTAATAATGTATGATTTATTTGATAAAACAATATTATTTCACCTGCACACGATGTGGTCTATTTATCATTACTTCTTACTGGCAACATTATTATGATCTTCAACTTATAGAATTGTCCAGTTCACTAGAAACATAAAGGAAGGGACAAAGAATTAGGACTAATGAATAGCATTTTGAGCAGTGGCAACAAAGGTCAAATGCTAAGCATGAGAGAAAATCTATGTGAAATCACAATAGAAATAAAGAATTCCCCTTAGCACAATCTTCATTTCAACATGTGCTGTCAATGTGATAATTTGACACTAGATTCTGAACAATCATTAAAATAAATATCACTGAAACAAAATGTGTCAGATGTATGTTGGCAGTCAGACTGAGAGACAAATTTAGAAGCTGGCAGCCAGATTAAGAGACAAATTTACAAGTTGAAAGCCAGACGAGAGACAATTTAAAAGTTGGAAACCAGACTGGGAGACAAGTTTAGAAGTTGGCAGCCAGATTGGAGACTTATTTAGAAGTTGGCAGCCAGATTGGAGACAAGTTTAGAAGTTGGCAGTCAGACTGGAGACAAGTTTAGAAGTTGGCAGTCAGATTGGAGACTCATTTAGAAGTTGGTAGTCAGATTGGAGACTCATTTAGAAGTTGGCAGCCAGGTTGGAGACAAGTTTAGAAGTTGGCAGTCAGATTGGAGACTCATTTAGAAGTTGGCAGCCAGGTTGGAGACAAGTTTAGAAGTTGGCAGTCAGATTGGAGACTCATTTAGAAGTTGGCAGCCAGGTTGGAGACAAGTTTAGAAGTTGGCAGTCAGACTGGATACAAGTTTAGAAGTTGGCAGTCAGACTGGAGACAAGTTTAGAAGTTGGCAGTCAGATTAAGAAACAAATGTAAAAGTTGGTAGTCAGATTGAGAAACAAATTTAGAAGTTGGAAGCCAGACGAGAGACAATTTAAAAGTTGGAAACCAGACTGGGAGACAAATTTAGAAGTTGGCAGCAGCCAGATTGGAGACAAGTTTAGAAGTTGGCAGCCAGATTGAGAGACAAATTTAGAAGTTGGTAGCCACTTGAGCTTGTGCTTGGAAAAGGTGAATAGACTGAAAATTAAAAACAACTACAACCCTGCATGACAACAGAAGAGGCCAATCAAAAAGCAAAACACTGCAAGACAAATAGGAAAAAATAAAGAAGAATCACTCTATGCAGGACATGGCCTACACAATACTATTTGGAGTCTAACTGGTTAGTGACCAGAGCATAGCCCAACATTCAAAATAATCTGACATCAAACAATAACAATTACATGTAAATGAATTTTGGCCACTAGAAAACACAAATATAACATTCTATACATGACATGTGAAACTTAGCACATAAGTTATTTATAAGTGGTCTGCACAAACAGCAGCAACTACTAGTGGACCTTCAATTGTTGTGAGACATTAAGTAATTTTGCCCTATTGTTAAACCTTTCAATTTATACTGTGCAATATCTGGGGAAAAAAAATATTAAGCAGGAAAACTAAACTTAGAATATTCAACTCAAATGCATTATAAACTCTTACTTCAGCATGTAAAAGCTGGAAAACAACAAAAGAGTTTGAGAAAAAAACGAAATATTTTCAAGACAGATGCTTAAGAAGATGCTCTATGTACAAAGAAATGATTGAAGACTAATAGAGAGATAAAAGAAATGGCCATGCAACCAACCTTCTCATCCACAATTAGAAAGAAAAGATAGACATATGTCGGACATGTGTTAAGAAGTGGCAACAAAAGAATTTAAAAAAAAACAGGCTCTTACATGGGAAACATCAGGATACAGAAAATGAGGAAAACCTAGAGAGATCCTGAAAAAGAATACTAATAAGAGACATTGAAAAGAACACTAATAAGAGACATTGAAAAGAACACTAATAAGAGACATTGAAAAGAACACTAATAAGAGACATTGAAAAGAACACTAATAAGAGACATTGAAAAGAACACTAATAAAGCAAAGTTGGCAGGCACAGGCTCATTTGAAAAAATTAAACATCTTGCAGATTTAACAGAATAAAGATTTGTGACGAAAAACACTACAGGCCCTGCGTGACATCTAGCGGCACTGGAAAGACCAAGATCAAGAATTCTATTTAGTCATTTTGTAATTTATATACAAAATAAAAAAGCTAATGTAAACTTCTGTTAATTTTTTTTCAGGCTTTTCACCCCATGACTACTCTTCATCATCTTCCGCTCCAAAGATAGTCATTAAGTGCGTGTATATGCATTGTGATGCAGTTTGCAGCATATATGTGGTAAAGGTAAAGTACGAGACTTGAACCAATGTCTTGGCACACGAGTTTCCACCCATATGTGCTCAGCTGCCTATCCAGAAATGTTCTGAGATTTCTGAATAGTGTCGTTTCAAGCATCGAAACTCACAATGCGAGGCGACATTCCTCACCTTCCCAGGGTAATACCCAGGTACCCATTTCTGCCAACGGCTAGGTCGACCATGGGGGTATTTTTTTTTTCCAACCACGAGTACAATTCACACTGCTCCCAGTGGGAATCGAACACAGGTTGTCCGAACGTCGGTAGTCCAGTCGGGTGGTTTTCCCAACTAGGCTACCGAGGCCCCCATTTATGTGGCCTCGGTAGCCTAATATATGTGGTATTTGGGTCTATAAACTCAACACATCCGATTTTGGGACTGCATTTTTGAACACCTGGTTACCTTCCATCTTCAATCTTTACCCACTGGGCCAGACTGATTAGTCTGTTTCCAGGAGCATCACTAGTAGGTGGAGTGTGGTTTTGTATAGCCCAGCATTTTAAATAATTGTTTCACATCATTCTCATGTGTTGTCTCCATGTAAAAAAAAAAAAAAGATTGGCTACCTTGGACTATCATAGGTTTTTCTGTCAATCTCTTGATGTTCTCAGTCCATTTATGTCTATGTCTGTTTCTACCTTATTTTCCTTATATATTTTCCCCAAAAAATTACTTTTAGTAGTTTATAGTATTTTTTATGTGTCCTTAAAAATACCACGTCTTGTTTGAACTGTGTTAAATAGTTTGTTTGGTTTTTTTTCGGACGGACAAGGGGTAGGGTTTGATCCCAACCGACGGCTTCCGGGTTCACCCTGCCTTAAATGGGTACCAGATTTTTTTCTGGGAAAGTAAAGTGGCACGGGCCTAATACCAACCACATTACCCCAAAAATCATGTGCCGAAGGTCTGTAAAATTTATGATCACTAACACCATATTCCCTATACGCCGCCACTTGGCATGACAGGGGTACTTTACTTTTTACTTACTACTTTTTTTATTTCAAACATTATTATTTGTTTTCTTCCCTGTCCACCCTATTGTTCCCATTTTATGTTCACAATATCAATGCAGATGAGACTAGTTGCTGTTAACTCAAACGTACCCAAACAAAAAGATGTTTACAAAAGAGTGTCACCCACATTTACTCTCCTACCTTGCAAAATTAAGACAAATTTGTTGGAAGGAACACCTTTCTGGAAAATGTAATTTCTTTTGCTAACAGGTTCTGTTGGAATCAAGGTCACTACAATGTCCTTCCTCATCAAGGTCTTTAAAACATTTCTTGAGATGTGGACATCAGAAAATGATTCAACAGCTGATGAAGAATTGAGACAGAAATATGGTTGGTTGTGTCAGATATGAGGCTGGGGAGAGTTTCATAACACTCACAAGTTTATCTTACAGTTTATTGTACATATTTACACAATTGACTTCACTGCTTTATAAAAAACCTTTAGCATAACTCTTCCTTCCTATAGCAAATATCAAAAGAATAATGCATACTGATGGTTCCTAAAGCTTGCTGCTTAATTATATTTGTTATCAAGTCCATTCTTATTAATATTATCTTATTTTTTTCTTTCTTTCCAGTTACTGATGAACAAAATAATCAGTGACCACATACCTAACATTTAACATTCTTTTAGTGCTATACAATGTCACATAGGATCCACAGTGTACTTAGTCATAGCTTTTCAATCTGTCACAGAATCAATGCCTACTATCATTGCTTCTTTTTTTCAGTTTTAGTCTTAGTGTCTCAAGGTTGCCCCATTACTCTTTTTTCTGTTGTTTCCCATATAAGACATTACTTTGTGATTCTCTGGTTATTTCTTCACATCAAATAGCTGACAAGACTACTTACTCTTCCTAATTATCAATTATAATATTGGTTGCATCACCATATCATCTATTTCCACACCTATTTTTAGCAATCACCCGTTAAGTGGGTGCGGATGCATTGTGTCGTCATTAACAGCAATATTGCGATATCTGCAACTGTTGGTCCATCTTCAGTATGAGTAGAGTTGCTTAACAATTTTGCCCAGGCAGTGGCCATTTTTGGCCTGCACTTTTGGACTTTTAACAGCCAAGGGTTTAATGTGCATGAGAGCACAATGGACCTCCTGTTTTTCACATTTATCCAAAAGGGTTAAACATCAGTAATGATTACCCAAAGAACAGAAGAAGGTGAAGCCACAAAAAAAGCCATGAATTCAAAGTAAATCCCTTATGCTTTTGGTGAGATTCAAACCTGGAACTTACTTGCCCAGAGGCACAAATCTTACCTTTAGACCACTTAGTTCCCCATTTTCACACTAGTCCTGAAATCCATTGTAATAAAAAAAATTTTCCATCATATATTTGCTTCCAAAACCATCTAGTGGATACATAAAAGAGACCATTTCTAAAATTCTTAATCTATGTACTTATTAAGTTATTATACCAATTTTTGTACAATCTTTTGGTTTCAAGACAATAATTATACATCACAATCCTTGAACATTAAAAGCAATTTCTTTTCTACTTTCTTCATCATTCCTTTATAACAACCTTATGCTGCTTTGTGTCTTGCAATCTACATTTCGGGGTATCCGTCATCAATGATACACTTGTCTGGAACTGCTTCCCTGGCATGGGTATCCACATGTGTTATCAATTTATGTTAGGTACAGATCAGATTGGAATGGTGTGATCATGTCTGAAAGGCTTTTAACTTGTTAGTCATCACATTGACATCACTAAAAAGAATGAATTAACAGTCATATTGAACAAGCTTCTACCAGAATACCTGGAATATCAATAAAGTGTACCAATGACTCTGAGCTATTGATATTATATCAATATATATATATTGATCTTATCATAGAATTTATAAAGTAGTATCTTATAACTGTGGTCTGACCATACAGTGGTGATAAGATATACTCAACAAATTAAATAATTTTCTGGATATTATCAGATGGTAAATACAACAAAGTAACAACTTCCCTCTTCTTAAAAGACACAACCATTTCTTCAGGATATAGTTACTGACCAAAGTAAAGGTCATCTCCCCAGCTTTAACTACCTGGGATAAATTCAGGAACATCTTCATGACTGCACTGTAACACACCAGTCATCAGTACAGTGATTCTCTCTTTCATTCTCATGAACAGCTCACTACTTTGATTCAGCCTCCTGGACATGGGTGTAGGAGATCTGTTACACATTTAGTAACAGGACACACATAATTGACACAATGATGCACAGACACCAAGACTGTGATAAAATTGTTGGCTGCTGATGTTTCATTCTCAGGCCAACAATAAAGTTACATCATAGTCCCAACAAGATGGCATCCATGTGTGGACAGTGTTTTTCACTACAGAGTGTGTTTTTTTTTATATGCAGATTACACGCGGTTTCTTCTTGGATTTTGTGTCCTGTTCATGCCAGTTGTGGTTGTTTAACTTCTGACAGCCTGGTGGACAGTGAAATTCTCATCATTAAGTGGATATTTGTCTTCTTTTCAATCGGAATTGATCTATTTGTGACAGGCCATTGTTTTCACTGCTGCATTGGCGAATGCCTCTTCCTGAAATTGGCTTCCTTGTCTAGTTTCGCTCACTACCTCGTAAGAAGGGTCAGAAAAGTTTGAAGGCTACAGAAGTAAACCCAAACAGAAAATGCGAAGGGAGTGACCCTAAAGCAGTTTGTGTATTATCCATCTTCTAGCATCCCCTGCAACTAAATTTTGGTTCCGAAAGTAAGGACTTCATCCTTCCTTCAGAACACTTCAAAGAGTGGTCGAGAGGTGGGCAGTGTGTTTTGGGTAAATAACTATCTCATATTATTGGCCCGGCATAGCAAGCAAATAAAAATGTCAGCTCCATTAAAAATTCATACAAAACCTGGACCAATCAATATCATCAGCACCTATGCACCAACAATGACAGCAACCACAGAAGATAAAGAAAAATTTTACGAGATGCTCCTAGTTACCTTGGATTCAATCCCCAAAGCATAAAATGCTGGGTGATCTGAACGCACACACTGGATCTGACCATCATTCATGGCCATCATGCCTAGGTATCATGGTATTGGCAAAATGAACAATAATGGTCAGAGACCTATAGAATTTTGTTCCCTTAACAACCTGTGTGCTACAATACTGCTTTCAACATTAGGAATCGACAAAAAGCAACATGGTGCCACCCGAGGTCCAGGCATTGGGATCAGCTGGATTTTGTCCTAGTTCACAGACAACACTTAAATAATTTTAAAATAACAGAGTATACCATAGTGCTGACTGTGACACAGACAACACTTAAATAATGTTAAAATAACAGAGCATACCATAGTGCTGACTGTGACACTGAACACGCACTTGTCATAAGTAAAGTGAAGGCAACCACCAAAACAATATACAAATCTATAGAATCATTCAGACCGAAGATTAATGTTACTGCAACAAAATTACCCAACAACCAAGTCCTGTTCAAGAATGCCTGCCAGAAATGCTTGGAGAAAGCAGAAGACCTAGACAATGTAAATGATTTATGGAAATGACTGAAATCACACATCCTTGACCATGCAATCTCTTCTTTTGGTAAAGACAAACACTCCACAAGGATTGGGTTTCTAGAAAACTCAATGAAATACATGCCACTTGTATATAAGAAGAACAAGGCTTTCCTAACCTTAAAGAATTACCCACGCCAGAACACAAAGACTAATTCAAACAAGCAAGAGCAAAAGTTAATGGGAATCAAGGAGATGTGTGAATGAACACAGGTCAAATAAATCTGTGCTCTACAATCCAGAAAGCTGCTGAGCTGGGCAATTCACGAACAATGTATAACAATATAAAGATTGCACTAGGCCTAAACATCTCAAAAATTGCTTCCTTAAAAAACACAAACGGTGAGCCTCTCAGTGACAAAACTAAACAGCTCAAAAGATGGGTTGAACATTACTCGTCTCTATTCTTAATACAGACTGTCCCACTCCTAGACCAGCTGGTCTGACTGAACTGGACAATGAACCCACTCAGAAGGAACTTTATGATGTCATACACAACCTCTCAAGTGGAAAAGTTTCTGGTAATGACAACATCCCAGCCAAAGTACTCAAGAAAAATCTTGAAACACTCCTGCCCAACCTCTACAAACTCTTTATCCAATGCTGGAGAAGTGGAGATATACTCCAGGACATGAAAGATGCCAAGATTGTAACATTATAAAAAAGATTAAGGAGAGAGGGATGATTGTAACAACTACAGGGTTATCTCCCTCCTAAATATAAATGGAAAGGCATTTGCAAGAATTGTTCTAAAGCGCCTACATCAACTTACAGTACATATCCTTCCTGAGACCCAGTGTGGGTCTAGAGCTGCACGGTGAACCACCAATATGATTTTTACTCTCTGCCAACTGCAGGAGAAGTGCGAAGAACAGAGAAGTCTATAGCCTTCACTGATCTTACAAAAGCTTTTGCCACTGTGAGCAGAGCAGCTCTATACAGGGTGCTGGAAAATTGTTGGCTGCTCTCCTGCATTACTCAAGATGATAAAGTCATTTGACAACAATCATCTAGTTCAACGGTAGATCTTTCCACCCCTTTGCGATGAACTGTGAAGTTAACAGGGGTGTGTCCTTGCCCCTACCCTATTCTGAATATTTCTAGCAGCTCTTCTACACAATGTGTCTGAAACCATCTCTGGAGACATCTACATCCATACAAGATTGTAAGGCTCCTTATTTAATCTAGTACATCTGAGGTCCTCAATCTAAAACAGCTGAGACGCTAATCAAGGAGCTTTTATTCACTGGTTGAGCACTGGTTGCTCATGATGAGTTCATCCAACAGTTAATGACTGACAATCCCCAAATCTGTGAGAAAATTTACCTATCTCAGTTCTATGGTAACAACCATTGTCTCCGTTGAAGAAGAAATAAATTCCCAAATCAGAAAGGCAGCTTCCACCTTGGGGTAAACTTAAAGATAGATCATAGGTCAATACCAAATTAACACTTGAACTAAGATTCAAATTTACCAAAGTTGCATGTTTAGCACACTTCTATATGGATCAGAAACTTGGACTACCTATGCAGGGCAGGAGAAAAGATTAAACAGCTTTCATGAGCGTTACTTTCAAAAGATTCTGAACATCAAATGGCAGGACAAAGTAGCCAACTGTAATGTCTTCCGACGAGTCAAACTCCCATCCATAATGGCAAATATTAGAGTCATAGACTAAGATGGCTGGATCACATAAGAAGAATGATAAGCAATCGTATTCCTAGCAATATTGTATGGCGAACTTAAGGACAGAGATCTAAGAGCAGACCAGTGAAGAGATATAAGGATGCTTGCAGGATAACCTTGAGTGAATTCTCTGTCAGTGAAAGAAACTGGGAAAATCTGGCTGCAGACCATAGCATATGGAGAACAAAAATAAAAAACGGCACAGTAACTTTCAAGGCAGTCTTCTTCTTCTTCTACCTTTTTAGCTCCCAGTGGAGCATAGGTCTTCAACAAACACTTTCCAAGTTGTTCTGTTTTTTGCCGTTCTTTTAAAATCATTCCATGTCTTCCCCATCATCTTCATCTCTGCTTCTATCTGTCTTTTCCAAGAATTCTTTGGTCTTCCTCTTTGTCTTTTCCCCTGGGGATTCCAAAAAAGGGCCTGTTGTGTAATACTCTCAGTTGGCTTCCGCAGTGTGTGTCCTATCCAGCGCCATCATCTTCGCTGTATCTCTATTCTCACACCTTAATGCTTCAACTTGCCAGATTCCCTAGCCACTCCTGTGCTATTTTGGTATGTCACAAACCTCCAACCACTGCACTGTCCACAGGGTACTCGGATCCTGAGGTGATGACATTTTTTTTCTTTCGATTCCCTTATTACGACCTTGATACCTCAATAAGCCCAATTGTGGCACTCCCTGCCAAACTGAATGTACTTTGGTTAGCTTCTTTTTCTCAGCTGTTACTTCTATCCAATACTTGCCAGTCTTAATGTCATTCAGATCACATACTCTCCTTATAGACTCCTCCACCCTCGATAGCATGAACCATCAAGAATAGAGTGAAGTCAGTCTTCAATGTGGAGATTACACAAGATGATTATGAATATTTACTTTAACCATAATTGTTACACGCCATTATGATGCTGCTGGCATGTGTATTTCAAGTACTGAATAGAGATAAATGAAACACATTTTATGAAACAAAACAACTCACAAAATGTTACCAAAAGGAAAAAGTCCAAATGGTGCTGCATTATCTGCCTGTTTTCAACAAATTAGTCAAATAGTAAACTAACCAACCAGTCCTACTATTATAACTGTTTCTGCAGATTGAATTGTGACAGTCATAAAGTCATATGTTTCTTGCTATCAAAACTTGTTGAACTCACTTGTTGTCAAAAACTGAAAAGCAGCAAAGGCTAGAGGTTTTGGCAAGGAAGTCAGACGTGCTTCAGGTATAAGTATGTCATAATCCTCTTTCTGTCTCAATGGAGGCTCTGACATGTGACGATTGTCAGCTAAAAAAAAATGATACATAACACCATCAATTATTTCTTTGCTTAAACGGCTCAGTAACACATTTGTATGCATTCATTCATTAATGTTTTTATTTAGCAATTTATAATTCTAGCACATTTGTATGCATTCATCCATTAATGTAATAAGCAGTTTGTAATTCTCTTCACTGTTTATTTTTGTTTTGTGTCAGCCAACATTTAAAAAAATCTCTAGCAAAGTCACAGCTTTCCCCCTTTCACACCAGTAACTGTGTGCATAGGTGTCCTTTCCATTACAAGCAGATGTTCTCTGACTTCAAAGGTACTCTCATTTTTTTTTTAATTGTCAATAGTTTGTTGTTTTCTTTTGTATTTTTTTTTGTTTGGAGAGGGGAAGGGGGCTGATTTTTCCTATAAATTTGGCCTGGACAGTTTTGGTTTACTCTATGATTTTTATCTGCCTAGGGTTTTTAAACATGCACAGAGTGCACACAGGGCCACTTGTTTTGTTTGGCCCTGTTATCTGTTATTGTTATCTGTGAGGGCTAGACATTGGTAAGAGGGAAGACAAGGTAAGATAAAACCATGAAGAAACCATGGATTCAAAAAGCAAAATTCCTTCCACATGTGGTTACATTTTAAGCTGGGACCACCTTGTCCAGAAGACAATGTCTTACCTCTAGACTACCCTGCCACCCCACTATCTTCATTAACTCTCATATAACAAGATAATTTCTCTCAAAAAATTGATGGCCTGTCTTATGATTTATATCTCTACTATTTAGCTATCTATTGGCCTTTCGAGCCGTAGCCGGCCCATAGAGCATAGACCAAGATACTCCTTCATCTGAATTTTTGTTCTAGCAGTTTTCAATTCTTTTCAAGATATTTTATCAAATCTCGCCAGTTGTTTCCATTCTGTGCAAGCAGTTCTATCTCACTGAGGGAGCCGATTCCTTCTGTATCTCTACTATACAACATATTAATTAAGTTGGTTATGGTAGAAGGTTACAATCAACAATCTGCTAAGTTCTGTAGGATTTATTGTACTAATTATTTACCTCCTCTATGTGAGCAAATACAATGCAATAGAGAAGATACAAAGTATTGATGAACAGTGAGAAATGCTAAAAGAATTAATGCAACAAACATCAAAAGAGTTCATACCACCAGTGAGGACAAATTCAGAAAAGAAATAGATGACAGATGACATTTTGCAGCTAATGGATACAAGAAGAAGAAATAAAGACAATAAAGATGAGTATAAGAGATTAAATAAAGAAATTATAATAAAATGCAATGAAGCATGGCTACAACAGAGATACAAAGATTGAAATGCAACAAAAAGGAGATGCCAAAGCTATATACAAACAAATTCAAGAATTAACAGGAAGAAAAACGCAATCAAAAACTGGATGTTTAACATCAAGAAGGAGAACTGTTGATTGAACAAGAAGGCATAAGGGAACAATGGACAGAATACATTAAAGATCTTTATAATGATGAACAAACAGATGTAAATATTAAGGATAGTGGGGAAGGACCAGAAATACTCAGAGGAGAAGAAGTGGAAGACGCCTTGCGCAATATGGAAGCTGGAAAAGCTCCTGGACCAGATAATATAACTAAAGAAGAGATTGAAACCATGGGTGATTTTGGAATAGAAATAATAACAAAAATATTGAATGATATCTACAACAGCAGATATATACCAGACGACCTGCTCAAATCAATATTCATTGACCTACCAAAGAAATCCGGTGCAACTAAATGCGATGATCATCGCACAATAAGTCTTATGGGTCACATGATAAATATATTACTAAGAATCATCATGCGAAGAGTGTGAAACAAAATCAATCCAGAAATTAGTGATGAACAGGGTCGTTTTGTTAGAGGTAAGAAACGAGCAATGACATATACATCATAAGATCTTTAGTAGAAAGAGCCAAAGAGGTGAAAACAGATACCTATGTTTCATAGACTATACCAAAGCATTTGACAAAGTAAAGCACCAAGAAATAATCAAAATTTAAGAAGACATAAACATAGACAGCAAAGATCTAAGAATAGTAAAGAACATGTACTGGCAAAAAACAGCGGCCATAAGAACTAAAAATCAATTGGGAATGTTTCAATAAATAAAACAGGGTATTAGGCAAGGTTGTGTGCTGTCACCAGGTTTGTTTAATATGTATAATGAAATTATTTTAAGATCCATAAGGGGCATGGCTGGAATAGCAATAGGAAGTCATAATATAAGTAATCTAAGGTATGCTGATGATACAGTCTTAATCGCTAAGAGTGAAAATGAGTTACAAGAAATGTTAGATATTATAGAGAAAGAAAGCAAAAATAAAGGACTCAACCTTAATATTAAAAAGACAGAAGTAATAGTAACAATGAAGAAAAAAGACATCACCGCAGTGCAAAATACAGACAAGTGGAACAATATTAAAACAGGTAAATGAATTTAAATATTTGGGAACTTTGTTAACCTCAGACAGAAGATGTACAACAGAGGTGAGATGCAGAATGGCTCAGGCAAAAGCAGCTTTCCAAAAAATGAGAAAGATACTATGCAATCCATTTTTGACAATAGAAACAAGAAAAAGAGTTCTTAAATGTTACTTAGAGCCAGTCTTAACATATGGATGCGAATGATGGATATAGGACAACAGACAAGAAAATCATTGGAGTCTGTAGAAATGTGGTTTTACAGAAGAATTTTGAGAGTACCATGAACAACTAATAAGAGTAATGAAGACATTCTGAAAGAGGCCAAAGCAGAAAGAGAGTTAATTTCCAATGTTAGGAAGAAACAATCATCATTTTTTGGGCACATAATGAGAAGGGATCAGCTGGAATCTATTGTAACAACTGGGAAAATTGAGGGACGAAGAGATAGAGGCAAGCAAAGATAAAAGATACCAGACAGCTTAAGAGAACAGCTTGGCAGAAGGTCAACAACAGAAATTATAAATAACTGTCAAGATCAAAAGTTGTGGAGAGACATGACCACCGATGCCAGCAGGCCTGATATTTGATGATGATGATGTGAGCAAATATATGTTAGTCCAATTTCAAATTTAACTTTGATAAAAATGGGACATGATACTATAAATGGTACATGAGCTGAAAGTGGGTCTGTGGTTCACAGCTGATGCTAGAATCAGTGAACCTAAACTGTATGAGATTCTAAAGGTTGACATATAACATCTCATTTCTTGTATATTTTTATTCAGCTTTGCAGACTTATTTCTTTAAGTGAGAACTTTGAGATTTATATTATTCTGTTTGTGTTAGATCCCAATGAAAGCCTTTAGAGTATAAACATTGTTGTTTTTTTTTGTATTGTTTTTTCTTCAAAATTGTACCTGACATTTTTGTGGTTTATTTTATTGCATCTGTACCAACTTTGCAGTATCTCCACAGTCTCCATGTTTATTTTTAAAAAGATCCTAAACCTACTTCACCTGTCAATAGTAGCCATGCAGCTGACTAACTAGTTTGGCCAAATAAGTAGAGATAAAGAGAGAAAGCAAATTTGACACTCAAATAAAAAAAAGAGAAAACTTTAAGTTGGATGAGAAACAATTCAATTGTTCTAGCAGACTATAGATGTAAGTAGTAAAGTAAAGTACCCCCCGTCACGCCAAGTGGCGTATAGGGAAATATGGTGTTAGTGACCCTATATTTTACAGACCTTCAGCACATGATTTTTGGGGTAATGTGGTCGGTATTACGCCCGTGCTGCTTTTACTTTCCCAGAAAAAATCCGGTACCCATTTAAGGCTGGGTGAACCCGGAGCCGTCGGTTGGGATCGAACCCTACCCCTTGTCCGTAGTAGTCCAGTTCAAGACTATAGATGGGATGGAAATAATTCATTTTGTTCTAGCAGACTATAGATGGGATGGAAATAATTCATTTTGTTCTAGCAGACTATATATGGGTGTGAAATAATTCAATTTGTTCTAGCGGACTATATATGGGTTAAAAATAATTCAGTTTGTTCTAGCAGACTATAGATGGGATGGAAATAATTCAGTTTGTTCTAGCAGACTATATATGGGTGTGAAATAATTCAATTTGTTCTAGCGGACTATATATGGGTTAAAATAATTCAGTTTGTTCTAGCAGACTATAGATGGGATGGAAATAATTCAGTTTGTTCTAGCAGACTATAGATTGGTTGGAAATAATTCAATTTGTTCTAGCAGACTATAGATGGGATGGAGATAATTCAATTTGTTCTAGCAGACTATAGATGGGTGGGAAATAATTCAATTTGTTCTAGCAGACTATAGATGGGTGTGAAATAATTCAATTTGTTCTAGCAGACTATAGATGGGTGGGAAATAATTCAATATGTTCTAGCAAACTATAGATTGGTGGGAAATAATTCAATTAGTTTTAGCAGACTATAGAGAAATTGCCAATCAACTAATAATATCTTCAGTAATAAAGAAAAGACGATGGTCATATGTTGGACATGTGATGAGAAGAGATAATAACCGAATAGCAAAGCAAACCCTCATGTGGGAAACAACAGGTAAGAGGAAAAGAGGAAGACCCAGAGAGACACTGAGAAGAACATTGATGAGAGAGGCAAGAGAAGCAGGAATCTGCTCCCTCAATGAGATAGAGCTGCTTGCACAGAACAGAGACAAATGGTGAGATTTGATAAAATATCTTTAAAAGAATTGAAAACTGCTAGAACAAAAATTCAGATAAGAGAGGGAGTATCTTGGTCTAAGCCCTATGGGCCGGCTCAGGCTTGAAAGGTCAAGAGATAGATAGATAGATGGGTGGGAAATGATTCAATTAGTTTTAGCAGACTATAGATGGGTTGGAAATAATTCAATTAGTTTTAGCAGACTATAGATGGGTGGGAAATAATTCAATTAGTTTTAGCAGACTACAGATGGGTAGGAAATAATTCAATTAGTTTTAACGGACTATAGATGGGTGGGAAATAATTCAATTAGTTTTAGCAGACTACAGATGGGTAGGAAATAATTCAATTAGTTTTAGCAGACTACAGATGGGTGGGAAATAATTCAATTAGTTTTAGCAGACTACAGATGGGTGAGAAATAATGCAATGTGTTCTAGTAGCTTGCTGCTGGAGCTACTGAGTTAAGTGCTCTGTGCACACTGTGAGCTGTGTTTCATCCGGATTGTGTTTCAATATTCAGATTGCTTACGATGAATGATGATATCGTATGATGGAGAACAGATGGTTGTGTTCATTTTCTGTGTGGATTCGCTTTATGTCTTTTGGCGTGTGTTGAGACTGTTATGATGCGGACTGCAGCTACCTTTCTTTATTTGGGAGATGAGGTATAAAATTTGGATGTTTTCACTGGCACAGGTGGTTGAGCAATTATGGATTTTAATTTGTTTGCAGTGATACTGGGGCCTTCCATAACCATAACCATAGCTTTACATGCAGTCATGCATGATATCAGTGTATCTGTGCCTTTTCCAGTGGGAAGGGTACCATCAACTTTTTATTTTCAAATTGGTTGAAAAATTTAAAGTTTGGTCATAATGAGTTTGAAGCTGCCCTCTGAGTTTGAAGTTGTCGTTTGGGTTTGGAGCTACCATCTGAGTTTGTATGAAAGCTCCACCATAAAAACTACCTTTCTCTACCACCCATATGAAACTGCCATGGAAAAGCTCCTTTAACACTATTTCATCAGTTGCTTGATTCTGTAACTAACAAGGACAGTTACTTCCATAAAACTAATTTGTTTGTATCCTCCATGGAGATATGGTACAAGGATGAATATGTTCAACAAAATGACAGGGAATAGAAGTATTAATTCTGATAGCTCAAGGGTCAAACATCTCCATATTACAACAAACATTTATGTTGAGTCTAAAACTAAATAACACCTTTAATATTATGAATTAACACCTACTCTTTAGATCTGTCTCATCAATGATTTCACTCTGAAGTATTTCTTCAATGACATCCTCTAGTGTGATAACACCCATGTTTTCAAAATGTGGATCTCGATCATTTGTGCTGTGTAACTTCTGAACAATGGCCATATGAGAGCTACCAGCTATGAAGTACAAAGTGAACTAATGTAAGTCAGAGGAAAGAGGAGATCAAGGGTATGTCTCATAATATAAAATGTTATGGAGGGTATGTCTCATAATATATTAACAACATATAATGTTATAGAGTGTAGAGGTTATGTCTCATAATGTATACTATTGTAGAGGTTATGTCTCATAATGTATAACATTGTAGAGGGTATGTCTCATAATGTATACTATTGTAGAGGGTATGTCTTATAACATATAATGTTGTAGAGTGTAGAGGGTATGTCTCATAATATATAATGAGTCGAAAACTAAATGCATTTTAATTAACACTTACTTTTCAGTTATGTCTCATCAACAATTTCCCTCACATTCTTCATCAACTACATATCCTTCATTCATCACAACATTGTAATTTAGCACACAGAATAATTATACATATCATGTATGGTGTGGCTCCCACATTCAACTGTAATGCTTCTCTAACATCTGTATCTATCTGCATCTAGTCTTCAATCAATCAAAACTCTTTAAATCTATTTTTGGAGCTTGTGCCGTGAACAAGGTCTTTCTATTCACCTTTATACATGGGACACTTTCTCTACTTCTCTCCAGTCTAGGACAATGTTTTAAAGGGTCCTCATGACTTCTCTTCTCTATGTATTCCTAGGCAATACTGGCTTTCTCTTTTTCAAGTAAAAGATTTTCTGGTACTCTGTTTTTATATCAATCCTGCAGCATCCTTTAGGCTTTGACTGCCTGACTTCATACTCTCTTTTTCAAGAAGAGTACCCTCCTTTTCCAAGAATGGAGTAATTGATTTCCTTTCTGCATTTGTGTACACTGCAGCATCTTTTTTTTACAGGAGACAGGTTATTATCCTCCAACCTCCTTAGTCATCTCTTACAACATGAGTGGCGGGTGACAGGTTGTTAGTCTATCCTCCAACCTCCTTAGTCACCTCTTACAACATGAGTGGCAGGTGACAGTGGCTCCATATTTTCTCCCCTATGACAACCAGCTCCCCAATAGCCACACTGGTAGCCCCTAGCGTTAAGAGATTGTTACTTCTCAATTTCTTTATGCTACTTTCTCATCTGTAGAGCTCCCTCTTGACTTGGGTACTAATTTTGAATAATTGCTGTTGATGATTATACCACTATTGTTCCTATCAACACAGCTGCCAAAGCAACAGTGATGGAATGGTCTATGTGCATATTTACTGACCAGATTCAATTCTTAAATGTTGATTATCAATTGTTAGATCTTCACAATTTTGAAATTTTCCTAACCACTAAAAATGGGTACCAAATATTTTTCTCAGGAGAAGTTGGGCAACCTAATATTTATCACATTGCATATAAATGTTGACGGTCATAGAACAACTGGACACTAATACCATATTTCCTATATGTAGCAAGCCATGACATAAAACTACACTTTTTTATACAAAGCTGCCATTGTCTTGACTTGGTATATTCTGATGAATTGCTGTTTACATTTTACTCACTTATCTTCTACATGCTCTCCCGAGTGGTTTTAAACATGTCTTTTCTTTGAATTTCATGATTGTAGAGACAATTGTCCACATTTTTATGAACAATGAAACAAAATTATATGATACAATAAAGGGTGCTCATCATGTCTATTAGCGTATAGGTCATATCGTGTTGATATCCAAAATCTAACACTCATATTTAAAAAATAACACTTTACACACACATTAAGGTCACAAACTATTGATTGGTTTCATTTCTAGAAGCATATGACATTAATAAAATAACCAGAAGAAAGAAAGCACTTAACAAAACAAGTAGAAAATATCACTCCTCAACAGCAGTAGAAATTGAACAAAATATTATTAATTATAAAAATATAACTATACTAGCTGATATATCTCACATCAATTTTAGTCATAACTGTAGCATTTGTTCTGTTGCCAATATTTCTGTAAACTTCCGTTTCTTATTATGTCTCAGATATCACTTCCATGTTCTTATTTTACTTCCTGTCAAAATCACATTGACAAAATAACCTCAGAAACCTAATCCTTCAAAACAGCTTTTTTTCACATAAAAAGGCACCATTTTTATATATTATTATTTCTCTATATACACTTATGCTTTCATATTTCCACATTTCACCTATCCTCCAACATGTAGCACATATCTCTTTCTCATCTTATCTTTTATCCCTCTTTTATCTCCTTAACATAGAAGTAAAGGCATCAAGATGCACCAAGATGCGTAGAGATGCGAAGCTGCTGTAAAGCTGATGATAATAGCAATACTAAAAAAAAGAAAGAAAAAAAGTGATATGGTGACAGCTTTACGTGGTAATACACAAAACAAAAGTTGACGTTTCGGCCAAGTAGGCCTTCAGCTGGAACAACAAACAACACAAAAAATATATATAAGGATATGTAAACAAATCTAACTACTTGGTGATAATGTGCTAGATACTCAAGAAAGGAAATAAAAAAAGGTTCACTTCCCTGTGTTCCAGAGCGTGGTCAGCCTCCGAATGGACTAAAATGAGAAGGCGGGATGACCAACTATATATCTCACTGACCAAACCGATGAAAAAGAAACATGTGTGTGTATAGCAATACATGCATATAAGCATAAATCCCCATATATATTGCCACAAAGCACACAAAAGAAAACCCCAAAACTGTGCCAATACATATGCAGACAAATATATCTACATGTATAGGTTCAGTAGCGCATGGGGGTAAGAAATGTGTAGTAGGTGTCCTATGTGTATGAGAGCGATATGTTCATACCTTGGGGGAACAGCAAACCCAACTGGGCAATAAGGCGATTCTCAAGGGCGAACCGGCTGCGATTGCTGGAGTGACACGAGACAATGCCAGTGACTTGCATGTCAGGTTTACCACTATGGCCAGGGGAGTTGAAATGGGCAGACACCGAGCCGCCAGTCTTTTGCTCAACATCACGAAGATGCTCACAAAATCTGTCACTCAAGCGTTGTCCACTCTCGCCGACATACGTTTTCTGGCAATGCTTACATATTATGGCGTAGTTGATATTACGTGACACATGTCTCCTTAACATACCTATCCCAATCATCTTAGATGTAGTAATATTTATCTGTGCCTCATTGGGTGTTGTCATTGTTCTCGTTTTCTGAAGAAGGCAGCATGTAGGCCGGAACATCAGTATTCTGTTGTGTTCCTTTTTGTAAAGCTTGTCTCCATACCTTGTAGGAGTGTACCTTACACCCCACTACTGGCTCTATGCACCTTACACCCCACTACTGGCTCTATGCACCTTACACCCCACTACTGGCTCTATGCACCTTACACCCCACTACTGGCTCTATGCACCTTACACCCCACTACTGGCTCTATGCACCTTACACCCCACTACTGGCTCTATGCACCTTACACCCCACTACTGGCTCTATGCACCTTACACCCCACTACTGGCTCTATGCAATATATTCTACACATATTTTGAGGAATATACTCCAATAACAAGATAACTAATGTTCATCACTGAATTTGTCCTGTTCTACAACACAAAACAAAATATTTAACAAAGAGTGCAATATTCACACTACAGATTCTCATCATAAATAGTTTATATCATTTTCTGTATATCTGATTCCTAAAGGTAACAGCAAATACAGACTCATAGGAATGAAGAAGACAAACAGGAAGTGACAAATAAGGGGAGAAACTTTATATTTCCAGGAAATGGTAGAAGAACAAACAAAAAAAAACTGGTCTATCAGTAAGGGTAATACAATGTTAATAATTGACACTGCACTCATTTCTGATGAACCAGGTAAGGTTATTTTTAATACATCTGTCAACAAATTAATGTAAAATGCCTACAAAAACTGCTTACGCTGCAAAAATAATTGTAGCATTGCATCCAGTGTGACATCATGGTCAACATAAAGAGGTTTGTGGTCATAAAACTTGCAAACTGTGCTAAGAAGAGTATTGTCATCAGGATCAATGAGAGCGAGTTCTTTCGTGTTCAGAAGGTTGACAATATTTGTTTTATCACCATCATACACCGGAATACGGGTATAACCTTCATGCATTATATCTGTTATTGTTTCAAAGTCCAAGGTGGTGTTGATTTCTAGCATGTAAACATCTTCAATTTTTGTCATTACATCTTCAACACTCTTAGTTGTCAACTGGAGAGCTCCAGAGATTATGTTTGCCTCATTATCAGGTATTATTTGGTTATCTGCATTCAGTCTTATCAATTCTTGCAGCTTTTCCTTATTGAAAGGTTGCCCCATTTCTTCTCCCAATATGCAATCCAAAATAATGGAAAGTGGAAAAGACAATGGAAATGTAAGAAAAACGAAGAAAACAGTTATCCAATAGGTGTTAGCACCAACAGCCAAACCATGTCGTGAGCAAATGGCTTGAGGCACAATTTCTCCAAGAATAACAATACCAATTGTTGAACATACAACAGCAGTAAGACCATTTGTCATGTTATCAAATAAAATTGTAAACGTACTATTCACTAGCACGTTCCCAAGTAAGAGTGAACACAGAAGAAGATTACCTCTACGACGTAATGGACTTATTCGTTGGGCATAAGCTTTTTCCTTGGGTGATCCTGCTTTTTGTATAATTCTTAACTCTGTTAAATCAAGAGACATCAAACCCAAATTTAGCCCGCTAAAAAGGCCGGAAAGTGCCAAGAGTATACAACATATTAATATCTGAATAGAAATAGGTAAAAAGTGTTTATTTTCAATTGTTTCTGTTTTTATTCTCATCCATTCTTGAGCTCCTTGATGTGCAAGTGTATAATTACTTTTTGTTCTATTTACAACTAAGCAAATATACCAGTATTTTTGGGGGTATAAGTCTGAGTTTTCAAAATATACTTGAATAACAACATTAGAATTTGAAGAATTTCTTAGCAAGTACATTTCTGTATTTCTACCAGAAGTGCAACTATTGTCGCTTGTTGTGAAGAAGAGACTAGTTTCATCATTTTTATTTAAAAGATTCTGTCCAATAAGTCTAAGTGATACAAGTTTTTCTACCTGCACTTTCACACCTATACCAGGAATGAACATTGACAAACTATCCATTGGGTAAATACCCACTATTTTCGTGACACTTGGCGTGTTCTTTATGCCAAGAATCGTGCAAACACAGACTTGACAGAGACAGACTATTTTCATAACGTCCATGTTTATTGCGATTCTTACCAAATAAAAAACCCAGATCATTTAAAAAACGGCATTATTTTGCAATAAAAAATTGTCCGTAGTTTAAAGATTTAGTTCTTAATAATCGTAAAATTAGTTTAGCCTGGCAGAGA
Source organism: Megaustenia siamemsis (assembly GCA_032433765.1). Lineage (NCBI taxonomy): Eukaryota > Metazoa > Mollusca > Gastropoda > Stylommatophora > Ariophantidae > Megaustenia > Megaustenia siamemsis. The sequence goes on along the minus strand of JAVIAB010000051.1, from coordinate 77,158,730 downwards.
AGAGCGGGATTATATAGTGAACAAGATTTACAGTACCCTGTCAGTCAAGGACGGACGGAGAGATGCTGATGTTCTACAAGATATATTCACCACCAATTGTATGTCGGTCTTACTCCAATCAATGCCCTTTAGTTTTATACCTTTGGAGCATAGATCGGTGAACAAGGTCTCTCCATCCAAAACTATTCTTAGGCGTCGTCTCTACTTCTCTCCAGCTTTAACCAAAGTTCCTGATGATTTCCATGACCTCTCTTCTTGGGTTTTTTTTTTGTTTGTTTGTTTTGTAAACAACTTATATCAAGTTACATCTCATCAGGTTTTCTTAGTGTGTGTCAAGTCCATCTCCATTTTCTATTCATAATAGGTTGCTCGACTGAGCCTTGTATAATGTATTGCTCTTTCCCAGATGTCTTTATTTCTTATCTTAGTTCCCTGTTTTTCAACATCCAAGTGAGAGTCATATAAGAGGACTGTTTTTAAATTTGTATTAAATAGTCTTATCTTGGTGCTTCTATTCACCTTAGTAGTAATGATTATGAAAAAAAGCGTGTGTATGGTTTGTATAGCTTGTTTCATAAGTCTTGCCCAAGTTTAAAAATCAATATCTTTTAAACCGCTTTTTGTAATTTTTTCAAAATTTGCATGTATAGTTATAATGATTAGAACCAACAGGGAATTAATTTCATTAAAAACAAACATTTGGTTATTATTATTGCTTATTTGATTTATATAAATTTATAACGACCCATTGATGTCGTCAAAACTTAGTGTTTACGGTATTTAAGTTAAAAATAGCGATTACAAATCTATAGACGGTCCAATTTACGATTTTGCACGCTTTCCCCGTGATTTATCTGACACAAATAGACACTTGTAGTAAACACGAGACATTGTGTTTTCCATTTCCGTTAATTCAACGGCGTATCGTGGAACAATAACATTTATCATGAGTCTTAAAATGAAATTCTGCAGTTTACAAAACATCGCAATAAAAATGTATGACTATTTTTGCAAAGAGGCTAAACGAGGAAGATTATTTCATTCTTTAGAAAACCCAGAGAATAGGACAAGACACATTTTGGATTTATCTAAACGGTCATTTAATCGCTGGATTCAAGCACGTGACCGTCAATGTTCCAAATATACAAAATCACAAGGAAGAGCAAAAATGTTGGATAATTTCGACAGTGAACTTATTAGAAGTGAAATTCGCAAAATGTTGGGTATGAATGAAACTGTTACAATAAGAAAATTAAAAGTATCGCTGAAAAAGAACAACAGTATTGAAATATCAAAGTCTACATTATGGAGGAACGTGAGAGCTGCAGGCTTTACATTCAGAAAGTATTCCAATGGACGAAACATCATCTGTGAGAAGCCACATATAGTAGTCATGAGAAGCAAGTACTTACGTGAAGTAAAAGAGGTGCGCAAGCAAGGTTATGATATTGTGTACTTGGATGAAACATGGATCAATGCTCACCACACTAACCAAAGGGAATGGCAGTCATCAGATGGAAAGATTAAGAGATTAATACCTAGCAGCAAAGGACAGCGCTTGATAATTGCTCATGCAGGTAGTCGACAACATGGACTAATACAGAATGCAGAGCTCATTTTTCTTTCAAAATCCATAGACAATCGGGATTATCACTCTGAGATGAATGGTCACATATTTAGACATTGGATTGAAAATTCTGTTCTCCCATCACTAGATCGACCATCTTGCCTAATAATGGACAATGCAGCGTACCACAACATTGTTGCACTTGAAGATAAAGTCCCGACGTCATCCAGTACAAAAGATGCTATTAAGATATGGCTCACAAAGGAGCACATACAATTTAATAACATGTACTTAAAACCTGAATTATTATCTCTAGTAAAGCAAAAACAGAGGACAAAGATTTTTCAAATAGATAAGATTATCCAAGAGCACGGTCATATAAGTTTGAGGCTGCCACCTTACCATGCTCATTTAAATCCAATAGAACTAATCTGGGCAAAATTAAAAGGACAAGTGGCAGATGAAAATACAACATTCAAAATATGCGATGTAAAGACTCTTGCTAATCTCGCTTTATTAAATATAGACACAGATTATTGGGCTAAATGTGAAGACCACGTCTTAAAACAGGAAGAGGAATATTGGAAAAATGATGGTTTGTGGAATGTTCAACCCCAAACAGTTATTAATCTTTTAGACTCGTCTGATTCAGAATGAAAGTATATAGCCCCCACAATGTTGGCCCCTATATTACCTTAAATTATTTCAACAAACGGTCCTTTTCAGAACCACACAACTATGAAAATTGGACATACAGGTATACCTTGATATTATCGTCCGTCCTCGAACTGAGCAGACAATAATTATCCTGGTGTTTTGTTTTATCCAGTTATTTCCCCATTACGGCCACGCCTTTACCTAGTGAAAATTAATCGTAGACCAGCAACTACGGTAATTTCTATTCTTTAGGGCTTCACAATTTACAATTTTGACAAACATCAAAGAAATATCGCCGCTTTAAGAAAACTGCAGCTGCAAGATATTTGTTAAATATAGATTTAAAGGGTCTTTTGCATTCTAATAACATATGGAAAATTTCAAAAGTATTTATCAAACGGTTAGAGAGTAATAGCGTTTTGAAATTGGGCAAATGTTTTGAAACGAGCTATAGTAATGGACCAAGAACGACCCTTTGTTGAAAGACGAACTTTTAGAAAAGAATAGAAGAATTTTTTTCCGAAAGCAAGGATGTTCACTGCGTCATTTTCTGATTTGGTTGGTTGCGTTCGCCCGATGACTAAAGTATTCTAGAGTATTCGTAGACTGTAGAATTCCTCTTCGTCATCCGCCCTTAAAAGGACGTTAGGTGGACGCGTCTGCGTTGTGTTGTGGTTTGCAGTACAAACTGTTATATTTCCGTCTTTTGACCCAACACATCCGACTTCAGCACATTTTTGAGTACCGGGTTGTCTTCCCTCTTCGATCCCTGCTCGCTTGGCCAGACTAGACAGATTAGTCTGCTACTAGAGGCACCACGGAGAGGTGGAGCATGGTCTGGGTGGTTTTGGTTTGATTTTCTGATTTGATTTTATCTATAAAATCTGTCGATACTTTCTTTAAAGATATTCTGATTCTCTTGTCAAGCTGATCTAATAAATATTCCAATGCTGTTACTGGTTCGAGCAGCGATTATCTTCTCGTCTGTCTTAAAGAATCGTTCACTAAATAGGAGTAACTTTCGATGAGACATTTGGTCCAGCATATCTGACTTCAACACGATCAGTTACTTCAAGTGTAAAGCCACTAACATCCTTAAATTTAATTAATTAATTAATTAATTTTTTTGCCTTCGTCAGCTTTTACCTCTGGCGAAGTCCCTAGTGACTAGGATCTGAATTTTGCGTGTTAATCAGTTTTTTTGCCTGGCAGTCGTGTGCACAGGGGTCCCTCGCCGCACGGGTAGATAACTCCGTATTCAGAGGTACTCATATTTTTCCCGTCGATGGGTAATAGACGTTTCAAGACGGGTCTTCACTGATGAGATCAGGGGTGATTGCCGCAGGGAGAAATCACAGAAAATCCCAACTGATACAACCACATTTAAACTCACAACCTCTCTGTCTGGAGACCGGCGTCTTGCCTCGAGACCAAACAAATAAGTCTGTGTATTTAAATAAGTCTGTTTAGATATTAATTAGGATCAAACTGTTATTATTGTTCACTATTACAAACCGAGAATCAGGAAACAACCAACAATAAGGACAAATCAAATAATAATATAGAGGTAGAAAACTCCAACATAAACGAGCTACTCTTCGCAGATGACCAATGCCTAATATATGAGGATGAAAACCTGCTACAACAGCATTTAACATCTCTAGATAAAAGCTGCACAAACTACAGTATGAAAATTAACACAGCAAAAACAGAGGCTATAAGAATAAACAAATTAAGACACCCATTAAACATTAAGATCAAAGATAAAGAAATAAAACAAGTAGAGGAATTCAAATTTTTAGGCACAATGTTCATAGAAGATGGAAAACTAGACAGAGAAATTGACATGAGAATACAAAAGGCAAATGCTGTCACATACCAGCTTTCACCATTGCTAAGATATCCAAACATTTCTATGCCAGCTAAACAACAAATGATAAATAGCATCTTCATACCAACTTTGTGCTATGAAAGTCAAACATGGACCCTTACTAAATCACATTTAAGAAAGATCAATACATGTGAGATGCGTTACTTGAGAAAAGTAACAAACAACACAAGAAGAGATAGAATACCAAATGAAACCATAAGAAAAATAGTAGGAACAAAACCCTGCCAAGAATATATAGAACAACAACAACTTAAATGGTTTGGTCACCTGGTCAGAATGAATCCTTACCAATTACCATCAAGGGCGTTCTTCTCGAGAATGCATGGAAAAAGACCAAGAGGAAGACCCAGAAGAAGATGGATAGATGCAGTGACAGAGACATGTAACAACAAAGGAAAATCACTAATTCAGACAATTCGAGCAGCACAAGAACGACAAATGATACAAACCACGACACCTTTTAGGTATCAGTGAAAAGAGAAAAGAAGAAGAAGAAGATTACAAAGCGAGAAGCTGTTGAAAGGAAATATTGGCATCCTCGTCAGAGTTGAAAGATGACATAAAAATAAAAATAGTCATGCAAGCACAAAGGAAAGCATGGTCTCGTGTGTTATTTTATTTTTTTTTTTTTAACGAACCTTTGAAGAACGTAAAGTGTCAGGGCAAATTAACCACAAACCATAATATTTCATGGATGACAGTCTTCTGACTTTCGTTTCCAGTCTGCAAATTTGGCATCAAAAAGTAAATGTTGAAAGATTTACGAGATCGTGAAAATTCTGCAGTACGAGAATCTGAAGTAGACTACATCATTTTACTTTAAACATCTATGGAACACGTATCTTGAACAAACGTTGCTGCAGTACGAGAATCTGAAGTAGACTGTATCATTTTCCTTTAAACATCTATGGAACACGTATCTTGAACTAACGTTGCTGCAGTACGAGAATCTGAAGTAGACTATATCATTTTCCTTTAAACATCTATGGAACACATCTTCAACAAATATATTCCAAGCCGTAATTTTCACAATCACTCCAAGTCTTTTTCGTCTCTCTCTCTCTCTCTCTCTCTCTCTCTCTCTCTCTCTCTCTCTCTCTCCATCTTGTTTCTCCAAATCTTGTTCGTCTTTGTTTCCGCCTTTTTTCTCTTAGTATTTTCCTTCTTCTTTGCCTCCTCTCTTGGGATAAAGAAAAATGTGATGAGCTACTCATTTGATTTCCTGAGTTTGTGTTCTATCATATGGCATGGACCTCCATTTCTAAGATGGCGGATCTAGTCTATGTTCTCTCGATCGCTGCAGAAAGTGCATTCGGTGTCTGATTAATTTCGGTTCTCCACTGCACTCCTATGCGTTAAAGTCAAGGTGATGATCCACTTATTACATCTGCGCCGATGAAACGATGTCCAACGCCGGCAATATTCCATTTTCGACAAATCAAGTGTTGTGAATGCGACCTTCCAACTTCTAGGCTTGTTCTAGCCATGCTTGGAATTCCTTGACGCTAGTTATCTCCATGTTATTCATTAATGTGAAATGCTTCGTCAGCCGCAGTTTTATCTCTTTAGGGAATTTGTACCGTGTTCTGTTCGTCGTAAGCTATATTCACTAGAGTAATCAGGATTCTAAAGGGCGCGTCATTGCAATGCGTCCGACATTATTATGTGTGCTACGTCATTGTAATGGCTCATCGTAAATCCCTAGACTGGCTGTACGCTAATCTTACGGTCTATTGTTTGATGTGCGGCGGGGATAATCTGACGACTAACTGTGTATTTATATGTTCCAAATTGGAGTCAACAACGATGGCCTATCATGATCAAGCGCTATACATTTTTAAAGAAATATTACGATCATCACTTTCGGGAGGACGTGAACTTCTGGTATATGGTGGATAGGCGGCAGGAACCATTGCAGGCTATGCATGAAAAGTGTTCTTTGTTGTAGTTTCCTCATATTCTAAATCCATGGGGGACTGGTTGGTCTCGAGGCAAGACGCCGGCCTCGGGACAGAGAGGTTGTGGGTTCAAATCTTGGCTACACCGGTTGGGATTTTTTAAAATAATTTCTCTCTGCGGCAACCACCCCTGGTCTCAGCAGCGAGGCCCGGCTTGAGACGTCAGTTACTCATCGACGGAAAAAACATGAGTAACTCCGAAGTCGAAGTTATCTGCCTGTGCGGCGAGGGACCCATGTGTACACGGCTGCCAGGGAAAAATGGATTAACACGCAAAATTCAGTTCCTAGTCTCTAGGGACTTCGTCAAAGTTGAAAGCTGGCGAACGCAACAACAACAACAATATGGCATCATTCTTATCATTTAATTTTTTTCCCATTGGTGTTTGTTTAGTACTTTTCAATAGTACTATTTTAGTAGTTCTGTCATGCCATTTTAACTGTTTAATAAACCCAAAATCAGTCAAAGTAGAAAACCAGGCGCCTACAGCAGCGAAGATCTGTGAAGTTTTGTAACACTATATATATATATATATATATATATATATATATATATATATATATATATATGACGTCATGACCCCTTATAGATGAGGGAGTCAGCGAAGATATCAACTGAAAGAAAAACAAAGCGAGAATAGCTTTTTCCACTAAAAACAATATCGGAAGATCCATCAAACGTAACACAGAAATCAAAGTGACGGCATGAAAAATGTGTAGCTTCAATACGCATCTTAAGACTGGAGAACAACTGCAAAGGGAAATATTCCATCATTTTACACAGCCTGCCTCTCAAGATAAAATTCTCAGAATATTTTGCCCAGATGTAGATGGCCACCAAGAACTGGTAAAATGGTGCAACAAGGAGATGTACATGTATTGATAACAGAGAAAAGATGGAGCTGGAGAGGCGTTCAGTCAGAAGAGATCAAGAAACAATCAGAGAAAAGATGGAGCTGGAGAGGTGTTCAGTCAGAAGAGATCAAGAAACAATCAGAGAAAAGATGGAGCTGGAGAGGTGTTCAGTCAGAAGAGATCAAGAAACAATCAGAGAAAAGATGGAGCTGGAGAGGTGTTCAGTCAGAAGAGATCAAGAAACAATCACCAAGACTGTCATATATTAGACTCCGGAAGGAAGTTGAAAAAGAAACAAACCAACGGATAATCGTTATAAAATATTGGAAACAGCTGTGGGCCAAGGCATGGAAGGCCTAGGTAGGATGGTCAGAATAGCACTAAGTAGTAGAACTTTGTTATTGCCATGAGGTGTACCAGCTGTTCTGTAGATCTGCAGCCAAACAAAAGAAGAAGAAAATGTCCCTCCTTTCACTTTGTACAAACATCCACTAATTAGAGTCTGTGTCGCCCAGACTGTCCCTTTTATTGACTTTATATCTTGAAGCTGTGCTTTAAAAATGGTTATATACTTTGGAGTTTGCAATATTTAATTTTGAAAATGATCAAATTGATTTCGATTTTCATAGTTTCTTAGTGCTGTGAAACTATTGTATCTTTCTGTATCCTTATGTTTCAGATACTTCTTCCTTTCTCCTCCGATGTCTATATCACTGTGTGTGTGTGTATATATAGATATATATGCAACACAGTACTGGAGTCGTCAGTCGCTGAACACTGCGAGACTTGCTGAGGAGGGGATCTGAGCACCTATGGACATGTTCTGTTTGCAATGACGATGACCCGCTAATAACTCTCTCTCTCTCTCTCTCTCTCTCTCTCTCTCTCTCTCTCTCTCCCTCTCTCTCTCTCTCTCTCTCTCTCCCTCTATTAATTGAAACTCAGCAGTAAGACTACCATATATATATATATATATATATATATATATATATATATATATATATATATATATATATATATATATATATATATATGGAACCTTCGATGAGATGAGCTTTAATTCGGATGATTCAGCTGGCACGGGCGAATGGATTTTAATTCGTTTGCAATGAGACCGGGCCTTCGACTAACTATATAAATATATATATATATATATGGTAGTCTTACTGCTGAGTTTCAATTAATAGAGGGAAAGAGAGAGAGAGAGAGAGGGAGAGAGAGAGAGAGAGAGAGAGAGAGAGTTTTATATATATATATATATATATATATATATATATATATATATATATATATATATCGAAATCTAATTAAATACACATACTCTTGAGTCCAAAATGCATTCCACTTACGTGAACAACCACTACTAGTGTCTATATTTTAAAAATAATTGTAAGATCACGTGATAATAAAGCAGAAGACAACATTTCTACAACATTGAACATTATTAAGCAGACTATCTACAGAGTTGTGAGCACATTAAAAGCAGAAAACGGATTTGAGCGAAAATAAGGAAGTGAGAGGCCCACATTTTTTAACACACAGGATCATCGACGTTTCATTCAAATCGTTGGAACTAGGTCAATGTAGAGTGTATAAATCACGGCAAACGCATGATCGACAGGGTAATCCCAGCTGTATCTAATGCATCTGTTAGCCGACAGCTACACCTGATGAATTACACGCAGCAACTGGTGATTTCGTCACAAAAATGCTCACAGAAACTCACAAACAAATGCTCTTGACCTGGTACATGAATATCACATTGTGACAATGTGATTTTTTCCCCAAGATGAATGTTCTATTTGGTCTCATACTGTTGAAATATGTATTAAGACACAGACGATGTGGCGCCTGCGTACCAGCTACTGAAAACATATGCACAAATTGCGTATTTGAGGAGGGGTATTAGCAAGAGATGCTACACACTTTGTATTTTCATTGGAATTCTCATGACGAAAAGATTCATCAACATTCTGGAGAGACACTTTTTGTCATTTGTGCAGGTCATGTACCCGTTTATGCCAGTGATTTTCATGTCGTGGATTCTCGTGTTCCAGGCAAAAGTCGAATTATTTAAGGTTGAGTGAGTGATTGGGGATGGAGGTCGATGAATTCGAATATCTGCGAACGCCGCAAAAGCGAACATCGAAAAAAGGATCTATAATCACAATTTTTTGAAGGGGCCATTCAATGAGAAGTGAACAGCTAGTAAAATGTTTGAAAACTGAGGAAAAATTCGGCAGAGGGAAGCCGACAGAGAAAAAAAAAGCAAACAATTGAAGAAAATAATTTGGTAGGAAGTCAACAATAGAAGAGATAAACAACGGTACAGATAGAAAGTTGTAGAGAGGCATGATCACCTACGCTGTAGGCACGGTACATGATGATGAGTTAATTGTCGGATTATCCTCATCGCACATCGTACAACTGTCGATAAGTGCTCAGATCTCCTTCCCAGTAAATCCCGCAGCGTGAAGTGTTAAACTTATTCATAAGTCCTCTACCGTTCTCCTCATAGCTCTCCTAAATTTAGACATCCCATTGATGCTGATATTTAGGGATGGGTCGTTTGAGAATATCTTACAGAATATAATCTTAAGGCATTCACCTGGAAGAAGTCTCACTGCGAATGAGCAGTATTGCCAGATTATTGAAACATGTCAGTACACACACACCCACATTCACACACAAATGCACTGTAATTTTCTAACTCTACACCCACCACACACACTCATCAGACATATTTACACACTTTCCAGTTAAAGTTTACGATGTCAACAAACCATTAAAACTGGCAAGCACAAACATCGTCTGGCAATGTTATACACCACATGCGATAGTTTATATTTTAAAAAAAAAACGCTCTTCCATATTTGTTTTCTTATTTTAATTCAGTTTCTAATTAGAGAACTTTTTAGAAGAACGCGCTGTCGTCTCATTTGTTAGATGTAAAGTTATTGCATAGTTCTTGTTTTATTAGTGCTGTACACTTGAAATAGGTGCTCACTGCAGGAGTTCCAAATTTGTGCAAAAAAATAAAAACGTTTAGTTTCCTCTTTAGCTTTGTTCCTGAGAAGAGAAAAGGTGGACTATATGTTACTTGTACTGCTGCTGCATTTGCAGCTAGTTAACATTTCATACATTTATTTTACATTAAGTTTTGCATGTTACTAAACAACAAAGCATAAAAAAAACAACAACGCTTATTTACGAATCCCTAATGGCATGTTAATACGAGACATGATAGCAGAGTGACTGACTCTTTATTTCTGGGACCAATGTTTCTAACTATTCGAACATTTTATATTAACATACGATTGCGACTGCCCCTCACAAACAATTTTTGGCGTGTTATGCAACGTTGTGTCTTTATTTTCATTTATACGGTAAACGGTGTGTCTTTATTTTGATTTATACGGTAACATTATGTAATTAGAAACAAAACTATGTTTAGCCCACGCTTCAGCACCATGACATTAAGCTCTGACCAAACCTGCAAAATGCAGGATTTCATGAGTTCATTTATATGTTGAACAGATTGTGGCTGGTTCGATTCTCAACTGTGGTCCCGACCCGTCGATTTCAGTGTTCACCTTGACTACTAAGTGGCATTTTCTCTAGGATTGTAGAACATCCTGACTGTACTAAATGTCATTTTGATTGTGCTAAGTGGCATTTTCTCTAGGATTGTAGAACATCCTGACTGTACTAAATGTCATTTTGATTGTGCTAAATGGCATTTTCTCTAGGATTGTAGAACATCCTGACTGTACTAAATGTCATTTTGATTGTGCTAAGTGGCATTTTCTCTAGGATTGTAGAACATCCTGACTGTACTAAATGTCATTTTGATTGTGCTAAGTGGCATTTTCTCTAGGAGTGTACAACATCCTGAAAGTACTAAGTGACATTTTATCTAGAAGTGTACAACATCCTGACTGCACTTAGTGACATTTTCTCTAGGAGTATAGAACATCCTGACTGTACTAAGTGGCATTTTGACTGTGCTAAGTGGCATTTTCTCTATGAATGTACAATATCCTGACTGTACTAAGTGGCATTTTGACTGTGCTAAGTGGCATTTTCTCTATGAATGTACAATATCCTGACTGTACTAAGTGGCTTTTTCTCTATGAATGTACAATATCCTGACTGTACTAAGTGGCATTTTGACTGTACTAAGTGGCATTTTCTCTATGAATGTACAATATCCTGACTGTACTAAGTGGCTTTTTCTCTATGAATGTACAACATCCTGACTGTACTAAGTGGCATTTTGACTGTACTAAGTGGCATTTTCTCTATGAATGTACAATATCCTGACTGTGCTAAGTGGCATTTTCTCTATGAATGTACAATATCCTGACTGTACTAAGTGGCTTTTTCTCTAGGAGTATAGAACATCCTGACTGTACTAAGAGGCATTTTCTGAGGAATGCAGAACATCCTAACCGTGCTAAGTATATATGTATGTATGTATGTATGTATGTATGTATGTATGTATGTATGTATGTATGTATGTATGTATGTATGTATGTATGTATGTGTGTACGTGTGTGTTGTGCGTGTGTTGTGTGTGTGTGTTGTGTTGTGCGTGTGTATGTAGGTTTGTGTGTATGTGTGTTTGTGTGTATGTGTGTATGTTTGTTTGTATGTTTGTTTGTATGTATGTATGTTTGTATGCTTGTATATTTGTATATTTGTATGTATGTTTGTATGTATGTTTGTATGTATGTTTGTTTATATGTATGTATGTATGTATGTATGTATGTTTGTATGTTTGTATGTTTGTTTATTTGTTCGTATGTTTGTTTGTTTGTATGTTTGTAAGTTTGTTTGTTTGTAAGTTTGTTTGTTTGTACGTATGTTTGTATGTTTGTATGTATGTTTGTATGTATGTTTCTATGTTTGTATGTTTATTTGTATGTTTGTTTGTATGTTTGTTTGTTTGTATGTATGTATGTTGATATGTATGTGTGTTTGTATGTGTGTTTGTATGTATGTATGTTTGTATGTATGTATGTTTGTATGTATGTATGTTTGTATGTATGTATGTTTGTGTGTGTGTATGTATGTTTGTATGTTTGTATGTTTATGTGTTTGTGTGTATGTATATATGTATGTATGTTTGTATGCATGTTTGTATGTATGTTTGTATGTTTTTATGTTTGTATGTTTATGTGTTTGTGTGTGTGTATGTATGTATGTATGTATATTTTTCCACTATCGATCTGTAATAAATTCAAAGTGATGACGCATTCCAACCTCCAAAACTCAACATTTTTTAAGCTGTTACTATGAATGGCCTGGTGTGATATCTAAAGTAAAGTAAAGTACCCCCGTCACGCCAAGTGGCGTATAGGGAAATATGGTGTTAGTGACCCTATATTTTACAGACCTTCAGCACATGATTTTTGGGGTAATGTGGTCAGTATTACGCCCGTGCTGCTTTACTTTCCCAGAAAAAATCCGGTGCCCATTTAAGGTTGGGTGAACCCAGAAGCCGTCGGTTGGGATCGAACCCTACCCCTTGTCCGTGGTAGTCCAGTTCACTAACCACTGAGCTATCGCGGCTCCCTGTGATATCTAACCTACATCAAAAACAAATGGGCCTTTACTCATTGACAGATATTGCCATTTAGCATGGTGAAAACCTCCCGTTCACCAAACTACTTCTTAATATAGAAAAACAAAATACAGACAGTAACACCAGTAGTAGACCAGGAGGGAAATGGTCTTACTTTTTTAGTTGACCAAAGAGTAGGGTATACCCTACGAAGTCCAGTACCCTATGAGTACAAGAGTTATATAGAGATTGCGCCAAGCTGCGCCAAGCTGCACCAAGCTGCGCCAAGCCAGAGTGATGTCATGATATATATGTATATATGAATAGGGCTTGTATAGTGCATGAAGAGGGTTGGTGGTTGAGGGGGATTATTACTGAGTCATGTATTGGACATCAGTTTTTCCCGCCAAAGTGACTTCCAATAGGAGCTAGTGTGTGTGTGTGTTGTCCGGCTATAGACCACGCCCACTCCGGAAGTGAAACTACCAAATTAGGGAGTAGTGATACGTTAGTTATTTCATAGTTATGGTGAGTATATATACATATAATAGTAATAAGTTAATAGTTATTATATCTACGTTGACGTAAATGGGCCCCGTATTTAAGATATGGACCATAAGTAGGTATATATACATACATATATATTGGCAAATCTTGCTGGCGGTATTAACGAACAGTCATTTTCTCCTACCGTGGCAGCTCAATATCTCCCACCGTTGCCGCTCTCGCGTGAGTTTATTGATTATTGTCTCCAGCGAGCGCGAAACGCAACAGGTTATGTAAAAAAAGGCGCGTACACGGTTTAATATATTCATTCGACTAGCGTCGGTCGGGCATTCAGTCACGAGGTACCCACAGTGATAACACTGCCAGATACGTTTCCATATCTGTAAATCTACAACCAGAGCCTCACCGATAATATCCTACCAGAGCTGTAAATCTAACAGCAGATAACCACGGGTGTTATACTGAAACAACGTCGGAGAAACTAGGAGAACCAGCCTTTAAAAAACCAACATTATAAGAATACAGGTAAGTTGAAATTTTACTTAAAATACATAACAATGCGTGTTTATTATCATAGTTTTATTAATGGAAATGAATTACGTAACATATAGGAACGTGTTCGGTAAGTATCGTAACGGTCACAGAGCAAAGCTGTTACGAAATAGAGTCCACATCGTCGTATCCTTTTCGTTAGAGAAGTCTAGGAACTTTTTCCAACCTCCGTTTTTTACAAGCCAGTCTCCGAATAATCCACCGATAAACATCCCGGCAAAGAAAGCGAAGCTCTTTTCCAGAGAAGATATATCTGTATCAGAATCGTAAAAGTCTTTGACATGGTTCTTAATTAGTCGATAAGCCAGCGTATAAATAACCACGAGGCGCCCACAGTTTAAAATTCCATCTGAAACCATATAAACCACAATGGTCGCAAACGAGGCGTAAATATCCTTATCAACGACTCCCAAAGTCATACCAGCGAATAACGAGTCATATCTCTCTGATACCGTATAGACTAGTTTAGCCATTGATTTATAAAACGGGGAAAGCTTCTTTTTAGTCTTATCGTAAGTGTGGATAATATCAACAGCTAAGACCACAAATTCGTTCGAAATTGTAGCCACACACATTTTACAATCAGAACTAGTCATTTTCGAATCCATATAAGATAAATTCAGAAGCGCGCGTGGTACGTGAAATCAATAATGTGAAACATGTCTGGACATGTTCGGCTATACATTACGCATGAGTCACACAAACTGAGCGATTTGTTAAGTTTCATGAATCTTATAGTTCCAGTCGCGTTAGTACACATATTGTAAAAGTGGTATGGTTACGATAGTGATATGAACATGATTGGGATAGAGACTCAAATATGTCAATAAAAGCGTTAGTAAACACCTAGATACCCGCTCACCGACAAAATATAATATTTAAAACTAACTGTTAATGGAAGCGTGTTTTAGTTAAGTAATAAGTACGTAGATGTTGATAATGTGTTTTTGAGTGTAAAGATTAAAGTACTGATAAGGGAGAGCTAGAGCGCGCGAGAGAGAGAGAGAGAGAGAGAGAGAGAGATAGAAAGAAAAAAGAAAGAAAGGTAGAGAGAAAGAAAGAAAGAAATAATCGAAGCATACTGATACAGCATTGGCTGACGGTTAGAGGGAGTTATAATACGATCAGGAAGATGGGCTTTATAACATAACCGCTCACTGATAAAAATATAATTTTTAAAAGTAAGTGTTAATGGATGCATGTTTTATTTAATGAGAATTATGTTCGTTATGTGTTTTGAGTGGAAAGATTAAACTATTGATAAGGGAGAGCGAGAGAGAGAGAGAGAGAGAGAGAGAAAGAAAGAAAGAAAGAAAGAAAGAAAGAAAAGAAAAGAAAGAAAGAAAGATTTGAAACGGACTGATATAGCGGTGGTAGACGCTGAGAGACAGTTATAATAAACTACCGAAAGCGGAGGAATGAGTAATATCTGGCTATAGCGTTTATGATAGTAGGAGCGACGGATGAGTTGTACGAGGATGGTGTAAGATATGAGAGCCTGTGAGGTTATGTGTGCTAATGAAGTGGTCGATAACTAATAACTGTCTAGTAACATATAGTATGTGTGCGTTCGTGTATGCGTTTGTGTGCGCGTGTATGTGTGTGTGCGCGCGCGTGCGTGTGCGAGCGCATGTTATATATGTATACTATTTCAATGTATTTTTGGTACGCACACTAAATGCGTGGTTTTATCTCGTTGACAGATGGCCTCACGTAACGAACTTGTAAGCAGACCACGCCACGTGTGTTAAACGTGTGGGAAAAGCTTTACACAGCGACATGGGTTAGCCAGACACGTAGATAGTGCGCACGGCCAACAGAGATATCCGTGTCCTATATGCGGCTGCATCTTTACAAGATCCACAAATCTTACAAACCATGTGGCGAAGAAACATGCAGCATATGCATCTATATCACCGGCACCAGCACCGGCTACATCAAGGGCCCCGACAGTATTCTCTGCAACAGACAACAATGTGGCAGAGACCGGGGATGAAGAACAACAACACTCTAGAAAGAAACCCGAGTAGATAACACTCGTGGGGGTGACCAGTCTACACTTAGAGATAGTACAGAGCACATTAATACTAAATACTCGTGTAAAGACTGCGGGAAAATATTTACTACCCAAAACCATCTAGATCGACATGTAGACACTGTTCACAATAAACAGACATACCAGTGTCCTATATGTGTATGCGAATTTAACAGACAGGACAATCTAAGAACACATATTAAAAACAAACACCAACTACCGATATCAACAAGTACAAGCTCAGCATCCTCGACAAGACCATCAACCTCATCAGTATCAACCACCTCCACAACAGCAGTGTCAACCTCCTCCACCTCATCAGCATCAACCACCTCCGCCACCTCATCACCTTCGATACCGACGACCTGTTCAAAGTCCAGAGCTGATCCAACAATTAAGAGGAAGCGGAATAATGAACAATCGATAGAGAGTCAACACAGCAAGAAGGCGCGAACGGATCTAGAATTAGACAGTTTAGCTAGTTTACCAGCAGATGTTAGACAGGTCTATGTCGACAACTGGTCTGCAATAAGGTCACATAGTAATAATAATAGGCATCTGTCAGTGCACACGGTCTTCCATAATCCAAATTCAAAGCTACTGCCAAACTGGGCAAACATCCTAAATCCCATATTTAATAACCAAACACGTAGATTTAAAATAAATTATTCTCACAATTTCATCCTGAGGAATAAAGAAAACAATGACCTTCGGTTTTTCCATAGTAGTTTCAATAATAGTTTAATTCTGTCAACTCCGATGGTTATAAATAACAGAGCAGATTTTGATAGGTTCCTCACACAACTACAAGATAGCGACCCCTTAAACCACGCAAATCATAATAGACCGAGCACTAAATATAGCGTCGAAACCCTTCCCAGCACTTCGTTCTATCTCTATCATTTCGTAGAATATCCTATCGGCTGTCTAACCACCGACCTGCCACAACACATTACAAACAATAAATTCATTTATACATTACAAAATAACATAAACGGACCAGCATATACTGATAATCTCTGTTTCTTTAGATGCGTAGCGTTATTTAGGGGTGCTAATCTCGGTAACTTACACAGACCCACCAGCGATCTCCTGAAACAGTGGCAAGAAAATCAGGGGTTAGATATAGACGACGAGTTCCCCGGTGTAACGTTAGCGCAGATTCCCTCACTAGAAAAGTGTTTCGGTATTAACGTGGACGTCTTCGCTTTTGACAAAGACCAAGCCCTGTCCCCAATGCTAAGAGGTAGTACGACTTTTAGCGACACCTTACGAGTTCTATTTTACGAGGAACATTTTATGTATATAGCGGACATAGATAAGGCGGCCCGGGCTTTTTCTTGTCCTAAATGTGGAAAATTGTGGAAAGAATGTTGGGATATGGGTAGACACGAGAAGACATGTACCGGAGATAAGCGAAAAGACAAGTATATCGGAGGAGTTTATAGGAACAAAGAGGGTATACTCGAAACGATAGCTAATAGGGGTATAGAAGTTCCTAATAATTACGTGTATCCCTACAGAGCGACGTACGATTATGAATGTTACTTTAGTAATGTACCGACGACAGATGGAAACACTAGTAGTGTGACCGAATATGTAGCCAGGCATATTCCAATGTCGTGTGCCGTAGCCAGTAATATTCCTGGTTATGAGAAACCGGTATGTTTTGTGAGCGAAGATGATTCTCAAAAATTAGTGAGTAAAATGATAGATTATCTAGAGACATTAGCGAAACGGGCATATATAATCTTACGCGGCAGTTTCAAACAGGTTTTTGACAGTTTAAGAGACAGGGGTGACTGTAGTGACCTCATAGGGAAACTCGAGGCATACTTGAAAGAGCTCCCCGTTATAGGGTTCAACTCTGGAAAGTATGACTTAAACGTTATCAAACCATATTTAATAAGACATTTCGTAGCTGCGGCGAACAAAGTAGAAAAAAGCGAACGAAGAAGATGATGAAGATGACGTTGAAGAAGAATTGAAAAATGATGACGATGAAGAAGATGAAGAAGATGATGACGATGAAGAAGAAGATGAAGAAGAATATGAAGAAGGGCCGAAACAAAACAAAACTAAAAAAGGGGTGACCTCGCCCTTCAAGTTTATCGTTAAGCGCAATAATAATTTTATGTGCATCTCCACCAGTCGACTAAAGTTCTTAGATATTATAAATTATCTCGCCCCGGGGTTCTCTTATAGTAAATACTTGGCAGCGTACAAGATTAAAGAGACCAAAGGTGTATTTTGTTACGAGTATATTACCGATCTAAAAAAGTTAGACGAAACCTCTCTCCCCCCTCATGAGGCCTTCTTTTCGACGCTTAAAAACTGTAATATTTCAAACGAAGAGTACGAGTATTGTAACAAGATATGGGCGGACAATAACATGTCCACTCTCAGAGATCTTCTTGTTTGGTATAACAACAAGGATGTCGGGCCCTTCCTACTCGCATTAGAGAAACAGA
Source organism: Megaustenia siamemsis (assembly GCA_032433765.1). Taxonomy (NCBI): domain Eukaryota; kingdom Metazoa; phylum Mollusca; class Gastropoda; order Stylommatophora; family Ariophantidae; genus Megaustenia; species Megaustenia siamemsis. The sequence continues at coordinate 77,140,672 of JAVIAB010000051.1, read as the reverse complement.
TCGAATTTTACGCGGGTTTAGGTGTAGATATGTTTAAGGACGCCATTTCAGTCCCCGGTGTGACGTTAAGATACCTCTTCAACACCATACCTAAAAACGTAGTCTTTTCGTTATGCGGTAAACGCGAGGCAGAGCTTCATAAAACACTTAGAGATAATATAGTGGGTGGTCCGAGCATAATCTTTCATCGCCACCACGAGAAGGACGAGACTCGAATCAGAGGTAATCCTCAAAATGTAGTAGAGAGTCTTAAAGGCTACGACGCAAACGCTCTGTATCTCTGGGCATTGATGCAGAAAATGCCCACTGACTTTCCAATTATACGAAAAGTTGAGGACGGGTTTAGACAACGTAAAGTTAATTATTACGATCAGCAGAGTAGAGAGTGGTTAACGTGGGTAGCTCACAAACACAACATTGAGTTGCGAACTCAATACAACGGGGGTGAGGTACCACTGGGACCTCGTAGGATTAGAGTGGATGGCTTCTGTCAAAAGAGTAACCTATCCGCTAATAATAAAGTCTGGCAGTATCATGGTTGTCTCACGCACGGCCATATCTGTCACCTCACTGAAAAACACAAAGGTGTTAACCCTATAAACAAAAAACCCTTGTCCGAGCTATACGACAAGACCCGGGAAATTCGCGAATATTTAACCAATGACGTTGGAGTTGACGTGGTTGAGATGTGGGAATGTGAGTGGCAAGAGCTAAAGAAAACCGACAGCACAATTATTCCGTTTCTTAAACAAGCCCTCCCCAGAGCAAAACCATCGTATGCCCGGGAAAAATTACCACTAACCGTCGCGCAGATCTTGAAAGCTGTTAAAGACGAAACGCTGTTTGGTCTGGTAGAATGCGATATTCATGTCCCCGACTCTCTCAAGGAATATTTTAGCGAAATGACACCCATATTTAAAAACGTAGACGTGTGTAGAGACGATATAGGAGAGCTTATGAAGGAATACGCCGTGAAAAATAAATTATTGACGACCCCTAGACGTACCCTGATAGGTAGTTATATCGGGAAGAAAATTCTTTTGGCCACCCCCTTATTAAAATGGTATTTGGATCACGGTCTAGAGGTAACCAACATCTACCAGGTGATCGAATACCACCCTGTTAGTTGTTTCAAACAATTTGGGGACACCGTATCCGACGCCAGACGAAAAGGGGATGTAGATGAGACGCAGTCCATTACGGGGGAGACCATGAAGTTGTTAGGGAATTCGGCGTACGGAAAAACTCTCACAGATAAAGCGAAACACTCGAACGTCGCGTACTGCGAGGGTGAGTCCGCTTCCAAGCTCGTTAACGACCCCCTATTTAAACATATGACAGATTTAGGAGTAGGGAATATATTCGAGGTGGAAATGTTAAAAAAGACGACGAGGTGGGACCTTCCGCTACAAATCGGCTACTTTGTATATCAATACGCCAAGCTACGGATGTTGCAATTTTATTACGATTTTTTAGACCGGTTCGTAGAGAGATCATACTTTCAGTTGTGTGAAATGGACACTGACAGTCTGTATTTGGCGTTAAGTAAACCTAGTTTAGCTGCCGCCGTTAGACCGCCTTTACTCGAAACTTTTTATAACGAGTACGATCAGTGGTTCCCCTCAGAGACCTGTAGCGTTCATCGGGAGGAGTTTGTTAGGAGTAAAGGTAAATTTAAGGTAGATTGTCGAGACTGCGAAAAAACAAAATTGTACCATAAACGTACCCCGGGTTTATTTAAGTTAGAGTACGAAGGGGATGGGATGGTGTCGTTATGTAGTAAAACATACCACTGTTTTGGAGATTACTCAAAAACTAGTACTAAGGGGCTTAGCAAACATCACAATAAACTAGACAAAGATATATTTATGAAGGTTCTCAAGACACAACAGGCGCAGGGAGGGAAAAATGTTGGTTTTAAACGATATAAATCGAGTGTCTATACATATACACAGCACAGAAATTCTCTCTCTTATTTCTACATCAAACGCCGTGTGCACAACGACAATGTGACGACTTTTCCGTTAGGTATCTAGAGTATTTATATGTATATACAATGATACTTCTGTGATAGTTTTATGTCCAGTGATAATGAACATATGTTTGTGTCGTTGTCACGTTTATATTGTATTAAAATATATCATTAAAAAAAGTATGCAGTTTTTTTCTATTGTATATACATGTCACATGGTACTGTCTCGTAAGAATAATATGGATACTCTCAGTGTCCTTGGTGTACTACCAGTATACCTGTGTGTAAAACAGAAAAAAAACGAGTTACAACATCTATGACTTTCACACCTATACAATCCATTATATACGTACACATAAATGACAAATAACACGAGGCATGTTTTGTAATTTATATATATTTTATTGATACAGCACAACACCGATACTGCGTATGCAGTACATCTAGACACGACATAAAAACACAACATCTAAATGTTCAGCCTCAGCCTCTTTCTTCTTCTAAGATGACCCGGGGCAATCGTTGTTATTGGTTGAATCTTTTCAACGTTGTCAGTATCGTACACGGGAGTCCTGTAAGAACCATTATTTATCGAATAAGGTTCGTTGCATGGTGATGTAGATACTGGAAGTCTATGATCTGCCGTGGTTGACGGCGCGTTCGAGGGAAGAGGCTGTAGTGTTGTTGTATTAGCCTCGAGACGAGCACACTCGGCCAATAACTCGTCCTGCATAGCCACGAGCTGTTCGTTTCTACTAAGATGACCCGGAGATAGTGCTGGTACTGGCTGACTACTTTCGAAGTTGTCAGTATCGTAGAAAGGCGCCATGTAAAAGCCAGTATTTATGGAATATGGCTCGATACTCGGCGACGTGGATACTGGAAGTGTGTGATCTAGTCTGATGTCGGGTTCGTTCACTGTATGAGTCTCGAGTGTTGTTGCAATGGCTTCGAGACGCTCATACTCGGCCAATAACTCGTCCTGCATAGACACGAGGTGTTCAAATTCTGAACGATTCAACGTGATCCCATACTTGGTGGGATATTTTAAATTCGATGTCCCGAAAAATTTTCGAATATGGATCATAGTCGACCCTCTGTATGAAGACACAGACGCTACTTTCAGCCCTGTAGCCAATGGTTTGACCATTTCACGATCTGCTGTAACGTAGACCCAGCTAGTGGGTACATCGACAACTGGTGCAGCCTCGACGTTTGTCAGCATCTTCTGTATCTCAGCACTGAGCGATGTGTGACTGGCGCTTTCTCACCCGCGACTTTTATAGCATAGGTCAGATTATAGATCCGGTTTAGTCCGGATTTTTAAACACTAAAATTCGTGTCCAGACTTGTCTGCGATATTTTTAGCCACTGACGTCATTGCACTAGAAATTTTAAATTTTGCGCCATAAGCTTCGGTGCTAGTAGTCGATACACGATTCGATCGTTTATGTGTTGTCTGGTGGATGAGGTAAACGGCATTAAGACCCTTTGCATTGATCCTCCTCGTGTTTTAATCAGTAGAAAATACACAGAGTACAGTCCACACGCGTTACTAACAAGATCTTGTAACTGACGCGAGTTGTAGATGAGAGGTCTGTTCGAATTCCGCTCGATAAAATCGATGATCTCGGTATGTCTGGGAGAAAACCCGAAACTGTCGAAATACTCAAACTGCCCCATAGCGCTGTAGTAGAGGGCGACCCAGTGAGAGCCCGGTCTCCAACTAGGGTCGGTATTGATAACGAAGGCTGCTGTTTTAGTTGGATCGATATAGCGAGGTAACCGATTGCGAGCCACTACGCTAACAATGGAACACCGTCTCACAAAAATGTCAGACATAAGTACTTTGAGAATATCTCTCGTATTCAATGTCGAAGTGTTTACGCTGTGTAATCTGTAAGAATCTGTCTCGTTTTAGAGATCTCCAGCACGGAATCCAGTTCTGCGTAAACTAGGACCTGTATAGGATTAGGCGTGATCGTCGCAAATTTGAGCTCGATGGCGACGGGCCCTGATTTTGCCAGCTCAAATTGTTCGGCGTTCAAAAGACTAGGGCTGAGATCGAATGCAAAAAGAGTGTAGGCGTTCTTGAAGTCGTTATAATCTATTCCGTTACCAGCGTCTGTTCCCACAAGACCCAACGCCAGCATGGACTTGAAGTAGGCGCGAGCGTACTGACCGCGGTCAAATTCGGTAGATAGAGGTTTACCCCAAATATTATGACCGGCGACCGTGACGTTTAAGTAAGTAAGGCCAAAGTTTTTAAAATTGAAGGGGTTGGTGTTGTAACTTCCATTAAATGCAGCCGAGTCCAGTAAGCCGAGGACTAGTCGCGTTGGTGTTTGAGTCAGAAAAAGGTTGTCTTGGGAATGAGATAACATGCCTTTAGGAATGGCAAATGTTTTAATCATAACTCTCTTCATGGGGTATCGCGCATTGCCTCGTAAGAGAGCCTTTTCGTGAGCCAGCGAAATGGCCGGATTAACTGAGGCTTTCCTCACCAATAGGGCGGCGTAGGTGATGACACTTTTATAACCGATAGTTTTGTCGTGAGCTATGATGTTAAATACGTCCTTTGAGGGGGTCAACTTAATTTTCACGTCAACCCTGTTTAGCATGTAACGCTCCTGAGCAAAAATATCAGAGTGAAGTCGCCCTACCATATCCAGCTCATGGCTACCTCGGGCCAGATTTCGACGAGTTTTAAGACCCGTATTGGAGTCACCTTGGGTGTCATCCGCGTGTTTGGGAGTATCGGTGTAGTAGAGCGCGCTCGTGAGATAACTTTTCTTAGATTCCTTGCTATGGTTGAGAGTGGCTTCTAGGTATGCTCGAAAAGGGTAGGTGTTTTCAGAAGCTGAAATCAAAGTATCGTTGAGAGATACGTCGACTTTCGAGATTAGACTGTGCAGAAAATAGTTCACAGGCGCAACATCAACATCATTTGGTATATTTTCACCGTTGGACAGCGTAATTTTTGCTCTTATATGCAGATACGTGTTGGAAAAATCGATGTATTCGTCCGAATTTCCGCTGATGGAAAATTCTATAGGGGCCCCCGATGCCAGAGACGCCAAGGGGGAAACTTCTACAAACTGGGCAGAATCAAGAGATGTCTGAGTCGGTGGAACGCTAAACAAATCTAGTCCAGAATGGAAACACTCGCAAGACTTGGGATGCACTAACGCCATATCGCTTAACCGAATATGTCCGAATAGTTTGTCCTCTTAGACTTCTTGGACGCGGAATGAGAGTGATCGCGTCGTTTCGTCGTTTTTATTCTTCTTGCCGGTATCCCAGGTGGAGCTGCTCGTCTTTTCCTTCTTCTACCGCTTCCCGTTTGTTGGCCTGTATCTCCCCCAGCCAGATGACTGATGGCTCCCTGAATTAAACGCTGACCGGATTCCTTAGCTCTTTCTTTAAACGACTCTCCAATGTTTCTTCCCGCCAATGCGTCTTGCGCGACTTGTAGTCCCGTGCCGACACCTTCTCTGAGTAATGCCTTACCTCCTGTTTTTAGCCACGGTAAAATTGCTCTTCCGATGCCTCCGAAAAAACTTCCGATACCGCGCCCTCGCTGACTTCTACCTCCGACAAATACCGGGAGGCCGTGGCCGGCTTGATTAAAGCAACACTCTTCGTATAACTTAGCATTTCGATGAAGCGGCGTGTGTCTCACCATTATACCAGATCGAAGTGCTTCCGCGCTCTGAAATGTAACGTCAGTACCGACGTTCCGGATGTAAATGGGATCGCAACTCCCCTGTCGTTAGTTAAAAGAATTTCTAACCTGTCGAAGGAGAATCTGCTCAGGGGGACATAGTGCGGTTTGTCGTAGATGCAAAATATGGATGTGGTGGTTTTCACCAAAACAGGAACTGCCCTCAGTAAGGGTACCAGAACATCCCCCACCACTCTGGGTGACACTAGATCGCAATAGACGTACACGTTTCTGGTTTGCGTTTCCAAATTTATTTCTTTCTCGCCGTGCAGGGCCACGTTAGCGTCTGTCACGCGATTCGATGGGAGGTTTAAGATACTTTTCAATTCCTCGCTTATGGTAACCGAGTGTCCTTGTCAAAGAGTTTAAGTATGGCCTTATTTTCGTGTTTTTTATTAAAAAATCTAATTTTGATGGGTGGTGATTTTTCCAAAATCACTTTATTTAAAGCATCGATAAAGTTATCCGCTGTCTTGTATAACCCCGGCGCCAGTTCCATTGTTACTGCTGTGTTACCGGAGGTTTCGTAACGGATCCAGATATCGCCGGGTAGGACGTTGAAATGAGTGTTTGGAAATTGTATCTCGGCCAAACCGACTTCGTAGTTTGCGTTCAGTTCGATAGTTTGAGGGAGTTTGACGAAAAAGTTTCCAGGACTATTTTCAGGATAAATTTGCATCGACGCGTTGCTAGGGGCTGTAATGTAAAAACTCATCTTCCTTGATTCACCGTCTCGTCTCTAGCTTGGGATTTGGAAGCATGTAACCCAGACAACTGCTCAGGAGCGCGATCCAAATCTTTCCGTCCTGACCCTCACCGTTTCCACCCGTCAGATTAAATAAAGCCACGCCGATTACGGCATATATAACGATCATTTGGCAGAGAAAAACGATTTCCATTCGCGGGAGCAGTTTACCGAAAACAGGCCAGAGTGAGGTTCTGCTATCGTGACTGGTCCCTTCGTCGTTCTTCGTTTCTTCTCGTTCAACTACTGCGCTCAGAAAAGTTTGCACGTGTTCATCCCCCTCCATTTCGTCAGTCTCTGTATCTCGATACTTGATCGCTCAAAATCCAACTGTTAAATGCCGAGCTGTAAGCGTACCATTTGACTAAGTACTGTTTTTTTCCATCAACTTTCCTCTCTTCTAAGATGTTTTCTATTCGATACACCCGTTTTTCGCCGACTTTCTGAAGCTCTTCTGTATAAAACGACCCTTTCAACTCTTCACCAGAATCATCTTTCACAACGTAGGTTACCGGGTTAGTGTTTTTGTTTACACGACTGATTGTAAACAGTTCTTCCGTCCACGATGGTGTATACCCCTTTTTGAAATTAGCTCTGGCTTGAGCTATCCTAACTCGATCACCTTCTTTATAACGGTTATTGATCGCCACTGACTGCCTATTGTCTCTCCCCGATAGTTTATTATACAACATGTTCCAGACTTGTTCTTGATTGGCCGAATTTACGTGGACCGGCGCCATTTTAATGCTCCTGTGATACGAATTATTGTAGTTTCTGAGTAAGGCGGATAACGCATCCACATATCTCAATTTGTTCGTTTTCGTAAAAAATTTCCACATTTTCTCTTTTAACGTTCGGTTAAATCGTTCTACGATCGCTGCCTTTATATCCTCATTCTCCGTAGTGAAGAACTGTACTCCATTTTCCTTGAGAAACTTTAGGAAAGTTTTGTTGACGAATTCGGATCCTTTGTCCGTTTGAAGATGTATCGGTTTGCGCTCGGCAAATATTTCGCTCACGGCCTCCACTAGATTTTTTGCGGTTTTCGACCGTATCGGAACTGCCCAAGCATACTTCGCAAAAACGTCGATACACGTAACGAGATACGAGAACGCGTCGTTGTATCTTCTTAATTGTCTCAGATCGATCAGATCAGCCTGGAACTGCTGATTCATACCACCCACGATGATGGGTCGTCTCTTAAATTTTCTAACAACGGGTTTGTGTAGCGTATAAGCATCCTGTAGACTCAGCCATTCTTTAATTTTTGCAGAGCTTAGTTTTGTACTACGCTGTAAACCACCCACACCCCCGTAGGCACCCGGTCGATTCGGATCGTAGTAACGGCTTCTTAAAATCTTATCTACTCGTTTGGCCATGACTCCCAGTTTGGTTTTGGAATTTTACTTTTTCTTCTTTTCCTGAGCCTGTACTTGCCCACAACTTCTTTGTGAGTGACCGCTTTCGTTTTCGACCTAGGCGCGCTTGGCGCTGACTGAGGAATTTTTTCGTCGACTTCGTCTTTAAGTACCGCGGTTGGTGGTGTTGTAATCGCGTCGGGGGATGGGGGTGCCTGTTTAATGTCCACTACGCCTAGAGGTTTGTGTCTGTACTGATCGAGACGTTGCAGATACCGCTGCAATGTCTGCTGATACAGTCTGGCTTTGTCGCGTGGTGACATGTCCTCTCTTTCCAGGACTCGTTGCATTTGCGTATCCAGATCTCCTAGGGTGTCTTTTAGTGACTCGGGTGGCGTATACGCGACTTGGTGGTGATTTACAGACTCTACCAGTCGAGGATCGATCAAAATCATTTTCTTGGCCATCGTTCACATGCCCAGAATACCGCTCAGGATACCCAGAACTGGTTAATCAGAGCGCCGATAAAACCACCCTTTTGTAGAATCTGTTTTCTCTTTTTCACGGTCGTCTTTTTTAGTGCGAGAATCCTCAGGTCGTGTTTATGGTGCTGCAACCGTCTCTTCTGAGCCGGTGTGAGCCGAACGTTACCTTTTAACACGTTGTGGCAGCATTCGCACAGGGTTCTTATGAGATCAGGCGACGCTGTTTTCATCGCGGCCTTTACAACTGGTGGTTTAGCCGAGCACAGAAAACGCAACATCTCTCCGTGTCTTTTGACCGACTCGCCCATGTTCCTTACTTTGGGGTGTAGACTACCTGTTGTTCTTTAGGAAAAATATTGGTTCGGAGCCTTAGATGATCCGGCGTCTCTTGCCGAAGGTCAATTAATAAATACCCGTGTGGAGCCGATGTCGCGTCTTTAAAACTTTCTTGCGCGTACGACACGCGCCCCGGGTACATTTGTTTGGCCAGATTCGTAATCTGAGATCCGTCTCTCGGGTTTTTAAACAGAACTATGTAATGACTGTTGAGACTTATCGTCCGCTGTTCCTTGTTTTTGCTAAAGAGATTCTGTACTATATACACGACGCTTATATTTCTATGATGACTTCCCTTGGTAAATAGTTTCGTGACCCTATCGTCGGTTTCGTTCATCAGATCGTCTATGACCAACAGACGTGTCCTATCTCCTCGCCATTGCTCCATGTCGGGTAGCCCTTCGTTAAACTGAACACCCTTCATCGTATCGTACATCGATTGCCATTCGCCGTAACAGTAGATTATTTCCTCCGGAGCGGGTCTGATCATTTCTGACACGTGGTCGATAAAGCGCCTAACAAACACACCTTTTCCGCATCCCGTTGGTCCTGCGACTAGCGCCGTAAACGGATGATTCCAGGTTGGATCCATACCTACGACTGTCGCGAGGTAGATTTATATCGTTATTTTATAACTTTCGAACCTTATTTGATAACACGATACGCGTATCGAGATCATAAGTATTGTTGTTAACCTATGTCTTATTGTCTGCTAACCGCGTACCGAGACAGATCGCTCATTAGTTTACATAACTACTTGTTGCCGTTCCGCGCGTGCTTGAGACAATAATCAATAAACTCACGCGAGAGCGGCAACGGTGGGAGATATTGAGCTGCCACGGTAGGAGAAAATGACTGTTCGTTAATACCGCCAGCAAGATTTGCCAATATATATGTATGTATATATACCTACTTATGGTCCATATCTTAAATACGGGGCCCATTTACGTCAACGTAGATATGATAACTATTAATTTATTACTATTATATGTATATATACTCACCATAACTATGAAATAACTAACGTATCACTACTCCCTAATATGGTAGTTTCACTTCCGGAGTGGGCGTGGTCTATAGCCGGACAACACACACACACACTAGCTCCTATTGGAAGTCACTTTGGCGGGAAAAACTGATGTCCAATACATGACTCAGTAATAATCCCCCTCAACCACGAACTCTCTTCATGGACTATACAAGCCCTATTCATATATACATATATATCATGACATCACTCTGGCTTGGCGCAGCTTGGTGCAGCTTGGCGCAGCTTGGCGCAATCTCTATATAACTCTTGTACTCATAGGGTACTGGACTTCGTAGGGTATACCCTACTCTTTGGTCAACTAAAAAAGTAAGACCATTTCCCTCCTGGTCTACTACTAACACCATATTCCCTATACATTAGCGACATGACATACACCCTCAGCTTTACCTCAATGAGTACCTTAAATGTCACGTTAAATGTATGTATTTATTTTGCACTGGTGAACTAGAAAGAACAGACATTGTAGTAGAAATATAATTCAAGAATACGCTAAAGTTATCACCAAAACGGCGCTGTATCATTCTGGTGACGTTTGTTCCTATGCTAATAACTCAGTCGGATGAGAGCGTGCTGAAAGTTCTGAGAGAAAGTATATACATATATATTTAAATGACCCTATCCATTATCTTTGGAAATCTTTCTTCATTTTTCAGAGATCAACGTTTGCTATTCAGTGCAGTAAAGTAAAAAAAAGTAAGTAAAGTAAAGTAAAGTAAGTAAAGTAAAGTAAAGTAAGTAAAGTACCCCCGTCACGCCAAGTGGCGTATAGGGAATATGGTGTTAGTGACCCTATATTTTACAGACCTTCAGCACGTGATTTTTGGGGTAATGTGGTCGGTATTACGCCCGTGCTGCTTTACTTTCCCAGAAAAAAATCCGGTACCCATTTAATGCTGGGTGAACCCGGAAGCCGTCGGTTGGGATCAAACCCTACCCCTTGTCCGTTGTAGTCCAGTTCGCTAACCACTGAGCTTATTCAGTGCAGTGGTACCTCGTAATTCGAATTTAATTCCATCCAGGAAGGCCTTGGTACTTTGAATGTTTCGAAGTCGGAATAATTTTTCCCCATTAGAAGTAATGGAAAGTGAATTAATCCGTTCCCAGACCCTAAACTGTGCCCATTTCGATAAATTTAAACACGAAATAAGCATAATATAAGACACAATAGTACAATAAAATGTCATAAATAATAAATTAACGCACAAAAACAATCATTAATATTTGCAAATGTTTTATATCGCGTTTAGTGTAGCTTAGAAAAGAGTTGTGATGTCGATTGTGACTTACAGGAAGAGAAAGGTTACTGCTTGGAAAGGGAGTCCCTTTCTGTAAACCCACTAAGTAATTGTGTCTTTTGTGTTCTCTTTATCACTACAAACTGTAAGTTCTGCTTAGTTTTCCTTCATTCCTGCGAAGAAATTGTCCACTGTATTCTAATGTTCGCGGCTATTCTGGATGTTTGTAAAGCAGACTTTATTATTCTCCTTAAACAAGTCAATGCCGTATTTGGGTGACACTTTTCAGTAATGACATGCCTTCTAATCCAGCACATCACAATTCCTTAATTTCAACACTGGGAATGTATTGTTCTTAGCTTCCTCTTCCTCGGCCATTTCTTCTTGTTACTGACTGTGAAGGTGCTGAAGTTTTCTTGTTACTGACAGTGAAGGTGCTGAAGTTCTTCTTGTTACTGACTGTGAATGTGCTGAAGTTCTTCTTGTTACTGACTGTGAAGGTGCTGAAGTTCTTCTTGTTACTGACTGTGAAGGTGCTGAAGTTTTCTTGTTACTGACTGTGAAGGTGCTGAAGTTCTTCTTGTTACTGACTGTGAAGGTGCTGAAGTTCTTCTTGTTACTGACTGTGAAGGTGCTGAAGTTTTCTTGTTACTGACTGTGAAGGTGCTGAAGTTCTTCTTGTTACTGACTGTGAATGTGCTGAAGTTCTTCTTGTTACTGACTGTGAAGGTGCTGAAGTTCTTCTTGGGAAGATTCTTTCTATTCTTCGGTTATCCACTAACTCCTCCACATTCTCATCACTAACTTCCAATCTCACGGACTTCCCAAAGACACAACTTCATTCATCACTACTGCTGGTCCAATCTCACGGACTTGCCAAAGACACAACTTCATTCATCACTGCTGCTGGTCCAATCTCATGGACTTGCCAAAGATACAACTTCATTCATCACTGCTGCTGGTCCAATCTCATGGACTTGCCAAAGATACAACTTCATTCATCACTGCTGCTGGTCCAATCTCATGGGCTTGCTAAAGACACAACTTCATTCATCACTGCTGCTGGTCCAATCTCATGGACTTGCCAAAGACACAACTTCATTCATCACTGCTGCTGGTCCAATCTCATGGACTTGCCAAAGACACAACTTCATTCATCACTGCTGCTGGTCCAATCTCATGGACTTGCCAAAGATACAACTTCATTCATCACTGCTGCTGGTCCAATCCCATGGGCTTGCTAAAGACACAACTTCATTCATCACTGCTGCTGGTCCAATCTCATGGACTTGCCAAAGACACAACTTCATTCATCACTGCTGCTGGTCCAATCCCATGGACTTGCCAAAGACACAACTTCATTCATCACTGCTGCTGGTCCAATCTCATGGACTTGCCATAGACACAACTTCATTCATCACTGCTGCTGGTTCAATCTCATGGACTTGCCAAAGACACAACTTCATTCATCACTGCTGCTGGTCCAATCTCATGGACTTGCCAAAGACACAACTTCATTCATCACTGCTGCTGGTCCAATCTCATGGACTTGCCAAAGACACAACTTCATTCATCACTGCTGCTGGTCCAATCTCATGGACTTGCCAAAGACACAACTTCATTCATCACTGCTGCTGGTCCAATCTCATGGACTTGACAAAGACACAACTTCATTCATCACTGCTGCTGGTCCAATCTCATGGGCTTGCCAAAGACACAATTTCATTCATCACTACTGCTAGTCCAATCTCATGGACATGCCAAAGACACAACTTCATTCATCACTGCTGCTGGTCCAATCTCACGGACTTGCCAAAGACACAACTTCATTCATCACTGCTGCTGGTCCAATCTCATGGGCTTGCCAAAGACACAACTTCATTCATCACTGCTGCTGGTCCAATCTCACGGACTTGCCAAAGACACAACTTCATTCATCACTGCTGCTGGTCCAATCTCACGGACTTGCCAAAGACACAACTTCATTCATCACTGCTGCTGGTCCAATCTCACGGACTTGCCAAAGACACAACTTCATTCATCACTGCTGCTGGTCCAATCTCATGGACATGCCAAAGACACAACTTCATTCATCACTGCTGCTGGTCCAATCTCACGGACTTGCCAAAGACACAACTTCATTCATCACTGCTGCTGGTCCAATCTCATGGGCTTGCCAAAGACACAACTTCATTCATCACTGCTGCTGGTCCAATCTCACGGACTTGCCAAAGACACAACTTCATTCATCACTGCTGCTGGTCCAATCTCACGGACTTGCCAAAGACACAACTTCATTCATCACTGCTGCTGGTCCAATCTCACGGACTTGCCAAAGACACAACTTCATTCATCACTGCTGCTGGTCCAATCTCATGGACTTGCCAAAGACACAACTTCATTCATCAATGCTGCTGGTCTAAAGCGCACAACAGATGACTTTAGCAGATTTCATTTTCTCATTGCACATGAGCATTTAGGACGTCAAATAATCGATCAAACTTGGGATCGAAACTCTCTCCTATTTAGTGTTCGAACTCTAGAACGATCGAGCTTGGAATTAATTCGAAGTGACTCCCCGGTACATCTAGATCGGTAAGGATCGCGAGCAGGAAGATGTGCTCTTTGTCTCCCTGGCTTGAACCATTTGAGGACAGTGGACTCAGCCTTGATTCTGTAGTGTTAGGCAGCGTGCAGAACGATCGATACAATAACGGTCCTCTGTTGTATAGTACGAGTTGTATTACATAGATGTACGCTTTCTATTCCCCAGCGCTACTTCAGCGTCCGACTCTGGCAGTCGAGGTTTCTTTTCTGGATACCCTCTTTCTAATGCAGATTGCCTCATCATGTTTTTTTTTTTTTGGTGCTTGCCCACCTTTTCGGTAGTTTATTGTCACTTTTCTTCTTTCTACCAGGAACTTCTGCAAGGCAACGATGGCTTGGAACCTTTCTAAGCTTTGTATTTAAGATGAACTCGCTGTCGTCATCTGTAGTACATATTGTATACAATGCAGTCGTTGTGTGCTAAAAGAGGATTTATAAACGTATCCATTGCACGTTGAGTTTGAAGCCCGTCCATCCAGCCGTGGAACCAGTTTGAACATAAATATGCTAGGAAGTGCTTTGCAGAATAATATGATAATTTAGAATAGTCATATATATGTTTAAAAACAACGTTAACTTTTCACACATTGTACATTTGTAAGACTAATAAGAAAGCCTACAGCTACATCTATTGATAATGATTGTAAGACTAATGAGAAAGCCTACAGCTACATCAATTGATAATGATTGTAAGACTAATGAGAAAGCCTACAGCTACATCAATTGATAATGATTGTAAGACTAATGAGAAAGCCTACAGCTACATCAATTGATAATGATTGTAAGACTAATGAGAAAGCCTACATCTACATCAATTGATATTGATGGTAAGACTAATGAGAAAGCCTACATCTACATCAATTGATAATGATTGAAGCCGTCAAAAGGAGGAGAACTAGAACTTTGTTTCTCAATCGACACCGGAACGAGTACAGGAGGAAGTGAATGAAGAAGAAGGGAGACACGATTACTATACCACAAATGATTGTCGCATTCGTCATCATCATCAGATGCTTCTATTTTAGTGCTATCTCTCGCAGGCTGTATAGATTGTCATTTACCCAATATCGTGATCTTCACATTTAATCCAGTATTCTTTGTCTGTACTCTATATAGCATCAGGTGCAAGTTTCTGAGCAACGCCTATTTTAAACGTTTTATTTTGAGAGGCTACCTGCCCTTTGACTTTAGCCCATGCCAGCTCTACTGGATTTCATTGACAATGGTAAGGTGGTAATCTCAAACATAAGTGACCAACCTCGTGTAATAATATGCTGTCGATCTGAAATCAAATTTATATCTATCTCCAAGAACTTCCGTAAATCTTGAAGCGGGACTAGCTTACATTTGTGTCCAGCGGGAAACAAACAACTTTTTGAGATATCCACGTCGTTCATGGTGTCTTTTTTCTGAATTGATATTTTATGAAAACAGTTAACCTCGATCTGATTATTTTGAGAAATAATGAAATAGTTTCAGTATAATTGCTTTCATCATAATAGATTTCATTTTCAGAGCCATCACTGCCACTTCCACGCTACATCATAGATGAGTGAATATGTTTGAATTATCACTAGGAAATGACGTCAATGCTCCCACGTCAATTCATTCAGTGCTAATTGGTGCAATAGTGTGAAATAATGAACTTTTTCCGTGCAAAGCGCACATCCGCATTGAAATACGCCCCGACTCTTATTCATTGTACTCTCTATACTCTATAATACCACACAGTTTAAGTTACAGATTATTTCATAAGAACTATATAAACAATATTTTGTTAATTCATTTGTATGAAGGCGCAAAAAATAATAATATGAATAATGAAAACATTTGTTAACATCCTATCGATTTCAAATTTTCAAAATATTCCACCTGGTACAAGAGAAGCCACGCCACTAAACGCGAGCGTTACCTCTTTACCCAGTCTGTTTTAATTTAGACTGTTAAAAGATAGACTAACTGGGAGGTGAAGTGATGTCTTTATCCTGTTTGAGTTGCTGGCCGCTTCGTGGCGATACAAGCTGATGGTCCTCACCCATATGTGTGTGGGCCACTTCTAAGGACCTTTATATTTGTGCTTACTTTGGGCAGTTTGTTGTACCGACTGTATCCTTAGAAAACAAAAATAAAAACACTGTAGGCCGCAACATCGTAACGTTTTTGTGTTGTCCTTTATTGTCGTAACGCAGCAACTAGATTGTTTCTCATTTCCTTCTGTTCTCGCTTTTATCAGTAATTACCGCAACTATACATATTTTACCTATTCTATCCATCATTCCATTAGTGTTGTCATTCCAACCCTTACTTTCCTTTCAATTTGTTATTCTTGTTGGTGCTTTTGGAGTCACAGCTTTTTAGTTGTTAGGAAGATGTCGTTTTCCATCCTGATCGACGGCTTTCAGGTTCATCCATTCATAAATTTGTAACTGGTTTTATTTAGAAAGAAAGACGACACTAACATAACAATGACAACATAACCCGACAACTAATGCACCTAAGGTCTAATAAAAATAAAGCCACTAACAATATATTCTCTGTTTGTCACCAAGTTGCGTGACTGCGCTCTTTCCTCTCATACCACCCTTCATCCAAAGTGAAAACCTTCAAATCTTTTGGGACACCCTCAAGATTAACCACTATTGATTTATTGTTGTGAATCTAGGACTCTGACAAATAAAGATACAACTTTTTAAAAAAATGTAATTTCCAAGATTAAAAATATAATGACGCCAGCCTAGAAATAATTGTAAAAATATTGCAAAAAAAAAAGAAAGATTATTTTTCACTTCCTCTTGTACAATTTAGAGTCGAGGGAATAAAAATAAAGTTAAACGATCAATTTGTCGGCTATAGAAAAAAAAATCGAACACAGAAACAAAAGACAAATTAATTGGGCACATTAATTAGAAAGATTGGCTGCGGGAATGTTATGATAACATGTAGTACAGATGAGTACATGTCTGATTGATTTCATTGAACTGTTGATCAGATTTATATAGTTGAGGCACTTTATAGCGATTGATTTCATTGAACTGTTGATCAGATTTATATAGTTGGGGCACTTTATAGCGATTGATTTCATTGAACTGTTGATCAGATTTATAAGGTTGAGGCACTTTATAGCGATTGATTTAATTGAACTGTTGATCAGATTTATATAGTTGGGGCACTTTATAGCGATTGATTTCATTGAACTGTTGATCAGATTTATATAGTTGAGGCACTTTATAGCGATTTTCCTATTCTAATTAGTTTTCTCATTCAATTGGCTTGTGTCTTGAAGCCCTGTGCGGATCTGTAGGTTTCTGTCATGATCCAAGTACACCATCTGTTTATGCTATTTCCCTATTGTCCACGTGCCAAACTACCAACTGTCAAAAATAGTATGTGACGATCATGCAGTTGGGGGGGGGGGGGGAGAGAGAGAGAGAGAGAGAGAGAGAGAGAGAGAGAGAGAGAGAGAGAGAGAAGAGTGTAAACATCTATCTGGCGGATAAACAAAGAACTTTGTTGATTTGCGTGCTTCAGCTCAAGCCAAGTCCCGAGGGACTGAATTTTGCGTGAATCTCACTCTTTCCTATATTTCAGACATGTGTCCAGGTATCCCTCGCCATACAGGTACATATTTTCCAAATTAATTTTTATCGTTGAAAATTGTGCTGTTTTATATTTTATTATTTTATTTGGGGGGGGGGGGGTATTTTATGTTCCTTTTTTTTTTTTAGTAATCAGTTTAACGAAACATTACGTTTATGCAAAATGGACATGTTTGTTCTGTTCTCTGCCCGTGGTATTCTGATTATTCTTCTGTAACACTTGCATATGAAGAATTTATCAGACTTTTCACCCAACAGTGCACATTGCAAAGCCAAAATATGTTGATATGGTAAAAATGCAGACATTTTTTTTAGTGCCTTTTAATTTGTGAAACCAAAGAGTTAATTAATAGAACTATAACTATATCATATACATACTTAGTAGTCTATATGATATGATATGACTATATGTGATAAACTTACCCCATGCTGCATAGCAATCCTTTTCTAGGGTGCTGTTCTTGTTTTGCAAGGGCGAGGGCGCGCAGGAAGAAGACACACTTTGGCCGGCATTTCTGGCTCATCGTCTGGAGTTGGAGGTTTCTTTGAGACATTTTGTGCAGTATTTGCTGTAGTCTTACACGGAGGTCGTAACGCAACACACGGTGGATGCATTATTCCTAGAACCTCACGGTCATTCGGATCTCCATCTAAATCTGAAGTGTTTTGGACACGTTTTACTATTACTTTAGGTGCTTGATTGGCCATATTTGGTTGATGTTAGGAAATGTGCTGATGTTTCTTCTGCCCCTACCTTTTTGTAACGGCTACGTGCTTTGGAGTACAGCTGGAGTCAATGGCTGGTTAGCCGTTGTGCTCACGTGTGGTAACTACATTAACTGTGTCGTCATAGTATGAGCACATTTTCAAAGCGTTTAAGAACTAGGGTTAGAGAGTTTTGTACATTTTTTTTATTTCCACAGTCGTTAACGCACATTTATTCTGTTTCTAACTGTTTGTACAACAATTCATATTTATTATTGTTATTATTATTCTTCTTCTTATTATTATTATTAATGGAGATTTTTTTTCGGTCAGAACTATCTGGAACGTGCTCGAGTATACTTTCAGGGTTTTCCTCACTTCCTGTCTGTTTCTTTCTTTAAAAATATATTTGATAATATTCTTTGAGTTATTGAGTTATTTGCGGATCATCATCATTGCACTCCGAACATGTCCATAGGTGCTCAGATCCCCTCCTCAGCAATTCCCGCAGTGTCCAGCGACTGACGACTCCAGTTCTATGTTGGTTGATTAGTCTTCTTACACGCCCACCAAGTTTCTCATTTCTGGCTGTGCCCAACTTAACTCCCATTTCCATCATCCGAAGAAGGGACGTGAATCTGTGTTTGTCGAAGTCATGTGCTCTTCCCATATCTCGGAGGGCATTTATGATGTCCGCCCGATCCATTGGTTGCCCGTCCTCAACGACAGCGCAGCTAGCCAACCTGTCCGCTCTTTCATTTCCCTGTACTCCCGCATGTCCAGGGACATAGACAAAGGTGACCTTACGTATTTATTTCTGCAACGACTCTACCCATTGCATGCGTACAGAGTCCGCCTCCACTTTTTTTTATCATGCTCATCGAATCACTCAGTATACATGCGTGGGTGTAGTCTTGTGACTCTAACCATTTGAATGCCTTGGTCACTGTCATCGCCTCCATTGTCATGCTACTCGTGGTCATGACGTATGCACCACTGTCTTCGTAGACTATTCTGCTTGCCGAGCGTGCTGTAAATGCCCATGCACTTCTTTGGTGTCGTCTTACAGATCCATCTGTATAGATGACTGCATCTTTCTCATCGGTGTTATCGCAGATGAGACCGTTGACCTCACCATTAACCACGACCGGGTTCTGTTCCCTACTTTTCCTGTCGAGTGTGACAATATACGAGAAAGTTCCCTTGAATGACGTAAGCACCGGTATCCACTCCTCACCAACGCTGATATTGGTAAGCCCACAGACCTGTTTGATGACATCTGCTCGGCCCACCCATGATTTGCCTATTTTTAGCCTGCCACCTTTCTCTGTGTTGAGCACGTAGTGCAATGGATGCTCTGTATCTGTACTAATCTTCAGGTATGCTCGTGCTCTCCAGATCTTGATTCTGTTATCTATGGTTGGAAAGTCAAGAAGATACTTCATTGCTACACAGGGATGTCCCTCGTACATCCCAAGATAATGCGCATGGCTTCATTTTGTATTTTCTCCAGCCTATCAATTTGAGTCGTACTGACAGTAACAATTGTCATGGCATATTCGATAGGTGCGAGGACTAATCCCTGGAACAGAACGTCTAAGTAGCCTCTGCTCGATGTTGGCAGCTGCCATGACCTTCAAGGCGGCTAATCCTTTGCGGAATTTTATTATCACATGGTCGACGTGGTGCCGAAAACACAGGCTGCGATCAAACTTAATAATATTCTGTTCTGTTTTATTTATGGAATCAGTTTAATTGCAGTCGAGAGATCCCCATACCCGCTCCACCTCATGTTCCAGTATGTCTCGAAGCATTTGCAAACTGATTGTTCCTGTAATGTGTTGATTGTAGATAGCTTTGCTATTCTCACTAAGCACTCCGGATCTACTAGATCTCTTTACCACCTTTAAATTCCTCATTCTCTCAATATATGCATCATTCTCCCACCCATCCTCCTCCTCGTCTCTCAAAGAATCAACAATCAACGATGTCCTCTTTGTCCAGAGTCAGTATCAGATCCGCCAACGAGCTTCATTTTCTGTGTACACCAGCGTGCCCTGGACAGTACTACCAAGTTAATGTGCTCACTTCAGAGCCATCCAAGAACTAGGAGAAATGAGAACAATATATAGCAACAACAAAAATATAGAAAAAAAAACAGTATGATTAAAGCCGTACGTAATAAGTGAACGACACAAATTTGAACGACGTTTCGGCTCAACAGGCCTTCAGCAGGAACAAACGTACAACAGATATGTATTTAAAACAAAACATATAATAAATAATAAAAAATAATAATAATTTAGAACTAGAATGAGAAATAACAATAAAATAACAATAAAAGGTCTGTCCTGCAAACCTGTGGTCAAAAGACAATGAACGCCATGTACACTCACGTGATACGTGTGCGCGCACCAAAGTGAATATGTGCGCACACAGCACGAATAACCAGTAGTTCCCAAACACAGGTCCGTGTGCTCCTGCTAAAGGCCTATTGAGCCGAAACGTTGTTGAAATGTATGTCGTTAACTTATTACGTAAGGTTTTAACAATAACGTTTTTTTCTGTATAATTTGTTGTCATTTCTCCTTACACTTAGCTTTGTTGCAGGTTCA